>ML677084.1:440048-456167 GCA_007922155.1 Mesoclemmys tuberculata
GCTCTATATAAATATATCAGGGGGATTAACGTTAGGGAGGGAGAGGTTTAGTTTAGTTTAGTACTAATATAGGCACGAGGACGAATGGGTACAAACTGGATATTAGGAAATTCAGACTTGAAATTAGACGAAGGTTTCTAACCATTAGGGGAGTGAAGTTCTGGAACAGCCTTCCGAGGGAAGTAGTGGGGGCAAATGACTTATCTGGCTTTAAGACTAAGCTTGATAAGTATATGGAAGGGATGTTATGATGGGATAGTTTAATTTGAGCAATTGATTTTGGATTATCAGCAGATAAGTCTGCTCAATGGTCTGTGGGAATGTTAGATGGGATGGGAACTGAGTCACTGCAGAGAATTCTCTTTTGGGTGCTGGCTGGTGAGTCTTGCCCACATGCTCAGGGTTTAGCTGATCGCCATATTTGGGGTCGGGAAGGAATTTTCCTCTGGGGCATGCGTCGCTTGCTGGTGTATTCCCTGCAGCTTGAGGTCTTCAAATCTCACTTTTGAGGATTTCAATAACTCAGTCATGGGTTCGGGGTTGTTATAAATGTGTATGGGTAGGGTTTTGTGGCCTGCCTTGTGCAGGAGGTCAGACTAGATGATCATGTTGGTCCCTTCTGACCTATGAGTCTATGTTTCTATGTTATCTTACCACAGGCTGGCTGATCGACCGCCAACCCTGATTCCCCCACCTCTCTGTGGTCAGTTTTTAGTTGCTTGATGTTGCTTCATAGATGGATTACAAGGGAGCTCTCCAGAGACCAAAATGCCTCACGTTTTAACAGAGTCCCCTGTCATGTTCAGCATGCCATGAGCATTCCAAAAACACCTTACATGACACACTTTGCCTTACACAATACACAGTTGCACTATAAGGGTGAACATGAATGATACACAATCACACCCTAAGGGTGTGCACTGGGTGCAGTGTGTCACAGCATTCCTGGCCACAGGCATGTCCCTACATCTCCTGATGACTCTAGTCCCAGATACAGACCCTGGCGTCTCTCCCTCAGCTCACTGTGTAGCCTCAATTGGCCTTCAATGGGGCTGTCCAGTGCGGATGCCCATCTGTTGGAGGTGTCACCCAATAGCACAACACAAGTTCTAGATACAGCAAGTTCACACACATCCATAGCTTGCCACACAAAGATGAGCCACACATAGCAATGAGCTTCTCATCTTCAGTAAATCACAATTTTTTCCAATGCTTTTTACCAGCTTTGTGGTAATTTTGCAATATTGATGTGAATAATTTATGAATGGTCACCCCACCCAATCCAGGCAGCATCACACCGTGGGTACCAAACAGCCTCCGGTTTTACTTACATAGATAAACCCATTTCTAGCCCCGTACCCAACCCCTGGTTGTAGCCTAGCGTTGAGATCTGATGTGTGCCTGTTCTTTAAGCAATCTCCTGGTCTGGGGGCCTGGCTCCCTGGGCTGGATGCTGGGGTGGGCGAGGGTAGGGTGCTGACAGAGCCTATCAGTGCTGTGAGCCTCTGAGCTTAAGCAGGCCTAGGCATCCCTCTCTCTCCCCCCCCATCCCTTCCCCCACACACACAGCGACTCATAGACTCTAAGGTCAGAAGGGACAAATATGATCATCTCGTCTGACCTCCTGCACAACGCAGGCCACAGAACCTCACCACCCACTCCTGTTGTAGAACCCTAACCTATAACTGAGTTATTAAAGTCCTTAAATTATGGTTTAAAGGTACAGAGAATCCACCAGCAAGTCAGTCGTGCCCCATGCTACAGATGGGGGCAAAAAAATCACAGTCTTTGCCAATCTGCCCTAAACATGGCGATCAGCTAAACCCTGAACATGTGGGCAAGACTCACTAGCCAGACACCCAGAAAGAATTCTCTGTAGTAACTCAGAACCCCCCCATCTAACATCCCTTCACAGGCCATTGGGCATATCTACCACTAGTAGCCAAAGATAAGTCAATTGCGAAACGAGGCTGTCCCATCAGACCAGCCCCTCCATACATTTCTGAAGCTCATTTCTGAAGCCAGCTAGCGTTTTTGCCCCCATCCTCTGATGGTTAGAAACCTGCATCTAATTTCAAGTCTAAACTTCCTGATTGCCAGTTTATATCCATTAGTTCTTGTGTCCACATTGGTGCTGAACTCAAATAAGTCCTCTCCCTCCCTAGTATTTATCCCTCTGATGTATTTATAGAGAACAATCCTATCGCCCCTCAGCCTTCTTTTGGTTAGGCTAAACAAGCCAAACTCTTTGAGTCTCCTCTCAAAAGGCAGGTTTTCCATTCCACCGATCAGCCTAGTTGCCCTTCTCTGCACCTGTTCCAGTTTGAATTCATCGTTCTTAGACATGGGGTACCAGAACTGCACACAGTATTCAGATGAGGTATGACCAATGCCTTGTATAACAGTACTAACACCTCCCTATCTCTGCTGGAAATACCTTGTCGGATGCATCCTAGACATTAGCCTTTTTTTCACAGCCACATCACCCTGGTGGCTCATAGTCACCCTGTGATCAACCAACACGCCCAGGGTCTTCTCCTGCTCCTCTTGTCACTTCCTACTGATGCATCCCCAACTTATAGCAGAAATTCTTATTAGTCCCTAAATGCAGGACCTTGCACTTTCCACTATTTAATTTCATCCTATTTCTATTACTCCAGTTTAAAAGGTCATTCAGCTCTTCCTGTGTGATACCCCGATCCTTCCCTCTATTGACAACTTTGTGTCATCTGCAAACTTTATTAGCACAGTCCCACTTTTTGTGCCAAGGTCAGTAATAAAAAGGTTAAATAAGATTGGTCCCAAGACCGATCCCTGAGGAACTCCACTAGTAACCTCCCTCCAGCCCGACAGTTCCCCTTTTGGTATGACCCATTGTAGTCTCCTCTTTAACCAGTTCCTTATCCACCTTCCAATTTTCATATTAATCCCCACCTTTTCCAATTTAACTCATAATTCCCCATGTGGAACCGTATCAAATGCCTTACTGAAATCTAGGTAAATTAGATCCACTGCATTCCCTTTGTCTAAGAAATCTGTTATCGTCTCAAAAAAGGAGATCAGGTTGGTAGGGCATGATCTACCTTTTGTAAAGCCATGTTGTATTTTATCCCAATTACCATTAACCTCGACGTCCTTAGCTACTTTCCCTTTCAAAAACTTTTTAAAGACCTTGCATACTACTGAGGTCAAAGTAACAGGCCTGTAATTACCCAGATCACTTTTTCCCCTTTTTTAAAAATAGGAACTGTGTTAGTAATTCTCCAGTCACACTGTACAGCCTCTGAGTTTACAGATTCATTAAAAATCCTTGCTAATGGGCTTGCAATTTCATGTGCTAGTTTATTTAATATTCACAGCTGTAGATTATCTCCCGCTCCCCTATGCCGATTCAGTCCCATTAAGCAGTTTGATTTTGGCTTCTACCTCGGATGTGGTCATTTCTACCTCCACATCCTCATTCCCATTAGCCCCCCTGCCACTATCCCTAAGCTCTTCATTAAAAACAGAGGCAAAGTGTTTGTTTAGATATTTGGTCACGCCTAGATTATCCTTAACCTCCACCCATCCTCAGTGTTTAGCGGTCCCACTTCTTCTGTTTTCTTCCTGTTTATATGGCTATAGAACCTTTTACTATTGGTTTTAATTCCTTTTGCAAGGTCCAACTCTACTTGGCTTTTGGCCTTTTTCACTTTATCTCTACATGTTCTGACCTCCAAGAGGTAGCTTTCCTTGCTGATCCCTCCCATCTTCCACTCCTTGTAGGCTTTCTGCTTTCTCTTAATCACCTGTGAAAGACATTTGCTCATCCAGCTTGGTCTACAACCCTTGCCTGTGAATTTTTCCCCTTCCTTGAGATGCAGGCTTCAGATAGTTCCTGCAACTTTGACTTGAAGTAATCCCAAGCCTCTGCTGCCTTTAGCTCCATGAGTTCTTCAGTACAGTCCACTTCCCTCATGGATCTTCTGTAGCATGTCTTTCCCGAGTTTCATTGGTATTACAACCTTACTGCCCTTGAAAATCAGTCCATCCTGGTACATTCATGTCTGCAGTTCCAATAGTCTTTTACATTTGGACAGCAACTCCTTTTTCCTATCCCCTTTTATTTGTAGCTACAGGAACTACACCCTCTGTGTAGACTTGCATCTCTAGCTGTAAGGTCTTCTCTGGGTTTGTAGCGGGAGTCGCCGCTCTTGAAAGTATATGGGCAGCAAACATGAATTTAGCAGCCTGTAGGTTACATCCAAATCATATTTTTCAGCTTTATCATCATATTTTGAATCTTTAACATGCAGTCATTTAGTGGTTTGCCAAACAATGCTACCAGGGGCTTGTGGTCCATTCAATAGCCACTGTCTGGCCATAGTTATCCTGACAATCGCACGAGATTCCTAAAAGCTCCTTCTCAATCTATGTATAACTGGTGTCTGCATCTGGCAGTGATTTGGCTGCATAAGCCACTGGTTGCCAATAATCTGTATTTCTGTAAAATCCCTGCCCCAACCCAGACTGCAAAGCATCTGCTGAAGTTTTAATAGCCCTGCCTAGTGCATAGACCTTCAACACTGGTGCTTGTATCAGTTGCTGTTTCAAACTTTCCCATGAGTCCTCCTGTTCTGCACTCTGACACCATTCTTTTTTTTTTCCTACACATTCCTACACTGCTGGTTGTAGATAGAGTATGAATTTTTCAAGCTAACCAACCATTCCCAGGGACTGTTGGCCATCTTTCTTTGACTGGGAAATGTGGCATCATTTCAGTAGATGAAACTTTCCTCATATCAGGTTTTATATCTTCATAGGAAATAATCTCTCGAAGAAAAGTAAGCTCTGTAACCTATAAAATAAGTTTCTCCCTACAGTTTCACATTTGCTGCATCAATTGCAACCAAGACTTCTTGAAGTCTATGATCATGCTCCTCTTTAGTTGAGCCCTAGATGATGATGTCATCCACTGAGGTGTCAATACCATTAATGTGTACACAGCTCACATGTATGGTTTTGTGGTTCATGTCTGGTGCTGAAGCCATGTTGAAGGGTAAGTGGAAGGATCTGTATCTTCCAAATGGGATATTAAATGTGCATAGTTTTGAGCTTTCCTCACGAGGTCACCTAGTTCAGTCCTCTGCACTCAAGGCAGGACCAAGCATCATCTAGACCAAATCTACTCTTAAAAATCTCCAGTGATGGAGATTCCACGGCCTCCACAGGTAATTTATTCCAATGTTTAACTACCCTGACAGTTAGAAAGTTTTTCAGTTTCAAGTCACACGGCTGGTGGGGTTGCACCACACACGAGTTCTCTCTGGCCCACAATCTCGCCCACACACGAATGTCTCCCCATTAACTACCACCTGCTTGTCACCCCCTCCCCTCTCCTCCTCTGACCAGCTCTGCCCCCAGGGATGGCTGGGAGACTCTTCCCTCCCAAGGGATATACACAGGGATAGCTACACAGCTCACTCTCTGAGCCTGTATTACTGCCAGTCTTCTTTCGCCAGGTTAGCCCTTCGAGATTTCTCTGTGGCCATATTCCCTTTATCTCTGGGCACTGCTCCCATTTATGCCCTCTCTGCCTGCAGTAATTACATCGGAGTCCTCTGGAGAAGGTCCATCGGCCATTTCTCCCTCTCCAGGTTTTCCTGTGTCCCACACCTGGGATACCCCCATGGGTTCCAGCTCCTTCGCTCTCAACTTCAAGTCCAACCCACCAGGAAGGAAAACTCAAGTTGTCATGAGCCACACTGCATGGCCCCTGGGAGGAACCCTTTTCAGTGTGACACCTGTCCCTGAGGTTTGCACTCACTCTCTGGGGTTCGGTCCTCTGGCCCCACTGCCTCCTGGGACCGCACCTCCAAGCCATCAGTACACCTCTTTCTCTGTGAGCTCCCCAGCTGGCTGGGAAACCAGGTTTGATGGACCACTGCTGCTACACCAACTACCACTCACCCACTCCCCAGCTCTCCAGAAACCACGCTCAGGTCTGGAACTTACTTCTTGGCCTGGTCATTCCCATCCAGCTGTGCAATCAGCTGCTCCTTGGTGAGCTTCCCCTCGCTTAGTCTTCTTTCTCTGCATAGAAGTACAATGTCCTTCTTAGCGAGCTGGTTCTAGGCCATTGCCTCGCTGGTTCCTTCCCCTCATGTTATCGCTGGCAGCCGCTTGCTGAAGAGCATCGCCACTCATAGCCAACCATCTACAAGGTGCATTCGCCAATCTCCTCTGCTACCAAGTCATCACGGACTCTCAGGCCCCGGGCTCCTCAGCTCCATGCGGTCCCTGGGAGGAACCCCCTTCAGTGTGACAGCCCCCGTGAGGGTTGCACTCACTTTCTGGGGTTAGGTCCTCTGGCCCCGCTGCACCTCTGGGCATCAGCACACCTGTGTCTCTCCGTGAGCCCCTTCAGGGAGTCCACTCAAACTGGACCCCTGGGGCCTCCACACCCAGATGGAGCAATACCGCTCCAATCTCTACACTGCTGTGACTCTCATCCAGTGTAGAACAGGAGGGTTTATTGAACATCTGAACACAGCACAGGAAGTTCTCAGAGCCGTCAAGTTTAGAAAGTCTCAGCACCGTCCATCCGGGTGGCTCAGGCTACTCTCTGTCCTCCTTCCAGCAACCTCCTTCCTGCCAACCAACCTAGATCACTTCCTCACAGCACCTCTGCCGTCCTGCATCTGGGCCCTCTCTCGTCCGTCCTTTGTCCCCACTGGCCAGAACTGGCTGGCTTCCTAGATGGGATGGCCTCCAGGTCACTAGCTGCTAAATTCCAGTGGCCAGGATGTTTTCTAGGGTCCAGGTGTTGGCCCAATTTTGTTTTTATGCAATACATGAAAGAGCAGAGCCACAAACACCCCCCCTTCCTACCAAGAGGCACTTCAGCCTCATACACCACACCTTTAATCAAACACTAAAACCTCAACTGGCTCTTCTTGTTCTACCCTTGGAAATGTTCCCAGCAACCTTTTTAAAATATCCATTTGCTGCATAATAATTCAAGTCTGTCTTTACTTTCTGTAATTCTATTTGTTTTAAAATTGTTTGTAAAACCACTCCACTGACCATTTTCTGTTAATTTTACCCACTTTCAATATATTTGTAAAAACCCTATTTTAAGTATAAGAAGCCACACTGTGAAATATAATATACTGAACTAATTGTGAAAAACACTGGCAAAAATGAACTGTTTGCTTTAAAAATAATATGTGAATTCTTCATCTAGGAGTTGGCACTGAGTGACTGAAGTGCGACTGGATGAGCAATTAAGGTGGGTGCAGACAGGGAGAGTGATTGAACAATTGGTCTCAGTAAAGGATGTCAAAACAGAGGAAGAAAACACCAGCCTCACCTAAAACATTTGAGGGAGGAAGAAAGGAGCGAAGATAACTTTTACCACTCAACTGGCCGAAGAGGAGCCCACCCTAATAACTTTGGAGTCAGCCCACTTCAAAGAACAAAATCCGATCATGCTTGCAACAATGTGAGTGATTAAGGATCACACCAAATGCAGATGCAGCATGACAGAGCAAAAACTCAAAGACTTACATGGGGTCTTTTTTCCTATAAAATGGGACAGAAAGATAAAGGCTGGAGGATTGGGTCTACATCACCACACCAGCCAGGAGTACCGGTGTGCATCGGCAGAACCTTGCGCTTCACCCTCGTGCTACAGTCACCTGGCCAGTGACTACCACGAGCACCAAGAGGCTGGTAGCTATAACATCTGTGAGACCCCTGTGTATGTTTGTCTGTCTGTGTCTGCCTTTCTGTGTGTATGAGTGTTAATGAAAGTACCAATTGAAACCTGTGTCAATGAAGTAAAGCACAATATTGATATTGCTACAGGGTTAATACTATTTTCTTGGTATTTCCATTATTGATAAAATTGACCAAATTCCTGTATTCACAATAAACGTGGCTTGTTGCCTTATCCCCTGAAAAAGATCCTGTGACATTTTCTGCTAGGCCAGGTCACACCTAGTCCTTTGCAACAACAAACACCCTTTCCCACTGTAACCCGTCCGTGCCCAGGGTAGCCCACTGATAATGCCAGGGTCAGGGCAGGCTGCAAAAGGAGAGCAAATTCTCCCAGCCCTGGTGGGTGACACTGCAGTCAGACTTCCCAACCAGCCACAAACAGTGCTTCTGATTCCCCCACACTGGTTATCAAGAAGCCACTGTGCAAATACACACAGCCCCCTTTACTGCATTTCAGTCTCTGGCTCCCAAACTGACACTAGGTCCAGTAAAGAGACCAGTTATTTAAACTCTATGCTCTTTACTAAAAGATTCCCTCTGATCCCAAAGGATCAGCCACAGTACCAGTTCACTATAAGTTTGGATCTTACCCGAAATACCACGCTGCCAGCCAATCCTTTAGTAACTAAAACTAAAGGTTTATTAATAAAAGAAAAACAAACAATAAGAGAAGTGTTAAAGGCTTAAAGCAATCAGATATATACAAATGATTTAAAAGTCCATATACATCAGGTTTCTAGAACAATTGTGGAGTTGTATAGTTCCTCTGGTATACATCCAGTACCTGGATGGGTCTAAGTCCTTCAGTTCAGTTGCAAGTGTGTTGATCCAGAGGTGTGTCCGCAGCTGGACAGGAGCAAAGAACCAAACAAAGACAAAATGGTTTCTGTGGTTTGATCTTATATACCCTCTGTTTCTGGCCATGTGGCTTGTGGAATTTTACAGGAACCAAAATGGAGTCCATAGTCACATGGGCCAATCCTGGCAACTCTTCAGGTATGCCTTTAGTTTCTTCCTGGGCCTCTGGCCTCTGTAAAGGTCTTGATGGGCCATTAAGCGGGCTATTGTCCTGCGGCCTCTCTGTCTGGGGTGTGTTTTCTACAGCACAGTTTGAAATACAGGGATATCAAGGATCCCCATAACTTTCTTCACATATATCACACATGAACACAAATATTATCTTCTTACTCAGCACATTATAACCTTTTTAACAGCACCTGACATGGTATGTCTTACATGAATTATTATGATTTTGACATATTAAGGTCAAATAACACAAATGCCCCCCCCTCCTAACGCAGTCCGCATGACACCCACCACCTCATTAAATGATGTTGGCTTCTTTGTCAACAGTGCGACACTGTTGACCCATATTGAGCTTGGGATCCACTATAACCCCCCGATTCTTTTCCGCTATACTCCATTATCTTTTCGGATCCTGAAGCTGACTGGTCTGTAGTTCCCTGGATAGTCCTTGGTCCTCTTTTTATAGATTGGCCCTTTTCCAGGGCTCTGCAAACTCTCCCATCTTCCATGACTTTTTGAAGATAATTGCTAATGGCTCCCATTTCTCCTCAGTCAGCTGCTTGAGTATTCTAGGGTGTTTTTCATCAGGCCTTGGTGACTTGAAAAACTCTAGCTTGTCTAAGTAATTTTTAACTTGTTTTTCCCCTTTATAGCCTCAGTTCTTACTTTATTTTCACTGGCATTCACTGTTAGCTGTCTAGTCACTACTAACCTTTTTTGTGACAACTGAAACAAAACTTTCATGAGCAGTATCTAGACCCTCTCACCAGGTTTGCTTTGTCCCAGCACACCTGTGTAAAACTCCTCAACCAGGTTGTCTTCAGCTGAACGCACTTCTCTTTTTTGCATTTGGGATCTTCAGCAATTTGCAAAATTTCCCCCACAGTTATGACAGTTTCTCAAAACAAAACTCCACAGTTATGACAGTTTCGGGCCATGCTATGATCCACGTCTTGGAATCATAGAAGATTAGAGTTGGAAGGGACCTCAGGAGGTATCTAGTCCAACCCACTGCTTAGAGCAGGACTAACCTCAGCTAAATCATCCCAGCCAGGGCTTTGTCAAGCCACAGCTTAAAAACCTGTAAGGATGGAGATTCCACCACCTCCCTAGGGAACCCATTCCAGTGCTTCCCCACCCTCCTAGGGAAAAAGCTTCTCCTAATAGCCAACCTAGACCTCCCCCACTGCAACTTGAGACGGTTGCTCCTTGTTTTGTCATCTGCCACCACTGAGAACAGCCTAGCCTCATCCTCCCTGGAACCCCCTTTCAGGTAGTTAAAGGCTGCTGTCAAACTCCCCTCTTCTGTAGAACTGTCTCTCCCCAGCTCTCCCAAGCAGCGATTTTCATAGCAGATGGTTCCACATTTTGATCTGACCTTTTCTGGATATATTCTTTTATACTTAGTACATGAATAATCCCTGCTGGTGAGTTTAGCTTGTTGGCGTGTGCTGTCACAGTTTCTGCAGCCCTGAATATCTGGAGAGCTTTTTTTAAAGTTAAATCTTGTTCCTGGAGCAGTCTCTCTCTTAACACGCTTTCTTTAATGCCATAAATGATTTTGTCTCTGACCACAGACTCTGTCAACTCACCAGAGTCATAGGTTTACTGAGTCACCTTCATTCTGTGATGGGATGCTCTAGGCTGTCGTCATTTTTTTTCATGCATCGAAAAAATTTCTCTCTCTCAAAGGTCTCAGTCCTTTTTGGCATGCAATGTCCCTCAAACTTAGGCAGTATTTTACTTAATTTCATGCTTTAATCTTCTTCCAACTTAGGCCTGGTGCATAACTACGTCACTCAGCACTACAAGCAGCGTAGGTCAACCAGCTTAAGTCCCCATGTAGGTAGCACCAGGTCAATGGAAGACTTCTTCTGCCAACCTAGTTGCTGCTTCTTTGGGAAGTGGATCACCTATGCAGCCATCGCCTTCCATCAGTATAGGTGGTGTCTAGCTGGTGTGCCACAGCAGTGGAGCAGCTGTGCCACTGTAGTGCTTTAAGTGTAGCCAATCCCTTTCAGTAGTTAGAACTTTCCAATGCATCCTCCCCCCCACAGAAAAAAAAGATACTTTCACTATTATTTTTCTCCTCTGCCTCTATGGCTGCTAAATACAATTCAAATTGTTGGCATTTTTTTCCAGTTCTCGGCAACATTGCCTGATATTTGCAGGCTGCACCCATTTTTGGCTTTCTTCCCTTCTTAAGCTTGTCAAGCAACTATTATGCTCATAAAATACAGGCAAAAGCCTTAGTCATCTCTGTTTGCTGCCCCAAGTGCTCCTCTTCCGTCTGCTTTCAGTTTCAAACACCAGAGTTACCCTCAAAATGCCTGCAGTCTCTCTCTTGTCCGGCAGGTCTAAGGCTGTGTAATGAACTGGAGGCTCATTAAACAACAAACCAGTAAATGAGAAAGGCACAAACCTGTTATTAACGTGCAAGCAGCGTCTGAATTCCCTCAGCGAGAAGCCTTCAGGAACTGACCTTGCTTGCCTAAACACGCCCACTCTGCCTCAGTGCACGACGTGGTGGAGCTTTGCCCAAATAAGCCGTTTTGGCTGGTGTTGGATCACACTTTATGTTACTTTGTTACTGGGGGCAGGGGTGACTCGAGGGCAGCAGAGCTGTGCTTGGCATGTCCTGATGGAGGGGTCACCTCTAGCTGAACTGCGCTTGCTAGGCAAGGGTTGCCAAAGCCTAGCAGCGGGGAGAGGAGGTGGGGCAGGGCTGCCTTCTGCGGTGGGTTGTGCCTAAGATGCTTAGGCACCATTTGAACATTCCCGTCTCTGCTGTGTAACGACAGAGCAGCACATTGAGTCTGGCTGTGACCTGGTAGAACTGAAATCACTGTTAACATCTAAACATCAGCCCTTGGAGTGAGGGGGCGTGATCTCCCGCTGAGACTGATGGGGGGGACAGCTACAGTCCTGGTGAGAGCCTGCACTAGCAGCGAGGCTCCCCATGAGCTGAGTTTACTGAGAGCTGCACTAAGTGATGGGACTTCAAGACAACCAGAGGCTGCAGTGAAGAGGGCAGTGACGGAATGAGCAATGCCAGATGGTCGAGCAGGCAGCAGAGAGAGAGGCCGAGGTGCCTCCCACCCACCCAGGTGGGACGGGAACTCATGCAAATGCACATCCTCTGAACTGAGTCTTCACTGACCAAAGACACCACCGTGAGTGGGATGCAGCGGAGGAGGAAGGCACAATAAAGGAACTTTTGTTTGTTGGACTTTCTCCCCACACAATGAGAACCTGAGACAAAGGACTCGGCCCAGCATACCCGGGTAGTGAGGGTGCTGTCAGAATAGACAGAGGTGAAGGAGGGGGCAGCTGCATCCACATCCACCAGGCATTTCCAGTGCCTGTCCCCAGGAGCCAGCCCAAATGGGGCCCTAGGCTCCTGCAGCACCGTGCCCTTAGCCCTGTGCCCCACAGCACTCCCAGTACCCATGGCCATGCAGGGAATAGCCAGCTCAGAGATGGCTGCCAGCTGTAGCAATTGACATGGATCTTGAAGAGAAACTACAGGAGGGAAGAGTTTGGAGGCACCAAGAAGCCAGGCCATGTGCATGTAGCTGGAACACTCGCTGCAGTTGCAGCATCTCTGTAAATAGTTATCTTAATAAAGAGCAACATGGACACCTGTCCTGTCACCACCTGGCCCGTGGGGCAAGAAACACTAAACAGCAGCAGGGTGCCAGGGCAAGACAACATTAGCCCCTAGCTGGCCTGCAGAGTGTTGCTGGCCAGATCTGATCACAGCCAGGACACCTGCTCCCTCAGACTAGCGCCTCTTGCAGAAAACTGCCACGGCCGAGAAGGCCCCGAAGCAGCACTGGCCCTAAAGCCGACGCTGCCATTGGACTCCTCAGCAATGGCCCCAGCCGTGGTGGAACCAACACAGCATCCTGGCCCCACTCCGCACCCCAGGGAGCACTGAGAGCCAAAGCATAGGGAGCCCTGGCCCCACACTTGCCTGCCCAGGTCAAGCTGGAAAAGCCACAGCCCATGTCAGCTCCCACCACTGCCCTACACTCAGCAGCAGATGGCCAGCACGTTACCACAGAGGTTGCATTGATGCTGAGGCTCCACTCCTAGACTAGGGCCATACTGCGCCAGGCGCTGGACAAACACCTCAACCCGCACACACTGCCCCCGCATTCATGCCAGCCAGGGAAGCTGGTCCTGAACAACATGCTCAAGGTCAGCCGCCCTGCCTGAGATGGCAGTGCCCGCCTGTCTGCGCTGCCTGACCTGAACAGGTCATTAGAAAGGACTAGCCAATGCCAACCCCCATCACTGGATTGCAGTGGAAAACCCAGTCACCAGGACATGAACCCTAGCAACCAGGGACCCAGAGGGAGATGGATTTCCGCACCTTGCAGCAGGAAAGCTGGGACTAGTCCCCAGCCTGAGAACAAAGGCCTGGGAGATGCGAGGTGGGAACGGGAGCCGGCTGCAGGAATAAGTCTGGGCTGTTCCTGGGAACTGACCAAGGAGGTCAGATGGGGAGAGACAGAACATGAGCTATTGTGTTCACAACAGCTTGGCTGGGCCCTGGGCTACCCAGACAGGACTTGGGCTGGGTTTTAACCTTCAGTTCCCTGGGCTACCTCAACTCCCAGCACCCACAGCAAAGGGACTGATAAATGATTCCTTGGTTTAGAACAGGCTGCCAGGGTCATTGCAGAAACTCCCCAGACCACTTCGCCCTGGAGCGAACAGTACAAGCCTCCCATGGGGGTTGGCTGGGCTGGACTCTCTGCAGGGAGTTCTGGAGAAAGACAGGGTGGCTGGTGCCAATGGCCCAGGCATGGAGACCTCAGGCCTGCCCCCGTGGAACCGTGTGGCCCGGCTCATTAAAGGGATCACTCCCAGAGAACTGGTGGCCAGACCCTATGACTCCATCATATAAGAGTCCAGGAACGTCCGAGGCCCAGAGGGTCTGTTGGCTCAGCGGGAGGCGGA
This sequence comes from Mesoclemmys tuberculata, assembly GCA_007922155.1. NCBI lineage: Eukaryota > Metazoa > Chordata > Testudines > Chelidae > Mesoclemmys > Mesoclemmys tuberculata. The sequence continues at coordinate 453,804 of ML677084.1, forward strand.
CGCTGCTGCGAGCTCTTTCTGATCCGAGTTCAGCCAGTTCACTCACCATGGGATGGCGCCAGCTGTGACCATCTAGTGGAGTGGTTCCCAACCGGTGGCCTGTGGGGTCTTTCAAAGTGGTCCGTGGCTCCCCTCCCCCTGGCTACAGAAGGGAGGCACTGCCTAAGGACCGAGGCAAAGTGTGTTGCCATGGGGCTACAAGACCGGTACAGGCTCCTTGCTGCAGCCAAGGGGACAGAAGATCAACGTTCCTCTCCCCCTGGCTATAGCAGGGAGCACAGCAAAGTGCTCTGCCTTGGACCCTAGGTGCTGGGGTCCCTGCTGCAGCCAGAGGGAGGGGAACACTGATCTCCTGTCCCCCTGGTTGCAGAAGGGAGCCACTGCCTAGAGACCGAGATGGAGCACACAGGGCTACAGGACACGTGTGGTTTCCCTGCTGCCGCCAGAGAGATGGGAGATCAGCGAGAAGGGAGGCAGCCTCCTTGCTGAACTCCTTTTGTCTGGCTGCAGTGGAGGGGGGGAAAGAGAGGCTGCTAATAGAGACTAGTGGCCCTTCAGGGTTATAAAAGTGGTATCTGTGGCCCTCAAGCCAAAAAGGTTGGGAACCACTGATCCAGCCTGTTAGTTCTCAGCCACTCTGGCTTTACAAATGCCACCTGGGCAACACCAGGGCCAGTTGTCTGCCACACCAAGAGGCCTAGACCATTGCGAGTACCAAGATAGCTCAACCAATCACCACCCTCACACTACAGCTAATTTGTATGCAACAGTTTCACTTCTCGAGTGAGGAAGACCACACAGATGGCCCAGCCACCACGCCCCCATGGCAGCCCTGGGCCGAAGATGAGGGGTCAAAGCCACAGGATGCTTGGAGACAGGCAGCAGAGAGCTGGGAACCAACACAGCTGGTTGGGTTTCACTTGCATAGAACAAAGGGACTCAGACAGGCCCCATGATGCCTGTCTCAGAACCCATCCAGCCCTGAAATCACGTCAGGCTTTGGCCGAGTTAAACCAAGAGCTCCCTCGAAAGCAGCAGATGATGCGTAGGCAGCTCCACTTCCCACGTGCATTGCTGAGCACACTTGCTGGGCTTTGATCACCATTCCTCTCTACTGCTTCACCAATCTGCCCTGCAGGCAGCTGTGTTTTCCAGGGCTCAGATTCTCCCCCCTCCCTCCTGCCGCCCCATCCTTGCCCCACAGATTGTCAGGGTAAATGAGCATATTACAGTGTAAAAGACCTTTTTTGAAGACTGTTCACTTGAGGTCTCCTCTCAGCCGGCTAGCCCAGCTCTCCACCGCAGGTTTCCTGCACCTTCCTCTGAGGCACCTGGATAGACACACCAGATAGGATCTGGAGCTAGCTGGACACTGGCTCTGAGGCAGCTGGGTGGTTCCTCCAACCCCAGTGCTCCCAGGGCAGTGGCTGACCCAATCCAGCACCCCCCCGCACACACAGAGATGGGGTGGGTCTAAAGAAACAGTCACCAACGTTTATTTTCTTTGAACATTTCATTCAAAATTTGCTCCCCCAAATCAAGGGGATAACTCCCTGTGAGTCACCTGCTCCGCTCATCAAGCCCTTCCCTCCCTCCCCCTGGCACAGACAGCTCATCATCCCCAGGGGCAAGTGTTCTAGCATTGCCCCCGCCAGAGACAGGACAGACACAGCCTGCAGCCCTGCCCTTGGGTGGGATTTAGCCATGCTCACCAGTGACCGCAGGGGGCTTTGCCCAAAAGCAGGGGCATCGGCCCTGTGGTCCAGGCCGAACATCAGCCCTGCTTCTCCCGCTCCGAACCCCTACAGGCCATTTCCTTCCTGTCCCCGAGCCCGGCTCAGAGGGAAGCCGAGGGTCTCTGCACTGGGGAGGCGCCGTCTCCTGCAGACTCCCTGGCCCACTTGCTTCGCCCTCACCAAGGCCGTGGAAGCCACTAACCGTCCGTGAGCGGAAAGGGCCGCGCCTGCCAAACCCCACTGGCCGCGGGGCGCCGGCAGGGCCGCTCTCGGGGGGACGGAGCCGTCGCTCGTGCCGCGCGGGGCTGCCCGCGGGACGCGCGTTCTCGTGGCCAGGCCCGAAGCCGCAGCTCCGCGCTGCGGGGCGAGCTCGGCCCCGGCCCGGCCCCACGGGAAACGCTCCCGGCAGCGCTGCGGCGGGGCCTGGCCCGGGCCCTCGGGCAGCGGCTGACGGAACGTGCCCGCCGGGCCCCACAGCGGCCGGGCCCGAGACCCGCCGGGCGGACGCGGCCCGGACAAGCCCGGAGCGGGCCCTCGGCGAGCCCGGCCCGGGGCGTTTTTTTTTTTTTTTTTTTTTTTTTCCGGGGCCGAGCTCGCCCCGCAGCGCGGAGCTGCGGCTTCGGGCCTG
>ML677084.1:461167-472141 GCA_007922155.1 Mesoclemmys tuberculata
GAAGGTCCTCTCCTGCTGAGTAACTGGTTAAAAGATAGGAAACAAACGGTAGGAGTAAATGGTCATTTTTCAGAATGGAGAGAGGTAAATAGTGGGGTCCCCCATGGATCTGTACTAGGACCAGTGCTGTTGAACATATTCATAAGTGATCGGAAAAAGGGGTGGCAGTAAGGTGGCAAAATTTGTAGATAATACAAAACTACTCAAGATAGTTAAGTCCAAAGCAGACTGCAAAGAGTTACAAAGGGATATCACAAAACTGAGTGTCTGGGCAACAAAATGGCAGATGAAATTCAATTTGCAAAGTAATGCACATTGGAAAGCATAATCCAAACTATGCATGTAAAACGATGGGGTCTAAATTAGCTGTTACCACTCAAGAAAGAGATAATGGAGTCATTGTGGATAGTTCTCTGAAAATATCCATCCACTCACTGTGCAGTGGCAATCAAAAAACCTAACAGGATGTTGGAAATCAATAGGAAAGGGATCGATAATAAGACATAAAACATTGTATGGCTTCTTTATAAATCAATGGTACACCCACATCTTGAATACTGTGTGCAGATCTGGTTGCCCCATTTCAAAAAAAGGTATATTGGAATTGGAAAAGGTACAGATACAGGAAACTAAAACGATTAGAGGTTTGGAAAAGCTTCCATATGAGGAGTGATTAATAAGTCTGGGACTTTTCAGCTTGAAAATGAGATGACTAAGGGGGGATATGATAGAGGTCTATAAAATCACGACTGATGTGGAGAAAGTAAATAAGTGTTATTTACTCCTAATAACACAGGAACCAGGGGTCACCAAATGAAATTAATAGGCAGCAAGTTTAAAACTAACAAAAGGAAGTATCTCTTCACACAACGCACAGTCAACCTGTGGAACTCCTTGCCAGAGGATACTGTCAAAGCCAGTGAACTATAACGAGGTTCAAAAAGAAACTAGAGAGCCATGGACGGACCTGTCCTCCATGAACTTATTAGCTAGGATGGACAAGGATTGCTGTTTGCCAGAAGCTGGGAATTGCTGATGGCTCACTTGATGATTACCTGTTCTGTTCATTCCTTCTGCTGCTCCTGGTAATGACCACTGTCGGCTGTTGGTCTGACCCAGTGTGCCCATTCTGTTCTAGCACCTGTCACATTCCCATCGCTGCCTCCAGAGCTCTGCTGGAGCCTGACCTGGCTGGCTACCCAGCTTGGCCGTGGGAGGTGGGGTTTTCCCTGGCATGGGCTCTGGGCTGTGAGCAGCTAGGGAATAAGTTGGGCTGCGTTGCCTCCTGCCTCCTGTGCTGGGGGCTCCAGCAGGAGGGACAGGGAGCTAGAGTGTGGCTCTGTGCTTGGCAGAGGCCTCTGCCTAGGGGCCTTATGCCCAGCCCTGAATTGCCACTAGCCCCCCAACTGCTGGGAAGGGAGGCAGAGTCTCCCCTCCCACCCCCAAGTGTCCTTGGAAAGCTCCAGGCTCCTTCGCCAGCCAAAAGTCGTCAGCAAAAGCACCTGCTCCCTCTCCTCCTGTCTTCAGGCAGCAGCGCCCCCAGAGGAGGCATCTGGGCCAGCTCTGGCCCCTAGCTACCTGCTGCTTCTCCAGTTTTGCAGTGAGCCTAGAGGAGGCAGTCCCATGCACCAGGCCCACTGTCCCTGCCAGACTCCCTCAGCCATGGCTGTGCCTCCCCCCATCCCTGGGCCCACTCCTGCCTGTCTCCCTGCAGGCTGCTGAGCAGGGAGTCCCCCAGCGGGGCGCTGAAGGCTGTCCTGCGCAAAGCCAGCGCTGGCAAAGGCGAGGAGAAGCAGTTCCTCGAGGTGAGTCAGTCGGTGGGTGTTGGGGAGGCTGGCGCTATGAGCCGGAGCACTGCGGGTTTGTATGTTGTGGGAAAAGCCCCAGGTCGCGCCGGGGCAGAGTGAGGGCAGCCCTCGGCATCCAGCCTGGCAGCCTTGAGCTGCCCTGCTCCAGGCAAGCTGGGATCCCATATAGCAGATACCCTGAGGCTCTGAGTCCGAGGTGCCTTCCTGGACTGACCGTCCTTGGGACTCAAGGAAGTGCCTGAGTGTCCTGGGGCTTCCGCAGAAGGACTGGGGTGTGAGCTGCTCCTTGGCCTGGCTTTGGGGCTGGGTTAGGGGTCCTGGAGGGCTCTGATGTCTTTATTCCCCCAGGTCTGGGATCAGAATCGCAAGGTGAAGAGCGTCAACCTGACAGCTCTGGAGAAGCATGGCAGTGTCTATGAGGACGGTGAGGCTGCCCACGCTGCGGGGCACAGGGAAGAGGCTGGTGGGGAGCAGGTGGGAGGTCGAGGCAGAGAGCCAGGGAAAGGGGGTACCCACATCCATATGGCCGGGCGGGGATAGGTGGTCCCTGTGGCCGTCTGGCTGGGTGGGGGGACACGGGAAGGTCCCCAGACCATAGGGCTGGTGGTGGTAGGTCCCCAGGCCCATGGTGGGGCGCTGGGCCATGTCGCCCCACAGGGTCTAACCAGCGCTTCCCCAGATCAGTTTGGCTGTCTGGCCTGGTCGCACTCCGAGACCCATCTGCTCTATGTGGCCGAGAGGAAGCGGCCCAAGGCCGAGTCCTTCTTCCAGAGCAAAGCCCCGGAGCTGAGCAGCGGCTGTGCTGACGAGGAGGAACTGGCCCGGCTGGAGAAACGCGACAAAGCTGTCAAGGTGTGTGGGGCACGGCCACGGGGCCCCTAGCTGGAACCGTGGGCTGAGCCACTTGCCCCGCCCCCAGAACTGGCCAGAGAGCCAGGCTGGCATCGTAGTCAGGCCTGGAGCAGCAGTTCAGGAGAGCCATTCCCAGCTCTGCTGCTGAGTGCCCGGCTCCTGCTCCTGGCGACGCCGACCCTTCCCCTCCCTCCATACAGTGCCCCCATCTCTGCCGGCCCCTTGGCATGGGACCCCAGGTCTGCCCCGCCCCAGGCAGCAGGAGGGCTGGGTCCAGATGGGGACTGGGGCGCCCCAGGAGCAGTGCACTCACATCGTTGTGTTCCAGGGGGAGCAGTTCGTGTACCATGACGACTGGGGTGAGGCACTGGTGGGCAAGAGCGTCCCTGCCCTGTGCGTGCTGGATGTGGAGAGCAGCAACGTCTCGGTGCTGGAGGGCGTCCCGGAGCACATCTCCCCTGGGCAGGTCAGCGTGGGCGTGGGGAGCCGGGCCCTGGCACTGCAGCCAGGCACTACCCCAGCCAGCACCTGCTGGCAGCCCAAAGGAGCCAGCAGCACCCACATCTTGCTGTTGTTCACTCTGGTGCCAATGGATCCCACCTGCGCCTACAGGTGCCACCCAGCTTCCCTGCGAGGCTGATGCACATCAGACGGGGGCGCCAGCTGGCAGGGAAGGGTGGGGACCTGCCCTGGTTCTCTGCAGGGCACCGCTCATGTCTTCCTTCCATTATCCAGACTGGACATGTTTCTCGTGGATCTCGGCCCCCCTCCCCTGACCCTCCCCCACAGCTGCCTCCCTCCCTCGCCCCCCATCGCTCCCCCACCTCCTGTTCCCCGCCCCAGCTGCCTCTCCCCCTTCCTTCTCTTCCCCCTGATGCCCCGCCCCCCCATACTCACCTCCCTGACTGACTGGCACGCTCCCGTTTGCTGCAGGCCTTCTGGTCCCCCGGTGACACGGGCGTGGTGTTCATAGGCTGGTGGCACGAGCCCTTCCGCCTGGGTCTGCGGCACTGCACCAACCGCAGGTGAGTGCCCCACGCTGCTGCCAAACCAGCCATGCCCGGCGTTGGGAAGACAGGCAGCCTGTGCCCCTCCGGGGGCAGCAGCCCAGAGTGGAGCCGTGTGCACGACTGCATCAGCCTGTGGGGTCCTTCGGGGAAATGCCCTGCCAGTCGCCTGGGGCCAGCCCAGGGCAGGGGACCTGACTGGGCCTGGCTCCACCCTTTGCCAAGAGCGGGCAGGCAGCACGGCCGGGCAACTGGTACCTGCTGCAGCCTCCTCGGAAAGAAGGGAGGGGCTGCCAGGGGCCCCAAGCTGGGGAGTGCAGCTCTTCGCCTGCCAGCTGGGATGGGCCATCGTGGGGGTGGGGTGGAACGGCCTGGCCCCACCTATTGGAAGGGCAGGTGTCGGGAAGCTGTGGGGCCCACGTGGTGACAGCCGTCTGCTCCGCATCCCAGGTCGGCGCTGTTCTACGTGGACCTGACCCAGGGGAGATGTGGTGAGGAGTCACTGCTGCTTTCTGAGCTGGCGCTCTGCCTGCATGCCCCGTCCCGCTCTGCCCGTGTGCCCCCATCCTGCCCTGCCTGTGTGCCCCCCGTACCGTACCACCCTTCCTGCACGTCCCTACCCCGCTCCACCTCCGTCCTGCCCTGCCCACGTGCCCCCATCTCGCCCTGCCCGCGTGCCCCCATCTCGCTCTGCCCTGCCCACATGGCCCCCTGCCCGTCCCCCCTGCCCGTCCCCCCTGCCCGCGTGCCCCCCATCCCACCCCTCCCTGCCTGCGTCTCCATCCCGCCCTGCCCTGCCTGCGTACCCCCCTGCCCCACCCTGCCCTTCCCCCATCCCGCCTGTCCACAGCCCTACACCTGCTCTTCCCTCACCCCCTCATGTGGCACTGCCTGCCCATCACCCCCCGCCACTTGCCCTGTCCGTCCACAGCCCCTGCCCTCACCTGCCTCCCCCCATAACCTGTGCCCACACCCCCTCACGGCCTCCCCTCCCCTGCAGAGCTGCTGTCAGATGACACTCAGGCCGTGTGGTCCCCACGCCTGAGCCCCGACCAGTGCCGCATCATGTACCTGGAGAACAGCGTGCTCGGGCCCCACCAGCAGTGCAGTCGCCTCCGCATGGTGAGTGGGTTGGGCCAGGCTGGGGGTCACAACCTCCTGCGGGTGTCGCCTCTCACAGGCTCCCTTGGGCTCCCCTGTGCACAAGAGCACCTCCTGCTGGGAGCTGCCCGTCGGCCACGCTGCGGGGCTAGGCTGCATTCAGAGCAGCCACCAGCCCCCCACTAGCCCAGCTGGCCAAGCAGAGGCCAGGCTGCTGGCCAGGGCTCAGGCTTCTCTGGCAGCCAGCACTGCCAGTGCAGAGGAGCCATGCCCGCAGTGGGCACAAGGACCATGTCTCAGCTCTGCTCCTGCCACAGCCTCACCCCCAGTGAGGCACCAGAGGTGCCCGTGGCACAGCGCTGCTGTGGAGTTGGGCCTAGCTAATCCACAGCTGGTTCCCCAGCATTCTGGGGCTCCCCTGAGCAGCTGCCAGGCCCTGCCCCCGAGGGTGGGGGCCTGGCCTTACTGGGCAGAGCCCCACACTACTACCCCCACTGAGTGCCAGGCGCCCGTCTCTTGCAGTACGACTGGTACACAAAGGTCACCTCCACGGTGCTGGACGTGGTGCCCCGGCAGAGCCAGGGTGAGTAGCCGGCTGGGTTCGCTGGCGGAGAGGGAGGGGCTGTTCAGCACCATGATGAGGCAGGCAGGGCCCCCAGGGACCTGGTGCACTTCCCGCGTGGAAGTCAGTGCATGGGGCGAGCGTGAAGGACACCAGCGGAGCTGGGGGGAGCCCAGGGCTGGGCTAGCAGGGGCTGCAGGTCGGGAGCGAGGGGTACCAGCGGAGCTGCGGTGCTGGACTGGAGCTGTGTGGGAAGACGGGTTCCCTGTCACTGGCTATTGGTGCAGGTGGCTGGTGCCAGCCCAGCTGGCGTGCAGGGGGCAGTGCGCTGAGCCGGGCTCTCTCCTTGCAGGCCAGTTTACGGGGATCTATTGTGTGGCGCTGCCCAGGCTCTGCTGGGCAGCCGACAGCCGGAGGGTCGTGCTGGACACCGCTCAGCGCAGCCGGCAGGTAATGGGGGCAGGAGGCTGGCACAGGAGAGCCCCAGAGCCATGCTGCCCGTTGGTGCTCACAGAGCCCAGGTCTGTAGACTGCCCCGCTGGGCCCAGGCCAGCCCAGGCGGAGGGGCAGGGGTGCTCTGGGCCCTGGGCTGAGTCCAAGCTCTTCCCTCTGTGTTGCGCTAGGAGCTGCTCGTAGTGGATACGTCGACTGGCAGCGTGAGCTCCCTGACGGCGGGTAAGTACCCGCACCCTGCCCAGCTCCCGCTGCCCCGGCCAGCCCAGAGGGAGGGGCTGGGAGCCTTGCTGCTCTCACCCCTCCTGCCAAGGTGACCCAGGCCCCTGTTCCTCTGCAGGTGCCCTCCTGGGGAGCTGGGCTCTTCTCACCATTGACCGGGATCTCCTGGTGGCCAGGTTCTCCACCCCGAGCTGCCCCCCCACTCTGGTAAGGGGGCTGGGATGGTGAGTGGGGGCTGGCCCATAACCTTTCACCTGCACTCCCGCACTCAGGAATGAAAGCCGATCGGCTGCATCCACGCTTCAGCCAGCATCCCAACGCATCGCCCCACTCGCTGTCTGCCTGGCCCTGGGCTGGCAGGGGCTGCGGGTCGGGAGGCAGTGGCAGTGGCAGAGCTGGGGGACCCCAGCCATGCTAGCTGCAGTCGTTTCCTCCGCAAATGCTGCCAGGCCTCCCCGGACCGTCCCCCGTCCCACAGGGCTGAGCATGCGGTGGCTAACGGGCTCTCTCCCCTGGCAGAAGGTGGCCTTCCTCCCTGGGGCCGGGCACGAGGCCCAGGTCAGCTGGGTGTGTCTGGAAGAAGTGACCCCTGTCCCGGACATCAGCTGGGCCATCCGGGCCCTGCAGCCCCCCCCCGGAGCAAGAGAACCCTCAGTACGGTGAGTGCCACTGCATTGGCGGGACCCTGGGCAGGGGGGCCTGGCCCAGCACTGATGTCCCCCTCTCTTTGCAGAGGGGCTCGATTTCGAAGCCATTCTGCTGCAGCCCAGCAAGGGGCTGGAGCCAAGGAAGCTGCCCCTAGTGGTCGTGCCCCACGGTGAGTCCCTGCTTGGCAAGTGTGGCCCACGCAGCTCCCCCCACGCTGTCTGGGTCTGGTCAGGCCTGATTTTGATGCCCTTCCCGAAGCATGTCAGTGCTGCCCCATACCTGCCGCATCCCAGGCTGGCCATCCACCTCCGGTCCCTCCTGCATGTGGCCAGCTCCCCTCCCTGCACATGGGCCCGGCAGAGCAGCTGCCTCCTGGCTGCGCTGGACACTGTGGGTTGGGGCCTGCAACTTGCGGCAAGGTGGCACTAGCTGGGAGGAGTAGGGCCCACAGCTGCCGTGCCAGCCCCATGGGCAGGAGAGGAGAGCAGCCCTGGCCTGACCCTTGCAGCCTGACCCTTGCAGGTGCAAGGCTCTGCTTGGCGGTCGTGCCCCGGGGAGCCCTCCCAAGGGGCAGCACACGGGAGCTTGCACGGGAGTCCCCAGGACAGTGGGCAGGCAGGGTGAGTCAGACCCGAGTGAGGCGCTGTGGGCTGACACCCGGGGGGCAGCACCACCCGCGTTTGGCGCCTGCCATTGGTAGTGCAGGGAGCCACGTACCCGCCTGGGCCCAGCTCCCACCAGCAGCACTGCTGGCGTCCTTGCACTGGACTGGAGGTGCCCGCTGGGCCGGGCCAGTAGCGGGGTCAGCGCTGGGGAGACAGCTCCCAGCATAGCACAGGTGCAGCCCCCTGACCATGTGGGGCAGAGCCCCCCAGCCGTATGGGGAGGGGAGAGACCCCACGGCCCTGGGCCTCCCCAGCCCCACAGGGAGGGCAGCAACCACACAGCCTGAGGGCCCCCCAGCCTCATGGGGAGTGCAGTGACCCCATGGCCCTGGGCCCCACAAGCCTCCAGCCCTCACAGGCGTGTGGGCCCTCAGCCCCTCCCTTCTTCTTAAACTCTCATCTTTTATCCTGTTTTGAGGGGTTGCGGGCCTCAGTTTCCAATTTTGCCCCAGAACCTCCGGAGCCAGCTAAACTGTTCTTGCCCGGTTCCCAGCCAGCCTGCCATTCTCTCACTGGTCGGGGTGAGCACGGCCAGCAGAGGGGAACACAGGCTCCTCCTCTCCAGTCCGCGCTCGCCTTCAGGCTTGGGGGCACCTCTGTGCTGGCAGCCGGCTGCTCCCCGGCTCCTCCTCCTCCTGGCCGGCCAGCCCAGCACCTGCACCACATATGCCCCGTGAGCCTCCCCCACTGGGGTCCATCCCATGCTACGCCCCTGACCCTCAGCTCTGTCGGTCTCACGCTGCCATCACCTTTAAGGGGGCCCCCACTCGGTCTGCACAGCCAGCTGGATGCTGAACCCCGCGGCGCTCTGCAGGATGGGCTTCGCCGTGCTGATCGGTGAGTCCCGCTGCCACCCGGAGCCCCCCACCCTTGGCAGCTCCTGCCAGGAAGCATGGGGCGGGGTGCTCTGTGGCTGTGCCCTCGGAGGGCCCTGCAGGAGGCGGGAATGGGCGTTTGGCGGCTGTGGGCTCCCTAGAACTGGGCATGCTCAGCCCTTGCCAGCCCCCAGGCATGGCGCCCTGAGGAGAAGCTGCCAGGCCCAGGCAATCCCTGGGGGGCCAGGGGCACAACTGGGCGGGGCACAGAAAGGCAGAGCGCCCAGTAGCAGCACTAGTGTGGGGACAGTCATTCAACCGGCAGGATGAGAGCCAGCGCAACCCCACGGCACATGGCTGCTCCCCCCACCCCAATGTGGGGTGCCCGGCTCCCAGAGCCAGCCTTGTGCTATCATGGGCTCCGCCTGCAGGGGACGCAGTGCCTCCCCTGCCCCGGGCTCTCCCGCGACACTGCTCTCTCCCCCAGTGAATTACCGCGGCTCGCTGGGCTTTGGCCAGGACAACGTCGCCTCCCTGCCGGGGAACGTGGGCTGCCAGGATGTCAAGGACGTGCAGGTAGCGGCTGCCCAGGGCAAGCAGCACAGGCACTGGGACGGCATGTGGCCCAGCTGGGGGACCAGGCTGCTCCCTCCGGGCATCTCCCATCAGGGGCTTATAGGGGGACATGGGCACAGCCAGCATGGAAGGTCCTGGCCCCGTTACCATCACCCCCATGCTCCCCTGCTGGGCTCTGGGGTCCCTGGGCCCCCCCTCCCTGAGACCACCCTGGGTGCCACCTCCTGGCTCTGGCTGCCCCGGCACTGCCTCTCTCGTCCCGTTGCAGTACTGTGTGGAGCAGGTGCTGCAGGAGGAGCCCGTGGACGCAGCACGGGTGGCAGTGGTGGGTGGCTCACATGGGGGCTTCCTTGCTTGCCACCTCATCGGCCAGTACCCGGGCACCTACCAGGCCTGCGTGGCAAGGAACCCAGTCGTCAACATGGCCTCCATGATCAGCAGCACTGACATCCCAGACTGGTGAGTGCCTGGGGCTGGGACTGGTGGGTGCCAGGGGGCAGCCTGGGCACCACCAAGCCAGGCTCTGTCCCTTCTGCAGGTGTGCAACCGAGGCTGGCTTCCCCTATGCGCCCGACGCCCTCCCGGACCCCGCCCGCTGGGCAGAGATGCTGCACAAGTCGCCCATGCAGTACGTCGCCCAGGTACAGTGTCCCTGCCCTGCTCAGAGAACTCGCCCCCGGTGCTGGCTGTGACACCCAGCTGTGCCCTGCTCTCCCCCCAGGTCCGGGCACCCGTGCTGCTGATGCTGGGAGAGGAGGATCGGCGCGTTCCCCCCAAGCAAGGCCAGGAGTACTACCGCGCCCTCAAGGCCAGGGGCATCCCTGCCCGGTGAGCCCACAGGGTGTGGGGCCTGCGGACGGGCTGGGGGCTCAGGCACAGAGACCAGTGGGGCTGGGATCACCATTGGGACAGGCTGGCACCAAGGCAGGGAGCAGATCCTGTGGGGGGCCTGGGATCATGGGGCCAACTGGCTGCAGGGAGCTGGAGCATCCCAGGTGGAGGGGCACCCCGGGGAGCTGGCCGGGGCAGTAGTGTGTGCAGGGGGAGTGAGCTGGGGTACCCTGGGGAGCTGGCTGGGTGGCACCTTGCCAAGCCCTCTGCTTTTCCCCTAGGCTGCTGTGGTATACAGGGAACAACCACGCACTCGCCGGCACGGAGGCTGAGGCCGACGGCTTCATGAACATGGCGCTCTGGCTGCTTCAGCACCTGCGATGCTGATGGGAGCTGGCTTCACCCGCCTCCAATAAACCCTGCGGCTCAGCTTGTGTTCGCGTGTCGAGGGCATGGCCTGCCCTGGGGGGGCGGGGCTGGGGTCTGCTGTCCAGCAGGGCACCATGGGGCCCCCTTTGCCAGCCCCCTTGGTGCTCAGGTGGGGACGGAGGAGCCACAGGCCCCTGCTGCAGAGCTGGGGCTGTCCCTGGGGGGAGGTGGGTGGCGTCCCGTTGCCAGGTGCCTGTTTCCTCACCCAGTTTGCTGGCTTTATACTGCACCCACACGCTGACAACAGCCCGTCCTTAGAGCCTGCACTCCCTGGGGCACCCCACGGCCCCGTCTGGGGCGGTGCCTGCCAGAGCAGGGTGTGGGTAGGGGTCATGGAGGTACGGGCTACAGCCCAGTTTGTAAGCAGTGCCCCTCAGTGGCCAGCCCCCAAGGGCTCCCTCACTCCACCCCACCCACCTGGGTCAGATGTCTGGGGAAACTTTCCCCCTCTCTGGGGATCTCAGCACCCAGCCAGCGTTTGCAGACACACCCGCAGCCTTGTCCAACCACAGCAGGATTTCAGAGTCACCGGGACCCCTGCCCAGGGACACCAGAGCTGACAGCTCCACCCAGCCACTGTGCTCTGCAAACCCCCACTCTGTCTGCCCCAGGTGAGCGCTGAAGATGGCTCTTACCCCAGCAGCCTCAGTTCAGTGTCCAGCCGCTCCAGGCCAGGCTCAGATGCTCCAGCTGCTGGCCTTCCCCGTGTTGGATGTTAACTATTCCGTCCTTGGGGCTCCTGTTACCTTTCTTGATCCTCCATGGGTCTGGGTCACTTCCAACCAGTCCTTTAACAACCCATTCGTGCCACCCCAGGTGGTTTGGTGACCTCACACTCACAGGGTGGCAGTGCAGAGGACAGCAGGAAACAGGCATGCACGGGCCTCATAAACCATTGCAGAAACTCCCCACTTCATGACAGCAGGGAGCAGGATCCCCCAGCTCTGCTGCCAGTGGCTGCTGCTGGCCCCGTGGGCAGGACACTGGTACGTGAAGCATGGCTCT
>ML677084.1:477141-495782 GCA_007922155.1 Mesoclemmys tuberculata
GCTCTGCTCGGCGGCTGTTTGGCAGAGGCACTGCACGGCGTCCTGCCAGAGGGAGAAGCATCTCGGTGCCAGCCCCTTGGGTGTGCTGATGGCAGTACAGGGGCGCGTGTCCCAGGGAGAAGTCAGCTGGCGCCGCTCATGAGGGCACCCAGGGGGTGGCAGGGGCTGGGCTAGGAGCGGAGAGGCTGTGCCAGGGGAGCCCAGGGGGAGACAGGAACAGTTTGCACCTGGCCCAGTGAGTTCAGCCAGTCTGCGTGGCCCAGCATCCTGGGCTGGGACGTGGATTCTGATTGACACTGTCCTCAGAAGGCACCATGGGTCCAGCCACTCCCTTGGTAGTGCCCCCTGTGTGGGCTGGGCCTAGAGGCCCCACATGGCTGCCCAGAGCAGGCCCGCAGCCCCCATGACTCCAAGAGCGAGCCTTCGCCCAGCTGTCCCCATCTTTGCGGGGCTCCCTGCAGTGCGTCCAGCCCAGCCAGACCCCTGCGCCAGGCCAGACTGTCCCCTCAGGGTGCAGCTGCAGACACACCAGCAGTGTGGCCCCAGCCCAGGGACCGATTTACTCCTGGCTCAGCACTGGCCCGGAGGTGAAGCCATGGGCCGCCCTGGGCAAGCAGGGCCATGATAGCTGCTGTCAACTCCGTGGGGCAGGGGGAGAGACTGACAAGCCGGGAAAGTGCTGTCTCCAGGAGCCAGGCCTCAGGCTCACGTGCTTTGCTTTGATTTGAGACCATGGCGCTGTGTGAATCTGCCTGGCCCACCAGGACCCAAAGGCGCTGCCTCCTGCCCCTTTCAGACCCCCCACCCCCCAGGGACTGCCTCTTGCCCCACCCCCAAGCACTAAAGGCCCTTCCCGGGCCTTTTCTGCCCCCTCTAGCTTGAGGTCCCTTCTCCTGCCCCCCATTAGCTCCAGCCCCTCACTGACCTCTTCTGTGGTGCCCGTAGCTGCCGCGTGTGAGGGCTCCCCGCAATCCCTGCCATGCAGCAAGTCATGCCAGGCCACAGCACAGGGGTCCTGCAGGTCACTGCGACCCACCTCTCGGCTGGCACTGGCGCCAGCCCCGATTCTGGGTGAGAGGGCAGGGGCAGGGCCTGGCCCCCGCCTGCCCATGCTCCCGTCAGCTCCCCACGACAGGCAGGCTCAGAGCCTGCTAGGCCCTGCGCAGGCTGAGCTGCAGCCCCACCCTTGCGTATCCAGCCCCTGTGGAGACCCCCCAGCCAATGGACAGAGCCAGCCACTGCCCCCTCGCCCGCCTTTATTGAATCAGCCAACGCACTAACAAGCTGCCCCACGCTGAGGGGGCTGGTGCCCATGGCCTGCAATGGAGCCAGCCTGGCTCAGGCGCTGCACAGCATGGACGATCTGAGCTCAGAGCCCTGACCAGGGCCATGGGAGGCAGCCTGGCGCTTGGCACAGCTGGGCGGCGTGAGCACCCCTCCCAGACCCCACAGAGTGGTGGGGGGAGGGGGCTGTCCCTGCCCACCTGTGCCTGGGCTGAGCTCCCCTGTGGACAGGGCCGGGCCCAGCGGCCCTCCCAACTCAGATCATCTTCACCACTTTGTTGATCCAGTCGACGTAGAGCGAGACGCGAGTGAAAACGGCTGGCTGGTCCTTGCGGGCACAGACGCGTGTCGGCGTGATGATGCCCTCCAGCACCCAGCAGTCGTGGGTCAGGCAGGCCAGTGGCCCCCCAAAGTCACCCTGCAGGGACAGAGAGAACATGCCATGCCACTGCACAGGGCCTCCAGCCCCACTGTTCCCACGGCAAGGCCTCTCCCCCCGCCATGCCCGGGGGCTGCGGCCTGCCCTGACCTCTCTGATTCCTCCCCAGGCTCACCTTGCAGGTGCTCCTCCCCCCAGCCTGCCCACACTCACCTCACAGGCCCCCACTCCAGCTCGCAGGGGCGCGGTGCACAGATCGCTCTCCTTCACCCGGCCCCACAGTGCCCGGTTGCACTCCTTGTTGCTCATCACGGGCAGCTTGGCCACGTTGAGCAGCGTCTTGTTGCCGGTGCCTGAGGAGGCAGAGCAGGTTGAGGGGCTGGAAGCCAGAGCCCAGGGGCTGGTGGCCATCTCCCCCACAGTCTGGACAGAGGCCGGGCTAGAGGGGTCCCCTGGCTGGGATAGGTGGGGCAGCAGTGGAGGTGGTGGGGTGGAGATGTGGAGCAGAGGGGCAGGAGTGTGGCGTGTGCTCCCCTCCACCAGGCCAGGGCTCCTATAGTGCAGAGGCAGGGCAGGGAAAGCTGGGGTGTCATTGCAGACAGCCCCCGCCCGGGGAGGCGTCAGTAAGGTTCTGGGGGGTGTCAGAGCCCCATGGTGTTGTCCAGTCCTCACCGCCTGGCTACTCCCTGCCCCCCACCCTGGGTCAGTACCTTTGGTTTCGCCCCATCCGGCGATCTCACACTCTGTGTTCTCGGGCACAACGTACCGCTCGGGCGGGAGGCAGATCAGAGCCACCCGCTTGTTCAGCGTCGCCAGCCTGCCAAGAGAGAGCTGTGCCACCCTGCGCACTAGCCCCAGGGCGCCCAGGGCCACCCAACTCCCAGCATGGCACAGCGGGCTCTGCCCTCGCCGTAGCCATTAAGGGAACGGGCCTTCAGCATTGACGGGTCTGGAGCAGCCTCGGAACGTGCCCCCAGTGCACTAGGAGCCTGCGCTAATAGCTCGCAGAGGTGTGAGCTGCCCCACACTCCCCTGCGCTGCACCGGCTTTCCTGTCCCCAGCCTGGCCGGGGCTGCCTGCCTCTTGCTCCCCAGGGGCGCGGGCTGGACCCAGGGCATGGCACCAGGCTATGGGGCAGAGCCAGAGCCAGGGACTGCAGTCTGCACTGCTGGAGACAAGCCGTGGGCCGGCGGGGACAGGCGCGCTGAGCCAGGCTGCTGGCCTGAGGGGCTGGCCCAGGAACATGCTGGGGCTGGGGGTGCACGGGCAGCCGGCATCGGCCCAGGGAAGGGGCACCACTGCCCAGCCGCGGGGCCAGTGCCCACCCCTGCTCACCTGGCCAGTTTCAGCAGGACCAGGTCGGAGGCGGAGGGCCCACAGACGAGTCTCAGGAGGGGGATGGTCTGTTTGTTGGGGTCGCTGGGGCCGGGGTCCCTGAACAGAGTCCCAAGTTGCACCTCGTAGCCAGACAGGTCAGCGTCGCTGTGGGGGAGGCACAAACCACATGGCAGCGTATCACGGTGCCCCACCCCCCCGGCCCCACAGCCCTGCCCCCTCCCCCGGCCTGCGCCCCACCTGGCTGTACAGCCCAGCCCCCACCCGGCCGCAGCACCTGCTGCCCAGCCACACCAGCCGCACGGGCCCAGGCCACCCCACGCTGTCTGCTTGCACATGCAGCACCTCCCCTGGCTGGCCTCCACGTGCGCAGCATAACCCAGGACTGCCGCCCCCAGCCTCCAGCCCCCTTCGCAGCCCTGCCGTGGGAAGGGCAGCGCACCAGGCGAGGTGGTGCTGGCTGCGCGGGGCCTGTCCCAGCCCACTCTGGCACCGGGGCCTGGCGCCATTAGGAGTGTGAGCACGAGCGACTGGCCCCTTGCCGCAGGCCTGGGGCTGCCCTGCCCAGCAACGTGCCCCGGCCCACCCCTGCCTGCCAGGCCTGGCGCTATGTCAGCCCTCCCTGCCCACGGCAAGGGGCTGCCCCAGCCAATGGGCTCACGCTCCGGGGCTGACTTGTGGGGTGGGAGGCCTGAGCGCACTGCTGCCCAGATGTGCTGCATAACTGGCATGTCTTCCTCTGCCCGCTGCCTGGGTCCTGTGGGCACTGCTGCCTCGCCGGACAGCGGCTGCAGCGGTGATGGTTAGCAGGGCCCATCTGCCCTCCCTGCACTGCCCCTGGCCCGGCACACACTGACCGCAGCTCTGGGGAGGAGGAGCTGGATGGTAGTGACCCCAGGGGTGCCAGCCATGGTCCGCAGGCCCAGAACGGTCCAACACTGCCTGGGCACCACCCCCGGCCCCAGGCAGCCTCCCCGGCGCAGCCCCACGCAGCGCTGCCGTTACCAGGAGGAGAAACAGTGGCGCGTGCTGATGACCCATTGCTCCTTCACCAAGGATCCTCCACAGAAATGCACACCTTCCCTGAGGGCAGAAAGCACACGGTGCGCTGAGGCAGGGACCACCTGCCTGCTGCGTCCCCCGCTAGCTCGCGGGGCCTGCCAATCTAGCGTCGGGCCGCTGGCCGTAGGGACAAAGAGGAGGTGAAAGGGTGACTCGCACACTGGCTCGAGTATCTACACAGGGAGCACGTATTTCACACTGGGTGCTGTGGAGGGGCCGGAGGCTCACACCATCCATGGCTGGATGTGGAAGCTGGACAGCGTCAGCCTGGGAGTCAGGCACTCATTTGTAAAGGTGCGAGTAACGAGCTGTCGGTCACGGCCCCAAGGGTCCTGGGATTCTCCATGGGGGCAGGTTTTAACATCTGCTCACGGGAAGGCCAGGAGCAAGTCTCTGGCCTGTGCTGTGCCAGGGTCAGACTAGGCAATGACAAATCTCCAAAGCTCCGTGCCCCTCAGCGCGCTGGGCACGCTCGGCCCAGGACACACGTGGGACAGTGACGTGCACGAGGGAGTCTCTGTTGCGGGTGTTGGGCGCAGGTCTGTGTGGCCCGTTCCAGCGTGGTCCCGCTTGGCTCTGCCATGCGGCTCAGCCTGCCCCCTCCCTCCTCCGGGCAGAAGCCATGGCAGGAAGTGTGACCAGGGCCCAGGCCCCACTATTGCAGCTACCTGCTGGGGGTGCCAGCATTGTGCCAGCATCAGCAGCTTGCTAGCCTCCAGCCTGTGCCTGGTGAGCTGTGGGGGCTGCACCCAGTGGGCTGGCACTATCAAAGGCAGTGCCAGCCAGCCAGCGGGCCAGGCTCTGCGTATCTCCATCCTAGCTGCTGTGGGAGATGTGCACGTTGCTGCTCCGCACACATTAAACCCTTACCCCCCCCCCCCGAATGGAGTTCAGCCAGCCCCCGGACAGCACACGCAGCTCCCCACAGCTAAGGCCCCCCACAGGGACCCCTGGCGACCCTCTCCTCCCCCCACTAGCTCCCAGCTGAGTCTCTGCTCTGAGTCAGAGCCAGGGAACAGCCATGTGCCGGGGCTGAAATGGCCACATGGCTGCTGCCGCATGTCCGGCTCTCCAGATCCCTGCCACAGCCTGCCCTTGGCAAGCTCCCTCCCAGGGACACCGCTCACCGGTTGCGGATGCTGACAGTCCAGGGCGAGTTCCCGGGCTGCCCCCCCACAATACGGCCCTTCAGCTGCAGGCGCTCGTCCCGCTTGCCGCACTCCTCGAAGACGATGTTCTCTGCAGCATAGCGAGAGAGAGGGGAGTCTGGGGCCCTGCAGCTGGCTCAGAGCTCCCCAGCAGCAGAGGGGCACTGCAGCCACCCGCCCAGAGTGCAGACAGCCTGGCTAGTTGGCTCACGCCCCTCCCAGGAGCAAGATGGGTCACCCAGGGGCGCTGTGGCCTCTGCTCCTGAGCCCCCACCCCCAGGTTGAGCTGCCCTGGCCTGGCCCCAGCACCAGAAATTGGCCATGGCCCGCGGGCTTTACCTGCACTCTCCAGGATGGATGGTGTCTTGTCACCTGCTGGGGAAACAACACAGAGCCCCTGAGATGTGGGTCAGAGTAGATGAACACAACATCTGTGGCATCTAGGGCCTCAGGCCCAGGCCAGGGAATGGCCAGGCTCCCCTGGTGAAAGCGTACTGGAGAGCATCACGGCCTGGGGGGCCTGACACACAAACCCCTAGGGATTCACTGGGGGGGCCATCCTTAACCCAGCTCCCCTGCCCTGCCTTGCAGAGACCCAGCTCCTCTTACTGTTGATTTTAATCTAAAAATTCTAGCGGGTTTCCAGGGCAGGGGCTGCCGTGGAGCCACCACGCCCAGGGTGCCCGCAGCGCCACGCTGACCCCCTCCTCCAGTACACCCTCCCCAACACCGACCCCCCACCCTCCTCTCCTTGGCCTGTCCACAGCCCCAGATTCCCAGGCTGCAGCAAGAACAGCCTGGCATGGACTCATCTGGATATCTGGAACCCATGGGGCAGTTTAGGGGAGCCAGCTGGGGGGCACCAGTCTGCCTCTCTCCACTGCCTGGCCAGAGCCCAGGCCTGGCCTGGGCAGTTCAGGTCCATGTGCTGACACCAGCCGTGGAGAAGATCCCTGTAGGAGGAAGGCAGCCTGTGGGCCTGGGGAGTTGTCCCTGGCAGCAGCCTTGCCCCTCACCCAATGGGCACTGAGCCGACAGGAGTGGGGCATGGCCCAGTCCAGCAGAAGGGAGGCAGGCCAAGAGCCGAATGCCTTTTCTCAGCCCAGCAGTGTGACTCTGGTCCCCGGAGAGCACAGCGTGGGGCAGGCGCCATAGGGCTGAGCTGTCCCCACTGTGTGCCGGGCACCCACCGCAGGGCTTGATGGCGCAGTAATCAAACTGGGTGCTGGGGTCCATGGTGTAGCACCAGGGCCCATGGCGGTCTTTGTCAGGGTTGCGGCAATAATTCTCCTTCAGGTGCGCGGCCGGGAACATGGCAGGAGAGATCCTGGCAGGAGATGGGGAAATCAGATCCGTGTCCCTCGACTCCTGCCCCCAACCCGTCTTCCTCCCCACCCCCTCAGCCACCGCCTGCTGCCCCCTCCATCCTCCCTGCCCTTCAACCTCTCCACACCTCTCATCTCTCCCATCTCTTCACCCTGAGGCTAGTACAATTACCACAACCCCCAGCCTTGCTTCTTGCCCTAACCCAGTCTCCATGGCAGGGTCACGTGCCGGGGGCCTGGGCCCCAGTGCAGGGACATCCCTCCCCCCACTGCCCCAGGGCCTCTCCCAGTGGCAGCTGGCTCTGGGAGCCCCCGCACTCACTGGGGTGTGTGGGGTGATCCTGCTGACCACTTCTGGCAGGTGACGCCCTTCCGCGTCTTGCTGACATTACCCCGGTACAGCTCACCGTTCCCATGATAACAGTCTGGGGTGAAGGAGGGGAAATGACAGCCATTACCAGTTGTGCGTGGCTCCCCACCTCCCTCCTGACACAACATTCCACAGGGCCCCACCCTCCTCTGCTCCCACATCCCAGAGCCCACTGTGATGTGGCACTCTTGTCCATGGTTGGTATATTTCTCACAAAGCATGCTGTGTAAGGGATCTTGTGGGACTGGATGGTATCTTGGTAACAAGGGATCTTGTGGGACTGGATGACCTCCTGAGGTCCCTTCCAACCCTAATCTATCATCATTAGCTGCTAAACTTAGTGTTTGGTCCACTAAATGTGCATTATTAGTGAGTCTGCAGTTACGCGATTTTGCTGTATGGCTTCCTGAAAGATGTTGTGAGTTTGAGAGGCTGTACTGCTAGGTGGTGATCCACTCCCAGGAGGGTGTTAGGCAACCCTTAATCAACAAGGAATTTACAATTCAACTACAGTTGCACAAGCAGCACACAACAGGACAGCTCAGTCCTAGGACTCAGAGCAGCCCACCAGGATATGTCTGGGCTAGTGGCTTCCAGGCACAGACACTAAAGATATAAAATAGGGGACAGTTGCATCATGCTTTGACCTTCTCCTACCCCAGCTACGCTGGAAGCAGCAAGAACGCTGGAAGATAGAGATGTCAACTGAGACACCTTCAACGCCTGTTTATTAAGAACTGTAACCTCCAGGGGTGAGAAAATTGTTTGATCTGGGACGTGCACAGGAATAAAAATGTGATCCCTTTTGGAAGGGGACAGTCTAGGCTGCCACCACAGCCCAAGGCATGGAGAAGCTCACTCTTCTCCCACAGCCCACCAGGGACCTTGTTTTCCCCCCTTGACTGACCCCTTCCTTGCCTGCCCCACCCCCCTTCCTGATCACTGCCCCACTACTATTGGTTAGGAGCATTGTCACTCCATATTGCCTCAGCTGCTGATTGGTAGAAGCAGAAAAAAGGACAGTAGCTGAGCTCCAGAGAATGCTGGCTCCTGGAGAGGGGATCTGGCTGCCCAGCGCTGAACCTAAGAGCTCCGCCAGCTCCAGCCCTGGAGTGGAAGAGCTCTTAGCCCCTACTGATTGGGGGGAGGGGAGGGCATGCCCCTGACTTAATCTAAATACTGCCTAGGCTTAACGTTTAAGATTTAGATTGTGCGCTTATATTTTATTTTCTTTGGTAACTCTCGCTGACCTTTTTTGCCTGCCACTTACAATCACTTAAAATTAATCTTTTTGTAGTTACTAAACCTGGTTTATATTTTACCTCAAGCAGTGTGTTTTGGTTGAAGTGCTTGGGAAATCTCAGGTCAGTTTACAAAGACTAGTGTGTGTCCTTTCCACATCAAGGGAGGGGCAGACTGGGTAATGAACTTACAGGGGTCAGGCTTCTAACCAGGGCAGGACGGTGCAGTCCTGAGGTGCAAGGCAGGGATCTGGGGGGAACTGCTGGTGCCATTCTCCGTGAGATTCAGGCGTGGCTCTGGGAGCAGTCATGCAATCTAGCCGGGTGTGGGGCTCCACATGCTGTTGGGCTGACATGCACCTGGAGACATTTGCTGCTTGTCACTAGCAAGGCATTGTGACAGACAGCCCAGGCTGGAGATTGAAGGAGCACAGTGGTACCCCAGGTCCAGGTTATACCCCAGGGACCACACTCTCCCAGAAGGAACACACACACCATGCTCTATTATTGTAGGGTTGCTCCTGAGCATTGGGCTGTGTGCACTGGTTTGTTATTGCAGGGTCGCAGGGCAGCCCAGCATCTCCTCCGCGCCAGGAGCTGTACTCACCCTCCACCTCCACCTCGTCAGTGCAACGTTTGATCTGGAAGCAGAAGGCGACGCGCATCCTGGGCACGCTGGTGAAGCACCAGGGGGCCTCTGAGCCATCAGGGTTCCGGCAGTAATTCTCCCGCAGGTCCCTGGGCGACACAGCAGCTCAGCCAGGGAACGTCCAGCCAAGGCCACAGCAGACAACGGGGGCTGCACCCACCCCCCAAGTGTCCAGTGGGTAGCGAGGCTGGGCTTTCCAAGGACCTGGATGCCCAGGTTGCTGTATAGTGACACACTGGGGGCAACTCTCCCAAGCTATGGCATCAAGTACTGGGCAGACACAGGCAGGTCCCCAGCAAGGTTGACTCCACCCCATTGGGGCCCAGGCCATGTCCGTGCTAGAGACCCAGGCTAGGCAGCCAAGGGCCAGCGAGCCTTGCCTCGCCTCATGCCTCGTGCCCAGCCCTTTCTGTCGGGGAGTCCAGGTCTGAGCTACAGAGCCAGCCCTCCTGCCCCATGCAAGGGGCTGGCTACACAGTCAAGGGGGGGGGCACACAGCACACGCAGCTCTCCCCAGCTAGTCCCCCACAGGGACCCCAGGCAACCCTTCTGCCCAGCTAGCCCCTCTCTCATGAGGGCCCTCCAGTGACCCCTCACTCCAGTAGCCCCCTGGGACCACCCAGCAATCCCTGCATAGATGCGTAGTGAGCTGTTCTGCCTGCACACAAAGACAACACCCCAGCAGATTCCCCCCCCCCACACGAGGGTCCATCACCTACTTGCACTCATATGTCTCAGGCTGGAAATGGTGCTGGTGGGGGGTCTGGGCATCCCAGCGCTGGCAGGGGATCCCCGACGTGGTGACATTCACCTGGCCCCGGTAGCCTTCGCCTTTCTGCTTGAAGCAGCTGGTGGTTGTGTCTGCGAGGCGTGAGCTTTTCTCTGCTTCCAGGGGTGTGGACAGGAGATGCCATGGGTCACTGGGGGCTGTCTCAGGGCCCCAGGAAGGAGTGGTGTGTGCTGCAGGCACCAAGATGGCCGCACCCTGGCACCAGCTCATGGAGCAGGGACTGGTCAGGTGGGGCACACAGTCACACTGCGGATCCTTTAGCTGGGGGCCTGCCATGTGCTTGGGGCTGGATTTCATGGGCTCTCTCAGATCCCCCTATGGGCACACAGCATGTGCCTAGTGCTGGCTGGTGGGCACCATACGAGGGGTTGCATGGCAGCCATGGCCAGGACAGAGAGCAGAGATGGGCAGGTGCCACAGGGGGCATTGGCAGGGAAGGGTCTGTCACAGATAAAGGGGCTCAGCTCTGCTCAGGCATGGGACCAGGGGCACTACCAGGGAGCCAGGCACAGCGATGGCGCTGCCAAGGTGGCTACAGCTTGAGCCAGCAGAGCCAGACCTGGACTGGGCATACAGACACAGCTCACAGTGAGATTAATGACACATACATGGCAACGTGGGTGGCGCAAGCCAGCCCTCCATCCATTGGCACCCGCAGCATGGCACTTACTGCACTTGCGGATGCGGCAGAACTCCCGTATCCGGGCGGGGTCCGTGGTGTAGCACCAGGGGCGCGGGGAGCTGTCAGGGTTGCGGCAGTAATTGTCATCCAGGTCCTTCTCGGGGTATCTGAGGAGGACGGGGAAGAGGCAGGAGAGGGGAGAGAGGTGAGGGACACTGCGATATTGACAAAGCCACATTCTGATCCTGGCCTGGTCCAACAGCCTCTGGGACACTCCCTCCCCCACTCTGAGCCCCTGACATGAGTGGCCCTGTCCGGGGGATCCCTGTACCCCAGAATCTCAGCGCACCCTGAGCATTGTGGTGGGGCTGGGCACTGCCAGTCTGGGAGCTCAGCGTCATCAGCAGGGCAGATCCCTGCTCGTACCCCTGGAGAGACCAAAGCTTCCGTCCCAGAGTGCAACATCCCTTCCCCCCAGCTGGGCCACATTCACCACGGGGCCTGTGTGGTGTGGGGTTGGGGCTGCCCCTGCCCCTCAGGATCCATGGGCAAGAACCAACAACCCCAGGGATCCCTCTGCTCTGCCCTGGCACCACCCAGCCCCGCTGCCTCCTGAGACCCCCGAAGGCCAGGCTGCTCCATCCCACACTGAGAATGTCCCCTGGAGGACAAGCAGTCTCTGCCCTGAGCAGGGAGGGCTGGGTACTTGTGGGGATGGTACGGGTGCTGGTGGGGATGCTGTAGGTCCCAGCGCTGGCACTCCCGCCCGGATTCTGTGTGGTCCACCAGGCCCCGGTAATCTTCCCCATTGCACAACAGGCACACAGCTGCAAGAGAGAGTCACACCTCAGACACAGAGAGAGGCAGGGCACACACAGGCTGGCAGCTCCCAGGGCCTCTGGCAGCAGCACAGGAGGGCAGCACTGGCACTGAATCTAGAGACGCCATGTCCCGTACATTCCATGGCAACCCAGACCTGCCCAGATCCGGCCCCAGGAGAGCCTCCCTCCCCCATCACAGACCCCGCAGACAAGTGCCACACAGAGGTGAATGGGCAGAACCCCAGATCCCGCACGTCTTTGCACGGCTGTATGGAGGGGTGACAGTGTATGGGTAGGCTGGGCACACAGGTGGGTGTGTCCAGAGGGCTGATGCACAAAACTAGCCATCATGTGGGGTGGGTGATGGAATCTAGCCTTTGGAGTGGGGGGAAAGGGGTTAGCCCATGTGGGAGGGGCAGGGCATGTTAACTCACCATTCTCACACTTCTTGATGCCGCAGCTCTGGTGCCGGACAGCTGGGTCCGTGGTGTAGCACCAGGGCCCCCGCTCATCTCTGTCCGGGTTCCGGCAGTAGTTCTCCTCCAGGCCATTCCGCAAAGAGGGAGAAAACCTGGCGAGACACAAAGAGCACTGGGGTCTGGGATGGGCTCAGTGACTGGGGCCCTGGCCAGGCTGGGTCTAAGCAATAACCATACAGCGACGTAAGTAGCCTGGCACAGACATAGTTGGGCATGTGTCTACACTCACATCAGCTTCCAACTGCTGTAAGCGCCCTATCCCACCAGCGCAGTAAAACTGCCTCCCTGAGCGGCGCGGCACGTTCCCCTACTGGGGCCAGCACAGACCGAGTGCTGACACTGCACTAATGGAGAACGTGGGACTTTAAATTCTCAGCTGACAAAACTAAGGTATGATATTCACCAAAAGGAAAATAAAAAAGATGATACGTTGGATCTATATGGACACCAATGAGCAGAGTTAATGGTTTAACATTTTAGGTGTCATATTTGATAGCAAGCTCACTCAGTAGGACCATGCTGAAAATATTAAAGACAAGTGTAAAGGTAGGATCAGCCACTTAAAAGTGTTTCTAGAACTTCCTGGGGCATGGCTAAGAAAGCAGTGGCTGTGACAGTGCTGTGCAAGGCGCTAGCAGGGGTGCCAGGCTTTCAGTTTGGCATCGAAAATGAATCTGCGAATACCTGACTCGGTCCAAGCTCAAGTGTCGTGAATTGCATGCGATGCCTTCTTCATGATGGCATACTGTGGGTACTGCGGGGAGTTGTGTGTGAAATACCTGTCACTTTAAGAATGAAGCTTTTAGACTTAATCTTTCGGGCTAAAGTCCTTGGGAACAATGACGTTGGAACTATATATGATTAATGCTGGGCAATGAGTGGGCGATGTGTAGGGCAAAACCTCAAAAAGCTTAATGTAAGGTGTTAAAATATGCTGTGACGAAGAAGAGATGCTCCTAATGTTTTCTCTGAGTGCTGTGTGCGCACCTCAGTTTCCCCATATATATTACTCATGTATTTCAATGATGGGACCCGGGTGTGTGATCATTGCAGAGACCACTAGAGGGTTGATGGATGGGCCTTCCCCAGCCTCACATACAGACAATGGCCAGACCCCTCTGACCTGCTGGGTCAAACCAGCTACAACAGATTGTAACATCTTGCCCAGGAGGAGGGGAGGGGCCGGGGGGGGTCTGTCTGGTGGCTGGGAGGAAGGGCAGTTGCCCATGACGGGTCGAGGGGAGCAGGGCTCCAAGAGTCTTGGAGCAGTTGGTAATGTCTAATTAAGTTGCTAACAGTCTTTCCACCCTGTGATCCTGAGAATTTATAAACCCATCTGACTTCCACGCTGGCTCTGAATCGCTTCTGACTGCAAGGCGGGGAAGAACTTGCCAGGATCCCAGCCAGGAGTCCCACAGGGGGATCTCAGGCAGAGCAGGGGTGCTGAACCCTCCCAGGTCAGAATCAGGAGCTGGTTGCGCTGGTGTGTGGAGCCCTGGGGCGGCAGACTCTGAACACTAGAATCCTGACTGGCTGCATCCTGAGTGGTTCCAGAGCACGGTTCCTGGGGGACTCCGTCATGTGTGCACAAAAGGATCTTAGTGAAAAGAAAGACCTAAAATTGGTTCCAATCTATAGCTTTGGGGAAATTATTACAATTGGAAAACTGTACCTCCTGGGCTAGATATGGAATTGTACAATGAAATAAAACGAGGGAAAGGAGTGTTGTATGTGCAAGATACAGCAAATCAATACTTGCGAGAAGTGGGCGTGCTAACACCACATGTATGCCCACAGCTCCAGTGATGGAAGAGGAGGAAGAGGGGGAACATTCTGTGTTCCTTTGCTCAGGACCGAGAAAGGTGTACAGCTACCAAATTGTGTGGCTGTGCTGATGGCAAGAATAATGCTGGTCATAGACATGTGCCACGCTGCCAGGGCCCTCCTTTTGGATGCCTTATCAAGAGTCCCGGCAATCAGAAATGGCTTTTTTGAGAGCAGAAATAATACACTTAATGAAATATTACTATTCACAGCAGAATAGACCCAGGTGGGTGTAATCATAGTAAGGGATCAATTGATCCCAGTGCCTGTAGGGGCAGTGGGCTGTCACATACAAACAAGCTGATCTGAGAGCTCTCTAAGTAAATTGGAGTTTAAAAATCTAATTAAAAATGGGCTAAGAGGAATGACAGGGAATGCGGGCAAAAGAAACAAAGGGGACCAGATTCTGTGAAATATGACCAAGTCAACCATGGTGATGCACTCCCAGGCCCTGAAAGAAAGAGTGAAGTGGCTCTAGTTAGAATTAGAATAGGCCATAGTGGTTTAAACAGTCATTTGTTTCCAATAAACAATCCTAAAGATGGATTATGTGGGATGTGCAAGGTAGGAAATAGTTGATCCCCTCCTTGGGGAGTGCATAGTGAGCCCACAAAAGAGGGTATTTCTATGAAAAATTCCACGGCCTTAACATATCACGATTTTTGCTGCAATCAGTAGTGAAAGCAACAGGAGAATGGGGCCCTATGAAGAAAGCAGTACTGCAAGTCTTGAAGAATGTTTGGAAAGGCGAAAGACTAATTCTTGAATTAACTCTAGTATCTGGTGCTTGGCAGTCATAGACTCTTCTTCACCATCACACACAAGAAGAAGAGAAAGGAGGAGATGGAAGGAAAGGCTGTCTGCAGAAAGGAAGCCAGTTTGAAACCTCCTCTATTTCTCCTCCCCTCCTGCCTGACAAGGGGGCACTGAACACTGAGAAGGGGGCTGGGAAGCCCCAACAGACTATCTGAATTGTTGAGACTGCATGAGCAACCCTGGGAGGGGAGCCGAGTGTTGGGACCAACCCAAATTGACAGAGCCCAGGGGAGGAAGAAGGGGGTGGAGACTGGCATGGTATAGCATTGCTGTCCTCACTTCTGTGCTGCTGCTGCTTGCGGTGGCACTGCCTTCACAGCTGGGTGCCTGGCCAACAGCCACTGCTCTCCAGCTGTCCAGCCAGTGCTTAATTTGTACCAGAGCTGAGCCCTGCCATCTTTCATTACAAATTAAGCACTGATGGGAGGCAGCAGGGTCTGGAGGTTATGGGGGGGTGGGAATCCCAGGGAGCCCACAGGGGCCAGGGGCAACGGGGTTGTGTGGGGCTCCCACAGGAGCTATAGGCACCCAGGGCACCATTTTCTTGAAGGTCAGTCCTAATGGCTGACCATTAAAGTGCTCCTTCAAAGCCTCCCTCAAGCACGTAGCTTCATGCTGGACTCTTGTCATGGGCCTTGTCTCTGGCTCTTCAAGTCAGCAGACAGCCACTCTACCTCTGCCTTGACCTGGGCATCAGCTTTTCCCTCGTCACCTTGCAGATACGAGGCAGGTATAACCACAGGGCTATTTTTCTCACTGAGATCCAATCTAGTGAATGAACACCACCAGCAACCTTTCAGCCTACCAAGAGCACATTCAGCTGTTGTTCTGCCCCTGCTCAGCTGCTCACTGAATCTTTCCTTGGAGCTGTCAAGGTGGCTAGCGTACAGTTGCAGGAGCCAGAGAGATAAGCTGTGTCCCCCAGAACCACTGTTGGGGATTTTAATAGTGACAACAATGGTAATCTCCTAGTCAGAAAAAAGCATCCCTGCTTGCAGCTTTCGGAATAGTCTTGTGTTCTTAAAGATGCACACAAGAGGCACCTTTCTCGACCAGCCCTCACTAATATCAGTGAAGGGTGTCCCTCGTGAACCTCCAACACTTACATAACCATAGAAAAGCAGCCCTTTCTGTCACCTCAGGGCAGATCGGGGACCCTCTGCATGTCAATGACAGGCCTGCGGAGTGGGAGGCAATTAATAGCCCTGCACACTTGCAGGACATGGCCCCGCTGTGCATTTTCAGATTCAAAATGATTTCCCATTGACCGGTAGGAATCCGGCATTGCGAGCTTATGCCACTCCTGACTCAGCTGTCGGTGCAGCTCTCATTCGGGTGTCTCTGCGCTGGGGGGCTGGAGGGAGCTCAGCACACAGATCCAGTAATGTGGCCTTGGGCAGCTGAAACTTCTGCAGCCACCACTCGTCACCACAGTCTGCATTACGATGCAATCCCGCCAGTCAGGGCTCATTTCTCAGGCACAGAAGCAGCACTCTGCCATCTGCAGCCACTCTGCGAATGCCTCCAACAACCTGAATTGTTTTTCACTATGTCCCTTCATAAACCGTCATTGGAGAAATCACGTCTCCCATTATTGCACTGTTTCCTGTGACCCCGCCAGTCCTGGAGGATGGTGCATCCTGGATTTGCCACATTCACGAATAGTGTAGAGCTCTGCGGGCTCAGACATGGCAGAGCCCAAAAAGTGGGATTTTTTTTTTAAAGCAGGGAAATGATCGGCTATGGCTGGCATTATGGGATGATGCAAGTAGCATGCTGGGAATCTGACCCCTAGATCCCAGAGATTCCTGGGGATGCCTATCCCTCAACACATGGTGACCATTTCCCAGAAGGCATTGTGCTGGACAGTGGTGCCCATCACGCTGGGAGGCTTCTGTGCTGTGCTGCCCTTTGCACTGACGCCTCCTGGTGAGCGCATGCAGCACTGCCACAAGCCCCTGGGCGTGCGTGCGCCTGGGCAACGTACAAACGTTGGCAGCTGTACGCTGACAGAACTTGTCTGGCCGTAGTTTGTAGTGCCACCACAGAGACAGTAAACCCATAGGCCCAGGGCCTGCAGACACTTCCAGCCACCTCCCTACTGCCCTGGCACAGCTCCAGGGCCTCCGAGCAGCCGCCATACCCCAGCTGGGAACCGGCCACCAAAGAGTTGCATCCAAAGTGTTTACACTGCACCTGCCATGCCCACGATTCAAGGATTAGCAAGAGAGGCTCTTTAGTGTAACAGCTGGCACCTCCGGGGGGAACAAACATGGGTAACAGAGGGCTTGTCGGTCTGGCAGGGAAAGGGCCAACATGTCCATGGCCTGGAGTAGATGCTGGACACATTCAGCCTGGAGCAGGCACACATTTCAACAGGGAGAGTAATTAGCCATTTGAACCATTTACCCAGGTTCCTGGGGGATTCTCCATCAGGGACCATTTCTGATTCAAGATTGGATAGTCTCTAACAGCCCTGCTCCAGGAAATGCTTTGAGGAGCCTCTGGCCTGTCCTACGGGGGGGTCAGACTAGGGATCACAATGGTCCCTTCCAGCCTTGGCATCTCTGAACACTCCACCCTTTTTTGTGGGGGTTCCCAGTGCATTTGAGGAGCCCGGTGCCCTCTGTGTGCTGCAGCACTGATAAAAGAGGCACCTTCTGCTCTGGGCTTCCCTGTATGACTGGCCCAGCGGAGAGGTGAATGTGGGGGTGGGGCTGTGGGGCGAGCCATGTGCAAAACCCTGGCACCAGTGGGAACCTATGAAGTACAGCCCCGTCTGCCCTGGGGGAGCCCCACCTGGCCCCCGCACAGACCTGTGATCGTGGGGAATCTTCAGCCTCCACAGCTGGCAACTCTTGCCTTTCTCGGTGGTGGAGCGCGTGCCCCGGTAGCTCCGCCCGTCCCCCGTAATGCAGTCCCGCATGTAATCTGTGGGTGAGCACAGTGCCCCATGAGCCACAGGTGTCCGGCCCTCATCATGAGTGGTTCCTGCAGTCTCCTAGCAGCACCAGCCACAGTGGGGAGCAGACAGACGGGAGCCTGTGGCAAGCTGGGAGCCCGGGACCGGCCGCTCTAAGTGTGGAGCCGGACATCAGCGCCCCGGTGGCTCAAGAGCAGCCAGAGACCTGGCTCCCGAAGAGCGCAAAGCTGGCCAGTTTGGGGGCTCACTACCCTAGAAGAGGCTGGGACGGGGTAGAGAAGGGCCCATCACCACACAGCACAGCTGCCAGGCACCCCTCTTCCAGGCTGGGCTGGGCACAGCACCAAGTGCCCACTCTGGAGACGCCTCTGCCCTCACTCTGCCCCTTCCCCTGGACTCTCTGAGCATCTCCCTCCCCTCACTGCAAATCCACTGCCCTGAGCTGGGTCTGCTCAGCAGCGTGGCGTGCAGCATGCCACGAGCATCAGATGGGCACTGGCGTCTCAGCATCCAGGGCAAGCGCAGCCCGGGGCATTGGCTCCAGTGGGAAGCACCTGCATGTCCAGAGACTCTTGGGGTCACACCAGCCCCCGCCTCTCGCCCCCAACGCCCGCCTGCCTTTTTTCTGGTAGAGGTCATAGTGGGCGTTCCTCTGCATGTGGGTGCGCGCCGAGTGCTGGGTCCAGGGCAGCAGCTGGCAGCCACGGCTCTGGTGGCTGTAGTGAAAGGCCCTGGAGAAGAAACCAAGAGTCTCAGCCTGGCTCAGACTGGACAATGATTCTCCAACCCTCCTGCAGACCCCACGTCATCCCAAAGCCTGGGCCGAAGCCCTGGTCCTGGCTCACGTGCCCTCTCCATGGCCTTCCCTTGCCACCACAGGAGCCATCCTGGCCCAGCTCTGCTCAGCCTGTGTGGACGTCAGGTGTGCCCTGGGGTGGGCAGAGCCAGGTCCCACCAGTGCAGCCCTGACAGCAGCCATGGACATGGGCACAGCACAGAAGCAGTTGAGCTCCAGTGTGTGGCACATCCAGCCTGCAGCGTCCCATGCTGTACGGCGCCAGATGGGGAAGGCGGGTGGAGCAGGGATGGGGGCCACCCCCTACACAGCTCTGGGGCACATGCCAGAGCCTCTTTGTACCAGAAGTGACCTGACCCAGACCCAGCTCTGCCTGAAACGAGGACGGTTCTGTCACCAAGCTGTGCTGCAGGCACCCAGAGGCTCCTATCCTTCTGCTCCCAAACCAGGACTGGCCAGAGAGCTACAGGTCCTCTCTGCTACCCATCAGCATTACAGGGGCTATGACTCACAGCAGCAAAATTCCAACTGCAGCCACCAGAGGGCACTGGCCTGAGTGTGCACATGAACAGGCCCTTGCTCACCAACCACTACAGCCCAGTGAACCCGGGAGGAGTTCAGAGCATAGATCCAGAGCGTGTACTCTCCCGCCCCGGCTCCGCTCTCACCTCCAGCTCCAGCTCTGGCTCGCTCCTCACCCTGGCACTGCCCCTGCTCTGACCCCAGCTCTCGACAAGATTATGATGCTTAACAGATGGCTCAGGCAGTGGTGCTATA
>ML677084.1:500782-523776 GCA_007922155.1 Mesoclemmys tuberculata
ATCATATTGGTCCCTTCTGACCTATGAGTCTATGAGTCTGTGAGTCTTCTCCCTTCCCATGAGCACAGGGATGGTGAATCTGGTCCTCCTGCCTCCCAAACCTGCCTGGGCAGGGAGAGAGGAGCCCCACTGCAGCCCCCCAAGCCTGGGAGAGGAGGATGAGCCAGAGGAGAGTTGGGGGCAGGACTGATTGAGGGTTTAGGGATGGGAAGATGGTGAGTGAGAGCTCCTGCAGTGGGTGAATCCCCACCCTGAATAGATCTGGGAGAACGGGTGATGTTGATTGTCACCCGCACCTGGGGGGGAGGGGGCAAACACACAACAGCCAGTGTCAAACTTGGGGCAGCCTGCTCTGCCCCATCCAGTCTGGCTCCCTACCGGGGCTCTCCTGAGCTGCAATGCTGCTGCTCGCTCAGCACACGTGGGTGTTCACATGCATGTAGCCACGCACACGTGCATTCGTGTGCACTCCAGCCCCGCTCACCTGCAGTCCAGCAGCACCATGCACCTCCTGGCACACTCCTCGATCTCCACCCGCACCTCCTGCTCCGGGCCGGGGCCTGACTGGCCCAGGGAGAGCAGCTGGGTGGCTTTGAGTCTCTGGAAGTCATTGAGATGGGAGCGCTGCTGCCCTAGGGACACAGCGAGACACACACCTGGCAACCATACAGCTGGGCCCCGCTGGGGCCTCATTCCCACCAGGGCATGGAACCAAGAGGGGCCAGCGAACCAGTGGGGCTGGGCAGGCAGCAGGGCCAGTGGGCTCACAGTGGGACTAGTGGGTGGGCAGAGGGGCCGATGGGCAGAGGGGCTGGCAGGAAGGCAGACGGATCAGCAGGCAGGCAGATGGGCCAGTGGGAAGGTGGAGGGGCCCACAAGTGAGCAGAGGGGCTGGCAGGCAGGCAGCGTCTGGTCCTGCCCGATGGGGCCTTTCCCCAGGTTTCCCCTGGGCCCTGCCCCTTTCGGCTGCCTGCCCCCAGGCCCTTGGCAGGGCAGCTGCCAGCACTGGGCTGCGGGAAGGGAGGTGAGCGCTGGGCCCCATGCTGGCCTGCTGTGGGGACACACCCTGCAGAGGGGCCCCTCTTCCCCAATCCCAGCCCCGTTGGGGGGGCAGGCTCACAGTTGGCCATGGCTGCCCCTGGCGGGCTCTCCTACCTGCACTGAGGGCACAGGCCAGGGAAAACAACAGCACCGCTCTGGCCTGCATTGTACCCCTGCGCTGCCAGCTCCGGCACTACTGTTGAGCCTGTTCGCAGGACGCTCTGGCCCCCCCACTGAGCAAATATTTGCCTTTGGGCCATAAGCCAATCATGCAGTTCAGGGGAGGGGAATTCAAGGGATCCTAGTTCAGGGGTCGGGGGAGAAGCCCTTGCCCCCCAACACACACCCAGCTCATGGGGTTTCATCTCTCCACTGCCCCCCAAAAGCCCCTGGGCATCAATAAACAGCCACTCCCTTCGTGGCCATATTGACCAATCTGGGGCAGGCACCGGCTGGAGTCGGCCCATCACCCCACAGCTGCTCGTTATTCTGGTAGCGTTACGCCTAATTTCTCATGCGCCAATTTGGCCACTGATTTCTGATCCCATTCTCTTGTTTATGAGGCAATTCTCTCAGTGTCATCCTGGGGGCGGCGATGGGCTTTACCAACAGCACACTAAGGCCAAGCCTGGAGTGGCGCTGGGCCTGAGAGGGCCCCGTTAGGTGCTCTCAAACACACTTCTGGGAACAGGCCAATCCGAAGGGTCAGCAGTCCGCGGGGAGAGACAGGCCATTTGCAAGCTGCACCAGCCTACAGCAACCGGAGTGGAAGATTCTGCCGAGGGGCCCTGGCTGTGCCCGCCAAGCCCCGAGAGGAAGGGTGAACCATGGGCAAGAGCTCTGGAAAAGTACTGGCATCAACCCCAGACTGTGAGGTTGGAAGCAAAGACTTTAAGTCCACCACACCCACGCCCCAAACTGAGATGCAGGATGGCAGGAAGAGGCCCAGGGGAAGGCAAGCAAGAGGGTCAGCCAAACACTGTCTGGCAAACGTCGCTTCTCTTTCAGGGCTCCGTGCTGGGACCCAGTGGAGAGGGAGGGCCAGGGCTGTCTACATACCCCACAGCTATGATCCCTGGGCAGAACTCAAGGTTCCCAGCAATGAGACCAATCCAGCCAAAGAGTCAGGACACCCTGAGCTAATAGACGGGCTGGAAGGGGAGGCCCAGACCACTAAACCTGCTGAGCACCCAAACTGCCCTACTACTGTGGGATCAGACCGTTTGGTTTGGTTTGATTCAGTCTGTCTCCCGTTCACCCCTTTATTCTAACCATTTGATGGACCAGTCAGAGCTGGTCTTCCATTGCCTTGGACAAACACACCCTCCCTCTTTAAGAGCTTTAGCACTTCCCAAGCCCACACTACACCTAAGGAGCCACCTGTAAAATGGGGCAAGGCCAACAACGCCACTGAAGCAGCTGCAGTTCCCAGGGTTGGGGGTAAGCAGCAGAAAGGGGCCAACCCCCCCCAATTCTGAACGCCTCAACACCTCCAAAGCCTTCACTACACATAAGGAACCAGCTGTAAAAAGGGCCAATGCAAACAAGCCTGTAGCAGCTGCAGTATCCAAGGGTGAGGATAAGCGGGACAAATCTGAACAACGCACGCCATCTGCTGGCCTTATTGCAAGCACCGCTGTTTGTGAGGAGCTGCTTAGTGCTTGCATGTCTCTCACGCATTCAAGAAAGAAAGCGTTTTTGCAGCTAATTACTGACACATTTCAAAACCTGCATTCTCCAGAGGAGAGGGAGGCCTTACAGCGAAAGATAACAGCAACGCTGGCAATGATTGTGAAAGTGGTGAAGAGCGAAGGATAGATGTGACTAAACATGAAACCTAAAAATGTAAAGAGGGCCTGGGAAAAAAAGGGGGAGAGATCTCAGAGAGTAAGGAGGCTTTTGGCAAAGAAACTTAAAACAGCCAGAATGCTTTTAAGGAGACGCCCCCCAGCCAAGAAAGGGAAATGGACATAGACCCCTTGTGATGCTCCCCTGGTGCAATCTGGGCTGGTGTATTGTTGCGTCGCCTCAACCCCAATTCCTGAAGCCCATCTTACCCTGCTCTGCTGTGAGAACTCCCACTCCTGGGCTGTTCATGCGCAACCTCCAGCATGTGAGCTGCTCCCAAAAGACTGAGTAAGTCTGGCCAGCCACTCCTTGCATTATGCAACAGAATGACCCCAGTCCCAGCTACAACCCTAGGAACAGCTGTCTGACAATAAAAACCAGAGTCCTGGAGCACGTTAAAGAGTAATAAATTTCTACAGGCATAAGCTTTCATGGGCTGCAACCCACTTCGTCAGATGCATGAAAAGGTAATCACAGAAAAGAGGTGTATATATATCTATATCTATAGATATATATATATCCAAAGGTAAGAAACAACGATGGGGAGGGTAAGTTTTAACAAAGTCCATTCAGTTAGAGTAGATGAGATATCTTGATGCTATATCTTGCGTTAGACAATAAGCAATCATACCATACAGGTGAACATAGGGGTCCAGGGCACCACAACCCCCAACTTCCACTTCTGAAGGTGCAGAATCTCCCACTCCTAAGGTCCCTCCTGAGGCGTGTTTGGGACGTGTGAGACACTGGATAAGGCACCGAAGGGAATTTAATGCCTATGTGTATTTTCAAGAATTTCATTTCACTAATTTGGACAGAGTGACGGACTTCATGCTGGCCCTGGCATTGCAATGCAAAATTTGTTGTATGCTTTTAATAGCCAGTTGGCTCCCAGAGATTTTTTGCAGCTACACAGATGCTCCGGGACTAAACCAACCTCTCTTTTCTCAAAGGAAGCCTTGGGAAGATTTAAACACTGTAGATTTTTTAAATAATGTCATCAAGAAGTTGCACAGTAATGCATCTGAACACATCTTCCTTTAGGAGGCGAGTTATCCTTTAGTTGATTGTGATTAACTCCTTGACACATTATTAATCTTTTGATTTGTATTAATCTGACTTGGATTCACTTAAAATTTCACCATCGTCAATAAACTTGTTTGCTTTATTCAAAAGTGCATGTGGATTGAATGCGTGCAGAGACCTCACGTGGAGGGACAGAGCTGGTACATATCAATTTCTTTGATAAACTGACGGACAAATGTAAATGAGCTTGCAGGGTGCAGTGTACAGCACTGAACCCAGCAAGATGGCAGTTCCTGGGGTTGCATCTGGGACTGGGGGTGTTTACTGGGGGTCTAGCCCATGAGTGGCTGGCCAGAAGCACTCCTTCACTGGGCCAGGGGCCAACTACCCACAGGAGGTTGGGGGTGGGCCGACCCAGGAGTAGGTGGTTCACACAGCAAAGCAGGGTAAGTCAGGGCCTAGGAGTGAGGAATTGGGGTGAGTCAGCTACACACCAGTCTGGGTTGCAGGGGGAACGTCACACCTGTGTTTTGCTGGGTGCATTCTGAGTCTCTTATCAAATGAAAAACTCACAGATGCCCAACTATAGAAGGGGGTAGGCATCTCCACCAGGAGCTGGGGCTTTCAAACCAAAAAGAGGGTCGGTTTTACAGACATGAGCTCTTTTGAAGAACGCTTAGGCGTGGCTATTAATGTATCACGCAATTAAAAAATTGGCACTTTTTTACAACAGGTGGGGAACGCCACCCCAAAACGAATTTTGTTCTGTTACACAACAAACATTACTACAGTGTTCTAAATATTAAAGCCTTTATAGAAGCACCATATTTGTACAACTACTGCCATGCCACGTACAGCCACAAAAGTGAGCACGCCTGTAAAACCACTGCCGTATGTGTAATAGCGCCGAGTACCTTGAGATGTCCAGGGGAAAAGAGGTGTCCAAGCTGTAAGCTATTTTGCAGGCCTGAGGCCTGTTTAGAAAGACACACAATTCTGGCATCAGACAGTAAAGTCGACTGTAAAACTAGAAGTCTTTGTGATAAGTGTGGCTTTTACGATTTTGAAGGTCACAGGTGTGAAACCAAAAAGTGTCCCCAGTGTTATCAAAAGACAAACAGCAGAGTCGGTCTGAATGTTATATGTGTAATATCTGCTCTCCTGAAGAGGGGAGGATTATGTTTTATGTTTTTGAATGCATGCAAGAAATGGGGTACATGTGCCAAACTATGTTTATGCTTTGCGTTTAGATAAAGAAACCAGCTGGGAATTGAAGAGGGAAGAATGCTTCAGCCAGTTTGTTCAAACCTTCGTGGACAAGCGCTTTAAGCGATACACTTTTATTGCTCATAACGCTAAAGGTTACAGTGGTTATTTCATCCTTAGACAGTTGATTAAATTAAAAATGGCTATCAGCCCCCTAACACAAGGCGGGAAACTAATGTGTGTGATGGTGGTGGACTTAGAAATCAGGTTTATTGACTCTTTAAATTTTCTCCCCCTGAAACTCAGCAAGTAACCCAAGGCTATGGGTTTGAGGGAGTCAAGGGGCATTTTCTGCATTTTTTTAACACTGTGGAAAATCAAAAATACGTGGGGCTTATGCCTGGGGTAGAGTGCTTTGGAGCAGAATACATGTTGCTGGAAGAAAAAAAGGAATTTCTGAACTGGTACCAACACAATGATGAAGTGGAGATGCTCCTAATGTGTTTCTCTGAGTGCTGTGTGCGCGCCTCAGTTTCCCCCATATGTTACTCATGTATTTCAGTGATGGGACCTGGATGTGTGATCTTCCAGAGACCACTAGAGGGTGGATGGGCCTTCCCCAGTCTCACCTACGCAGACAATGGACAGACCCCTCTCCCCTCCTAGGTCAAAGCAGCTGCAACAGGTTGTAACATCTTGCCTGGGGAAAAGAGAAAGGACTAGGGAGGGGCAAGAGAGGCATGTCTGGAAGGTGGCTGGAAGAGGCCAGTCCCCCATGAGGAGTCAGGGAAGGAGGCCCCGAGAGTGGGGCTCTGAGGCTCTCCAGTTGGTCGCTGCTGTACTTTCTAGTTAAGCCGCTAACAAAGACTGTCTACGCTGTGATCCTGAGACCTAATAAACCCATCTGACGTCCACCCTGGCTGTGAATTGCTTCTGACTGAAAGGCAGGTGCCTGGCCCCTTTGGGAGCAAGTAGGGCTCCCAGAGTCCCATTTAGAGGATCCCACAGGGGGAGCTCAGGCAGAGCAGGGGAGCTGAACTCCCTGTGGCCAGTTTCAGGAGGCAGTTACCCTGGTGTGTGGAGACCTGAGGGGGACAGACTCCAAAGCACCTACAGTCCTGACTGGCTGCGTCCTGAGTGGTTCTAGAGCCTGGTTCCTGGGGGACTCCGACACAGGAATCACCAAATGAATTCGATCTCCAAAAAGAACTGTGCTATTATTGGCAGGAAGAAGTTGAAATTTTGTAAAAGGCTTGTGTCCAGGTCAGAAAAGAAGTCAGGAAAATGACAAAGAAGCAGATTGTTAAAAACCCAGGAGAGGCTAGCGAGGAGGGGGTGACTAGGTGCATAGACTCCTTTCAGTACCTTACATTAGCCTCACTTTGCATGGCTATGTACCAACTGAATATCTTAAAACGGCGAACCATAACCCTTTTGCCATTAGACAATACCATGAGCTGCAGAAGAGATATTCCACCCCCGCCATTCAATGGCTGATGTACATAGCCCACCCAGAGAACATTCACATTCAACATTCACATTAATGACATCATGATTGATCCGCAGCCAACATAGCACCTCCCGCGCTCGTTCTTTGCACTTCTCAGCTCCTAAATGACACTCATGGATCTTCTGTAGCATTTCTGTTTGGAGACTCAGTGGAATTACGACCTTACCGCCCTTGAAAATCACCCCATCTACCATGGTCTGTTCATGTCTGCAGTTCCAATAGTCTCTTATACTTAGGCTATAACCTGCTTGTTTATCCGGATTGTATGTTCACCCTGCTAGCAACCCAATCCCTGGAACAAGTCCTGATATTCCTGAAGGAGTGCCTCATATCCCGGTGCAGTATAATCTTGTAGTGAGAGCACCCTTTTTACCAGATTGAGTTTCTCACACGCAGCCAGGCCCAAAATTGGTGTCATCTCCTGTGGCACTACAATGAAAGGGAGCCTGTATATGGTGTTTGTGTGGTTAACACTAGCAAAACATCACCCTTGCACTGGTGTAATTGTTCTGGAATACCCACTTCCTTTTACGTTTGTTGGCCCC
This sequence comes from Mesoclemmys tuberculata, assembly GCA_007922155.1. Lineage (NCBI taxonomy): Eukaryota > Metazoa > Chordata > Testudines > Chelidae > Mesoclemmys > Mesoclemmys tuberculata. The sequence continues at coordinate 507,959 of ML677084.1, forward strand.
AGCTTCGGTCTTATTTTCAGTCTCTCATAATCTCGTGCAGATGGAATATTAACCTGCGCTCCGGGTCCAGTTTCAGTGGAATGATCGTTCCATTCACTGTCAAAGGCAGTCTCCAGTCCCTCTTATCAGGCTTGCTTGATCCCAATATGTCTACAAAACACTCTCCAGCCACATTGGCAGTAACTAAATGCACTGGACTTTTCTGCCTTTGGGATCTGCAGCAGTTTGCAAAATGATTCCCACAGTTTGACAGCATTTCCTATAGGCAAGACACTGTTTGGGGCCATGCTGTGACCCACACTTGCCACATGACCATCTAGACTCAGTCTTCCCTTTAGCAGGGGTTAGTTCCACATTGTGATTTGAGCCACTCTGGCTATATGCTGCTTTCCTCAGTGCGTGAATGACTCTTTCCGGTGAATTCAGCTGTTTTACGTGTGTTTTTACCATTTTGGCGGCCCTACATACTTGGAGAGCTTCATTAAAAGATAGCTTCCCCTCCCAGAGCAATCTCTCTCTCAACACATTGTCTCTAACGCCACAAATGAGTCTGTCTATGATCAGAGACTCTGTCAAGCCACCGAAGTTACAGGTTTTACTGCATTTCCTTAATTCTGTGACATAGTGCTTGTAGTAGGAAGTGAGATCATGAGGCCTGAAACATAGCAGAGCAGGCTGAGGCAAAAGGCATAAGCTGAAATATTGGCCAAGCCTGAGATAAAGCCAAGTTAGCAGGAGTCAGGCTGTGAATTTACGACCTCACAGAAACTGGCAAGAAGAAGAGCTGACATGGCAAACACACGTTTCTAAAACATCACTAATATCAAAACATGACTAATATCAAACATACGTCTCAGAGGCAGACGGTACCAGGACATTCTAACACCAAAGAGATAACAAGGGCCCCCTGACCCTCTGAAATGACACTTCGATAATAGAAATGTCTTATGACAAATAGAGATGTTTTGCCCAAACCATCCAATGTAAGGTACAGAGTGGTATCAAACTACATCAAGAGGGTGGCAACTACCTGCATCAAAGGGGCCAAGCTAAACTTGTCTGTGACAGTGTCTAAAAGAGGGTGTCCAAGGGAATATCATCATCTGGCCTAGGGCATAACGGAAAGTCCCGCCGTTAAGCTATGCCGAGTCCAGGTAACGCAGCACTCATATTTGAAGTGTACCGGTAGATACTATAGGTCGCTTCTCATTGTGCTTCAACTGCAATAAACCTGGCCCGGTGCCTTCGTTGCTCACCAAATCCATGGTCGTGTTGATTCCTTCGATCGTGGGGGCCGTCTCGGTTACCTATGCGGAGCTGGAGCAGCACCTACACAGGGGGCACATGCACACAGCCAACAGTGACAACTTCCAACTGACAACATTGTTCTAGGGTGTCATCCGGTTTTTGCGTGCATGTAAAAAATCTATGCCTCTCAAAGTCACATTCCCTTTTACCATGCAATATTCCTCAAATTTAGTCAGCATTGTATTGAAATTCATGCTTTCACCTTCCTGAAACTCTACGTTATTATAAACATCCCATGCCTCCTCCCCAGCAACATATACAAATATAGATTATTTTAGGTTTTCATCTTTGTTCTGTGCCCCAGTTGCAGACAAATACAACAGAAATTGCTGCTTAAACTTTATCCAGTTCTCTGCAACGTTGCCTGAATGGGAAGAGGTTGTAAAACGCCCATTCTTAGAGCTTTCACTTACTTGCTGAAGGCTTCCTTTGTTTGTCTTTGTTTTCAGAGATTCCCTGTGTTTGTCTGTGTTTTCAGCTGCAAACGCAGGAGTTTTCCTCCAAATCCTTGTCCTTTCCGAACTCATTCACCACTGCTGACTCATGTAACTAACGATCTGGAGGGTTCATTAAAGACCACACTATTGAATGAGTAAGGAATAGAACTTTAATAACCCAGACAGGAGTGATCCCCAGGTGTGCAGCTGGGAGCAGCCATGTTAGATCAGCTGTAGGGCACACACCTGAGATAGAAACAAGAGGCCTTGGGGTTCCCTCACTGGTGTACAGAAGAGCTGGAAAAAAAACCCCAGTACATTAAAGACTACCATGAAAGAGAAGGTGCATGTCTGCATCTAAGCAAGATCAAGGAAAACCCCGCAGAGAGAAAAATCTCAAAAGTTGGTTATAAATTTGGTCAGTGAACAAAAGTGACTACCACCAGCATAATGATGGACCCCAGATGTGCTCTTCAACTACATCTTCGTACTTTTTTTTATTACGAAATGTCATTGTGTGACTTTATTGATGATGAAACTGTTATACTTTGAAAAGATTAGCAAGATCTTATTCAGGAGAACAAGGCAATATGCCACATTTATTGTACACTGAAGAATATCAAAAAGCCGTCACATTCACACACACATTCATAAAGTTCTGCTGGCTGGTGTGATATAATGACCAGTCCTGTTATGCGTTGCTCCAGCCAGCCTAGTGGCCAACTAGGCTGGGCACAAGGAGGAAGCCAGGCCTCTGTCAGTTGTGAATCCGATGCTCGAAGATGGCAATTGCAGAATGAGACCCAAAGTTTCCATGTTTTTACCCCATCTTTGATACTTGCTGGCTCTCATGTCAGTCTCTGGGCCTTGCTGTGTCCTGCTGCCTCTGGGTTCAGTACAGTTGTTAATCCCCAGCTAATTGAAAGCAGGACTGTTCTCTTCTTTATGTACTTTCTTTGTTCCCAGGGTGGATCCTTCTCTACTTTAGGGTCGTTAATTTGCACTCTAGGGTCGTTGACAGGTATTTTTCGGCCTTCAGGGGTAGGCTGGCAGTTATGTCTTCACTCCCCTTTCTGTTGTCAGAGCAGTTTAGCTTGGTGTCTTTTTATGCCCGGCACATACATTCCTCACTCACACAGGGAATTTATCAAGATATTTTTAGGTTCAGCAGAACAACTTTCAGGAAAGGGTTTACTTCAAGAAACTACCAAGATGGAGTCCACTTATCCCACACCAACCAGCACTGTATCATTATCAGAACAGTAAAGGAAACATTTGTCTTTACCTCTATCTCACTTATACAATAGAACAAGGAGTATGTATTGGATTTCTTTGCACAGCTCTCGGGAAGGACTCACAACACGGCTGTGGTGCACTGGAAGGACGCAAAAGAACACTGCACTTGTTCCAGCAACACTAGCCTGTTTATAGTGTGCTTCGCCACCGCTTATGCCAGGCTAGAGTTCTGCCATCCATTAGATCGTTTACCGGAGCAGGGTCTTTACGGCAACACTGATTCTGTGATTCTTGTGAGTAAAGAAGGAGCGTGGAATCCGTCCCTTGAGGATTATTTAGGGGAGCTGACCAGCAAAATAACGCCGGGGCCTAAAACAAACTGTCCGGCAGCAAGACATACATGAAAGGAAAAGTCATCACGTTCAACTCAGGGAATAGCAAAGAAATTAATTTTGAGAGTTTAAAAGACCTCGGCTGGAACTACATTGTAGGAGAGTACCCAAAGGAGATTGTGGTACAGCAGCTGCGGATCATGAGGGTGAAAAAACACTGGTTGATAGAGACAAGAACTCTGAAAAAACCCAGAAAGTTTATCATGAGAGCCTACCGTCAGTTTTTTCACTCCTTTTCCTGTTTGCTTTGTGGCCCTTCAAATTCTGAAAAATCGTTTTTTATAAAGCAATTGTTAGAAAACAGTAACAGGCTGTTATCAAGTACACCTGAACATACTGTGTGGTGTTATAGCTGTTGGCAGCCATTGTATAAAGAGTTGTTTCAAAAAAATTCCATGTATTGGAAGGTTTACCTGATACTTTTAATGATGAACGTTTACTTCCTCATAATAAAGTGAATATGGTTATTAGAGCAACCTGATGGAGTCTGCTTCTAAAAGCGGTGAAATCGAGAAAGCCTTTATGAAATACGTGCACCACAGAAACCTAAGTGTTATGTACATTGTGCAAAACGTGTTTTGTCAGGGGAAAAAAAGCCGAACGATTAATTTAAAACACTAAGTAAATGGTTCTCTTTAAAAAAGACCCTGCAAATTATCACCTGGTGCATCAGATGTACCCCAGTAAACACAGTTCTTTTTGGAGGCATTTGAGGATGCTATCAAAAAACCCTATGAGTACCTGTTGGTGGATTTAGACGCTTCAACGCCCAAAGTCTACAGGTTAAGAACAGATCTTTCTGTTCTGACTGGCCCTGTGTATGCACTTTGCAAAACTCCCATAAAAAGTAGTCATTTTTACCAACCCTGGCCACTTTTAAAGAAAAGCGTCCGGTGAAAAGCATGCCTAGCTGTGTGTGAAGAAAACTGGTTCTTTTAAAACTCTGTATCAAAGCCAGACCGCAACAAAGGAAGGCTATTCTCTGCTCAGCCTCTGACGACCTGGTAGCTGCCATCTCAGAAACAGCGCTCAGCACTTAAAAGGAAATGTACACCTAAAGCCCTGACATGTGAGCGCACTAGAAAAAAAATGGGGAATTATTAAAAAAGGAAGCAATAAAAGACTCCCCCTCAAAAGAAAGAAGCTGCTTGTCCTTTGTTGAGCTTTGCACTCCCCCTACTGTCAGACCTTTTAACTAACAGATAATGGAACATGCTGAAAAACTGGACCTCGTCAGCCAGTGGGTCCCAATCTTTTTGGCTCGAGGGCCACAGATATAATTGTTACAACCCCAAACTGATCAGTACTTCCCTCCCTCTGTCTCCAGCAGGAACCCCAGCACCTGGGACCTAGGTGGAGCACTTTGCCGTGCTCCAGGGAGCCTGCACCAATCTTTTACCCCCAAGGAAACATGCTCCACCTTTGTCCTTAGGCAGCAGCTCCTTTCTGCAGCCAGTGGGAGGGGAGCTGTTGAAAGCCCCCGCGGGCCACCTTTGGCCCTCAGGCCACAGGCTAGAAACCACTGACCTAGAAGAAATGAAACGTGCCTCTAGTGGCAAAGAACATATCAGAACCACAACCACTCGCCAATTGGATTCAGAAAGGAAAGACATTCTTCCAAAAGCTGGTTTATCTGACTACGAAAAGATTAAATTTTACAAAAGGATCCTACAGAGATACCTGGTCCTGGCCAAGCAGGGTGAAGTGGAAAAGACTAAAATAAATCTCTTTTTCCCCAAGCAAGAGCAAATGCACCCTCCTGAAGTGGAAGAGGGTTTGTCGGACTTTGTCGCTCAAGAGGTATTGGAAGGGGTAAATCCTCACTGTAAGAGAAAAGCTGAAATATTGTTAAATAATCTCAGACAGCATAAAGATGTTTCTTCTTGGGACAATAAAGGAAGCTTTGTGTACCAGGGGGTAGCGGTTGCAGGGTCTCACATGTTCGATTTAGTCGGGCGTTACTGGCTCTTATTCTTTCGCTAACAAGAGGCCTCCTAAAGGCTGGAATGTTTTTCTGAAAGCCTTGGCAGAGCTGAATGTGCCTACGGCCATTGTAGGACACATCACCAATAAAGAGTATTTAGAATGGCTAAAAACAGGTCTAGAGATGCCAAGGCCAAAAGTAGCAGCCCCCTTTTAGAAACATCCCACCTAGAAAACGAAAGCTTAAGTGGTTAATGGTGTAAAATAAAATCCTTGAACAAAAACCAACATGTGCTTTCCTGGGTTTCATCTTTATTGATGCACATCTTTAAACACATGACACAACAGGTGTGTCTGGACATGTTGAAACACATCTAGGCTGCTTCTGGACATGCCTGACTTTTTCCCTTTTACAAATTGCACCACCATCCAGTAATGTTCTGGTAGATGGTTTGTATCCAATTTTATAATCTGACCAAAAGATAAACCCTTACTACATTTCTTGTAAAAAAATATACACTGATAGGCGCAGGTTACAGCTAGAGGGTGCTGTAGCTGTTTCTGGTGAAACACGGTGTCATAAGAGATACGGATTTAAAAAGTCATAATAGATTTAGGAAAGAAGTGATTGTCTGGGGGAAATCTGTAGGAGTCAAAGAACTCAGCTGGCCCCTGCTTTGGTAAGTAGACAGTCAGCCCGTGTTCTCTGGGTAAGTTACGGGGGTGCGTGTTAGCAATAAGCCCCAGAGTCTTCTGGACACAAGGCCATTCCGGAGCAAGTTGCAAGGAAAAACATCTAAAAAAGAGGCGTCCTTTGATAGAATATGCCTTAGCTGCATGTGTTCATAGTCACATGTAGTCAAACAGGACACTCCTTCTATGGTTCACCTCCACAACATTATCAAAAAAAAACCCACACTCTCATGTTGACTGTAGAGGGCAGAGCCCTTGCAAAACCACCTCTCTGCTCTTAGGTTTACGGTTTTAGCAGAGATTACTGATCGGTGCAGTTCTGGTCTCAGGTCAGATTGAAGGCATACAGCGTGTAACCCTGGGTAAATTCACCACGGCCAATCAGGAGCGCTTAGTCTTTGACGTATCTCCCAGTCGCCTGCACGAGCTGCACGTTGCCATTCTCAGAATCAGGCTGTAGAGGTTTAGCTGGTGCCTGTTCACCATCCACATACAGGGTCACAAAATCACTGTCAGACTGTTTAAAGTTGAAAGGGTTTTTAGTGTAATTGCCGCTGAAGGTGTCGTTATCTACAAAACCCATAACAAGCTGTTTGGGGAAATGTCCTGGTTACTGATGTGACCACCAGCCGGAATACGGAGCACCTTTATGCCCACCCTGTCAACACGGTACTCAGCACTGGCAGTCATTAGAGCCTCTTTGTGTCCCAAACGGACCCCCGATGTCACTGTCCGTTCTGCAAACAAGGACGCCGAAATAACGTGCACTTTGTAATTCTGGTTGGTTTTCCCATTCATGAGGCAAAAAGTATCTTTGCTACATGTCAGTTTAATTTTCATTCACCAGCAGTTTTTCTTGAAAAAACAAGTAGCTGTGTAGAGGCCGCAGCAAATCCAACTTCCTGCTGCTGGCCATTAGCTCAGCCCAGCGCATAAACCTGCAGTTATTCATGCCATCCAAAACGGTGCTCTCGTGGGCCCCGCTTCTGCGGAGAACTGCGTTGTGAGAGTGTCCTGGCTGCAGTTCAGAATCAGCTTGATCAAAGCTCTGCAAGGGTAACAATCGTTGCTCTGGCTGATAAGATGGTCACCTAGAGTGAGGCTATGACCCGTCCGTGCCCAGGGCAGCCACCTGAAAATGCCAAGGTCGGGCTGTAAAAGGAGAGCAGATTCTCCCAGCACCAGTGGATGACACTGAAGTCAGACTTCCCAACCAGCCACAAACAGTGCTTCTGATTCCCCACAGTGGTTATAAAGAAATCACTATACAAACGCACACAGCCCCCTTTGCTGCATTTCAGTCTCTGGCTCCCAATCAGCCACTAGGTCAGCAAAGAGACCAGTTATTTAAATTCTCTGCTCTTTACCAAAAAGGTTCCCTCTGATCCCAAAGGATCAGCCACAGTATCAGATCAATATAAGTTCAGATCTTACCCAAAGTCCCACACTGCCAGCCAATCCTTTAGTAACTAAAACTAAAGGTTTATTAATAAAAGAAAGGAACAAACAGTAAGAGAAATGTTAAAGGATTAAAGCAACCAGATACATCCAAATGATTTGAAAGTCCATATACATCAGGTTTCTAGAAGAATTGTGGAGTTTGCAGGCTTGTATAGTCCCCCTGGTAAACATCCAGTACCGGGATAGGTCTCAGTCCTTTGTTTCACAGCTTCAGTTGTAGATGAGTTGATCCAGAGGTAGCTGGGTGTCTGAAAGCTGCACACTGCTGAAAACTGGTGACTGAAGACAAAATGGATTCCCAGGTCCCTACCTTATGTATCCTCTGGCCCTTGCCACACTGCTTATGGAATTTTACAGGAAACAAAATGGAGTCCAGAGTCACAAGGGCCAGACCTGGTGACTCATCAGGTATATCTCTGGCTACTCCCCCTGGACCCTCTGCACCTGGGAATGTCCTAATGGGCCATTAAGCCGGCTATTGTTCTGCAGCCATCTTGTCTGAGGCATTACCCAGATAGCATAATTTGAAATACTGATATATCAACCATATCCATAGCATCCATTACACACATAACACATGAACATATACAGTATCATCTTACTTAGCACATTATAGCCTTTCTAACAGTACCTGACATGGCATAGCTCACATGAATCACTATGATTTTGACACACTGATGTCAACCAATATAATAAATGCCCCCCGCCCCCAATCTAGCCAGCATGACAGAGGCCTTGGAGGTTTTTCGCCTTCCTTTGCAGCCTGGGTCATGGGTCACTTGCAGCTGGATTCTCTGTACCTTGTAGTCTTTAAACCGTGATTTGAGGACTTCAGTCACTCAGTCACAGGTTGGGGTCATTACAGGAGTGGGTGGGTGTGGTCCTGTGTCTGCGTAGTGCAGGAGGTCAGACTAGATGATCACAATGGACCTAGTCCATGAGTCTATGAGACATCCAGCTGGTTAAAAAGTGTGGTGATGGGGTAGTTTGTTAGGGCAGCCCTGGCATCATCATCAGTGTCTGACCCGTCGTCTTGCACAGCCTTGCAGCACACGCATGTGTTAAAGTCAAAAGTGGCACAGCTTTTCTAAAAAGACTGCGGAATATCCCTCCCAACCCGGGAGGAATTGGACCCTAATGGGACTGCGGAATATCCCTCCTAACCCCGTACGTGCTGGGTAACCCTTGATATCCCGGCACGCCTGACCAGCCTGCACCTTGTAGTAGTCCCTATGTAAAAAGGGATCCCCGTAGTTTTTTATAGTCCCCATTCTTCAACTTGCCTGGGGCACAGATGCAGTGCAGCAATCACCAGGGGCACCATGTGCGTAGGGCACAGTGGGGCTTTGGCCCTACCCTGATTTTTGTAACAGCAGCTGGGAGTGACTTCGTTTGCTTGGCTCCTCTTCCCACCTCCCTTCACTGGTCTAGTCTCTGCTCAGCCAATGAGAATGCAGACGTGTGGCAGAGCCACTAGCAGGGCTGGGAGCACTTTTCCAATGTTCAAACACACCCACGCAGCTGGGAAGCGAGTGTGCGCAGGGGATGGGCCCACTACTGTGAAGAAGGTTCCTGGCTCATACACTGCCCCAGTGGAGTTGGCTACAGGCTATCTGAGTCCCTGCTCCCTGCCCTTTACCCAGAGGCCAGCCTGACCTCAAAGGCTCCCTTCCCGCTTTCTGTGTGCTGGGGTCCCTGTAACCCTGACAAAGCTGGACCCAGGATTTGTGGGGCTCAGCCCCCAATCTCGCCGTGGTTCCTTAGGGCAGGGGCTAGGGTGTCCTCACTCCGGGTACTAACTGCACTGGGCGCTTCCCTGACCCACTGATCCCTGCACACAGTGCAAAGCAATACAATGTATTACACAAACAGCAAGCGAACAACAAATACAAAATAAGAAAAGAGGAGAAACATTACAGGAAACACCCAGCACTGCCCCCTGGCACAGGGGCCCCACACACAGCGTCTCTGGGGTGTAAGGGAGGTTCACAACCTGTGTCACACATCGCAGGCCCCTGCCCAGGCCCTGGTTGTGCTGTAGGGACGCAGAGAGTCAGACAGTGGCTCTGGCAGTGGCCACACGCCCTAGGATCTAGGGGCAGAGCCTTTCTCCCCAGCACCAGCCCCCATTGGGGTCATAACCCCCCTCTGAGTCTAGCCTGCATGGCCTCTGGGCTGGGAGCATCTCCCTGCACTGGGCCTTGCCCAGGGCCCCCTCGCTCCCCCCAGCCGCTCACCGCATCCAGCCCCGGCCCCAGCCCTTGCTCTGCTCAGCTCTCTGGGTGCCCCTCTGGCTCTGCTGCTGTGGGTCAGCTCAGCTCTCTGGGCTCCTTCTCTGGCCTCCCAGCCACTGGCTGCTTTGTCCTTAGCTCGCCCGCTCTCAGCCCAGGCCCAGGCAGGCACTGCCAACTCGCAGGGAGGACGGGACCCCCCCTCCCTCCTGACTCCCTCATTGCCCTGCCCGCCCAGTCAATCAGGCTGACTTGAGTTGGCCTCTCCCCACTGGCCCTCAGGCTGTGTCTGTTTCAGTGCCCTGCTTCTCCAAGATGCCAGCCAAAAAGACTCGCTCAGTTTCAGTGAGGGACTAATAGACCCTTACACGAGGCAAGCGCTCAGCAGGCTCTGTGGTTGGCCTGAAGATGATGCAGATGTCATCATGATCTGCCCCTCGTCTTCACATGCTGACATGCTAAAAGGGCAGGAGCAAGCTCCTTGTGACACCAGTAGACGCCAGGCTGCTCAGGCAGGGGGAGGGGGCTGCTGCCCCAGGCCCATTCGGGGGATAGTTCTCCTCATGGACAGCCCAGTTTGGGAGTTTCAGGCTGAAAGAGCAGCACTGAAGAAGGACCACCTGGAATCTGCTCCTGCTGTGAAGAAATAAGCAAGTGCTTCCATACCACAAATCTTGTTTAAATTACACCTAAAACCTTCCCACTGTTTTCCCAATTGTAGTTTTTCAGTGAATTCCAGTACCCTAGTGTGGCCATTTCCTCTGCCATTTAACCCCACTCGTCTGTGAGAATCTTTCCTTTGCCCACAATGGGCTTTGGTGGGGTCAGGTTACCAGGCAGGTCCACTTAGGCTATTACACAGGAAGGCAGTGAATGCCTTGATCTGACCAAATCTCCCCAGGGTTGCACTTTTCTAGCATCTCGTTCCCAGAATACCTTCGGAGGAGCAGCTGGTCCTTTGTATGTGCAGATGCAAGCTGCTGCTGCCCTCAAGCCACCATTCTGTAGCTGTGTGTCTGCTGTGCTGCCTGTCCTTTTCTTCCACCTGGTAAGTCATCTTAGCTCCTCTTGTACTCACTCTTTAATATTTCTGATGGGGGCAGTCTCCTAGACTTGAGTCCCTCCGTGAACATCACTGAACTGTGATGTTTACTCTCTCAGATCCTTACAGCTACACACTAGAAACCTCCTTCCAACTTAATCCTTTTTGTTTATCATAACGATTTGTATAAAACCTTCCGTGCACATAAACCCAAGCCAGTCTGAACAGTTTGCAAGATTTGGCTGCCAAAATGTATTCATTCTAGGTTCATGCTGCTAACATCCATCATTTAATTACACGCTTGATAGTGAGTTTTGGGGGTTTTATAAGTTTGGTGTCTCAGCTACTTTTGAGCCTTCATTAATTTATTTCCCTCTTTCATTTGTTAATTAATGAACATGCTTTCTCTCTAATACTACTTTCCCCCTTGACAAACTTCTAAATGTTCATCTGAATCCCAAAAGTTCAAGTTACAGCCCATAATCTGAAAATTTATTTCATGATGGATTAGAAAACTCTCCAGAAATATCATGCCCAAGAATAATCTAGAGACCATGTAGACACTCTGCTAGCCCTGTGTATAATGGAAACAACTTCAAGCCAGGGGGTGCTGTACCCCCAGCACTCTTAGTGCCAGCACCTATGACTTTAAAAAAAAAAAACAAAGTTATAAAACCATAAACTACAAAAAAGATTCCAAGCCCTTTTAAAAAGGTTATGCGTCTGTCTGGAAATATTCTTAGACCAAGATTCCTGTGCACTGTTTGCCACTCAAACACTGGAGCACTTACTGGGACACTGAAAGTGAAATGAATTACAAGTAGTAGAACTGATTTTTTGTCGTTCTCAGTACTGTGGTGAAGTCAGGCCAGAGGGTACCAAAGGGTATACCAGGGCCAGTATGTGAGCCCTAAAGGCAGAGGAGAGACTGCAGCAGGGCAATTAGAGACACCTGAACCCAATGAAGGGCAACGCCAGGTGTACTTAAACCCTGTCTTCTGAAGGGGGGGGGGGGGGGAACAAACTAGGAGGAAGCTACCAGAAAGCTTGTGGCAGTGGGAGGTGAAGGGTCCCTCCTAGATCAGGAGACAAAGCTCCTCTACAGCCAGGGGGAGATAGGGTAGCTGGGGGCACCCTGGCCCACAAGGAGATGTAAAGTGCAAGGCCCACCAGGGGGAAGCCAGCAGATAGTCACAAGTGGTGTCAGGGGAGGGATTTTGTGCAGTGGACTTAAGCCAGGGCAGCCCTACCCCACACCAGCCCCCAGATGGATGAGGTGGTAAAAGCCCTGGTGCAAGCTACAGCTGCCCATCAGGAAGCTACCTGGGTCCAGGCAGCTGCCCAGCAGGAAACCCACCACCTGCTGGTGAGCCAAGCTGCCCGGGACCAGCCTTGGTGCGTGCCAAGAGGGGGTGCAGCCTATATGGGTAAGCAACTACTTGCAGAAGATGACTCAGGAAGATGATGTGGAGGCATACCTGCTGGCTTTTGAGAGGACGGCCCTGCGGAAAGCCTGGCCCCAAGAGCAGTGGGCCAATACCCTTGCCCTGTTCCTAGGGGAGGGGAGGCCCACAAGGCCTAATATGGTATGGCAGCAGAAGCTGCTGCCGACTACCCACAGCTGAAGGCAGAGGTCCTCGCAAGGTTGGGGGTGGCAACAGCCACATGGGCTTGGAAGCTCTATGGATGGAGGTACCGGGAGGGCCTGGCACTGAGGTCCCAGCTTTTTTACCTGGTTCACCTGGCACGGAAATGGCTATGCCCAGAGGTCCACAACACGGATCAAGTTGTCGAGACCCTTGTCCTGGACCAGTTTGTGAGGGGGCTGTTGCCCAACCTGTGTGTGTGTGTGCGTGGTGGGGGGAGGGGTTAGCTGGACTGATCCCACCTCATATGACGACTTGGTCACCCACACGGAGAGACAGTTGGCAGCCAGGGGGCTTTCACGGACTGCCAGGGAAGAAGGGCACTGGAACAAGGGGTTGTTCCCTGGCCCAAGGGCCTGGACTCTTGAGAGTGGGCAACCCCATGCTGAGGAGAAGGGGGGCTGGAGGGTGGCCTGAGCCCACTAAGGGGTTTAGGGATCCCAGGGGAGGGGGTCCTGGCCTGAAGCCTGGCAGCCAAAAAGATGGGGGGCTGTCGTAACCAGGGCGCAGGTGTTATGAATGAGGGGAATAGGGGCATACAGCAGCCCAGTGCCCCAACAGGAATGAGCCCATGCAGAGTTTGCTGGTCCCTGCAGCCTGGTCTACCCAGTGGGGGTGGCGGAGACCTCCCAAAGGTACACGAGGCCAGTAGAGGTGAATGGTATTGGGACCCTGTCAGAGTAGACTCGGGAGTGCTATCACTCTGGTCTTGGGGAAGCTGGTGGGCCAGGACCAGCTTTCCCAGGCCAAATGCACCCAAATAAGCTGTGTGCACAGAGCAGTCAATTGGTATCGGACCCCTCCAGTCCAGGTTGGTATTTGGGGGAGAACTGTGAGGGTAACAGTGGGCGTTGTCCCGAAACTTCCCTACCCAGTGCTCATAGGTAGGGACTTCCCAGGGTTTGGGTCCCTACTCTCCAGGGAAGACTACCCAACAGGTAGCGACCCGGAGATTAGTAGGGAGGCCTCCATGGGGTGACCTCCCCCATATTCACTGAGTCCGCCCAAGTCCTGTTTCCTGGCACGGGGACACAGCAGGAGACACGGCGAGAGAGGCAAGTGGACAGCCTGTTATGGGTTGCTATTATGTGACCCAAGTAGCCCAACCCCCTAGGGTTGAGTAGGGGAGGGGAATATGTGGTAAAGTCAGGCCAGAGGGCTACCAAAGGGTATACCAGGGCCAGTATATGGGCCCTAAAGGGTTAAAGGCCCTTTGCCCTGCAGGCAGAGGAGAGACTGCAGCAGGGCAATTAGAGACACTGGACCCAATGAAGGCAGGGCTAGGGGCATTTAAACCCTGCCTTCCCAAGAGGGGGGAGGGGGAAAAATCAGGAGGAAGCTGCCAGAAGGCTTGTGGTGGCTGGAGGAGAAGGTTCCCCCTTAGACCAGGAGTCAAAGCTCCTCTGCAGCCAGGGGGAGATGGGATAGCTGGGGGCGCCCTGGCCCACAAAGAGAGAGAAAGTATGAGACCTACCAGGGGGTAGCTGGCAGATTGCCACAGTACTTAGAGAAATGCAGAAAGTGAAGCACATAGGTCGTTACCAACTGCATTAATTTTTTAAAATTCTTTTGTAACCTCCTTCCTTCACTGGGTTACTTTGGAGCAGGCAACTCTCACCAGTGTGCAAAGGCGCCTAAGGTTTCTAACAATAAAGGAGATTCTGAGTATCCCCGTGCTGATGTGGGATAGTGGGGAATCCTCTGTCCACCCCTCTGCTGCAGTCCCTTTATTTCTAAAACAATTTAAAATTGGCTGTGCCTCCACCTGGCTGGCCCCTGCACACTCTCAATAGTGGCTTTGGGAGCTTCCAGGACTAGACCTAGTCTAAAATTATCATAATCTGAGACATAAATCTAATTTAACAATTGCAATTATGCAAACTAAACATCCAATATACTTAAATTAGAGTTAACAACCTTTACTTAACAAAATAAAGAAACATGGCACAACAGACTGAAATTAAACATAAACCACAGGGGCAGTTGAATAAACCAATTAATAAAAAAAGCATTCAGTATTAAACTTGTCTACCAGGCATTCACAGTGCCATTATTTACCCCACCTCTGGCATGTGCACTCCCCCAGAGTTCAGGCCCTGACCCCTTTCTTGCGTGGGCGTGCTTGAAAATCTGTAGAAGGAGAGAGCGCTCTGTGGGTTCACTGCACCAGTTCAGCCATGGCATCAAACTGGAGATTGGCAGTCCTGGCCCTGCTTGAAGGGACTGTCTCTTGGCCTCTTCTCTGTCTGTCAGTCTCTCTGCTGTGCCTTCCTTACAAGCCCTCTGCAGCTCTGTGCTAAATCACAACTTCAGCAGGCTCCCAGCAGCAGCTGTAGGACTCCAGCAGTGGCCAGAGGCAATAGCAGCTTTGGGACCTTGTCAACAGGCAGCCACAGCAGCAGCAACTTCAAGACCCAGCCAGCAGCTTCCAGCCTAGGCTGCCTCCGCCCCAGCACCCAAACAGAGTCTCCCACATGCCTTTCTCTCCTCCTGGAAGGAGAAGAGTCTCTCTCTTTTCCCCAAGGCATCATGGGAGTTCTAGTCCCCAGGCTCTTCCCAGCTGTAATTAAGTTGGTAGGCCCCTAAAATACAGGGTGCCTACACTTTCATTTGTAGTGGCCTAAATCAGTGGTGTCTTTATTATCTGCCTAGTCAGATTTGGGATTGGGAAAATTTTGCTGTTATCTCCTGATTGGTCTAAATTTACAAATACATTTAAAATATTGAGGCAGGCTACATGTATTTCTCCCTAGCTTCATTTGGCCGGTCATAAATCTTGCATGTTGTATTGTAGATAGGATGCACCTGGCCAACTATCTAACCGTGCACATAATTCTGTAGAGTAACGGGGAATATAATCATCAGTCTGTATCATTCTATGGTATGTAATCTTAAGTAAAAGGCTAGTTTTATTTTAGTGTCAGGGTAAGTTCAGATAGGTTATTCCTTAGGAATGTGTGAGAGTGTGCACAGCATAGTTTTCTTGGTCTAAAATTTGGGCCTAACGGCCTAAACCTTAGACAAAGAAAATCACACTGCGCATCCTCACCCACCTTATCAGAGGTAAAAGGTAGTAAAAAGCCAATCACGCTATGTAAAATGTAGTAATGTTATGTATAAATATTCATGTAATCCTAAAATGTATATAAGGCAAAGCCCCAGTATAATCGGGGCTCAGCCTTTGGAAACTATTCCGCTGAGCCGGTTGCCGGCAATCAATAAACTGCTGTTTTCCTCACGTCGGTGTCCGTCTCGCTATGTGCCAGAAATCTTGCTACAATATGGCTTTAAATTGGTGTTTATTTTTTTCTTTATATAGGAATTAGGTACAGAACTCCCGTCAGCTAACTTATCACTCGCAAAAAAATCCTAGAGTTTTCAGATGCTTGAGTAGCCCTTGGAATCATGATTAAAGTTGCCCCCCTACCAAAATCTGAAATGATGCCCCT
>ML677084.1:526400-551688 GCA_007922155.1 Mesoclemmys tuberculata
CGTGGCTGGATCTGTGGGCGGGGTCTGAGGGAAGGGGGGTTGCATGTTGCGCCCACCTTGTGGGGCATGACTAATGCTGCATGGGCACTGGGTGCAGCACGTCACCTAGCTGCATTACCTCCTGCACTGGGGCTGTCGCTGGAGTCGGGGCCGGGGTTGGGCTGGGTGCCTGGAGGCGAGCGGGGCCCTGAGGCTGCTGCAAGGGGCCTGTGGGAGCCGTGTAGAGGGCAGATGCTGGAAAGCATGTCTGGGCCCAGGCAGGTGATAGCTGCAATGGCTCATGGGCCGCAGCTGCAGGCAGAGGGTCACCAAGGGCAAAGAAGGGCAAAAGGGCCCTGGGGCCCCTTCCCTGAGCGGGTGAGGCAGACAGCTTGGTGAGGCCGGGAGGCGCCATGCAGCAGGTTGGCAGCTCTGGTGCAGGCAGGGAGGAGATGGCAGCGTGCATGGCATGTGACTCCTGCCTTTGGGGAGGTGAGACGGGGGCACCAGTGCCCAGACTGGGACCCCACCCCTGCTCCGTTCTCACTCAGTCCCCTCCCCGGGGGCCCTGTCACGCTCCACAGCAGGGCCAGGCACTCAGCAGAGGGTGGGGAGGCACCTCCGGGGGGAGGCAGATCAGGGGCTGGAAGAGGAGCAGTGCAGGTGGGGCCACACTGGGGGCTTGCTCTGTGCCCTGGGGCAGGCAGTGGGTGGGGCGAGGGCCCATGTTTCGTGCCAGCTCTGGGACGCCAAGCAGTGAATGGCCTGCAGGGCACAGTGCCCAGGCGCCCGTATCCTGGGCTGGGGCAGGTGCGTGAGGAGGGGAGAACAGCCCCAGCAGCACCTGCCCGCATCATACGGCGTCAGGACCAGGAACTGCCTGCAGAAATGCCCCCCTTCCGTCTCCACCACCTGGCCTCCGCCCTTGGTGCTGCCCACCAGCCCGTAACCAGGGCGCTCTGATCCGGCCTCTCGCTGGACCCAGCATTGAGTCAGGCCGTGTCCGAACCCTGCCACTTCCTCCCCGCCCTCGGCCACACACAGTCACCCCCCATGGTGCTGCCGCCTCCTCCTGGCCGGCCCTGGCGCCTCACTCCCCTGGGCTCCACGCAGAGCGGGTGGACAGTCACCTTCCCACTCGCTGCTCTCCCTCACCCCTTCCGAGCCTGCCCCCACCTGAGACATGACTCGTCCCCCCGCAGTGTACGGGGGCGTCAACCTGCCTGCACCCCACCATGTCCCCGCCTGTCAGCTCCTCCCCCACGCCCTCCCCATGCCTTGGCGAGCTCTGTCCTGCCTGCGTCTCTGTGTGCTGGGGCTCGCACCAGCTGCTGCTTCTCCCTGGCCTCTCCTCAGAGCCGCATTCCTCTCATGCCAATTCGACTCGTCCTGCCCTCCGGGCTGGCCGTGAACAGGTTTGGTGAAGCCAATTCACTTTGCTGTGCCACTGCCACTGGCAAGAAACACTGGCCCAGCTGCAAGTGCTAAGGGGTAAATCCCTGCCCAGCTGCCTGTCCTGGCATTCCCAGCCTGCGCCACTCCCGCTCGGCTCAGGGCCGCTTGCTGCATAGCTAAGATGCAGGCGACACACGTGCTCGACTCCCGCTGTCAGTTCGGCCCCATCCACCCAGAGCCACTCGTCCCCCAGCGATCGCTGCCTGGCAGCGTCTGTGCTCACCAGGGCGCTGGGCCGCGCGCTCACCCCGCCAGGGCGGGGAGCCGGAGGGCTGCAGTGGGGCGCTTGGCTGCGCATGGGGCCAGCGGCTCTGTGCCTCAGGAGGCCGGCTCTGGGGCTGGATCGTTCCCTAGCCTGGGCGGCTATGAATGCACAGTCCAGGCTGGCCCGGCGCAGGGCTCAGCAGGGAGCTGGCTCTGGCCAGGGACGCACTCTCTGGAGCATCTCAGCAGCACAGACAGGGCCTCGCTGCACTGGCTTCCCACAGGGCCAGCGCAGTGCTCTGGCCTAGTCTAGACCGGGCCTGTCGCTCAGTCCCTGGAGGCCAACTGGGCGAGTCTCCCTGCAGCTCGCAGCTGGTGCCCAGGACTCAGCCCGGCTCATATTCCCAAGGACTGTCACAGGCTGCCGCACCCTGTTCTCAGAGCCTTCAGGGTGGGTGGGGCCCCACTGCAGTAGGGACGGGTGGGAGCTGGGCCCCTGGACAGGCTCAGCAGGGAGAAGCACGTCTCGAGCAGCTGACATCAGTGCTGGGAAGCCGGAGGCTCTGGCTGCAGGCCCCACACAGGAGTCTCCTCGCCAGCACTGCACAGGACCTGCTGCTGGCCCAAGACTGCTCCCTATGGCACAGCCCTCAGCGCCGCTCTGAAGCCAGGGGCCTGCCTGGGCAGTGCCAGTTCTCCCGGCTGCTCACTCTGCTGGACGTGCAGCACCGTGCACACAGGGCCCTTGGCTTCTTGTCCCCACAGGGTTCCAGCCACAGGGCCAGCAGAGAGAGGTGTTATACCTGTAAAAGAAAAGACTAGCAGGACCTTATTCAGGGGGACAAGGCAATATGCCATATTTATTGCACATGTGAGAATATCAAAAAGCCGTCACATTCACACACACATTCATAAAGTTCTACAAGCTGGTGTGATATAATTACTTAGTCCTTTTATGCGTTGCTTGAGCCAGCCTAGTGACCAGGCCTCTGTCAGTCGTGAATCTGATGCTCGAAGATGACAATGGCAGAATGAGACCCAAAGTTTCCATGTTTTTACCCCATCTTTGATACTTGCTGGCTCTCATGTCAGTCTCTGGGCCTTGCTGTGTCCTGCTGCCTCTGGGTTCAGTGTAGTTGTTAATCCCCAGCTAATTGAAAGCAGGACTGTTCGCTTCTTTCTGTACTTTCTTTGTTCCCAGGGTGGATCCTTCTGTATTTTAGGGTTGTTAATTTGCACTCTAGGGTCATTGACAGGCATTCTTCGGCCTTCAGGGGTAGGCTGGCAGTCATGGCTTCACTCCCCTTTCTGATGTCAGAGCAGCTTAGGTTGGTGTCTTTTTATGCCCGGCACATACGTTCCTCACTCACACAGGGAATTTAGCAAGATATGTTTAGGTTCAGTAGAACAAGTGTCAGGAAAGGGTTTACCTCAAGAAACTAACGAGATGGAGTCCACTTATGCCGCACTAACCAGCGCTGTGCCGTTATCAGAACAGTAAAGGACACATCTCTCTCTACCTCTCTCTCACTTCTACGATAGAACAAGGAGTCTGCATTGGATTTCTTTGCACAGCTCCGGGGAGGGCTCACAGCCCCACTTGCCCGCCAGCCTTGGGGTCCTGGCACAACGAAACTGGGGCAGACGCCAGTGAACAATGGGGAGGGGGGACCAGGGCTGAAGGGCACAGCCCCACCCCCACCCGCCAGCCAGGAAACTAATGGGGACACGGCTGAGGGCAGCTGAGAGTGGTGCAGGCCCCCTCCGCCGCTGAGGCCTCGCCTGCCCTGAACCACTTCGCTGCCGCACAGGGGCCACAGGACCCACGAATGAGAGGCTCCCTCCGGCTGCCCAGTAGTCCCGCTGCTCGAGGGCCGGTTCAGCCGCTTGCTCCTGTGGCAGAGGAGCAAAGGACCCCTCCAAGGCCCTGCTGTGTGAGGGCGCTAGCTCCCAGTGTCCCAGCTGCATGGCCTCCCTTGGCCATGGCGGCTGCTCCCACAGCCCTGGCCCACCCAGGAAAGCGCTGCCTCACCCCCTCCCGAGCTGGGGAGAGAACCCAGGAGGCCTGGCTCCCAGGCCCCAGCTGTGGGCGAGGAAAGCCAAGAACTGGGGAGCTCCCGGTCCGAGCATGGGGGCAGCACTGAGCTGCGGCAGGAGGTGCAGCTGGGCTGGGGAAGCAGGTCCGGGCAGGGCTGAGGAATGAAGCTGTTATCTCCCATCACCAGGAACATTCCTGCCTCCAGCCTGGCCATGCCCAGAGAGTGCGGGGACCCAGGGTGGCCACACGGCACTGGGGGGGCCAGGGGGCCTGAGGCAGAGGGTGCCATGCTGCCCTATCCTGTCCAGCCAGCTACCGGGGTCCCAGAGACTGCTGTCAGGTGCCCTTGCTTGGTGGTGGTCGCAGTAGGGCTGGGGCCGGGCCGTGGAGTGGAGTGGAGCCAGGTGTGGGGGTGAGGAGATGGGGCTGGGCCCACGGGGGATGTGTGCTGGGGGGAGGGCAGATCTCTGTATGGGGGTTCTGTGCTGTGGGGCAGGGCTGGGGGGCAGTTCATGCGCAGCGAGGCTAATGGGGGTTACATGGGGGGCGGAAGCCTCTCCATGGGCTGCTGCCTGCTGGAACAGCCTGGCTCCAGGGCTGCCGCCTGGAGAGCACAGGCAGCATGTGGGGGGGGATCATGGGGGCAATGTGCAAGGGGGGTTCTCCTCTCCCCCACGTCCACCCTGTATGTGCCCCGGCAGCCAGAGGCAGGCCCCAGAAGGCCCTCACAGCCAGCGTGTCCGTGACTCACCCCAGACCCTGCCCTGTCCAGCTCTGTCGAGCCTTGTGTGCCCCCCATCCCAGCATCCCTCGCTCTGGCTGCAGCGGGTTTGTCAACGTCTTACTTCAACTTCCCCCAGTTTGGCCCAGGGCCCCGATCCCACTCGCCCTGACGCAGGCGTCCATCCGTGGTGCCTCCCCTGGAGCTGTGGCATTACCGTAAGGGCGCCGGCGTGGGATCAGAAGCAGGGTCCTGGGCCCCAGGGCTGCCCCTGGGGCACCGTCCCTGCATCCCCTGGAGAGTCCTGGACACGTGTGTACCTCCACTGCCTGGACACCTCAGCCCTCGCTCCTTTGCCAGCTCTCTGAAGGTGGCACAGGTGGGCTGACGACCTGGAAGGCTCTGGCTCCCCAGCTTGCCACCCTTCTGGGCCCCTCCACGCGGCCATCGAAGGCCAGGAAGGCTGCAGAGGCAGAGAGCACGCAGCTCAGCTGCCCCAGGAGCAGCGCCTGCTGGTCAAAGCACAGGCCCTGGCTTGCAGAGCAGACTGTGGGGCGGGCACAGCTGTGGGCCAGGCAGGCCATGACGCTGCAGGAGGATCCAAGACCGTCTGGCTGGGGAACAATGTCCCTTGCTGCCTGGAGCACGCGGCTTGTTCCGGAGCCCCGCACGTGTCCCAGGATGTGGGGGGAGAGCGGGGGGGGCTGGCAGAACAAGGCCCCTCTGCATGGGAACCGGTTGGGCCAGTTCAGGCAGGAGCCCCATCAGTCAAAGGAAATTCAGCCTTGCCACGCAGGCCACTGGGGCCACTCCCAGCACCGCCAGCTCCGCGCCTGGGGGGCCTGTTCTCCCACCCGCTGGGGAGGCGCAGCCTGGGCAGAGGGGCACTCCCAGTACAGGTCTGAGCAGCGCTGGGTGGCCACAGGGTGCTGGGGCTGCAGGAAGAGGTGCCTAGGGGCCGGCTGGGGGCACTCTCCAGTGCCGGGCTGTGGGCTCCGTAGAGCTGTGAGCCGGCTTGTGCTCTCAGCTGGCCCTGGCCTGCTCTGGGCCACCCGAGGGCCAATTGTCCCTGGCCTGTCAAATGGGGTACAGCCATGCTGTGCTAGGAAGGGCGCTGCGCTGGTTTGAGTCTTTGCCTGCCAGCAAGCCAGCAGAGCTCACTGCTGTCGGAAAGGTGCTTGGATGCACCTCGGGTGCCCCAGCCAGAGCCAGCACCGCCCCGGGCACTGGAGCCGTGGGGAGGGCACGGTGCTGCTGAGATGGAGAAGTCTGACCCTCAGCACTGGAGCGTGGTAAGACTTCCTTCATGCTGCCTGGCTGGTGGGCTCCCTCTGCTGTGGTGGGGATAGCGGATCCTTTGTGTAGCCAGCATGCACCCTGGACAGTCGTTATACACAGCTGCCAGGTTCCACTCCAGAGCTGGCTGCATTGGGGGGGGGGGCACTGACGACATCTCTTAGGATAGTGTCAATCCCTTGAGAAGGATGGGAGGGGCCACTTGCTAGGAGCAGAGAGAATAGCCCTGCTCCCAGGGAGGCTGCCCCCCCCAATCTGTGAGGGTAGGGTGAGCTGAGGCTGAGCCCTGGCTGTTTGCTGAGAGGAGAATGCTGGGGCCTCGCCCTCTAGCTGGGGAGTCTCAGCCCATGGGGCAGGGCTGCTGTACACGGCAGGCAGGAATTACCCGCAGACCTGCCCCATTGGACTCGCACTGGTGCAGCACCATGTGGAAGTGCTAGCACACATAGGGCCTACACAGGGCCCTGGGGTCAGGCTCTGCCAGCAGGGCACCTGGCTCATCACCCCCCACCCGGTCCCTGTCCCCGAGGCCAGGCCCTGCCAGCGAGGAACCTGGGAGATGATGCAGCACATTTTGGGCTCTGGTGCTTCAGCCTAAAGCTGAATAATCCCTTGGGACTCAAAATTCAGGGGAAGGATGAGAAACATGGGCACCAAGGAGCCACCCCCCTTCCCCCTGTGCCTGCCCCAGGTGGAGCAGACCCTCCCCCGCCATGGCCACACAGGTCCCAGGGCCACCCTCACTTGCTGACCCTCCTGCCCAGACCACTCCTGCTCCCTGTGGCAAGGTGGCCGCGTCCCCCTGCCTGGAGGCTGGCTCCCCTCCTACATGCCAGCGTCTGCATCAGCCGTGCGGCATCAGGCCATCCCTGTTCTGACTCCCCAGGCACTGTGTCCAGGCTCCCTGTTCAGCCGCAGGGGCCAGGGCCACATCCCACGTCTGGGGACCATTGGGGGTCGGGCAGACTGTTTGCTCCACACCAGTGGCCTGTCCTCTTCCTTATTGCACCCCCGCCCCCGCAATTTCTGTGTCACTGCCAAACTTTAGCAGCGACAATTTGATGTTTTCTTCCAAGTTGTCGAAAAACATATTGACGAGCGCAGGGCTGCCCGGGACACACACCGGTCATTGCCGGCTCCACATTTACACTCGCATTTTGGGAGCTGCCCATCAGCCAGCTTGTGATCCTTTAACACGGGTCACGTTCATTGTCTAGCTTTTCACTCCCGTGTCATGCGGGCCCAAGCCAAAGGCCTTACAGAAGTCTAGGCAGCTTAGCTCAGCACAGTGGCCTTCTCTGGCCAAACTGCGACACCTCCTCAGCCAAGCTGTGGGAAGGTGCAGGCAGGCGATGGCCCTGGCTTTCTGGTGGTTCTCAGGAGGCTTCCCATCACATCTGTACACGCTGGAGCCGCATGTTGCCAGCAGAGGCTCATTACGGAAGCGTCCTCAGTGCCCACAGCTGGCATCGTCCCGTGGGATCTCCTAGCAGGGCCAGTACTGCAATGGGCTGTTACTGACCCACAACAGGCAGAGGGGCCATGGGCTGGTGCCAGTTTGCCTTTTGCAGTCGATCTGAGGGTGGTTCTGGGGCACATTCTTCTTACACGGCCAATAATTCCCCTCATTCACCCCCTCTGCTCAGCATTATCCTGCCCGGCCCAGCTCTCTGCCACGCCAGCCCCACAGCAGCCTGAATTGTGGACATGCAGGCCCACACTCCCTCAAGGGAAGCAGCCTTTCCCAGGAGCCGGGGGCGGGGGAGACGCCCAGCACCGTGTAGCTTGTGCACATTTATTCCCTGCTCTCTGCCCTCAGTGGAAAGGTGCGGCACAGATTCCATGTGTCCAACGCCAACAGCACCGGAACGGCCCAGGACAAGGTGGCAGCTCCCATGTACCAGGACTCCTGTCCCAGGGGTCACGTGGGCTGAAATATGAGTGCCCATTCAGAACATCATTCCTCTCAACATGACAAAAGCCAGTTCTGCCAGAGATGCCCTGTAAGGTACCAGTGGAAAAGTGCTGGTTGGCGAAGTAGGAGAATCTGGTTTGGATGGGTGTATTGTCGTTGTGCTGTAAGGTCTGGATATGTGTCGCACATCTGGATTCCCAGGCTGTACTGCGTGACTGGCTGACACCCCAGACGATCAGAGGCAGCAGCACTGTCCTGCCTGCTTGAAGGCCCATCGAGGACCATCAGCTGCACCATGCAGCCAGGGAGAGAAGCCAGGGGCTGGGCCTAAGAGGGAGCAGGACAAGGGACATGCCTGTGGACAAGGGACCCCAAGTGCTGTGAGCTGCAGGCCTGCCGATGGGGTGCAAAAGGGGCAATTGCCCAGAGGCACGGCGATTTGAAAAGGGCCCAGGCCATGAGTGGTGGATGACACCCCCCACAGGGCGACTAGCTCCCCGTCCCACCTCTTCTGCCGTGGCCCCCCCACAGTCCATCCCCACTCTGCCCTAGGGCCTGCCCCCTCCCCTGCTCAGCCAACTCTCTGCCGCACCCCTCCCCTGCATTCAGTCCCCCACCTCTCTTCCACACACCCCTTCCCTGCTGGGTCTCCTTGCCGCCGCATCCCTCCTCCCTGTTCTGCCCCCTCCCCACCCCCCACCATCTGGAGGGGGGCTGTGGAAGACGGAACGGGGGCTGGGCCAAGTGGGGGGTGGGGCCTGGAATGGAGCTGGGGCAGGGCTTGGGTGGAATGGGGTGAAGTGTGGGCGGGCCTGGGGCAGAAGAAGCAGGACATGGAGCTAACCTCCCACAGGGGAAGATTCACCCATTGCCCATGGTCGTAACCCGCAGCCTCTCTTTCTATGGGTGTGGGGGCCATGGACTGTTCTGCACTGGCCCAGAAGAGCTGTGGTCGGCCTGGAGCCCTCTCTGGGACAAGCCACACGGCAAAGAACACAAAAGTCAGCAGCACCATCTCCACCATGTCTTCATTCCCGCTTCCTACGTCTGCGCCAACTTCTGTACATCGGAAGCTTTGAACAAAGGACTGATCCGGACAGGTACCAGATGTGCGCCAGAGGGGCTGTACAAGCTGCAAACTGCTGGAGTCAGCTGTATGTGTCTGGTTGCTTTGACCATTTAACGACTCTTATCATTTGTGTCTTTCCTTTTATAATAAACCTTCAGTTGTAGTTGCTGAAGGATTGGCTGGCAGTGTGGTGATTTGGGTAGGATCCACACCCATATTGATCTGGCAATGTGGCTGACCCTTTGGGGATCAGGAGAACATTTTATACAGTGAGCAGAGTTTTAAATGACTTCTCCCTTTACTGGACCTCGTTGCTAATTGGGGGGCAGAGACTGAAATGCAGTAAAGAGGGCTGGGTAACTTCTTGTTTTAGTTTCTTGATGAGCAGTGTGGGGAGTCAGAGGCACTGTTGTGACTGGCTGGTGAATCTAACTGCAGTGTCACCCACCAGTGCTGGGAGAATCTGCTCTCTTTTCTGCAGCCTGCCCTGCCTTGGCATTTTCAGGTGGCTACCCTAGGCATGGACGGGTCACAGCAGGTTTTAGGGAAGGGAGCGCGGGGGGTTCTGTGCCAGAACTGCCCTGAGAGCTCTGTCCAGGAGGCCTCCACTGCCGGGCCCTGCTCTCCATTGCCATAGCTGTCTCTGACCATCCCAGGAACGTGTCAAGTCAGCCAGCAGAAGCAATTCCTTTGGTTACCCAAATAACATAGGATCTTTTTCAGGGGATAAGGCAACAAGCCACATTTATTGTGAATACAGAAATTTCTTAATAGTATCAATGATGCAAATACCAAGAAAATAGTATCAACACTACAGCAATACCAATATTGTGCTTTACTTAGTGAAATAGCATCAATCATGTAAACACTAGGAAAACAGTATTAACGTTGTATCAATACCATAATTACAGAGATTCTTGTTAGTAATAAAATAGACTTTGTTGACACATGTTCCAGTTGGTATTTTCATTCACACTCATACACACTGACAGGCACACACAGACAGGGAGACAGACAAACATAAATGGGGTCTCACAGATGTTATAGTTACCAGCCTCTAGGTGCTCGTGGTAGTCACTGGCCAGGTGACTAGCACGAGGGTGAGGAGCAAGGTTCTGCTGATGCGCACCGGTACTCCTGGCTGGTGTGACGATGTAGACCCGAACCTCCAGCCTTCATCTTTCTGTCCCATTTTATAGGGAAAGGACCCCATGTAAGTCTATGGGTTTTTGCTCTGTCATGCTGCATCTGCATTTGCTGTAATCCTTAATCACCCACATTGTTGCAAGCATGATCAGATTTTGTTCTTTGGGGGTGGGCTGACTCTGAAAGTATCAGGGTGAACTCCTCTTCAGCCAGTTGCTATTATCTTCACTCCTTTCTTATTCTTTCAAACGTTTTTAGGTGCGGCTGGTGTTTTCTTGTCTGTTTTAGCATCCCTTACTGAGACCAATTGTTCAATCACTCTCCCTGTCCACACCCACCTCAACTGCTCAGCCATTCACACTTCAATCACGCAGTGCCAACTCCTAGCTGAAGAATTCACATTATTTTTGAAGCAAACATTATTTCATTTTGACACTGTCTTTTACAATTAGATACAGACATTACATTGCACAGTGTGGCTTTTTGTACTTAAAATAGGATTTTTACAACTATATTGGAAGCAGGTAAAATTAACAGATAAACAGGCCAGTGGACATAGTACAGACATTTACAAACAATCTTAAAATTATACAAAGTACAGAAAGACTTGAATTAACATTTTAAAGGGTAATGTATCAGGCTGAAGTGCCTCTTGGTAGAAAGGGGGGGCGGTTGGTGGCTCTGTTTAGGGCCAACATCTTGCCTTGGGGAGCATGGTTCCCAGACCAGGGATGGCTCAGGTTCTGGGCCACACATCTAGTCTGAGCTAGTTCTTAGACACGGATTTGTTTTAATTTGTTGGAGGTCAGACTAGATGATCATATTGGTCCCTTCTGACCTATGAGTCTATGAGTCTAAAAGGCAGGGGGCAGGGTGTTAAACAGCCCAGCGTGTGCCCATCTCGGAGGCTACCATCACCCGCCAGCCCAGACATGCACAGAGAGAGTCAGGGTTTGGCCCTGACCATCTCCCAAACACACCCAGGTGCAGGTGTGGTCACCTCAGTGAGCTGCCTCTCCTGGCTACTGGCTCAAGCCCAAGCACCGCTAGGGCAGTGTGGACACAGGTTAATCAGCTCAGACTCTGCTAGTCCTCCAGTGCTTTCCCACAATTACCTCTGGCCTGGACTTTGTTGCTGCTCCCAGTTTCACTTACCAGTTCCTACACCCAGGACAGAGCTAGCCTTTAAGCCCCATGCTGCCTGTGGCCTGCGGTTTCCAAGCCCACAGCATGGGCCTGGCTGTGCGTGTGTGGCAGGGTGAATCCTGCTAGTACAGGGCCAGGATGTTGGGGAGGGAGGAGGGGCTGTTTGCAGGCTGTGTGGCCTATGCCAGCTCCCGGGGCAGCAAAGACAGCTCTTCGAGCAGCTGCTGGGCATGACTGCCAGCAAGCTTCAGGCACTCCAGCCCAACCCCTAGTCCTGCCCGGTCCCGCTCCACCCTGCCCCAATGGCCTTTCCTCCACGCTACCATGGCCTGCACTGCTAGCCAGTTCTGGGCGGGGAAACAGTTGGGCATTGCAGTGTCCAATGCACGCTGCCCAGCACCCTCTGGGGAAGGAGAATAGCCCATTGCTCTCACTTTCTGTCAAGTGGCAGCCAGTGGGGTTGGTTTGGAATCCGTGGTCTGAGCACGCCATGCGCAGGGGCCCAGGAAGGGCAGGAAAGTTCTCACACCATGCACTGTGACTGAATCCATAGACCAGTGCTAAGGTGCTAGTGAGACACACTGGGAGTGCAACACCAGCAGAGAGGCGGTCGCAACGCGGGGTAGCTAACCCGGGTCCTGATCCCCTGAGCTCGCTCTGCAGTGGAGACACCCATGATGAGCAGCAGGGCTTGACTTGGGACCTTCCGCACTACAGGCGCTCGAGCTAAGGACTAGAGGTCGGTCTTCACTGCAGCGTTAAGCCGAGTTACCCACACTGAGGGGCATCAAAATATCGGGCTGGAAGGAGCCTTGAGACATCCTTGGGTCCAGCTCCCATGCTGAGGCGGGGCCGAGTCGACCTAGCCCAGCCCTGACAGATTCTTAAAACTGAACTGTTCTGAAAAACCCCCAGTGCCCAGGATCCACAGCCAACCTGCTCCAGAGCTTTAGGCCTAGAACTTCTCCGATATCCTAGCAAAAGCCCCCCT
Source organism: Mesoclemmys tuberculata (assembly GCA_007922155.1). Lineage (NCBI taxonomy): Eukaryota > Metazoa > Chordata > Testudines > Chelidae > Mesoclemmys > Mesoclemmys tuberculata. The sequence goes on from ML677084.1 coordinate 538,361, forward strand.
GCTGCAGAGTAAGCCCATTGCTGCTTGTCCTACCCTTGGTGCACATGGAGAATGGCTGACCCTGCCTCTTTATAACAGCCATTAACATCATTGAAGACTGTTGTCAGGTTCTCCTCAGGCCTCTTTTCTCAAGACTAAACCTGCCCAGCTTTTTTTAACCTTTCCTCCCAGGTCAGATTTTCTAAACCTGTTCCCATTCCTGCTGCTGTCCTCTGGACACTCCATCCCAGGCCTCCCTGGTGTCGAGTAGAGCAGGGCAAGTACCTCCCGTGTCTTACAAACAACGCTGGAAATAGACCCCAGAAAGACATTTGCCTTCTTCAGAAGGGCATCACATTGTTGGCTCATATCCTTGCAATCCCTCCTAGTCAGAGGTCAGCTGCAAACTTTATAAGCACACCTCATGTAAGTCATTAATGAAAACACACTGAACAGTACCAGACCAAGGACAGGCCCTGCAGGACACCACTATCTACGCCTGTCCCAGTCTGACAGCAAACCACTGACAACTGCTCTTTGAGTATGGGTTTTCAACCCCTTGTGCACCCACCTTATAGGATTTCATCTAAACCATGTTTCCCTAGTTTGCTTATGAGAATGTCATGTGGAGACATGTCCAAAGCTCTACTGAAAACAAGTTGGATCATATCTGCTGCTTCCCCCATCCGCTAGGCCGGTAGCCCGGTCAAAGAAGGAAATTAGGTTAGTTTGGCATGATCTGTCTGTGACAATCCATGTGGGTTACTATTTATCACCTGATTATCCAGTGTTTACAGATGGATTGGTACGGAAAGATACTAGAACAAATTATTAGCAGGCTGACAGGATTGTAATTCCCCAGTCCTCTTTGCTCCTCTTTTCAAAGAAGGGCACTTCTTCAGTCCTCTGAGACTTCAGCTGTGCTCCAAGATTTCTCAAAGATATCGCTCGCTGGTTCCGACATGGCTTCAACTAGTTCGTTACTCTAGAGTGAATTTTATCAGGCCCTGCCTCTCTGAACATTTACCTCAATATTCCTTAACCTGTTCTTTCTCTATTCTCTCTGGTTGTTACTATTAACTGTGTTACGCATCTGGTCACATTAACCTTGGTTAGGCTGTGTCTACACTACAGACCTTACCATGGCACAGCTGGACCCCAGCAAGGTCTCCTGTGTAGCCACTCTATGCCAATGGGAGAGAGCTCTCCCATCGGCATAATTAAACCACCCCCAAGGAGTGGTGATAGCTCTGTCGGCAGGAGAGCGTCTCCCACCCACATAGCGCTGTACTTTTGTCAGTGAAACTTATGTCAGTCACGGGGTTGTTTTTTCACACCCCTGACTGTGCTAGTGTAGACAAAATCTTTGTGAAGACTGATGCAAAACAGGCATTTAACACCTCAGCCTTCCTGATTCCATCAGTTACTAGCTTTTCTTCTTCTTTCTTTTAATTTATTTAAATAACCTCTTCTTAGTGCCTTTATATCTCTTGCTAGGCGTAACTCACTTTGTGTCTAAGCTTTTCTGGTTTTGTTTCTACATTCTTGTGCTCTTCTTTTGTATCATCTTTAGCAATTTGTCCATGTTTTCACTTTTTGTTGGATTCCTTTTTGATTTTCAGGTCATTAAAGAGATCCTGATGCAGACACACTGGCCTCTCACTATTCTTCCTATCCTTCCTTTGCAGCAGGACAGTTTGGCATAGTGCCTTTAACAGTGTCTCTTTAAGAAACTGCCAGGTCTCCTTTATCCCTTAGATTTTCTTACCATGGGACTTTACCTACCAGTTCTCTGAGTTTATTTGTCTGTTTTTTTAAGTCCATCGACCGCGCACTGCTGTTCTCATGCCTTCTTTCCTTAGAAACATGAAAGCTGTCATTCGTGATCACTTTCACCCAAATTACCTTCAACCTTCAGATTTGCTTCCAATTCCTCCCTGTTGGTCAGAATTAAGTCTGTCCCTCTGGTTAATTCCTCCACCTTCTGAAATAGACTCATAGACTCATAGACTCATAGGTCAGAAGGGACCAATATGATCATCTAGTCTGACCTCCCGCACAAGGGAGGCCACAAAACCCTACCCATACACATTTATAACAACCCCGAACCCATGACTGAGTTATTGAAATCCTCAAAAATGAGATTTGAAGACCTCAAGCTGCAGGGAATCCACCAGCAAGCGACCCATGCCCCATGCTGCAGGGATGTCCACAATACATTCCAAGAACTTACTGGGCATTTCAGCCTTTGCTGTGTAACTTTTCCAATGGATTTCTGGGTAGTTAAAGTCCACCATTGCTTCCAGGTCACGTCTTTGGATATTTCTGTTATTTGTTCTAGAAATGCCTCATCCATCTCCTAGACTCATGGACTCATAGGCCAGAAGAGACCATTGTGGTCATCTAGTCTGACCTCTTGCACATCACAGGCCACAGAACCTCACCCACCCACTCCGGTAATAGATCCCTAACCTCTGGCTGAGTTACTGAAGTCCTTAAATCATGGTTTAAAGGCTTCAAGTTACAGAGAATCCATCATTTACACTAGTTCAAACCAGCCAGTGACCTGCACCCCACACTGCGGAGAGAGGCAAAAAACCCCAGGGTCTCTGTCAGTCTGACCTGTGGCAAAATTCCTTCCTGACCGCAAATCTGGCAACCAGTTAGACCCTGAGCATGGGGGAGACCCACCAGCCAGACACCTGTCTGAAAGCATTCTCTGTAGTAACTCAGAGACCTCCCCTCTCGCATCCCATCTCTGGCCGTTGGGGATATTTGCTACTAGCTGTCGCGGATGGGTCACATGCCAGTGTAGGCAGCCTCATCAAACCTCCTGCTCTGGTCTGGTGTAGACCCCTCCCATGACTTTGCACTTGAGTTACTCCCATGAATTGGCTGAGCTGCAGTGCGACACAGCACTTGGACTGCTCTGTCCACACTGGAGTGGCACTCGTCTGGGTATGGCACTAAGGTTTCTGGGGGGACATACCCTAGTTCTTTGCAGTGTGGTACGCTGAGCTGCTTTAGCAAGTCTTTCCCAGTGCATTGTGGGAGAACTTGCCTGTCCTTTCTGGGCACACGGGGAATTGTGGGAAGGCAGTGGAGGACTAGTGGGACTATCCACATTCCAAGTGTTGTGTTAGCAGCTGATGAGTTGTGGCCTTCCCTGCAGCACCGCAGAGGGCAGGTCCTTTGTTTGATGCCTTTTATTCTTTGTGGCCTTAGGCATAATCCCCCAGTGGATTCGAGTGATCAGACTGGCCCGCCTGGCACGGGCGCGAGCAGTCCAAAGCCTGGCAGTCGGGAGCTGCAGCGTGGCAAAGCCCTGGCTACGATGATTGAGCTGTGGCTGCTCCTGTGTTGAGCAGGGGATTTCAGGTTCCTCCCAACCCTGCTCATCCAGGGTTCTGTGTTGTGCGTAGGGCGGCAGCAGTGACTCCGCCCCGTGGCACTGCACCTGTATTCACTGATGCTCTGACCAGCTGGCCCGGGGCTCCCCTGGCGGGGCCTACTCTGCTGCGGCCGTCCAGCAGCCGCATGCGGGCCAGGGGACCTGGCTGCTCCTGCAGGAGCGAGTGGTGCACCCATGTGGTGGCAAACGTCCCTCTCCCATCGTCCTGCGCACCCGTGAGCTGCGGGAGCCGGAGCAGGGCACTGAGTGGGGTTAATGGCTCGGCAGTGTGGGGCAGGCAGGAACCCCGGGGCGGGCGAGAGGCACAGGGCAGAGCCTGGAGTGGAATCAGAGCCTGGGCGAAGGGCTGTCAGAGCAGCCCCTCTGCACAGACCCAGCTGCTGGACACCTGCACCAGCCTCACCCAAGTAGGCGCTGACTCCAGTGCCCCCATCCTGCCCCGGCAACACGGACCGCCCCACACTGCAGGCCCTGCCAGGCCACAGGCTCGGGGTCCCCCTGGGCCTCCCCCACCCCCACTGCCTGCCTGGTACACGTCCCGCAGGAGCCAGCCTGTAAGACGAGCCAAGCCCCATCCCAGGCCTGGCTCCACTGACTCACCCCCCAGGCATGTGGCAGCTCAGAGCACAGCTAAAAATACCCTCAGCCACCAGGACACAGTGTGCAGCCGGCCAAGGATGGAGGGGCCCCTCGGCCTCACAGCACCTGGCTCTGCCCAGAGATACCCGAGCCAGGCACTCCCTACCCACATCTGACCTGGCCACAACCACACAGCATTTCCCCCCCACCACTAGTCCCCGGGACCCTCCCTGGCACTTCCCTCCCTCGCCCCATGGCACCCCCGGCATCCCCTAGGGAATATTTATGGAAAAATAGGTGACATCCGGCAAACCTGGTTTCATTCTCTGCTGAGGGGGCGTTGATTTGAAAAAGGTAAGTGCACAGGTGTCACGTGTGCTGGCTTTTGTGAGGCACCTGCTGGGTACCACACGACATCCTGATTCACACATTAGCACCACACGAGCACAATCGTGCACACCTTACTTGCATTGAGAACTGGCCAATGGCAAGCATGCCAAGGGATCCTCACCAGGGACCCATCGGCAAATGGGTGTCTCTGGTGGGCTTCCCCAGGGATCAGTCCTAGGCCCAATGCTGAGCACCACTGCCCTCAGTGATCCGGACTCACTGCTGAGAGCAACGTGCACATGACACAGAGGGGATGGGATGGGGAAGAGGACAGAGCAGCTGTGCAGAGCTGGCTGGATCACCTGGTACCCTAGGCCCGTCAAACACCATGTGCGTTAATACAGCCAACATGCCGCCAGGGCCAAATTGGGGCACAATGTTGACTGCGATCGTGGCTGGGTAAATGGGGAAAGGGGGAGTGGTGCACGCATCCTCTGTAAATGGCCTTGGAGGGACGGCACCGGACACCGCAGCCAGCTCTCTTTAAAAAGGATGTTGAAAAATTGGGGCGTGCAGACAAGAGCCACAAAAGTGATTGCACAGGTGGAGAAATTCCAGAGGTAAGATACTGATCAGAGCCACCTGACAGGTGACTGCTTCCCAGGAGTAAGCACTGCTCTGGGGAGGGATAAATGACCAACTGCTAACGGGCTCGTTGGTCCAGCAGAGAAAGACAGAAAAGATGTTGAACCCGGACATTAGAAATAAAGTTTGACAGGGAGGGTAATCAGCCACTGGGACAATCTGCCAAGGGATGTATGTGCTGGATTCTCCATCTCTTGGGGCTTGTCTGCACTTAAAAGGCTACAGCAGTGCCGCTGCTGTGTACACACAACTCACGCCAACTGGAGGGAGGAGGTGTCCTGCGGGGCAGGCAATCTGCCTGCCTGGGAGGCCGCAGCTAGGTTGACAAAATTCCTCCATCAAGCTAGCGCTGTCTGCACTGGGGTCAGGTCGGTTTCACTTACCACTTGGTGTGTGGACTTGTCAAACCCCTGAGCTTGTGACATAGCTGGGTCGACCTGGCCTTGGTGAAGAGAAATCAAACCCAGCTGCCTTGCTAGAAGGTGCATCTAGCAAACACTAGTCCCTGGTGAAGTTCAGGGGGAGCTGGGCGAGATGTGCCATCCAGGGGGTCAGACTCGATGATTGACTGGTCCCTTCTGGGCCTCACCTCTCTGAATGCATGCCTCTGACTCTCCCCACTAACCACCACAGCCCTTCGCCATCAACCCCAACATGACGGACTGCACACGGCAGGTGACCTGGCCCCCTCTCTGCCCAGCCAGCCTCCCCAGCCTGCCCGCAGCAAGGGGGAGATTTCTTGCCAAGCCTGCCCATCTCCTCCAGCCTGACTGGCCTCCTGGCACCATTCCCAACTATGTCAGCACCCAAGAGACACCGGCCTCCCAGGGGCAGCTGCCCGTCCTCGTCCCTCAGCCCTGCGTGCTCGGTCTTTCCCCGAGCCGGGACCCTGGGATCACAGGAGCAAACCTGGCAAAGGGCAGCCTGGCAAGGCTTGGGGAATCTCAGAGTCAGCACTGGCATGACGAGGCACACGGCATTCCTGGGGCCGTGGGCAGGCGGCAGCTGCACCCGCAGGGGCAGGGCACAAACGCAGCATTGACAGTGGCACTTCAGGAATGTGCTGGAGCCCTGGGGCCATTCAAAGGATGAAGGTGCAGCAGAGAGCACAGAACAGCGCATACAAAGCACCCTGGCCATGGAGAGCCGGGCCTGCTCGGCCATGGGGCCATGAAACCCCCAGCAATGGACAACTGGCCCCACCCAGCCATGGGACTGTAAAACCTCCAGCCATGGGGAGCCAACCCCACCCAGCCCCAGGGCCTTACCCTCCCGCCCATTCCAAGGGAGCTAATCCCTCCTGACCCAGGTCCCACACTACCCAGCCAAGGGCCCCAACCAGGGCCCACCGCCCACTGCCGTTGGGGATCTCCTGCCTCGGTGCACAGGAGGGTCTCCCCCAAAGCAACTGCTGCTTACAAAAGCCAGGGTCTTGGTGACAGGGGGCAGGCAGCTGAGGGCCTGTCCCCTTCCAGGCAGCCTGCATGGGGCAGGAGGTGCTGGCGTGTGGCAGGTGGCAGTGAGTTGGGGGTGTCGTGCTGGGTGTGGGACACAGCCACAATGGGGCATGGTGTCCCCGGGGTTCAGCGCGTGCTCCAGCATCAATGGGGCTCTCGTGACTGGGCCTCTTAGAAGACAATTTTTTCTCCCCTTTTCCTGAGATGTCGTGTTTGGTGTGTGACGTGTGCAGCACCCACAGCTGGGAGGCAGGGCGCACGCCGGGCCCGATCCTGATCGGCACACCCAGATCACGCTGCTTGACTGGCTCTGGCTTCTTACCATGGTTCTCCGGAGCCCTGTGGGCACATCACCAGCCCCAGGGCTCTGCCAAGCGGGGCTCCCTCTCCCCTGCCACTCACACTCTGCACCTACGCACAGCTGGGGCCAGGCACCCTGCCCCGGGGCTGGATGGCGACAGCATGCCCTACACACAGCTGGTGTGTGCATGCATGGGGAAGGGTGGATTTTGCCCAGGGTCAGTCGGAAGGAAATGGGGGGAACTTGTATTTTGACACCGTTTCTTTGAGCTCAGCCCAGGCTGCAGTCCTGTGGCTGTCAGCCACGGCACCCCCCCCCCCAATCACGGTGCCCACCCATAAGGCCAGCCCTGCTCATGGGAGGAGGTGTACAGGCAGTGTGTGTGTGTTTGCTTGTGGAAGGAGGTGTACTGTGGGTGTGCGTGCGAGTTTACTTGTGAAAGGAGGTGTACAGATGACACGTGTGTGTGTTTGCTTGTAGAAGGAGGTGTATAATTCTTGTACTTGTAGTGAACAGCCTTTATCAGTAGCTGTCAACCAGCCAACATCCAGGCTGTCAGGGCCAGAGGTTTTGGGTGAGAGTGAAGTATTTGATGTTGGTTCTGGTCTGTGATGTCTGATTACTCTGGAAGTGCTGTGAGAGACACAGTAATAATATTAATAGTCCCAGGCTCCCATCTTGCGCTTGTCACCTATACCTCTCAAAGCCCTTACAATGGAGGACAGTATGCCTATCCTCATTTTACAGATGGGGAAACTGAGGCACAGAGGGTGGGTTTAGGCTGCTAGAGGTCACCCTTTGGGCCAATGGCAGACCTAGGACTAGAACCCAGAGCCCAGTGTTCTACTCACTAGGCCACACCACCTAGTCACCACGCATAGGAGAGCTGTTTCCCAGAACTGTCTCAGCCAATGCGGTGCTATCTGGAGCAGAGCGGCTGCACCCTGGCGGATTTGGCAGGTCACCCTGGTTATTAGGGGACTGGGAAATGAGTTCATAAGACGTGTGTGAGGAAGGCACCTTACATCAATCCTGGCTTTGTGTTTTCTTTGGTGGCAGCAAGTCAGTAACGGGATTTCCCCCAGCGAAGGACCAGGTGCTGTCAGAGCTCTTCAGAGCACTGCTTGGGAAGTGCAAAACACTGCTGGTGCCTTGCTTCTGTGAGCCACTGAGGCTATTCCCTGGTGTTCACACCGCCCCTAAGTGGATTGCCTCACAGGACAGATAAGCAGGCACCGCTTTGTCTGTTTGCCTGCAACCTGGCAGATCTGCTCTGCCTGTGAGGATCTGCAGGTGCAATTCTTCAGAGTAGGCTGGAACACCTGCTAATCACAAGCAAATCTACAGGCACAGGAGAATCTGATCACTTGCCAGCCTCGAACGTGTAGGTGTCGACTCACGTCCTTCAGGACCACGTTCCGCATCTGTGTGGCCCAACCTGTCCCTGATGCATCTGCCCTCGGTGTCTTTGGCGGGGAGGGCAAAGGGCAGCCCTCCCTGAAATCCTGGGGGGTTTGGTCACCAAGAGGACACCTGGTCCAGCGCAGAGTGTCATACTTTGCAAACAAGGCTTGCTAGTTCCCTGTTGGAAGCTGAAGTGACGGAGAGGAACAAGCCTCTCTCCTAAAGAGACCCCACTCTTCTGGGAGGAGTTTAGTGTTCCCATGAACTGCACTAATGACCCTGGGGATAGGGGGGGAAGGTAAAACTGCTCAAGCCCCTTCTGGGGAACTCAGCCCTTTTTAGCTCAGTTAGGGTGGCTGTGGCTGGCTGCAGTGTGTTAGCTGATCTCAGACACCCTTGTCACCTGGCCGTGCTCCTCTGGCAGGAACAAGATAGTAGCATGTTGGATGACTTGTGAGCTTTCCCCTCAGCTACTGATGTCTCCATTTCAAGGGTCTCAGCAACACAGCACAGCAGCTCCTGGACAGCTGGGAAATCCCCAGGCACGGCTGCAGGAGGCGTATGGACAGCCTTGTCAGGAGACGCTGAGAATGGGAGAGGTTGTTGTGTGAGTGGCTCAAGATCTGCCTGTTCCTCATAGAATCCTAGAAGATTAGAGTTGGCAGGGTCCCAGGAGGTATCTAGTCCCATCTCCTGCTCAGAGCAGGACCGACCCCAACTAAATCATCCCAGCCAGGGCTTTGTCAAGCCGGGCCTTAAAAACCTCTAAGGATGGAGATTCCACCACCTCCCTAGGTAACTCATTCCAGCGCTTCACCGCCCTCCTAGGGAAAAAGATTTTCCTAATGTCCAACCTAGACCTCCCCCACTGCAACTTGAGACCATTGCTCCTAGTTCTGTCATCTGCCACCACTGAAAACAGCCTAGCTCCATCCTCCCTGGAACCCCCTTTCAGGTAGTTAAAGGCTGCTGTCAAATCCCCCCTCATTCTTCTCTTCTGCAGACTAAACAAGCCCAGTTCCCTCAGCCTCTCCTCGTAAGTCACATGCTCCAGCCCCCTAATCATTTTCATTGTCCTCCACTGGACCCTCTCCAACTTGTCCACATCCTTTTTGTAGTGGGGAGCCCAAAACTGGACACAATACTCCAAATGTGGCCTCACCAATGCCAAATAGAGGGGAATAATCACTTCCTGTGATCTGCTGGCAAGGCTCTTACTAATGCAACCCAATCTGCCATTAGCCTTCTTGGCAACCAGGGCACACGGCTGACTCATATCCAGCTTCTTATCCACTGTATCCCCAGATCCTTTCCTGCACAACTGCTGCCTAGCCCGGCGGTCCCCAATCTCACGTGCAAGCTGTTCCTGTCTGCAGTCGGGGTCTGGCGACTCGGGAAGTAGGGAGTGTAACCGTCTGTTTTCCTGACGGATGGGCAGGAGGTCGACTTCTGGGAGCCCCAGGGAGAGATCCTCTGCATGGTCCAAGGTGGAGATTGCAGGGATATGGCTGGTCAAGCCATTTCTGTGCCGATCGCAGGTGATCACACCTGTTCCTCTGGCGTCGGGATCCCTGAGCCTCAGGAAAACCCGCAAGGTCACTCTGGGCCATTGCAGTGCCGATGCAGACAGGGCATGCTGGCTACAGAGCAATCGGCCAGGCCAGCACAATGCTACAATGCTTCCAGTTCTGTCCCACCTTTGTGGCAGTTGTTATAGGAACACAGGCATTGCCAGCAGGCATCAGACCCAGGGCCTATGGAGCCCAGGGTGTGCCCAGCACCACACGCTGAGGAGGGAGGTGTAAGAAGCAGCAGCAGAAGAGGGGGGATAATTTGTCTCCACATTGGTCTCATCCTGATCCCTCCTAGGCTGGCAGCAGCCCTGAAGAAGGAGGTTCAATGCCCCTGCCAACAGTCTGACCATCAATAATGGTGACGAGCTAGACATTCATGGTAACTTGAAGCCTCTGGTCACTCTTGGATTTCTTGGCTGCGCTGACTTCATGTGGCAGTGAGTTCCTCAGGCTAATTGTTCATTATGTGAACAAGTGTTTCTGTCATGACCCCCGAGCCTTGAACCCAGGTCCACAAGAGCAACCCCACCCCAATCCCCCACCTGGCGGCCTGCTGACAAGGCCCTGCCTGGGAGCCATGAAATCCAGCCCTGCGGGTGAGGCTCGGCCATGACATCTGATGGGCAGATCCCCAGAGCAGCTGATTGGCCTGCTGGCCATACTTAAGCCAGCAGGGAGCTGTCTGAAGAGCCGCTGGGCTCCATCCTGTTCTACACCTTGTGCTGTCTGCACCTGTGGCTTCATTTTATGGTGTCCTGAACCACAGTGACCCTCTGCTATTGGACTTGTGGTTGTGAGCCTCCAGCTTGTCTCCTGCCTGCCTCTGTCCTCTTGATCCAGCCTATCAGGAGTTCCTGGCTCTGGCTCCTGAACTCCAGTTTGTCTCCTGCTTCCGATCAGTATCCTGCACAAGCCGACGCCCGGCTCGTGCCTGTGGACTCTGGTTCTGACCGCTGGATCAGTCCACAACTGGGCTGGGACAGTTTCTGAGTCTTGGTTTTGAATCCTCCTTGTTCTTGTGTTAGGAGATGGGGAGAAGCAATGTTCCCAGCTCCCTTCTTTAGTCCTGGATGCTAAGGTCAGTAGGGACCATGATGATCATCTAGTCTGATCTCCTGCTGCAGGCCCCAGAACCTCGTCCACCCACGGCTGTCATAAACAAACAGCTGAGTGTGAGCTGCACGCTAGCACTGCACTCAGGGCAGACGAGTGACAAGGATGCATTTGAAATGCTGCTGCGGTCGTAAGTGGCCTGAGGGATAGTCAGAGTCCAGTCACAGGACGTGCTGAGTCCTCCCCTCCTACTGATAGCAGCCGCTCTTGGGTGCCACGTCCCTCATTCAGCACCGCACTAGAGGAACCAGCCCAGGTCTTTCAATCTCCCTTCATTGCCCTTCTCTGAACTCTCTAGTTCAGCAAGAACCTCAATGAGTTCAGGCAAGCAGCAACTGCCTGCGACATAGCTTCCCCTCCCTGGCTGCATATAGGTCTGAGAGCATGGAAGGTTTCATTTGGAACAGCCACACAAATGCTGCTTTCCAAACTTCTTCTGGCTGTCCAGCCCCTGCCAACCACCTCTGGCCCCTTGCCTTGGCTGCCGGTGCTGCCCCAGAAGGCATCACTGTTGAGGGATGGAGGCTGACCCCTGAGGCAGGAGTCCCTGCTCAGCCTGCAAGTCAGAGCCCCGAGATGTGGTGTGTGCTGGGGAAGGGCCAGCAGCAGACACCAGCTGAGGAGGCTAAGCGAGGGGCCTGGCACTAGTCTAGTGAAATTCAGCTGGGGAACCGCAGAGCTTTTTCTACACTCTTGCTTCCTGCCGGTGGAGCTGTGAAATCAGACAGCCTGGGATCTGGAGCAACAGGGGATGCGCTGAAAGGCAGTCAGGGAGTGCCCTGTCCCAAACAGCAGGCTGGCAGCTCCGAAAATACTGAATGAGATTCTAGAGTGAGGGAGGAGGGGGGCACCAAATTGAATGTGAGATTGCAGGGGTCTGTGGGAGCGAAGACCGTCAGGGCAATGGAGGTCTCAGCTAAGTGTGCACAGGCCTCCAGGCACAGAGCAGAGGCAAGAGTCCCTCCTGACAGCCAGCTGGGGTGAGGGCTCCTGGAACAGGGCAGCCCATTCCAGGCATGCCATCAGCAGAGAAGGGGGAGGAGGTCAGAAAAGAGCCACAGAAATGATCAGGCTGGAGAGATTAAGAGTCAAGTATGCATAGCTCAGCTAATGGCACTCAGCATGCCTCCGCTAAGTGATGGCCACAGGGGCCCGCTTGGGAAGAGTGCAGATCTGCCAGGGATGTAAACACCATGGACAGCCGAGGGAGTTAACAGCTCACAGGCAAAAGAAAGGAGCCGTGAGGGAAAAGGGAATGCAGTGTCTGAAGGGGAACATGACTGAGAATGTTCCTGGTGGTGGGAGGAGAGGAGGCAGTGGGCTGCACTGGCTGAGTGAGTGAGTCTCCCACAGAACACGGTGGAAGTCCCATTATGTGGCTGGCAGGATGGGGGGAAATCAGGCCCACCTGGTTAACATTGAGGGGAACTGCCCATGGGAACAACTGGCCTGGCCTGGGGGAGTCTCCATCATGTTTTTATGCAGGGTTGTGTGTCTTCTCAGGGCCGTGTTCTAGCTCAGCCGGGAGCTCTGCCGGGGGGTGTTGTCAAGCCCCTGGGGAGCTTGTCTGGCCTGTGCCATGACAATCAGAACAGGCCCTTCTGGCCATGAACTGCAGGGTCAGGCAGGCATTTCCCTCAGGTCAGGTTGGCAGTGCCCTGGGGGCTTTTCATCCACCTCTGCAGCATGGGGTGCAGGTCATGGCCAGTATTACCTGGGTGTATCTCACTTTGCCATTTCCCTAGACGTTCTGATTCCCAGCTTTGAATCGTGCAGACGTACTCTGAGGCACGTCCAGCCCTACAGCGCATCAGCAAACACTTCTGCCAGAGCAACGCACTGGTTATCTGCTGGCCACCTATGCCGTTGGCATGCAGCTGGAGGCAGCCACCCACTGAGCCACACGGAAGCTGTTCAGATCTCTCCACACCGTTCTTTTAGGCTCTCTCTCGGCAGACCCAGAGAGCCCCAGGTGACTGCACCAAGTCAGACGTGGTGGGTACCCACCTGGCAAGGCTAGGAATTCCTGGGGGAATTTTCTAACCATTGTGTGGCTGCATGTGGCCGGTGGGCACTGCCAATGGGGCTCTGCATGTCTGGGCTCACAGGGGATTTGGAAACAGGTTCCCCATGCCCACGTCCCAGCTGCGCTGGTGCTGGGCACTCCAAGAGGCAGGGCTAGGACGTGGCTAGGGCTGCCCACTCGGCGGGGATGGGGCAAAGCGTTGCGAAGGCCCCCAGTTCGCTGGGGGCTGCCGAGGGCAACACTCAGGCACCCGGGAGCCCTGCCCCTGTCTGATTCACTCCCACCGCCCGGGGGGGGATGGCTGAGAGGGCAAGTCCTGGATGAGGAGCCTGGGTGGGCCGGGCTGGAGGGAACAGGACACGGAGGCAGTGAGCGGCTGGCCCCAGGGACCGTGTGCTGGGTGCCGCTCACAGCGGCGTGTGGGTGCAGAGCCGGGGGGACGCTGGCACCGTGCCTGGGGTCTGCTCTCGAGGGGCAGGGCCGGGCCGGGCCGGGCCGGGCCGGGCCG
>ML677084.1:552088-565626 GCA_007922155.1 Mesoclemmys tuberculata
CGGCTCGGGCCTGTGTGGCGGGGCCGGCGGCTGCGGTGCGGGCCCGGGGGCCGGGCCCCGGGTGCCGGCTGCTCCCCCTCGGGCTCCGCGGGGCGCTCGCTGGCTCCCCGCAGTGGGGTGGCGTCGGTGCTGCGCCTCGCACTCGGCCCTCGGGGGCCGGGCCTGCTGGGTCCCCGGCCCACCCTTTCCCGGCGCAGGCAGGGCCGGGTCCGAGGCGTCCCTGCCTTCCCGCCCCTCTGGCTTATGCCCTTCTCGCTCGGGGCAGCGCGCCTGGCGTCACCCCGGCCCGGCCCGGCCCGGCCGCTTAGCTGGGGGTGCCAGCGGTGGCGCTGCCTTGAGAGAGGGGCTCCGGGGTCATCTCTGCGGGATGGAGTCGGCCCCGACCCCGGGCACTTGGATACCACGGAGATGGGCGTGGTGGAAACACTGGCGTAGGGTGGCGGTCTTGTTTGGTGTTCAGCCGGAAACCCCGTCTTCCAGCGCTTTTGGGGAAGGCATGGTCTTGTCTGCAGGAGTTACACCTTCGCCTTTCTAGTCGCGTGTTATGGTTAGGGTTGGAAGGGTTGATTTTTATGGGGAATGCCTGTAAACAGATTGCATCATGCACCCACAAACGGGGGCAAAAATATTTCCGTCAGTAATAGCTGAAATTTACAGAAAGGCAAAGTAAGAAAAATGCTGCTTGAAAACTTACTAGAGTTTGGTTTATGGATATTTGGTTTATATAGTTTGATATGGGATATTGACAATGGTTTTAAGGGTTATACAACTTTAACTTTTTAATCTCAATATTTCTTATCATTAAATAATTGTCTATTCCTCTATATTTTCCTGAAACTATTAAAAATTAAAATCAATGCAAATGAGAAAAAACCTTAAAAGTAAACATTAACTATCAAAATTATAAAAAATAAAAATCAAATTCTGCCAGGCATGATTGTAGGGTTCTGCCATGCTACTGTCTCTACACAGCGTGTCATGCTTAGCATGCTCTTGTTTGGTTGTGAACGTGACAAGGTGTGTTTAAAGATAGTAGCTCTAACTCCCCATCATCCTTGTAGAATCCCATGGTCCTTTTCACACTAACATATTGCTAGAATCGGCTTACTCCCAATCATGGTAGAGCTGTGCTAGTGCAGGTAGGGTGGTTGGGTCCTAACCTTTTAGTTTTCTCAAGGGTTAGCATCTTCATTTCCAGATTGTACTAGTAATAAGTCACCATAGGGTGTGCGGTGGCAGCAGAAGATGTTCCTGGAGTTGTCAAAGCATTTTGCATTCAGCCCTATGTATGTCTTACAAGTACAAGTGAGGCTAGCATCAATAGACATCCTGTCATGGCTTATTGCTCTTCTAGCAGCTCTTTGGGATGACCTGGCTGTTACTGACAAGATGTGCAGATGAAGGTGCTGAAGTGTGTGATCCCTTTGAATGTCAAGTTTGGTAATGGTAACGAGTTTCTTCCTTTTGATATAATTGGATACAGCTTCCCTATTCTTATTAAAGGCCTAATTTACATACACACAGGTGCACCTCCCATTGCATCTTCAAGTTGTCCTCTTGTGCCTAGTCTTGCAGCTTTTCTTTGGCTTCTGCATAGTTGTTATATCCCTAGGAGTCAGTTGGGAGAATTGAGGCTGCCTTTTTGACCCTCATATCCTGTGTTTGGTGCAGTGTGGGCTCAGTGTGGGAGAGGAGCCTTTGCACTGAATGATGCTATGACATGTATGAGTCTCCTCTTCTGTCAAACGCTTAGGGTCCATTGACTTGAAAATATCACTGGAGATGAACTTATTCTTCTGCCTTCTTGTTTTCCTCAAGCCCGTTTGATCTTCTTGTACTGCCTGTGCTGCTCTAGTGGAATCCCAGTACCAAAATAATTCCATTAACTACTGACCACATTGAGCACATATCTAGTATATTTTTCAGTGTATGGGTTCTTTCTTCTAGCTGCTTGGATCTCTCTCCATCTTTTCTCTGACAAACAGATTGACCTCCAAGCCTTGATCCTGCCCTTAATATGGAAGGTAATTGGTAGTCTCTGTATGCTCCCTTATCATGCAGGCAGATTTTCCAAACTATGTGGTTGCAATGCATATCTCTGTCTCTGAGTTCTGAAGATATCTGTCCTATTTAGACTCTGTATCCAATCTCTCACAACTCCTAATCTGGAACTGCTACTCCAAGAAAGCATCTGATCTGGATCATTTGGGGGTCAATCCTAATACCAGTGATTTTTACAAAGCAGATAGAGTGCAAGTTCCATCATGTCTCGTTCTTAAGTAGGAAAGTTGGCAGGGGAGGGAAGGAATTTAGTGACTAAATCTGTAGAGTGTGATCGTCTTGGTGTTTCAGAGCATAGACGGGATCCACATATGTCACAGTGTTCCTAGTGGCATGTATAGTGTTGGCATCACAGATCATGTTCTTCAAGAAAATTTTCATCGCTCCACAGGGGTCTCCTCGTAGGTCGGTCCAGAGATACGCTTACAGTTCTGTGGTGAGCCAGACAACAAATAACCAGTTTTGTTAGCCTACATCCTACTACTGTTTGCAGATTGTATAGGCTTCTGGAACTTTTTACATCAAACTTTAAAATGCACTTCCACTCTGAAAAGTGTCTCTACAAAAGTCATTATTCTGTGTTTGTCTCAATTATTTGAGATTAGAAGGGTTCACTGTACAAGAAAAGATTTTTTTCCTGATTGCCAACCCTGCACACTACCCCTCCGTCTCTGAGAATCAAGCTAGGTTCTTTCCAAAGCTCTGCAGACTACATTCAACTCTCAGTTACACATCTACCAATTCCTTTGTCTTCATTGGGTTGGCACAGATATAATGGATTGGATCTTAGTAAACAGTTCTGTTGCGCAAGAAGGAATAGATTCCACTTTGTTCTCCTTAGGTGTGCTTGCTCATCAGGCATAAACAGCAATAAAACTAATCCCTAGTCAGCAAAATTTAAATCTGAAGCCCCGAAAGCTAATCTCTAGTCCCTTCAAGTCAGCAGGCCTGACTCGGGTGGTGTATGTGCTCTGCTCCTTAGGAATTGGCCTAAGGCAGCTAGTAGTATTCTGTGTAAATGGCTCATAATTACATGAGCTTTGCTGCCAATGGCTTCTTGCTGGTGGTTCAGGGTGAAAGAATGTGGAGAAAGCCAGTACTGTTGCTGGGAAGAGTGTAACCCCTGGACAATGTGCTCCCTGGATGCTGGCTGAACAGTGCACTTGGCTTGTAAAGGTGAGAACTGGTGTTGACACAAATTTTCTCTCCTTAAAGCATGACAAAACTCTCTTTTATACAGTAAAACCAAGCATTTACCTAGTTCACCTCAACCCTTCCTGGCAGGAGTCCCTGCTTCTTCTCAGGTGCCCCTGTGTAATATGGCCTCCAGTACATCTTGCCTCAGCCGTGCTACTGCTCTTGTGTATATTTTTAGTTTATCTTTATATATTGTGCTATTTAAAAAAAGCATTAACTGTCTTATGTATTCCTTCCCACCTCCAGGGTCCTCAGTTTAATAGTCTCCAATTCACTGTAGGTTTCTTTGCACAGCGTCTCCTGCTTCTGCTATTCCAAGCATCCTAAAGCACTTATTTGTTCTTCCTGATGCTCATCATTGCACTCTTCTATCCTAAATGTAGAGTAGCGTGCCAGTCCAACAAAGCCTGATACTGGATGAAATGTTTGAAACACCACTACTTAGAGAGATAATCAGCAAAGCCTAGCTTACTGGATTTTGGAACTTACTTTAGCCTTGATGTAGGAATTTGCCCTTCGATTCCTGTGGGTGTCTGAACTAATCTTGCATTAGAGGAAAATTGTGTGTGGAGAGCATACCAACTTGAAAAATGCACATCACTCCGATAATCAGTATATAAATGTTTGTAGTAAATTCTTGGTAACGGCATTAGCCTCAATGTTGAGTTGGGAAAACTGTTGCCCACATGTGCCAGTGGGATGATTTAGCAGCATTTCTGCTCTACGTTTTGTGGTATAGATCTTGTATGGAATTTTTGAAATATTAGCACTTAATTGGCCCATGAAATGGCCTGCTTTCGTTGCTATAAATGATGCCTGTCCTTGCAGGAAGCCCAGCACCTCTGTGTCAGCACTTGTGATCCCAGTCATTCTACTGCCATCCAGTTCTGCTGTTCTGTGCTTTCTGTAGTTTTAAAAATGAAAGCCAGCTTGGATGCTAGTTCTAACCAAATCTGAGTTCTGATGAGCTCTGAGAAGCATGGCTGGAGTGAACCTGAGTTGATTGTAGTCTTTCTTCCATAAAATGTGGATGGGATTAACAGGCTCCTTCCCAGTTTGAAGGATTCGCTGTAGGTGCTTTGTTGGCAAAGTTTGAGTAACTATCACCGTAACTTGTTCTGGAGTATTAGACAGAGGGGACATATAGCATCACTTACTGTTTGCTTTCATTTGCCTCAGCGAGGTCTGAGAATGTGTCAATAAGCCAGTGTTTTGCCTGATTCTTGTTGCTCTGGAACTACTAGATGATGGGCTCCATTGGAAGATTTAGTGCAGCGCTTCTTGTGTTAGACACAAGAAATACATTACAGAGGGTTGAGGAAGGGAGGAGGAGCGTGGTTGCTCTGGCAGGAGCAGTGCCTCTTGTCAGATGTAGGTAAAGCATGCAATGGAGGGTGAGTTGCTTGCTATGTACTGTTTTTAAAAGAGAAACTGGATCTGACCCATGCTATTTATACAGCTGTCTGGCCTGTATATCATCAAGGAAACTTTCCCTTTGACATGGCTGCAGTGATTGCTGCAGCCAGACTTGGGATAGTCTCATCATAGAATCATAAAAATGTATGGTTGGAAGGGACTTTAATAGGTCATCAGGTCCAGCTCCCTGCGATGAGACAGGACCAAGTAAACCTAGACCATCCCTGACAGGTGGTTGTCTGACTGGTTCTTAAACTCTGGAATAGGCTTCCAAGGGAGGTTAGGGATTGGTTTTTAACACCCCCCCTCCACCCTTATTAGTTAGAAAAGCTTTCCTAATATCTAACCTAAATCTCCCTCGATCTAGATTAAGCCCCATACTACTTATCCTGCCATCAGTGGACATGGAGAACAATTGATCCTCTTTGTAACAGCCCTCAGCATCTTGTTCTGATGTAAAGAACCTTTTCTTATCGCCGTTTATGTTCTTTGGTGGGCGTAACTTATTTTGTGCCTTAGCCTTTCTGATTTTGTCCCTACATGCTTGTGCTATTCTTTTGTATACATCCTTAACAGTTCATCCATGTTTCCACTTGTAGGATTCCTTTTTGATTTTCCGGGTCATTAAAAAGATCCTGATGGAGACTATTGACCTCTTACTGTTCCTACTATCTTCCCTTTGCATTGGGACAGTTCGATGTTGTGCCTTTAATAACATCTCTTTGAGAAACTGCTGGCTCTCCTGCACAACTTCATCCCTTCGATTTTGCTCTAATAGGACTTACTGAGAGAGCTTGTAGGTAGTGTGCTTTTTTATATATGTTGTCCTTATTCTGCTGCTTTCACACCTTCCTTAGAATCACGAAAAATCTATCATGATTACTTCATCCAAATTGCCTTCCGCTCTCAGAATCGCAACCCATTCCTCTGGAGTCAAGCCCCCCATTACTACTAGATCTTGTGTTTTGGATATTTCTGTTCTAGAAATGCTTCTTCTACCTCCTCTTCCTGATTTGATTATCTACTGTAGACCTACCATGACATCATCCCTATTTATCCAGGGACTGTTACTGCTCTGCCTCTTACCTCCTTCTGAAGCTCAGAACAAGTGTGTATATAAGTTTGAGGTATGATGTAATACCCTGTCTGTCCTTCTTGAACAAGCTGTACCCCTCTGTATGGATATGCCAGTCATGAGATATAGCCCACTATGTCTGTGTTGCCAGTTAAGATGTATTTTAGTTTGTGTACTAATACTTCCTGTTCTCATGTACAGACATCTAAGATGTTGAGCTGATTGCCCCACTGATTTCCCTCTTGTTTCTTCTATGACTCAGTTGTAATTTTCCATGGCTCTGGGGAACTACAGACCAGTCAGCTTCACCTCAGTCCCCGGAAAAATCATGGAGCAGGTCCTCAAGGAATCCATTTTGAAGTACTTGGAAGAGAGGAAGGTGATCAGGAATAGTCAGCATGGATTCAACAAGGGCAAGTCATGCCTGACCAACTCAATTGCCTTTTATGATAAGATCACTGGCTCTGTGGATGTGGGGAAAGAGGTGGACATGATATATCTTGACTTTAGCAGAGCTTTTGATATGATCTCCCACAGTATTCTTGCCAGCACATTACAGAAGTATGTGTTGTATGAATGGACTATAAGGTGGATAGAAAGCTGGTTAGATCATTGGGCTCAATGGGTAGTGATCAACGGCTTGATGTCTAGTTGGAAGCTGGTATCAAGCAGAGTGCCCCAGGGGTCGTTCCTTGGGCCGGTTTTGTTCAACATCTTCATTAATGATCTGGAAGGTGGGGTGGATTGCGCACTCAGCAAGTTTGCAGATGACTTAGGAGGAGTGGTAAATATGCTGAAGGGCAGGGACAGGATACAGCATGACCTAGACAAATTGGAGGA
Organism: Mesoclemmys tuberculata; assembly: GCA_007922155.1. NCBI lineage: Eukaryota > Metazoa > Chordata > Testudines > Chelidae > Mesoclemmys > Mesoclemmys tuberculata. The sequence goes on from ML677084.1 coordinate 558,678, forward strand.
TTGGGCCAAAAGAAATCTGATGATGTTCAACAAGGACAAGTGCAGAGTCCTACACTTAGGACAGAAGAATCCCATGCACTGCTACAGATTGGGGTCCAACTGGCTAGGCAGCAGTTCTGCAGAAAAGGACCTGAGGGTTATAGTGGACAAGAAGCTGGGTATGAGTTAACTTGTTGCCAAAAAGGCTAACGGCATATTGGGCTGCATTAATATGAGTATTGCCAGCAGATTGAGGGAAGTGATTATTCCCCTCTATTCCTCACTGATAAGACCATATACGGCATACTGTGTCCAGTTTTGGGTCCCCCACTATAGAAAGGATGTGGACAAATTGGAGAGAGTCCAGCAGAGGGCAGCGAAAATGATGAGGGGACTGGAGCACGTGACTTATGAGGAAAGGCCGAGGGAACTGGGCTTATTTAGTCTGCAGAAGAGAAGAATGAGGGGGGATTTGATAGCAGCCTTTAACTACCTGAAAGGGGTTCCAGGGAGGATGGAGCTAGGCTGTTCTCAGTGGTGGCAGATGACAGAACTAGGAGCAATGGTCTCAAGTTGCTGTGGATGAGTTCTAGGTTGGACATTAGGAAAATCTTTTTCCCTAGGAGGGTGGTGAAGCGCTGGAATGGGTTCCCTAGGGAGGTGGTGGACCCTTCATCCTTAGAGGTTTTTAAGGTGTGGTTTGACAAAACCCTGGCTGGGATGATTTAGTTGGGGTTGGTCCTGGTTTCAGAAGGGGGTTGGAATAGATGATCTCCTGAGGTCCATCCCTAATATTCTAGGATTCTGTGTCCCCCCACCCTATTAGCCCTCTGTTAAAGTTGCCTTTTTTGTGCTTACCTGTGAGCTTTTGTCACGTGCCCCCTTTGAGCTTAGTTTAAAGCCCTCCTCTCTCTGTTGGTGGGTCAGTGTGTGTGGATGTTCTTTTCCTTCTGGGTCAGGTGGATCCTGTCCCATCACAGGAATCCTTGTTCCTAGAACAGCATCACATGGTTGCAGAAGCTGAAGCCCTCCCATTGTGATGCTATATGCTCAGCCATGTGTTTTGTTTCCAGGATGCATGTGTCTCTGCCTGGGCCTTACTCTCAGCCAGGTGGATGGGTGCAAACACAGTCTGTCTTCCACCCCACTCCCTCCTGCCCTTTTGCCCTTGTTTCCAGAGCCCTGTAGTCACTGCTGATCTGCTCAGGGTTTTACCTGGCAGTATCATTAGTGCCCACAAGGGTGAGCAGCATGGAGCAGACTTGTCCTGCTGTCCTTTAGGCCCAGGAATAAGAGCCTTGTGAGGAGTTCATAAATTAATAGAATTAACTCCTGTAAGGGTGAGTCTACACTGGGAAAATACATGCCTGTAATTCTGTGGTGGTGGTCCACCTGTGTAGTAATGGTGGGGATGCCAGTGTAAGGAGGGCTCTGGAATTTTTGACACTAACGAAAGCCTGCCTCATGCAGGGTTAGGTAGCATGATGGTAAAAATATTTGCACCCTGGTCTACACTACAACTTGCGTTCCCTTGCTAAACTAGAGGAGTATTGAAGTGGTGAATCTGACATTTCGGGGTATGCTGCAGAATCTGTTCAGATTCCAGAGCTTAAACTCTGCTTCTACTTTCCCAAGGCTTTCCATACTATCCAGTTTCTATTTTGCGGGCTGCTTTGGTTTTATGCTCTGATGCCAAATAGTAGTCTCTTGTTGAGTTCTGGAAATTGAACGACAGTGTGAAAGAACAAATAAACATATGGGTGGTTAGAATGACCTAGCATATCCAAGGCCATGGGACACTGAGGACAGAAGTTCTGTTTATGCCCTTTGCTCAGTGTAGAGCACCTCGGATCTTACACCTGATTCATAAATCTGGTCATAATCCTATAAACTGGGAAAAATAAATGATTCCTAAAAGCTTGGATTCTAGGATATGTACTTTGTGTGAAAAAGGATAAGTTTCCAGCAAGCTATTAGAGTGCTTTTAGGAGTGTTAACATACAACAGCTCCTCTGTCTAGGCATCTTATGACAGTAACTCTATCTTAATGCTATTCTCGAGCTCTCAGTCTTTTCCTTGTGGGTTTGTGCGTTGGCTAGGATGAGTTCTAGTTCTGCTTTTCTGGAATAAAATCCTAAACTGCTGATAGAGGTCAAACATTTAGAAGGTTTTATTCTGGGATTCTTTATACATTAAGTCACTATTAACGACTTTTCTAAGTCTTCAAATTAGTGATGAACGAAAGCTCCTTTTCTAGGAATTTGTTGCTGTCTCATGTAGCTAATGTTGTTTTCACTATACTGAGACCTGTGGGTTTCCTGCATGATCATAGCTGGCTCCCGAATTGCTAGCACACAAGCAGTGTAAATACTCTTCTCTTCTCAGGGAACTTAAAGACTCAGTCTCTGTTTCCTCTAAGTGTCTTACTCATGGTCACTTCAGCCAGTCTGTGGCAGAGTCAAGAATGCAAACTTTGTGCATAGCAGGAAATTTTAAAGAAATTCCAAGTGATGCTATACCAGTTCAGCTGCTGCGCTAAGAGATGCAGTTTAGACAGGCTTCGTACAGCTGAAGGTGTTTTTAGCACAAGATCAGTTAAACCTGTTGAGGAGCAGGTCTAAAGGACACATCGATTTATAAATACCAGATGATAGAGACTGTTGCAACTGAGCTGCTGGTGGAAACTGTTCTAAAATTCTCTGGTCTAGACCTAGTAGTTTGGGGAAAGGTCCAGGCCAACTTACAGGTGTCATAGCAGAAGTGGGCCTTAAGAAGGGACCTCTTTCCCATGAGCCATTCTAAGTTAGTCAGTAGCCACGTACTATTATACTAAGGCCTTGTGTATTCAGTGGCCATGTAATCAACCCCTTGCTACAGATTTGTGCTCCAGAATCCAAATTTTCTGTCTTGAAAACAAAGAAATAATTTTGTATAGCCCCTACTTATGAATAAAGCCTTCAATACAAACTGAGTGTAACTGATACAGTCCTGTCCACAGGAGTCAGCAAACAGCCAAAAGAACTAATGTGATCTTGGGATGCATAAACAGGTACTCTCTAGTAGGAGTAGAGAGGTTATTTTAATACCTCTGTATTTTACTTGTGGTGCAGCTGCTGGTAGAATAGTGGGTCCAGAATTCAAGAAGGATGTTGATAAACTGAAGAGGGTTCAGAGAAGAGTCCTGAGCATTATAAAGGATTAGAAAACATGCCTTCTAGTGATAGATTCAAGGAGCTCAATCTATGTATTTTAACAAAGAGAAGGCTAGGGGGTGACTTAGTTAGTCTATAAGTATACACCCGGTGAACAAATATTTAATAATGGGCTCTTCAGTCTAGCAAAAAAAGGTATAACACGCTCAAGACTGGAAGTTGAAACTAGACAAATTCAGGTAGGAAACAAGGTGTAAATTTTTGAGAGAGAGTAATTAACCATTGGAACAATTTGCCTATGGTCATCACAGATAATTTTTAAATCATGACTGGATATTTCTCTCAAAGATATGCTTTCTGAATTGTTTTGGGAAAGTGTCATGGAGTCACTGGTTCTGATCTAAGGTTCACCTGTAACCAGTCTCTTGGGAGTGACAGCTTGAGCCCTGATGACCCACAGAGTATCACAGGTGCAGGCCCGAAGCCTCCAAGACTGGGCCTGTGGCACCAGCAAATGCTGTCTCACGCCATGGCTCCCTGCTGTGAATGCAGCCAAGCCAGAGTCCTGAAGGGTGCTTGTGCTTTAGCTCTCAGTATTTGCACTGACACAAGCAGCCTTTTCAGAACAAGGGAGCCAGTTATTAGTCACCTTACTACAGAATCTTATAGGCCTTGTCATAGCAAAGTGAGGCAGAAGTTAAGCCATAGTCCATGCTGGCCCAGCCAGTGCCATGGTGAGCCAGCCAAACTGTAAAGGTTTCCATCTCCTGCTCTCTCCTGCATCCTCCTTTGTCTCCTTGTTCTGGATTCTTGAGTCCCTGACACCCCGTCACCTGACATCGTTTCCTCCAGCTCACCTGATAAGGCTGGCCTGCCAGGGTTTCCTGCTGTCAGGTGTCTACTGTTTGGTTGTTGAGATGTCTTTGTCTTGCTGTGACCCTCTGTTTGGTTGGTTTGAGCCAGTTCTTTAATTACTCTACCCATTCCACCCAGATGACACACACACCTCCTGTCCCCTGTGCTGTTCTGGGGCAGTGCGCACACTTTCACACCCACTGGATAACAAAGCAGTGTACAGAGGGAAACTTGCGGTATGCCTAGAATTCATAAAAATAATACAGACAATTCCCACTTTGTCACAGGAAGTCTTCTGGCCTGTGCTGTGCAGGAGGTGAGACTAGCTGATCCTAATGCTTCCTTGTGGCCTTAATATCTATGAAAACTTACAAGAACAGCCTGAAAACACACTGCTGAAAACCCCACTGTGAGCGGATATGTGAACTTTGTGTGTGAGAGACTCAGAATTTCCAGTCTTTACAGCCAGTATCACTGCTGTAGTTGGCAGCAGGTCAGGGGTGAGTCAGTTCACTACAAAGCTAATCTAAGATACCTAAATCTGCAGTTCTGTATGACAACAAATTTGCACCATTGTTTAACTTAATGTGTAATGTGGTGCCTCCTGGATTATTGTGTAGTGCTCAGAAGTGTGCTAAGTACTGCACAGGATATATGCACGTCCCTCCCTGCCCTGGAGAGCTGGCGCACAAAGGATGGGTTTGACAGATAGGTGAGGAATAACAGTAGGAGTGTGGGTGGGGGAAAGGACTCTGGCAGTAGTCAGATGAGGGGTTACTCCTTTTAGGCAAGTGTACTCCCAGGTTGATTCAGGGTTTGTCAGTGTGGACGCTAATTTCTCCTAAGTGGTGCTGCAAAAGTTAGATTTTAGAAGTGATTGGCGTGGCGAGAGAGTCATAAGACTTGCTTTTTTCTTGCCGTCTAAAAGTGTCTGGCAAGCAGCAGCATACAAGGTGCTACGCATCTGCCGACGATTGCAGGAAAACATGTACATGCTGTGGTAATTATGGACTGTAGCATAATGCTGCATGCACATGTGGGGGCAGAATCAAGGATACAGAGGTGACACTAACTGGTAATTCCTAATTCTTGGGTGCCGAACATGTAACTTTAGCATTCTCTTAATGTAGTTTTATGCAGTCGTTTGTTTTTTTGTTAAGGATTCAGGTGTACAGGCTCTGCTCTTGTCACTTTCTTTGATAGTGCATCACTGGGTAAAATCTGTCTTAAATACTAGAGTCTAGACTTTAAAGATAAAGTCTAATCTTGCCAAAGAAATAATGGGTTACTAGGAATAAATATTCACCCTTTTCAGAAGCGCCATGCTCTGAATGTCTTTAAACCTCTGACTGCCAGAAGCTGGGACTGGGTGACAGGATGGATCACTCGATGTTCTGTTCATTTCCTCTGAAGCATCCAGCATTGGCCTCTGCTGGACAGGACACTGGGCTAGATGGACCACTGATCTGACCTGTGTGGCCATTCTGATGTTCTGATGAAGCCTTAAACAGCACTTTTGTGAAGCTGTGCTTTCTTGTATGGAAAATGCCCCTTATGTCCACTGACGGTGAGAAGGCATTCATCCCTCCAGTCCCATATAATTTTTGCCCATGGTTAGCTGTGGGTCCAAGCTCTCTGTTGCTAGTAGATGGGGTTGGTATGACTGTTCACTTAGTATGTAGAAATGAGCTCCCTGTGCTTTATGTTGGTTAATTTAGCATTTGGAAGGGTCTGATAAAGAATAAGGTAGGTCCTAGATAGGAAGGAGCTCCTCCATATTCCATGTGATCCAAAAGTAGAACTTCAAAGGAAGGTTCCATTGGAACTGAAATTTACTTCTCAGTTTGCAGTAAGGTTGGCCAAATTATTCAAAAACAACCTAACGTCTGGCTCCTAAACCCAGATTTAGGTGCATAACCATGGGGTTTTCAACAGTGCTTAAGTTAAGAGTACAGTTCTCGTTCAGTCAATGGTATTTTTGCTATTAAATCACTTAAGCCATTTCCACACACACCCAACACCAAGGCAGTCTCCAAGACGAATAGCTTCAAGAACTGTGAACTTGTGGACAGGGAAGCTGGACTGCCTCGGGTTTATGTTGAAGAAAATCCTCTTTTCAGTGCTGAAAAGATGGCTCTGTTCTGCCGCCCTAAGTGATGATATCCAGTCAGAAAGGGAAAATGTGTCCTCTTCTCCCTCTCCAGGCAAGTGAGGCCCAGATTGAGAAAGTGTGCCCTTTGAAGGCCTTAATTTGATTCTAGCAAACTTGTTTATTGGCCATTGTGATAGAGTGAGGGAATTTTCTTACATTTTTAATGGTTTGTGCAAAGAAGGTATGAGGCCTTGTCTACCCTACAAAGATAAGTCGATCTGTGTTAGGTCGACTTACAGCCACCATGTTAATTACTGCAGTGGTTGATGTCCATGCTAACTTCCTTGGGTCGGTATTGTGCGTCCTCACCAGGATGACCTTCCATCAACCTAAGAGGGGGCGGTGTGAGGAACTGAGAGCCTGGTCTCTCAGCTCTGTTGGCAGCTCCCTGCTGGAAGCTCAGCTGCCCCACAGGCTTCCCCCCCGTCCCTCACTGGGGGAAGCCACTCAGGACTACTCATTCCTGGGGTGTGAGGTCCAGCTTGCTCGGTTTCTTGCCCTTCCCACCAGCTCCCAGCTTCCCATGGCTAAGCGTGAAATTGACAAGGCTCCCCGGCTCCCCGTGGGGAGTGGGTGGAGAAGCAGACGGGCTTCTGCCCTCCCAGTTCCCTGCCAGGAGCTGGGGTCCAACTGCTCAGCTCTCCAGGAGGGCAGAGGGCAGCTGGCCTCTAGCTGTCCGGTTTTCTTGTCAATTTCAGGGATGACAACCAATAGCTGATGTAAGGAACACAGTGTCTACACTGATACTATGTTGTCCTATCTATGCCAACATAGACTCATAGACTCATAGGTCAGAAGGGACCAATATGAT
>ML677084.1:581618-617615 GCA_007922155.1 Mesoclemmys tuberculata
CATTATGGAGCAATGGAAGTTGGGTGTCAACATGATCTGAACAGGCTGGATTAAGATGATCTGTGGTTCTAGACAGGCTCCCCTGTAGTGCTGGAGCCTTGATCCCTGCCACAGCCACTCTTCAGGGTGGTGGTAGCAGGGGCCACCAGCACAAACTAGTGCTGGGGAAGGAGGCAAGCCAAGGGTTCCCTCTTCCCCACCCATAGCTCCCTGTCTTCAGCAGACTGGGGTCCAGGCCAGGCTTTGGGAAGCTTCAACTCCCCTCCCCCCCATCCCCGGTGCACATCCTAACAGACAACCTTGACTGCCCCAAATAGAGGGGTGCTCTCTGCTGGAGTAGATGGTGCTTAGCCCCTCATGGCTGAAGCAGTGAACTGGGCACAGGACAAACTGTAGCCTGAACAGAGACAAGCTCACATTTTATTCTTGCCCACTCAGAGGCAGAAGGGCAACACCCTCTCCAGTTCAGTGCTTGGTTGCAATCATGGGCTGGCAGATCCACTGGAGATAGGAGCAATGTCCTGCTGCTTGGCTCTGGAGCAGGCAGGCGAAAGCTGTAGGGATCCTTGTGTGCTCCAGCCTGTACATGATGTGAGGCACTAGCTTTACCTCTCCAGTGTCAGGCACCACTTCTGCCTTGGGCTTTCTCTACTTAGAGTAATGTCCAAAGCTCTCCCTCTCTGGGCAAACAAGTCTCAAAAGCAACCTGCTCCAGTGAACCAGTCCTTCCCCCAGGTCCTCTCCCTCTGGGCCACAGCCTTCAGGAGCCCACCTCTCATGGTGCAGGGTTGTACCCCAGTTCCTGTAGGAGAGCTCATGCCCCCCTGTACCATGGCCTGCAGCCCAGAGGCCCTAAGCCGTGAAGTGGACAGCCCCTTCAGCTGCAGATCTTTGCCTTCTCTTCCCTCAGAGCTGCTCCCTATGCTTGCCTCTTGATACAGGCTGGGGAAAGCCCAGATCTTCTCAGCTTGCTTCCCTAGCTCCCTTATTTGGGAGCCTTGCTGATTTGTTCCTATCCCTTGGGATTCTGGCCAGCAGGCTGCTGCGCCCTCCCAGTTTCTCATCCTGTGTAGGAAAGGCAGCACTGCTTGCTTCTCCAGCATGCATTGTTTCCAACCATGGCTCCCAGCCCTGGGTAACTGCAATGCCCCAAATGCCTGTCCTGAAACAGCAAGACCCAGTAACCAGTGATGGCCTTGGGCCTGCCCTTCCAGAGACGGCACGTCCTGCTGCAGGGTCCCAAAGCCTGGACCTGCAAGTCTGCAAGCCGTGGGGATTGATGTCTGAACAGCCCTGGCACAGTAACAAGCTTCCAGGGGCCACAGTAAGTAAATCTGTGGCTCTCCTGATGCCATTCGATGCTGTGCTTTGTGGGTAGTGATTGTTTAGACATCTGGATTATATTGGGGCTGTTCAGGGGAAAATGTCAACTAGCTTGCTGTGGACTGAGAGTGACTTGGGTTGCATGGTGAGGCTGGTGTCACTGGCCTGTCCCCTCTCTACAGATTCAGTCCTTGTGCTGCTGAAAGAAAATTCACTTCTCTAAATGTAAGTGCTGAGAGCACTCAAGGCAGTTCCTAGCCCATGTTCCTAGGGCACAGGGAGACATTTCCTGACCTTCTAGAGCACTGAGACGACACACTCGTTTTATGCATAGTTAATTTATAGAAAGTTCCTGATTAAATTTCCTCCAGTAGCCATAAAACCAAGCTCTCTCTTATCAGCCAGCTAATCAAATTCTGCTAACTGGCTAATGAGTTCTCTCCTTCCCCAGCTCCAAGGTAACTTTATCTCCCTAATGAACATACCGATTATGCATGAGAAGTGTACTCAAGGGCTGACCAGGACAGCTGTCCTGTGAACAAGTTGTGTCTCTAATATTGAGACTTAAGCCTTGTCTACACTAGCAAAGTAAGTCGAGCTAACATAGATTGATTTACAGCCACCACAGTGAGGTGGCTGATGTCCACGTTACCCTCCCTGGATCAGTGTTGTGCATCCTCACCAGGAGCTTTACCACTGACCTAAGAGGGTCAGGGTGGGGAGCCCCACAGACTCCTGGGCTCTCAGTAAGCTGCCCCCACCCCACTCCTCCCCTGCTGGGGTCCAGCCCTAGGCTTTCCTATTCCCTCCTCCTCGTTCCCAGGAGGAAGCCTCCTGGAGCTTCTCACTTTTGGGGAGTGGGGTCCAGTTGCCGTGGCTTCTTGTCCCCCAGCTGGATCCCCACCAGGTTGACCTAAATTGACAAGGCTGCCCTGGCTCCTGGCAGGGAGCCAGCGAAGAAACTGCCCAGGGCTTCTCCCCTCCCCACTCTCCACCAGGAGCTGGGGGAAGCTGCCTGGGCCTTCTCCATTCCTAGCAAATTTCATGGCTCAGCTGTCACATTGACAAGGCTACAGGGCTGGCTCCCTGTGCAGAGTGGGTGGAGAAGTGCCTGGGCTTCTGCCCTGCTCCCAGCCAGGAGCAGAGACCAGCTGCTCAGCTCTCAGCAGAGCGGTGAAATTGACACGAATGACAGCCCCACAGCCAGTGTAAGGGACGCAGTGTCTGCATGGACAATGTCTCGCCCTCAGTAAGCCGACACAAGTCCTACACCTATCGCTGAGGTGGTTATGATGTTGGCATAGCAAGGGAGTTACATCGGTGGGAGGAGCATTTCAGTGTGTACACCTGCCCCGTTTTACTGACAAAAGCTGACTTGTGTCGACCAAACTCTCTAGTGTAGACCAGCCCTAATAACTGGCTTGAGTTTGTGTGAGAATGAAATAGTTCCCTGCAGCTAGGGGGAGCCTACTTGTTAAGCCTGCTGCTGTGGTTGAGCTGCTTCTTCCAGACTGGAAAATGAATCCAGGGCTGGGAATTAGTAAAACGGGCTGTACGCCCTCTCTGTTCTCACTTCTGCAGCTTTTAGAACCACTGCTTGTCAGAGTCCCCCAGCTCAGGGCGCAAGATTGCACGTAGAACCGTTCTCTGGCAACATCTTCCTCTGGGAGCTGCCGCTTGCTCATCTCCCAAGTATGGAGAAACATGCATCTGCCCAGTCATCACCTAGGTCCCCAAAAATAACAGCTATCCCACAAAAGGGAATGTCTGTTGTTAATGTCGCCTTACAGGAAAGCAAGTATAAAAAGGATCTGGGTCTAAGGGGAGAGGGAACAATTGTCTTTAAAGGGCACCAGCTTGAAATCTAGTCAATCTTTTTTTAAGTTAAAAATAGATGTCCTCCCCATGTCTCTGAACTCCTTACCAGTTTGAGGTTTTACAATTCTCCTAGTCCATGACAGCAGACTGTACCCACAGTTAACAAACAAGAAACGTTTCTCTGATCTTTTTCAGTCACAGGAATCTTGGGTGCTATTTGTCAAACTGTTTTAGGCCGAAGTGTGATATTTAAGGTCTCCACCCTTCAGAGATGGCTGGAGATTAACAAAGCAGATGCAAATATTGAGATGCTCTTCCGTCTCGGGAAGCAGAGCCCCCTCCCTGCAGCTCCCAGCTATTGCTCCTGAATAGCTGTTACCAAGGGTAGTAAGATGCACTCAGTGATATCCCAAATTTCTAATAACCAGTTCTATGAAGGCAGGTGATATTTAAGAACCTATTCTGAATAGGTTCTTAAACATCATGCACACAGCACCCAACACACACCCACAACTACACAGTTCCCTCCGCCGTGAAATTGACCCTCCCTGGTCAATTTCGGCAGCAGGGAGAGTCCAGGGAGACACTCTCCCCACAGTGAAATTGACCCGCCCTGGTCAATTTCGGCGGCAGGGAGAGTCCAGGGAGACACTAGCCGCTGGGAAATGTACTCTCCTGACGCTAACAACCGGTTCGCTGCTCCGCCTTTTCATTGAATCTCCCGGGGCTAAGAACCGGTTCGCTGCATTTTTTCTATTTTAAGAACCAGTTCGATATCATCACTGGATGCGCTGCCTTGGTGTTTACACTGCCAGCAGGGATCAGCGCCCTGCACCACATAGCCTCCTCTGTGGGCAGCTCTTGTCAGTGGAGGTGGCTGCAGCATTCGGTGGCTGGGCGGGAGCCTAGGATTCTGCAGGCGGCCAGTGCGTTCCCTACTCATCTTCCCTGGGGCAGACGCTCACTGAAGGGCACGGGAGGCAGGGACCGAGAGATGGGTCTGCGCTTGGATGTGTATCTATGCATGTTTATTTGTTTTTCCTTAAGTTAATTAAGTATTTTAGGGAAAATTGTCAGTAGCCACCTGCATTAGTTGGTGGCCACACTTTGAGGCCTCCAAAAACTTAGTTGTGAGAACCCCTGCACTAGAGTGTCTCTAGGGATGGGATGGAGAGAACTTGTGTGCTGGCCCTGGGATCGGGCTGCTCTGCAGCTGTCCCTCCTGTTCTCTCAGCTGTTGGGAGAATTGGCCCCTCCTTGGGAGGTGAGTGCTTTTTCAGCTTATCTCCTTTTGTTCAAGGCTGTGGTTGAGCAGTGCAGAAACTGACTTCAGACCAAGCAGAGAGTGGAGAGACTGCTCCAGGTCCCTGCCCTGTCTGAAGGGATTTTTAAACAGGTATGCAGGGAAAAGAATGATCAAAGGTGTGGGTGTGGGGGGTGCCATTTAAACTCTCATTGTAACTTCTTGGCAGGGACATGAGTGCCACACAAAGGGCAGCTGTTCAAGAGCCTACCAGGCCGCCTGGAATAAATCCACTTCAGCAGCTCTTCCAGCCTGATGGAAAAAAACTTTTCTTTGGCACATTTGTGACCTGGAATTGCTTAATTTTGTGTAAGCTGGGCCTGTGCTTTCCCCTTAAATCTCTTCTGCAGCGGTTGATAAGCAGTTTATCTCTTCTCTGTCTGAGAAAATGCTGCAGAGAGGAATGCAGACAGCAGGTGGGGACAGACAGATGTGCTTATCAGTCACGACAGACTTAGTTACAGAGTGGTTTATTTATTTAAACAGCTACTGTTTGCCTCTGGCATAGTCCACACGGCCTTTCATCCCCTTTAGCATATACTGGGGTTCAGGAGTGAAAGGCAGTGCAGCTACCCTGGCAGTGCTTGGGACGTGGGCTCTGTGCCTCCCGTCCAAAAGGAGGGTGCAGCTTCCAGGCTCACCTATTAAAGGAGACTAGGTGAAAGGGAGAGTTTGGGGAGTGTAGTTCTGCCTTGGCTCAGCCTGTGTCCAGCAGACCTCCCACACCACATCTGGCACCTCTTAATAGCATGTTTACTTGGAAGCAAATAATACGGTAGATGTCGGAAGCAGGTTATGGGAAAGGGCTGCCTTCCAGAGCGGCAGTGTAGGAGGCAAATAATTCTGCTGTGAAGCAAATTACAGTGCAGTGAGCTAAGGTCACTGGACTATCTCCTTGTCCATTAAAACAGTTTCACAGCTGTTAGCAATCCTGACTCAAGTTTTCCTACAAGGTGCCCTGCTTTTCAGGGACAAGATATTTGGTGAAACAGATCTTGCATTGATGAGAGCATCTTAACTGGCAAGCGAAAGAGCCATGCAGCTGCAAATTGCAAAGCTGCAGCCTGCAGGAGAGTGCGGGGCTGTTTCACCAAGGCAGTTGAAAGGTCCACTTCTTGGCTGATTCGTGCTCTCGGTGCTGCCACTCCTGATTTCTAAGCACCTTGAACTTGGCACGGGAAGGTCTGTCAGCAAGGGAACAATCTGTGAATCATTTAAGTAAAATACAAACACTAGCTGAGTGAAGGAAAGTGGCTGTTTGTCTATGAGCAGCTTTCTTGTGCTAGCAATGTACATTGGTGCGCTTATCGCGTGGAAGGCGGCAAAGAGATGTGGTTTGGGTTTTAATCAAGTTTATTAGTCAAATTACATCCACGGTTCCCATTGGGAGGACAGTGCAGTCACTTGTACCCCATTGATCTGTTGCCAATTCTAGTGGCTCACACCAGAGTGAAGCCAATCATCACACTAGGAGGGTCTCTGGTGGCTTCTGTGTGCGCACTAGCATCCCTCCTCCTTTTTGGGGGGAGGTGAGAGGGGACATTGCCCCCCCCAACCCCCGCCAACCAGCACTGTCTTGTAAGGAGATGCCCTTGGGGATGCCCACTCTTACCTTTTAGGAGCTGGAGCCTAAATCAGCAAGTTCCTGCATTAAGCACCTGCCAAAAGGTGCAACAACTAAACAATTTACATAGGTTCAAACTGTGATCTACAGGAGGGGGAGAATTCAAGCTGTCCAGTTGCCCAAAACCCAACCCCTAGGTTTCACTGCGAGCTAAGCAAAAAAACCCAACCAGCCTTAGCCAGTCTGGTGGAACGGGGAAATATTCCTTCCCAGCCCCAATGCAGTGACTAGCATAGCCTGCAGTTTTATTACTGGAAACCAGCAAACAGTAAGTGGCTCTGAGCTCATGGCTCCAAGTCTTGTACCAGATCCCAAGGGACCTCAGCCTATTCCAGAAGCCCTATGGGGGCTGGGAACTTTGTGGGACCCAATCTGTCCTGTCCTTTTTACTTTCTCCCATCGCAGAAACCACCAAAATGAGTACACTCCTTGCTAGGCTTGGGGCCTCCTTACAAGTGGAACAAAGCTAAAGGACAAGTGACTCTGGAAACTTTGTTCTAGCCCTCTCAGCATTCACTCTGACCTACTTGCTGGTACTAAACCCTGAATGAGTCTCTGATCAAAGTGGAGCCCTGTAGAAGTTTTGTTTGAGGACAAGCCAGAGTGAACACAGACTTGCAGATGATGTGGCTAGAAGAGCTCTCTCCTTGGATGATTTTCTACAGGTATTGCTAGGACATTTTAGCCTGTGTACATGGTAATAGGTGCCTTGATATTGTTTAAAAGCCATCAAAATCTGTAGGATTTAAAGGAACACTGACAATTAAAACATAGTCAGTTTTTTAAAAAAAAACAGTTTAAGGTAGTTTCAGTCATCACACCTGCTCCAAGTCATTTTCTTTCTTTTTTTGTAAAAACATTGCTCCCTTATTGCTTTGTAGAAGACCATAGCATAGGAAACTAATTTTCTCATGCTGTAGGGAAAACAGTGAAACATGAGTAAACCCAACGTACTGTCAAATGCAGAATATAAACAAACAAAAAGATAGCAAGTGTAACTTTCAACTATAGCAGTTCAAAAGCATTTTCTGGACTCTGATTTGTTTGAGATGGTGGCCCTGCAAACTTTCATTTAAAAAAATGTGTAGTCCTTAAGGTTCCCAAGAACTTTTCACATGTGACCTTATGGCACGCTACCTCTGAATCTACCGGCAGACTGCTCTAGGGTCCCTGCTCAGAGCACTGCCCAATGTCTTATGCTACATATTAAACCTCTGTTGCATGGGCAGTCCCACCAGGGTTAAATTGCACTCCACCTCCTTGTTCTCCGCGCACATTGTCTGCTGCTTCACCGCCTATCAACTGTCTCTTTAAGGGCATAAAGCCTGTAGGGATGTGGAGAAACAAAGGAGCCCACTCCTGTGCCCCTTACAGGTGTGTGCAGGAAGACTATGGAGATTGGCTGGTCAATAATCTGTCCATTACAATTTAAGCTGATTGGACTGGGAAGTAAAGTTCTGTATATGCAGCACTCAGGTGTGCTGGAGTAGCTCTTTGGTTCACCACATCTCCCTACGGCTGCTGCCCCCAGGATCCTAGCTCGGGGTGGGCAAACTTTTTTACTCACGGGCCACAGTGGATTCTAAAATTTGACAGAGGGGCCAGGCCATAAATAAACACATAAATTGCACCCCAGCAGCCAGCACTTCAGACCACCCTCTGCCGTGAAATTGACTGTCCCTTGTCAATTTCGGTGGCAGAGCTGGAGAGTGGGGCCATACTTTGGACAGGGGAAGAATTTTTGCTCTGGGTCCCTGGTCACTAGGGGAGCTGCTTTCCGGAGCCGCGGCTCACCGCAGCTGAAGAGCCGCATGCGGCTCGGGAGCCGCGGGTTGCCGACCCCTGTCCTAGCTAATATGAATATTTTCCCCTCCAATCACATCCTTTTGTCCTGTGGATTCGCTGAGTCTTTTCGCGCTGAGGAGTGACTGCATAATAGTCTCCCCCTGCAGAGGTGACAAAGGACAAGTTACATGTCAGCCTGGTTCACTCCATGGCGTGAGCTGGCACTTCAGAGCTATCTGCAGGCCTGGGCAGACGCCCGGAGGTTACAAGGGCTGTTTGGAGGTTTTATTCCTAGAGGTAGAGGCTGGGCATGTTTTCACACAGAAGGTTAGATTTTGGAGTGTAGGTAGGCAGCAATTAAAAAGTAAAGATAATCATGTTGCCATTTGCACTGGTACCCACCTTATCCATTACTCCCTGCCCTGCTCAGAGTTGTTAATCAGCTGCAGAATGAAACTAACAGAACCACTTGGTTTCACAGCTGCTGTGGTCACTAGTGGTGCTGAGGAATAATCCATGTCACTGTACTGCTGCTAGGGAAAGCTCTGAGGATCGGCAGAGGCCCACACAGAATGATCTTCAGGACAGGATCCCTCACATGGAACTCGGAAGTGTAGTAGTGGAGTTGCTTTCTAGCAACCAGAGGGGGCAACCTATTCAGAGGTTTAGCTAGAGCTGCTGAGCAGGGCCCCAGAGATTGTTCTCAGCACCAGATTGGAAACTAGGCCTGTCACCAGGGTGTTCTTTGCTCCCTAGAGCGTACTAGTGGGAGAGGTGGTATTGGCTCCTGACTTGTAAGTCATCGCCATAGAGATTAAGGCCAGAAGGGACTACCAGGTCATCTAGTCTGACCTCCTGTACATCACAGGCCACCAACTCTGCAGCCAGCCCCTGCACGCTACACCCAACAGTTGAAGTAAGACCACATGAGACACTGCCATAAACAGGGAATAGGAAGGACTGAGGTGCACCAGTGTCCAAGGCCCCTGCAATGGCAGGGAAATAATTAAACTGTCTGGTAAATTTTTAATCACTGTTCTTAAACTACTTTGCAAACAATTAGTGTTAAAGCTCCCTTGAAGGCCCTCTGAATATGGAACTGAGGGCCAAGGGCTTGGTTAAGTTTATGTAGACAGGACCTAACCATGTTGCTCTCACTCGGTTAAACCCTGGCCAGTCCTTGTCTACGTTACAGTTTCTATTGATGTGGAACTGGGTCTCCTGACTCAATTATTGAAACAGAAGCAGAAGTTCTATCTTCCGAATACGATTTGTATTAGAGGGGAAGCTGTAGACCCCTTGTAGTTATGTTTGTTCAACACTTCTCATTTAAGACTCTGCTTTCAGCTGCTTCTAACTTTGCAAAACTTTAACTGTTGGAGTTGGCATTTCCTCTGCTGGGTGTCTGCCTCTGGCTGAGTTTGTTTCAGCGAATACCGTTCAGCCAATTCCAAGAATTAGGGAAAAATACATTCTTATCCCCGTGCTAAAATATACATATATATATTAGAGTAGTTTTGTGGCAAAGTTCCATGCTTGAAATTTGGCGATAGAATTGCCCTGGTGTCAGGGATGTGCCGCTTGCCAGCCCCATGAAAAATTCCCCACATTTGGCCAAGTTTGCACAGGCTCCTCATAGACTTGTTAGTTTGGTGGCTCAGTTCTCCAGAGATTCCATCTGCACCAGACATTCTGCAGCTTGGACGTGCAGGGGTGAGCCGGACTTTCCCTGCAGTTGCTGCTTGTGGCAGCTGGGGCTGTTGTGCACCGTGCACTGAACTGAGCAGAGAGCGTCTCTCGTGTTCCGAGTGCTCCTACAGCAGGTGCCCACCTAGCATGGGGAGGAAACAGCCTGATTCGAACGTAGAGAGGGCAGGCGTCCTGCTGAAGGTGATTGTTACGAGGGTGCAGGTGGTTGTAAGCAGGTAGCAGTTGGCTACTGCAGCAGGTTGCACGGGCAACCTTTAATTCTGCCATTTCTGAACTTTTGGGTGCTTGACTTTGCAACCTTAACATGCACTTTCAACAGCTGTTGTATGATATTTCCAAGTATGTCCTTGTGAGACTGCTTCCGAGCAGTGGTCTGCAAACTGGAGGTCACAGAGGAACGTTTTTGGGGGGAGCATGGTGGGGCCCATGTCAGCCCACACAGGGGGCCGGGAGGAGGCACCACCCAGCACTGTTCTGCCTCCAGCTCCCCTCCGGCCCCAGCCACGGCTCCGCTCTCGGCTGTAGCCTCAGCTGCAGCTCCCCGGGGGGGCGCAACTGAAAAGGTTTGGGGAACACTGCTTTAGAGGCTCCTGTGGGTAGCAAGGAAGGGGGAGTGAGTTGTTTGAGCCCTGCAATAAAGGGTCTGAGGAAAGAAGTGCTGTTCCTCCTCCCTGGTGCTCTTGCTGGGGAAAGCACTGTGCTTACCTTAGGATGTGTTTTCTGCCCTCTGCTTAGGGAAGCTTTGTGGATATGCCCTGGCTTCGGTTGCTGTACTTGTTGCTTGACTCTGCTATTGTATTGCTGTTCTTTTGAGGGACAAGGCTTTGCTCTAACTTGTGATTAGATACGAGAAGTCCCAATAGTGCAGCTTCCTCTGCCTTTGTTTGCTTCTTTCTCCTTGTGCTCAGTCTCGTCCTAGCAGCTTTTATTTATTATTTGTTGCAGTGCCATAGTTAGGCCAGGCACTTTCCAGACATCAGAGTCAGGACCCTGTCTGAGTTCACAGTCCAAATCAGACACAACAAAGGGGTGAAGGCAAGGATGAGACTTGCACAGTGACCTTGTTTAGATTAGGGAGAAGTGGGTTTTTAAACAGCTTGCGAAACACATCTTAACTAAGTGCTGTTAACAATATTACCCCCTTATGAAGATGCCTTTTAAAAACGTGGTGTTGGCTGAATCTGGTCAGCCCTGGGCAGGGGGCCTGCAAGAGGCTGGTGTGGCCAGCACTTTCCCATCACTGATCTAGCCATCAGTGCAGCAGGGACCAATGGGGAAGCACTACTGTAGACCAGCTCAGGAATATTTATGCCCCTTCTCGGACCAGCAAGGGGGCAGATGCTGAATGTTCAGTGGATCCCAGCAGCCTGTAAAGCTGAAATTTTCCCGTGTGGAGCCAGTTGTTAGACCAAAACTGGAAAGGGCTAAAGCACCCAAGAGTTTTTATGGGAAATAGGTTCATAGGTGAGGCCAAGTTTTGTAGTCTGCTGAACTAGTTATGTTGCATAGTTCTCCATCAAGCAATTCTATGTCCATGGCTGGGTCTACCACACTTAGCAGTGCAGAAGTCAACCCTGCCCTGCAAGACAGGAGTGATCTAGCTGGAAATACTGTGGTTCTTGCCTGTACATGCAAATCTTTTAATGACAGCAAACTAGGGAAACATTGCACAACCACTGGGGTAAAGAAGGCTAACTTGAGAATCTCAGTGCACTTAATGGTACCTAATTTCTGCCGCTGTCCCCTGGAGATTGGAACAGCACTGCAGTGCTGCAAAACCAGAATGGGCCAGAGTGCAGGAAGCGGTTTCCTGTGGTTCGTAGTGTGTGTAAATGGAAAGCAAGCGTGCTGGTCTCTTCTCTAATGCGCTCCCTTCTCCATCTCTGGCTGTATTCTTCCTGTGGGTTTTCCTGAGCACCTGAAGGGTTACTGTTGGTATAGCCAGGCCTGCATACTCTTTGAATGGCCTAGTTTGCATCCGTCACCACTTTGCGCCATTGAAAATAACATTAGCCAGAAGTGCTTCAAACTAATTTGGATTGACGTAGCTATGAGCACTGTCACATGGGCCGAAAACTGGTGTTAGGAATATAAACACAGGACAATGAGCAGCCTAGTGGGCGCTGGTAAAATAGGTTTCCTCTAAGTTAATGGTTGGGGAGAGGGAGAGAAGCAACACCTTAGGTCTGTAAATGATTAATTGTGACCAACAAGGACAGAACACAGTGCTGGGGAGTTTAGAAATACAGGTAGGCAGCAAAATAAGGTTAAACGTGGGTTGGGGGGAGTGTGAACTAAAGTCTGTTAGGGCAAGAAACAGTCAGCAAAAGGAAGAAAACTACAAGACAGCGGTGCTGAGAGAAACCTGGAATGGTTGTGAGCACAGCTCTGCATTGTGCTTGAAGTAGATGCATACAAGGATCATTAGGATTGCAGTGTTTTGTTCTGGGTGCCTCAGTGCCAGAAAGATGGCAGCTAAATTCAAAGAATTTAAAGAGGAGCAGCAGCAGTAAGGGCGTTGGGGGGGAGGGGCGACTGAGGAAAAATTTAAAGACCTAAATGTGTAGAACTTGGCTAAGGCTCTAGGGTGAGGGGAGACACAAGAGGCTGTAAGTATTTGAGGTATGTAAACAGCAGGATGGGAGAGGGCTAGGGCATGGTCTGACTGGGAGTGACAGGATGCAATTACATGGAGAAAAATCTGGGTGCCTTGCAGTATGAACTTCCTTACAGCATAGCCTGGAAATTGTGCCCTCCCCTCAATGTTGGGTATCAGGGAGCTGTCTTGTGACTCTTCTTACAGTCCTTGCAATGGAATTAGACACAGAGGCGAGTTATCACATGCTTAATTTCATTCTGTCTCAGTGCTGGGGGAGAAGTTAGTGGGTACACGCAATGCATCTGTTGCCTCTCAGCCATTCTCCTCCTCCCCACTTTTAAAAGAAATCCATGCTTTAATCAGGTAGAACCAGCTTGAGCTGGACCGGCTCTCTTTGATCAGGGAGAAGGCATAGCTGCTGCCATCCTGCACGCCATCAGAAGGTCAGAGTCCTGTTTCCCGCCTGCTGTCTTGTCATGGCTTTCTGCTTTGGAACCAACACGTAGGCAGAACAAGGAGAGTTAGGAAGGGAGTAAATGATGTGTTCTTTCATAAAACCCAGACTCGCCTTCCTGGGTTCTCTAAAAAGATCAGTTTTAGCTCAAGGTTCAGACACACCTTGTTTTGCACTCAGCCTAGATTAAAACCTTCAGCACCTCTCTTTTCTGGCGTACGATGAAACTATTTGAACACCTGGTCTTTTGACTAGTCAGCCTCGTTGTATCCTGCTGAGTGTCTTTCTGGCCACAGCTTCTGTTAATGATGATTTTAATAAAACTCACCTCGCCCATCTAGCAGGGGTTGGGGTGAGACTGAGAACTAAAGGCCTGAAGAAGTTTAACAGTGTCTCTTGTCCTGCAAGTGGACCTCACCTGGCTTTAATTCCCTTAAGCACTGAACTGCTGAACTGAGGTACTGGAGTAAAGCAGAGTAACAGATAGAGCTAAGCTCAGTCTCCCACCATAGACAGTCGCCCTTTCAGGGGACGAGGCTAATGGAACTGCTTGGGTCAGGGTGCCCTGAGGAAGGCGATAGCCATCATGTGACGTGCTAGTGCCTGAGCACCTCCTTTGGCTCAGTCATCCTGGTAGGAATCCCTGGTCCACAAGGAGCCAGTAGCCACGGCACAGGTAGAGGCGTGAGTGTCAGTGCGCACGCCCGTCAGTCCAGCCCATCAGTCACTGAAATCTTGCTGTGGCTGTGTGAGAGGAAGGAGGGGTTTGACCTCATGAGTTTTAAATGGTCAGTGATGAAGAACAGCTCTTGGTAATTTGTTCCAGTGGTTAATTACGCTCTCTGCTAATTTAGGCCTCATTTCCGGTTTGAATGGGTCTAGCTTCAACTCCCAGCCATTGGATCGTGTTAGACCTTTCTCTGCTAGACTGAAGAGCCCATTATTAATATCAGTGGCGATTTTGTTTTCTTCCAGGTCATTGATAAAGATGTTCAATAGCTAGGGCCAAACACTAATCCCTGGGGAACTCCTCTAGAAACAGACACTTAATGATGATTCCCCTTTTACAGTTGCACTTTGAGACTTGTCAGCCAGTACCTCTCCTTTTCAGGGCTTTGTCAGGCTGCTGGGAGTGAAACTGACCTGATTCATCTCAGTTTCCTGCTGCCCCAGGGTGGAAACTGGCTAATCTGTTGACTCCACTCTGCAAGGCGTGGCAGAGCACTGAACTGCCTTCTGGCTGTCATGTTTGGTAGACTTTGTTTGCTATCAGATGGAAGGGCTGGACTGTGACTTATTTTTAAATGGAAGCTTAAATTTTGAAGAAATCAATGGCTTAGGCCTCTAGTTGCTTCTGGCAAGTAGATTTTGTCAAGCCCTGCTTGATTGCTCTTCCTGCTTGTTGATGTCCAGGTAGTGGCAGTGGCATGAGTGTATTCTGATGTTTGTGTGGCTGCAATGTGCTTTGCGTTGAGTGACCTTGGACCCTTCAGCAGGTGCTGTGTTGCTTTCCTAACGGGCCATGTTATGCTATAGCATGCTCCCTAGATTGCGCTGGCTTCTGGTGTATTTGAGTACAATTTCAAGGTCCTGGTTTCGGTCTGTGAGTCCTGTGTGCCTGGGAACACCTTCTCTGGTATCTGAGATGCACCAGGGCACTTGCACTAATGGGTCCTAGACATGCATGGCTGAGAGGCCGAAGCACCTCTGCCTTTCCCTGTACCTGATAATTCTGTGCGATGTGTCCTTGAGAAGGACTCTGAGTTCCCAGATTTATAAAAACCTGTGAGAGAGGCTGGAGGCACTTCACTGAATCCATGCACCCAGAGCGGGATGTCTCAGTTTTCCCTGAACTGGCACATCTTGCTGACATGGTTAGTGCCATCAACTGCCTGGAAGAAACCTTGGGCTGGAGCAGAGAATATTGTGTCCAGTTCTGGGCGCCACATTTCAGGGAAGATGTGGATGAATTGGACGTCCAGAGGAGAACAACAAAAATTATTAAAGGTTTGGAAAAGTGAGCCATGAGGAAAGATTGAAAAAATTGAGTTTGTTTAGTCTGGAGAAGAGAAGACTGGGAGAAAGGGGTGGTCACAAATCCGTAGGCCCGGAGCACTTCAATAGCTCCAGAACAGTCCGTGGCAGGGCCCCTTCATTGTGTTAGCCACTTTAGGGTCACACTCTCCCTAGGGTAAGCCATTTGGCTTCCCCATCTCCTGGGATGGCTCTCGGAGCCTTCAGCATCCTGGCTTCATGCTGTGAGCTCCCTGCAGCAAATCCATTGCGTTGGACACCTGAGCAGGGGAGACTTGCACGTTTAATCTGCAGTGACTCTCCGCCAACGTTGTAAAAGCAGATGGGTTTATTAGATCTCTGGAACACAGTGTAGATATTCCTTAGTTATCAGAGAGAGCAGAAAGTTACAGCATAATCCATCTGGGTCAGGCCCAGAGCTCTTCAGTCCCAGTCCAGAACTGTCTCTTGCTTCCAGCAGCTGACATTTGGCCCACCTGGCCCCTCCTCTGTCCTTTGTCCTTTTTCCAGGTAAACATGGTCACCTGGCCTCCTCCTTAGCTCTTCATTCTCCAGCTGGTCACACCTGGCTGGCTTCCTGCAGATGGTGGGCCATCCATGCTTGTTAGTTGCTAAGTGCCAAATGTCTGGGCAATAGGAGTGGCCATTGTCGTCTTGGACTCTCCACGGGCAAAGGGCCTCAGGCAGGTAGGTATCAGTCACATTTGTGTCTCTGGATCTCAGCAAAGAATAAACAAACCTTTCCCACCACCCACTTAACCATGCATCACATTGGGGAAACTGAGGCGCACACAGTGTTCATACAAAATATTGTGAGAAATTCCCACTGCATCACAGGGCGTAACAGTTTTCAAGTACATAAAAGGTGGTTACAAGGAGGAGGGTGAAAAATTGTTCTTAACCTCTGAGGATAGAATAAGAAGCAATGGGCTTGAATTGCAGCAAGGGAGGTTTCAGTTGGACGTTAGGAAAAACTTCCTAACTATCAGGGTGGTTAAGTATTGGAACAAATTACCTTGGAGGCTGTGGAATGTCCATCATTGGAGGTGTTTGAGAACAGGTCAGACAAACAACTGTCAGGGATCATCTAGTTATTACGTAGTCCTGCCTGGACTGCAGGGGACTGGACTAGATGCCCTGTTGAGGTCCCTTCAAGTCCGACCTTCTATTTTTCTATGAGCCTCCTTCCCCGTGTATGTACCTGGATGTTGAGATGTCACCCAGATAGAACAGGTTTGATGTTTGAGACCTCTTTCCTAGGTCTCCTCCTTGCCAAAAATACAGCTAGGAGCTCTAGGCATTTCATGTTAGAGGCAGAAGACTCTTCAGACCACTTCTCTTCAATGGAGAGCTGGTGGTGGACGCTGGCATTTTGTCCTACACATTGCTCAGGTTTTCATGTTAGACCCTTCTTCCTAGAGGGCAGGAGAGTTGCTTGCCTCTCTACCTTTCTGATAGCTCCAGGTTTATTCTTTACTAGAGGCAGTGATGCAGAGGGCCTGGTGGGACGCAAGGAACTATGATTGTACTAGCAAATTTCTGAGGGGGACTATTTCCTTCCTCTGTCAAGATTCATGACCAGTCCTCTCGTCTTGGGGGTTGGGCCCAGGATTGTCTTGGGCTAAATAAGAGTTTCCCAGACACCAGAGAGCTTTGAGCCCAAGGCTCTAGATGCAGTGGATTGGTGCTTTCCCCAGCCCTTGGTCTCTACTGTTATGGAGCCTCTGTGTGTTGACTTGGATCCCCAGTGTTGGGAAGAGGATGTCATCTTTTGTTTTGGCCCCAAGCTAATGTATTTAGTAAAACTCTACAAGCCCTGTTTAATGGTGAGAGCTGCTGTACTGTGGAATAGGTCCTGGGGAAATACTGGGAGCCCACTGCCAAAGTCACTTAAAACTTGACTGAACAGTATTGCATGGAGAGGAAAACTTTATCGGATGAGATGTATCCAAGATGATTTCATAAATTTCCTTCTCTAATATCTGAGTATTGGGAGAGTATGCTACATACGTGGCCCTGCAAGGGATTAAATTTAGTAGCATTTCTGCGGAGTACTGCTCAAACCACTTTAAGTCTTCATCATTATTTCTCAGACTTCAGGCTTCACTCTAAGTAACTTTGTTGTGCCAGACCAGTTGGGAAATGGATGTGCTAATCTCTGCATTGTCCTCCTGCCTCACTAGGTGTACCCCTTCTGTGATGTGCTGGCTCAAGAGCAGGGTATGAACTGAAGGCCTGGCCAGAAGGGTTTAAAGGTTACTGGCTCATTGCTGTAACATACGGGCCACTACTCTGAAGCGTTTAAACTTTCTGCCCTGTAACCAGCCCGGAGGTCTGATCCTCGGGACACAGCACCTGCAAACTGCAGGCCAGCAGACTGGCTTAGGCAAGAATCTTCCTCCTTGGTGACTCCCTGGATTCCTGGCCATCTTTGGGGACGTGCTACCCAGCTGACACAGTCTCCCCCATGGGCAGTAAGTCAGCTCTTTCTCTGGATTTGTGCTGTAGCAGGAGCGGTTCTACTTCTCACTGCAGCTCAGCCATGGGATATGTGGCCCTGTGCTGGTTTCTGGACACTCAGACATTGCAGCCTTATCTTATTTGTCCAGGAAAGTACTTTTAACCGGGTCCATATTAAACATTGAAACTTGCAAACAAAATAGGCACTGGGGCTGCTTTGAGTGCACCCATCAGTTGAAGGTAAATGTATTTAATTGAAGACTAGTGAAATTTCCTCAGTGCAAGTAATGGCTGGGCTGATCAACCCAGTAAATCTAGGGAATGAATCCTGGTGCCTTGATCCTCATTTGAGTATGTGGTGGCAGAACCGATGATGGGTCACGTAGTTTTCTCTCTCTCTAATCAGAATGTGCCTGCTAAAGGCTCGCCTAACTAGTCTGACAAAAAGTGTGTAAATGAGGCCACGACCAGGTCTTCGAGTGCTGGTCCCTATGTTGATTCCAGACGTGGGTGCACATGCACCAGAGCCGAAGCTGTTTGAAGTAGTCTCCGTTAACCTGCATGTCATGCATGGGCCACGTGGTTGCATCCACAGTCTTATGAGGCTGAGCAGATGGACGCTCCCTCTTACCGCCACACGACCAGAGTCCGAACACTTCTCTGTGCCTTCGATACTTGCTAGCTAGAAAAATAAAATGTAATAGTTATAGTGTACATTGTTCATTCATGTGATAGTTTAATAAGATTGTTAGTATAGTTAGCTGCCATTGTTAGACTCCACCTGAGGCATCACATCTCTTCCAGGGGAGGCCTCTTCCGAGTTGGGTTTAAGAACTGTGCTTCTTGCCCATGTTCCTTTTGGGTTAATGACAAACATCAGCACTGCCTCTGGTGTCTGGGTGAGGCCCACGTTGTCACTGAGCACTCCATCTGCCGATCTTTTCCAACGCAAATGCATGAGGCTAGACAACTTAGACTCATGGAGGAGGCAACGTGTCCCCCGTGCACTCTCAAATGGCTGTGATGGACCCACCATTCATCCTCAGCTAGTATGGCACCAGCAGTAACGATGGCACTGGTAAAGATCCATTGAGCCCATAAAGAGCATTGCCATGGGCATAAAGGGGGATCCCCAGGCAGTATGGCCCCTGAGCACAGCATTCCCTTCCCGAGCCAGGACAAACTGGGTGAGAAGTCATGCACCAACCCTGTGCCACCTGCTCCAGAGAGATCCAAGGTGGAGTGGAAGACTAAATACCTGCGCAGGCCTTCCTCTGCAACTGCCTCAACAACCAGCACACTGCTGGTACTTCCGATCCTGTCCACTCTGTCGGATCCGTCGGGCGTGTTTCAGCCGTCACCAAGCACATCCCCATTGCCTCGCACGATGGGCAGGCTCTTGCCACTAACACCCATGGCAGAGCCACTCCTGCCACTGGCCAGCTCCCTGCCACAGCACAGAGTTCTGGGGATTAGGCAGATGAACCACAACTCTTACATGCAGCACTTCTGACAAGGCCCAGGGAGATGGGGCGAGCTGTATCATCACCACCAGCTCTATCTGTCCCCACAGCTCCGCCCCTTCCTGAGCACTCGGACTTGGAGTGGTCATTGGACCCAGGGCTGCCCTTCTCAATGGCGCATAGCCCACAACATCTTCCTCAGGCATACCTACCACCCTACACACCCCTGTGGAGCAATGGTGCTGCTACCCAAGCGGCCCACTGTCACAAAGGGGCCAGCATCCCTGGTCCTACTAGCATCATTGGGACCCCTGTCATGGCCGAGTAGCACCAGCACACAATGTGGATCTCCCTCGGAATACACTCCCTTAATCTATGAGGCCCCCCAGGGTACTGCTATGCCCCCAGAACCAGTGGAACCGCCAGTACCAACCAGAGCATCATCATCCGTGGATGAGGCGCTAATTCCTCAGGTTCTCTCCCGATCAGGGGCAATGTCAGGACTTCTTACATTGCAGGGCAATGGCCCTTAACCTTTCGGCGGAGGATGTGAAGCACCCCCAAGATGAGTTCTTGGATACTTTACAGCCTGTAGGACCATCACGGATTGCACTCCCCGTCCATAAGGCAATCCCTCAACCAGCCCAGGCAGTCAAGCACACACCAGCATCCTTCACCCCAACACCTAAGCACACGGAGAGCCTCTACTTTCTCCCAGCCAAAGACACCAAATTTCTTTTCAGCCACCCACCACCCAACTCTCTAGTAGTGCAGGCAGCTATGCACCTGCCAGACAGCAGCATTTGCCTACCACTCCTCCAGGTCGTGTAGCCGAGAAACTGGATCTCATTGGGTGGAAGTATATTCCTCAGCAGTTCCCCATTGCCAGTTGTCAAGCCATACTGTCAAAGTACGAATTCAGGTCGTACGCACAGTTGGTGGAATTCCACGCTTCCCTCCCGAAAGACAAACAGATTGCGTTCCAATCCCCCATTGACGAGGGCACGCTGGTGGCCAAGGTCACCCTTCAGGCCGCAGTTGATGCAGCCGACACTGTAGCATGGTCCCTTGCCTCAGAGGTGGTACTCAGAAGGGACTCATAGCTTCAAACATCGGGATTCCCCCAGGAAGTCCAATCCCCCCTGGAAGACCTCCCATTTGATAACCAAAAGTTATTCACTGAAGGACTCCTGGGCCACCCTGTGGTCCTTGAGCCTCTATACTCCGGCCCCTCCCTGCTACCACTACAGGACTGCCTTTCCAACTGCAATACCCCACCTGATCTGCCTACCAACCCTACCCACTGTGCCAACAAGACCAGCCAAACTGCCGTCCATGATCAACAGCATAGATTTTCTGCCGCTTCTATCTCTCAGCAACGCTCCTCAAAACATCCCTTTTAACTTCTCAGTAGAGAATTGTGGACCCTGCCTCAGCCCTTCCCCAGCTTCCCTTATTGTCTTTGGGGGCCATCTTGCTCTCTTTCCCCACAAGTAGAGCCAGATTACCACCAATGGATGGGTGCTGGGCATCACACACATGGGATATCTTATAGAATTCCACACACGCACACCCCCCATCTCCGTCCCATCCTGGATCTGTGGACACTGAACCAGTTTATCTCAAATTCCACTTCCACATGACTACTCTCCCCCAAATCATTCCTTCCCCTTCCCCCAGAGCACGGTTCACAGCTGTGTATCTGAAGGATGCATACTTCCACATGGACATCCCTGCCCAGTGCAAATTTCTCCACTTTACAGCGGGACATTCCATAACCAACTCCACATACTCCCATTTGGGATTACCACCATCTCTCGTGTGTTCACAAAGGTTTTCCATGGTGGCAGTGCAGATGGGACACTGAGGCCATTTGCTTTTTCCTTACCTAGACTTGCTCCTAGTGGGGGCATCACGCAATCGTTGCAGGAACTCCTCACCAGCCTGGGCATGTGCGTCAATGAGGTGGAGTCCACCCTGGTACCAACCACAGCTACCTTTACAGGAGCATGTGGGAAGGGTATTCCTTCCGAAAGGCCTGTTTGCCACTCTCACCTTCCTTCAATGCCACCCACAAACACACCTTCCTCGCTGCCTGTTACTCCTGGGACATGGAAGTGTGCACTGCCATCACGCCACACGCCCGCCTTCACATGATGGGCCTTCAGTTATGGCTTCGCTGTGTGTATGACCCACAAAGGGACCATCTCAACAAATGAGTGCTTCTCCCTCCCATGGTACTAGCTTCCCTATCTTGATAGTGCGACCCATTCAAGGTAATGACTGGCATCCCCTTCAACTCCCCTACACTGCCCATGCATGGAATCCACATAGGGGCCAGCACTTGAAGAAGAAAGGGAGGTTACGTACTGTAACTGATGGTTCTTCGAGAGATGTGGCCCCGGTCTGGATTCCAGTCCCATCCCCTCTGCAATGGGCTCGAAGCCTGCTGATAAGAGGGAACTGAGGGGGCGTTGACCCGCACAGCCTCATAAGACCTCTGACACAACCACGCGGACTACGCACGGTGCACGGGTCAATGCAGACTACTTCAAATGGCTCTGGTGCATGTGCACCCACCTCTGGAATTCACATAGGGACCACACCTCTTGAAGAACCATCAGTTATAGTAAGTAGCCCCCCCGTTTTCAGTGTTTCCTGTTATCTTCCTGCCTCAAGTTGCATTAGGCTTCATGTAGACACTTAAAGTATGTCCATACAGCAATTAAACACCCGTGGAATGGTGCTCAGAACTCTTCAAGGACCATCTTTAACACTTTGAGATTTGTCTTGATAAGGCTGCGACCTTAAACAACATCAAGGCTTCCTTTTGCAGCTCAAGCTGTTGCTCTTACCATAAACATGCCTGCTGCCTGCCAGACCTGTATTGCATGTTTCTCACCCTAGAATGTGCAAGTACAGTCTTTCACCCACTCAGGTCCTCTTGTGTCCTTCGATTTCGTTCACTCTTTACTTAAACTATGATTAGTAAAGCTTATGTTTGCATAGTGACCCCTGCTCTGAAACTTCCCAGGGAAGCTTTGAATACAGTTCACAGCATGCATAACTCTGATCTGGAAATCTCAAGTACTTTGCTTATGTCTGTTCCTTGAGGGCTGAACCCAGAGGAGGGGCTAAAGTTCTTTGTGTTGATGTTGAGCCATCACACTTGACTTGGAGGCAGCACCAGAGCTGACATCTGAAGACGAGAGTTATTCCTTTTAGGGTGGAGGTTGAAGTTTGCTTTAAGCGGCAGATGTTCCAGTTGTTTCAGAAGGAGTGTGTTGATGTCACTAGCAGTAGTGGCTTTAGAGCACTGTTCTGGACTCTGGCTGGCAGTGACCTCAACTGCCTTGACAGCTCTGCAGTTTGGTCCCCTGGGACAAAGCGTGGGACAAAACTTCTTCCCAAGCAGCCTTCCTGATCTGTCATTCCTTGCGGTATCTGAATCTGGCACCCTTGGAGAGAGTATATAAAGAGCCTAAACATCTTCCGCTCTGGGAGGGGTGCCTTCCTTCGGCTTTGCCCAGGGCTAGAACAGCTCTGGTCACTAGGTGTGTGGTCCTGGCTGGGGACATGTGACCCTAATCTGTGATTCCATATGCTACTCTCCCTGCTTCTGACGCCTGCAAGCCCTTGCTGCCAATGCATGTAGCAGCTTCCTGCACCTAGTGATGGCTGGGTCATTGCTGCTGGTAGCCTTCTGCCCCCCCAGATTCTGGGGCACTTGGAACAGTGTCCCTGTCAGGAGCTTCTCATCATTGCTGGGATCTAACACGGGGTGACGGGATACCTCACTCCACTGGCCAGGTACCTGGCTGCAGTGTAAGATACAGCTGGATGTGCACACCTGGCTTGGACCATAGCCCAGAAACAGCTGGAGCAGCTCGTTTGGCTCCCCAGACACTGAAAGGTAGGATTCAGGGTACGGAGCAGTGAGCAGAGAGGCTGTGGGTGTAATGCTTTCCAGGCCTGCTGATCTTGCTGTTCTGTGCAGGTGCTTTAGGAAAATGTTTGCCTGGTGAGAGGCACCAGAGAACTAAAGGATCAGACCCTGATGCTGTTGTGTAATCCCCAGTCAATCCCTTTGGCTTGCTGTATTATACTTGGGTTCCTCCAGGTCATCTCCTCTTGCCTTGCCTGCTGCAGATCTCCTCTCTCCAGCACCCTCAAGCCCTAGCTCTCCTGACAATAATGCTTGTCAAACCGACTTTCAAGACATAAGCTGGGGAAGGGGATATCTTGTATCTTTTATTCTCTTAAAAGATATTCTCTCACCCACCTTGTCTCTGCTACCCTGGGACCGATGTGGCTACATCACCAGTGCAAGCAGATTTTATTCCGTGGCATAGAATGCCAAATCGCTTACCCTTGCAGCCACTCTGTATAGGGAGCTATTCATCTTCCTCAGATGGATAAAGTGAGCCAGCCCCATCAGCACTGGGTTTGTCTACACACAGACATGCTCTGGTTAGTTAAACCTGTGCAAACTCCTGTGTGGATATTTATACTGGTTTAAATTAAAATTAGTTTAACCCCCTGTAAATGTATCAGGTCCAAGCAAATGGATACAAGTCACATTTAAAGTGATTTAAGAATGCCCACACATGAAGCCACGCTGATTTAAGTAAATCAGTTTAAAATCACACATTTAAGCAGGTGCAACTTTGTAGACCAGCCCGAAGTGACTTGGTCACTGTTGCATATGGTGGTGAGCCTGTTGAGGAGTTGAGAATACAACCTGGGAATCCTGTTTCTAGTCCCTGCACTAGATGCTAGAAATACTGCCTCTAGTTCAGAGTATGTGCAGCATTCAGCATGCCTGCCTGTCTTATAGGCACCGGCAGATGAGACCATAACACTGCTGGCTCACCGACGACTTCATGATCCAATTTTAAACTGCCCTTTCTTTTTTTAGAACAGTGGACTTGCATCAGTCTCCACTCCCTCCTTGTCTGCACTAAAAGGGTTTGTTGGGATAAGTATGCCTGGTGGAAATGTAGCTGATGCTGGCAAAAGACCATCGCTGCATCTACACTAAGGTGTTTGCCAGCAGAACTATAAAAGTTGGTGGGTGAGGTGATTTTGTTTTTCATGCTCTTAACTGACATAGCCATGCTGCCAAAACTTAACGGTAGACTAGGCCATTCTCTGGTACTGGCCTCCACTTGACCCACACATCATTTCACCACAGAGGGTACAAGTGCTGTCTCCCCTGCCACACATTGTGT
Organism: Mesoclemmys tuberculata; assembly: GCA_007922155.1. Classification (NCBI taxonomy): domain Eukaryota; kingdom Metazoa; phylum Chordata; order Testudines; family Chelidae; genus Mesoclemmys; species Mesoclemmys tuberculata. The sequence goes on from ML677084.1 coordinate 605,423, forward strand.
CTAGCACTGTATCTGCCATAGCCTTCCCCTGGTTCTAGCTGATTCTAAATGTCACCTGAAAATATCTCCCCTTCCCTGCTTGTACCTTTTCATTCTCTTCATTGGAAGGAAAAGCTCCAGTGCTTCTACTTCACAATTAACTTATATTAAGCATCCTTACAACAGAGAAACTTACTGGCCAGAAGTGTATTTCTTGCTGCGTGGGCACTGTTGATTATTTTTACCCAGGCTTGTGTATGCCTCCAAACCAGAAAGTTTGTTGTCCTTCAGACCTAACTAAGAATTTGCAGTGCTTTTAGACCTTGAGTATGTGTTGTATTTTTGTATTCTAATCTCATAATTGTTGCTGTGTGCTGATGTACTTTAATACTTGCTTCTGCTTGCCAGCCTCTAAAAACACATTTTTAAAAATGTCAAGTTAAAATATAGTATTTCAGTTTAACTTCTCCCTTTTGTTAGCAGACAGTAGCCAGGAGTGAGATATGGATGTTCTTGAGCACTGTCCGGCAATAGTGTAGATTCAAGTAAACCCAAAACTAGAGTCAGCTGAATGCTTTTAAAAAATGTATGCTGACAGTGTCCTCACACAGCACTCTGAGCCTATTACATTCTGTGCAGAATGAGTTTTTCCTTCTAATTTCTCTACTTCCTACAAATTAGCAAGAAAATGGTGTTCTCCATGGAATAAGCTTAACGTCCACAGCGATGAGAGAACTGAACCTTGAAGAGGCTTTTTAATGTGTGTAGCGTTTGACTTATTTATCTACCTAGACTAAGTCGGGGAGGACAATTCTGGAGTTTTCTCATTAACTCAAAGCATTTGAGGATGCAGTCCCATGAAAGACATTACACACAGCTGCTATGTGGGAATAGCTGCAAAAGCTGATGGACTGTTGTGATCAGGACTTGAAAAGCTTATCCAAGGACTAAACTGTCTCACCAAGCCAAAATATAGCGGTGCTCCATCCTACGCCCCTTTTCCTGTTCGGCAAGAAAGCTCCTTCTGTTGGCTGCGCTTTTTGCTCCCATCTCACCAGCAAACAGCAGTGACGAGTGCCCTGCTATCATCACTGGCACCAAAGCCCCTCTGCAGACTCAGGAAGACTTGCACTTGGTCACGGCGGGGACATTGCTTCAGCTCTAAGTGCTAGATGTGCAGTTGCTCTCAGAGGAAAGGTGAGGTTCTGTAGAAATGGATGGCAGGGCAGAGGGACACTTCCTCCATCCCTTGGTTGTGGTGATTTACGTCCTCGCTGCTTCTTGATTAAACCTAAGCAGAGCTTGTTCTGCCAGCCTGCTGCTGCCCTTCACAGGGACGTAGAGCCCAGAGAGTTTGCTAGGGGTGGTTTCAGGGCCAACCTGTAAGTGTCACCTCAGCCCTTGCTGAGTAAAACATCCGTTTTGAGCTGCTGATTCCATTTGTGTTTGACCACTTCCTCCATCAGTTGCCTGCTCTCACGAGCCTATGCTGCTAGCACTGTGTGCAGAATGGCAGGCATAGCCTTGTCAGTTAGGTGTCTTGTGAGCAGCAAGGGGTTCCAGGAACTGCCTGGTTCCTTGTCTGGGACACGGCATTTAAGCAGGGATGGCAATTTCTCTTTCTCAATGGCTCATTGCCTATTGCTGGTACTGGATGTGCTGGAATCCAGCAGTGTGAAATGAGTAAAGCAGAGTTATCAGGGAGGTGATTGTGGAAATGGCATCTTCTTACTGTATATAGTTGCTTAGCTTGATGCTAGGTTTGGGTTTGTCAGCACTGCAGAGCCAACGCAGCTGTGGAAGAGCACCTTGAAATCCAGTACTGGAGGGCACCTGACCTGGGAGAGCTGCCATCCACCTGGATTCCTGGTACCTGTGTGCGGTGTGAGAACAGGGTTGTCAAGCTAAGCTGTTCTCCCCCCCCTAGGACCGGTGTGTGCCGGAAGCTGCTTTCCATTGCTGCCTCCCCTTGCTCTGTGGCCAGAGGAGGAGACCATGGTGATCTAGCCGGACAATCTACAGCAGCATAGGGCATCACTTCACTCACTGCTTCCAGCATCAAGCCCTACACCATGTGGGTGAGCTTGGTCATCGTGGAGACATCCCATCTCTACTGAAAGACCCCAAGCAATGGAGACTCCACCATGTCCCTTGGGAGGCAGTTCTGGTTACATAGCTGCACAGTTAAATATTGCATTCCTAATTTGCACTTGACTAGCTTTAACTTCCAGCCACCGACCCTTGCTGCTTTCAGCTGGCCAGCGGAGGTTGCTGGTGAGTGGTGGCTGTTTGTGGTCCCCACCAGCTGAGACAGCAGCAAACAAAGCCATGTGTGCTGCCTGCCCTTCCAAGTGCATTAGTGCTGTCATTATCTGTAGCACTGTGCCAACACATGGAGTGACTGGGCACCAAACACAGAGTGGCTGGCTCCCCACCAGGGAGCTTCGCTTGCACCCTCTGCTGTTCAGCCTGTCCCCACCCTGCAGCCTCTTTTCTCAGACGAGCTGGCTTGGCCTGCCGTAGTGGGTGGGCGGCACAGCCCGTGCAGCCAAGTGCTGGCCTGGTCAGTGGCTGGTGCCCTGGTGCTTGGCTCTACCTCCAGCCCCCTCGTGTACTCGCTGCCCCATGCAGAGGCCTGGAGGGCTGGTCTTCACAGGAACGAGCTTCTCCCTTGAACTACACTGGCCCCTTTGAGTAGCCTGCCTTCATTCTCCTGGTAGGAGGCTACTTGTTTAATGCTTTTGGCCAGCAGCACATGCGTTGCTAACTAGGAATTCAGGCATCTCCAGGCTCCAGTGTGGAATTGATCCCAACTCCAATAATTCTTCCTCAGAGCAAAGAATTCACACCAGATCTCATGGGGGTGCTGCTCCCCAAATTCAGTGACAGGAATCTGCTGGCAGCTGTTACCCCTGACCCACTACATGTACTCTGCCCTGGGCCAAGGGCTTGGTTGCAGGGCTGGAGCTGGCCTGACACCCCTTGCAGCTTGCAGGAACAGCCATGCAATCAACAGCTCTGGGGCTGTTCCGGCCTCAGCCCTGATCTGCGCAGGGGGTTTGGTGAACCTAGCTATGTCATTCAGGGCTGTGACAAACTTCATGTCCTGAGCACTGCAGGTAGGTCAGCCTAACCCTGAGTGTAGACATGGCTAGGCTGACAGAAGGGTTCTTCCATTCACCTACCTACCGCGTCTGAGGAGTGGGTTACCTACATCAATTGAAAAGCCCCTTCCAGTGACAGGGGATGTGTCTGCTATGGCAGCACCGCGGCAGCCCCATTGTTATGCCAGCTGTAGTGCAGACATGCCCTTACCGTTGCAGCTCTTCTCTTCTTACCCTTGGGATTCTGAAAATGGTAGGGCGTCAGGGAAACCAACCCGAAGCTCACCACGCTGGGATGCTGTGTCCAAGTATTCCAAGCCAGGGTGGTGAACAAATGGCATGACTGCCTTGCTGTCCAGTGGGGTTACAGGGTCCACGAGAGGTAATCGGATCTCTGAACTACAGAGCCCAAGGGCCTGAGCAGAACACTTATGGACTACCAGTGTGAGTCTGGTCCCCCGCCCAGCCTTCCATCTGCTCAGTCTGCTGCTGTGTCTGCGGGGCTAGCAGCTGGGAAGGAGTAATAGGTGGTGGTGGCTACCGAGTGCTGCTGATGGGTGCCTAGTGCACTCTGCGCAGCGTGTCCTAGATCTGCCACTTAGGCAATGTCAGCTCGGGAAGAAAAGACCCAGGGCCTGGCCGTGGCTGGCCCGGGCTGTGGAGCTAAACATGGCCATATAGACATGGGGGTGGGAAAGGGTCCCAGAGCTCAGGGTCTAGCCCACGACAGCAGTTTTTAGCCCCATAGCCTGAGCCTCAGTCAGCTGAGCCTGGCCAGCCCCGGATGTTTAGGGGGCAGCCGTGCTCTGGTCGCTGCTTTACCTGAAGCCTCAAATCAGTGGGGTGCTTACTGGAGTCATAGAATCCTAGAAGATGAGGGTTGGAAGGGACCTAGTCCAACCCCCTGCTCAAAGCAGGACCAGCCCCGACTAAACCATTCCCGCCAGGGCTTTGTCAAGCCGGGCCCTAAAAACCTTTTCTCAAAGAGCCTGGGGACCGCCTGGATCACCCCTGCTGTCCCTGTGAAGCAGCCTCGGTGTTCGCTTGCTGCTGGCTCCCCCCCACTGTGGAGGCCAAAGAAAACGCAGGTTGCAAAGGAGGCTTTTAAGGGGGAGACAAGTCCAAGCTTAGCTGGAACTTAGGAACTGTGAAGGACAGGCCGCGTTCTCCCAGCACACAGGTGCAAGGTGGAAGGATGGCCCTGTGCACAGGAGGCAGTGTGCTGGCGGGCGGTGGGGCGGGGCAGGGCGGGCTAGCCCTTCTGCTCTGCACTTCAGGTGCACACAGCTGACAATCTCCGCCCTGCAGAGTTCATCTGCTCCTGTGCTCCAGCACAGCATTAGTGGCTCCGCTCTGCCCCTGCCCTAGGGTTACCTCAACCTGCTAACGACTGCTTTGTCTGACCAGCTATTAGCAGATGTGGTCAAACACCACCTATCTGAGGGCAGATGCACGCGGGAGTTCCCCAAGCAAGGGGGAGGGTCAGCTCTCTCCAGGCTGAGAGTCGTTTGCGAAGGGCTCATGCAGGGCAAGTGCGGCTGCTATCCTTCTGGGCTCCCTGTCCAACGCTGGCCAGGCTCCTGCTGGCAGTGGGGCTGAGTGTGGGGCACACTTGCTGCTGGTGGGGCTCTAGCAATGGCTTTGTTGATCCCTGGGCTGAGTTGTTCAGATCTGTACTTTAAAACCACGCTCCAGGCCTACCCACATGGCGGGTGCACACTGGCCAAAGGAACCACGTTAGAGACCGCTAGCCAAACCTGTGCCTAGGCAGTGCATTGGCTATGCTGAGTGCTGCCGCAATGCAAATCCGCGCTAACCCGTCTGCCTCGGCCCCAGCCATTCTGCAGGTGTGAGCATGCGTTCACGTGTCGCCTGGCAGCAGCGCAGCTCTCCAGCTTGCAATGCCTCTGCTGGGCTACTGTCGGGTGAGGCTGGTCTCTCCTTGCTGCAGCGGGGCCATGCGCACGCCAGCTCTCAGGCCTGTCAGGAGGGCTGACCTGTGTCGGCGACACAGCTGAAGGGACTTCCAGGCTGTGCTCAGACCTGGCAGCCACACACCTGCTGCTTGTCGTGAATGGTGTCGGGTGGCTGGACTAGGTCCTCCCTGGCTCCAGAAAAGGGTGCATTCACTGGAGCCTGCTTACCCCTGAAGCCTCATCCCAGAGCAGTGTCTCTCAGTGCTGAGTGGCTTCCCTAATCCGTTGTGTCCCAACTCCTGACCCCCCAGCCCAGCATAGAGCGCTGCCCAGTCCGGGATCAGGATGTGAGAGCCTGCGTCCTCGGGCTAACGGCTTCCCAAGGACAGTCGCTGCAGCGTGACACAAGCGCGGCAGAGAAACATATTGGGCAGACACAATTCCCCTGCAGAACAGCGAAGGGGGATCTTTTCCCTGGCTTGGGCAGGCAGGGCCAGCCATGACAGGGGACCTGCACTGGAGATCTTGGGCCTTGCCCTGGGCCCATGCAAGCTGTGAGCACGGACGGGACGGGACGGGAGAGTGACCAGCAAAGGTGGGAGGTGGGATGCCAAAGGGAGAGAAGGGACTGTGAAGGTGGAGGGAGGACGAACAAGCAGCCAAACGAGAGCACAAGGCACCTCTGTGTGAACGAGGAGGGGACAGTGCCCAACACTGGCACCATGCTGGGAAGAAGTGATGGTGCCCACTGTGTGGGGGGCGGATGCCTGGGAAGGAGGGCACTGCACTGTGTGGGGGGCGGAGGGCTGGGAAGGAGGGCACTGTGCACTCACCGGGCCGGCGGGGGCCCCGGATGGCATACAGAGCAGAAAGGAGCAAGGGAGCTGAGGAGCACAATGGGGAGGGGAATGTGCTGCATGTGTGGGGAGGGGGTTAGGTGGGCCCCACATCGGATTTCGCCCTCCATTGCTAACTACAGGATCCGTTCCATACAGGTGCCTAGTGCTGCAAGCTGGAGTTGGGGGCGGGGCTGGTTTGGTAAGTGGGGCTGGAGGCTTCTGGGCCTTGGGAGCAGAAGCATCGGTGCTGCCTCAGGCTGACAAGGTGCAGCTCCCTGCTAGCGAAACTCTTCTATGTAATTAGCATTTAAATGCATTGATCTCCCAGCTTGTCTGCATCTTCACAAGGTTGCCTAGTTCCCCTAGCTTCTGTCACTGCAGCAGTCCCTGCTCTCACACTGCTCCCCGAGCGCTCTGGCTCCAATAGCAGCAGCAGTCTGGGGTGGGGGGTGGAAGGAGGAAGGGCCCCCATTCCACGGAGATGATGTACAGTGGTGTGCGCATGTGCTGCTAAGAGGCGCTTGCTCTCCACTGCTAATGTGGCTTCTTGCGTTTGCATAGCAGAGCTGGAAGGGAGGAGAGCGAAGGCATTAGGCAGGTGGGCTTCTGGCTAAGGAAAGGAGGAGCACACTCCTGCTCAGCGCTCTGACGGGCGTCATTCATGTGCTGACCTGGCTTCTTTCCGTTCTCCCACAGGTTCTGGAGACCCCCCAGCATGAAGCTGCTGTGAGGAGTTTGAGGATCCAGCACCCAGACTTTCAGGGTCCCTGGGGCTCCCTTTCTGAGTGGAATACAGCACCTCGAGTCTGCAGGAAAAATGACTGTGGGCTTTGTACTGCTTCCCCCTCTGCTGGGGAGGACTTTGCTGACACTGCTGCTGATGGCTGCTTCTGCTCAGTGCCATTGGCCCAGTGACCCCGCAGAAGTTGTACAGGACTGGGAAAACCAGCTCGAGGCCTCCCTGCATTCTGTGCTGGCGGATCTCCGCGAGGCCGTGCCGGCAGTGGTGGGGATTCCAGACAGCTCCGCTGTGGTGGGCCGCTCCTTCAGAGTCCCCATCCCCACAGATTTAATTGCTTCCAGTGGAGAGATGGTGCAGGTGAGAAATGCATCAGCCTGCCTCACGTCTCACAATCCCCTTCCTTGCAGTCATGCCCTGGGCCTGTCTCCGCAACAGTGACCATGTGGGTTTGGACTGATGGGTGACGGGTGTTGCCATGTTCAGACGGGGGCGGGGGGTGCTGGGTTGGGGGATAGCTGGGTAGAAGAAACTTCCACTTCCCTCTTCTGGAAACGCTCTTATTTCTCACCTGATTGAGCTCTTTGATCCCAGAGTGACGAATAGAGGAGCTCTGGTCTCCATCTGTAGTACTGGTTTGTTTCAATGTCTGGGTGCATTTAATCCCTTGTGCACCAGATGCTAGAGCAGGGGCACATGAATCACTGAAGGACAGTGACCCTAAACCTCCCAGAGCCAAAGGCCCTGGACTGATCCTCTGACGCCATGGGTGACTTTCGTTTTACTGTGGTGTCGAGTGAGCCACTGCTGCGGTGCCATAGCGTGGACCTTCTTCTGTGGCTGTGACTCTTGGCTTCGTTTGACATGGTATCTCCTCTCCTCACCCTGTCCTGCGTCCTGCTGGGGGAGCTGGGGCCGTTTCTCCTTAGTTGAGAGAAGCTGTGATCAAAGCTGTGGCTCTCCAAGAGTGACATCGGCCTAGCCTCGAGCTTTGAGCCTCTTTCCTTCAGGACTGTCGGTGCAAGAGATGAAAGTATGACAGTGACGCTGATGGGACTAGGGAAGGGATAGTGAGAGAGGCCATCAGTATTTTCTACTGATGAGGAATCCTCTCCAGGCAGGCGGGGAAGATGGCTCCTGAGCTCTGTGCTTTTCTAGTTCACTGAGAGCTGGGGCTAGCCGGCTTCCCAGTTTAAACCCCCAAGAATCACATTTGCTATTTTTCAGACTTGGCATCTTCTCCTTGTAGGCAGGTTTGTTCTCGAGCCAGAGGACACAGATGGCAACACTAAGGAACCTGGAACAGGAAGTGAGGTGTGGGGAGGTCCCATTTGCACTACTGAGAGTCCTGGGTTTTGGAGCGCTAAAAGGTGCATCAGGCACATATGGGGCACGTGCATTCTCAGTTGGGTGGGGAGGAGAAAAGGGGGGGGTTGAGTCTCATGCTTGCAAGAGCTAGAGGACTTTGATCTGTTTTGAGCTGAAGCTGCAGCAGTTGGGGCTGATGAGACATGCCCAGGTGGACGCTAGGACATGCACTGGTGGGCTGAGTCATGCTGCTGCTGTCCTCACCTGCCTGCTGTCATGTGAAAGCTTCGTTCTTGGCTTAGTGCCCAAACTCAGCTGTGGGTGCTCAGCAAACACTGACAGCCAGCATTCTTTGAACACATGCTCATATCTGTCCCATGATAGGTGTGTGCACGCCACATGCACTGTTGCCGGAGACTTTTTCCTTAGTGCTGTCTGTAGGACTGGCTCTAGCACCCTCTGGAGTCGTGTGCACATGCACCAGCATAAAGGGCTCCACCGCCGCCGCCCCCCCCTTCCCCCCCGTTCCTTCTTACTGCCCATGATGGTTGCTGGAACGATCCGTCTTGCCTTGGCAACACTTCTTTCCCAGTGGTTTGGACTCTTCTCCATTCATTCTTAATGCAATTGTTGTAGCTGGTGAATATTGCTCGGAGTTAACGTTAATGTATAGAGCAGTGTCCCTGCCAGTCCCTATAGAATAGTTGTCCCTACCATCAAGAGACTTCTTGCCTCAGGGGCTGGGCATGCCCTGATCTCCAGGCTTCAAACCATGTGCCTCCTACGGCAAGCCGATACCAGTGAGTGACCCCCTCTCTAGCTGTCTGAAGTGCCTGTGGAAACTCATGTTAAAGATAAGGGACATCAGACATCGTGCTAGGAGGGACGGGCAATCAGCTGATGGCCATTCTCATGGAGGAGGCACTTAGACAAGTCTTGGAGCCAAGCTGTTCCAAATCGGTACTGAGCACTTCGACATCTGTGTGGAGCACTATCCCAGCATCATGCTCATCCCGGCACCACTCTCTATTTCCGGTGCCGAAGGAGAAGCATAAAAACAGTGCACCAAAAGACAGCGCTTTCCAGTGCAAAGGAGGGGCAAGCAGGGAGTGGACAGTACAGTGAGACTCATGTTGGGCCCTGTCCTCCCCCAAGACACTGACAGCACTGCCGCCTCCACCTAGAGCACTGAATACAGCTCAGGGTCCACCACCAACGCTGGAAGCAGCTGCGGTACTAGGCATCTGCTGGCTTCTTCAACCCGGAGGCTTTTCAAACGGTGAAGGACCTGCTGTCTCTCTCAATTCCACCAACCCCACAAGGACTCCCATCAGCCAAGATGGCCAGAGACAGGCGAGAACAAGGAGCCTTCCCACCACTGACTACTTTGGCACTCTCTAGGGGCAAGCCCTCCATGATCCTGACATAGCAGTCACCGAACCGCTGCTGGTCCCTGGACCCAAAGCACCACCTGGAAGCAGAAGCAGATACCTCCACCATGGTCTCCAAGGGAAGAATTCTCTTCACAGTCCAAAGGGGAATCCTTCACTCCACCAAAGACATACCACTGGTACCCAGACACCATGCCGTGATCCCCTTCCTTACAAGTCTCTTATTGTCCTGGGTGGGAAAATACGTTACCCCTGTGTGCATGTCACACTAAAGGAGAGCTAAACTCTAATGGAGACGAACAAGCTGCTAGTAACTCTGGCTGAGGGGGGGTCTCCATTTTGAGGCTTTCCCCCATCTAACTGCATGCCTCAGCAATGAACTTTCTTACTTCCACATTTACCAGAAGGGCCCCACTTTCATAGACTCATAGACTCATAGACTCATAGACTCATAGGTCAGAAGGGACCAATATGATCATCTAGTCTGACCTCCCGCACAAGGCAGGCCACAAAACCCTACCCTTTCACCAGCAAGGGACCAAAACCCAGTACCAAAGAATCCTTCTGAAGATGTACCACAATGCTATCTGCATCCCTTTCCTCTTGTCTTTTCCTTGATCTTCTGTACTCTTTTGAACAGGAACGGGACAACAGTCATACAGATGACCACCTCTGGCACTGATGAGCACTATGGCTTTGAGGCCTGGTCAGAATGACTGCTTCTGTCTCTTGGGGACTGCTATTCCATCACAATCCAGGAAGGCTGATCCTAGCTGCCTGGGCTTGCAGAGGAAATCTTTTCACGAAAGACTCAAGGTCATTACCGCCCATCCTGGCTTCAAGCTGTCCCAGTACTTCATCTGACTTGATTGGGATGTTTGCATTAGTGTAGAGACCATTATCAAATAATGTCTTCAGGCAGAATCTGACCCTTCCGTGCGCTCCTATAGGGAAGGTTATCTGTGGCTTTAAAGGTCAGGAGTAGCATTCGCTCACATTCAGGTAGAACTAAATAGGAGAAAGCTGGACATCAAATGGCTCCGTAAGCCAGCCTCACTCATCAGCTAGGTCCATGGAGCAGAGCTCTGGGATTGCAACTGAGTGTTAAATGTTGGCACAAACATGCCTGTGAGTCACTGAAGGAGAAAATTCTCTTCTTTCCATCTCTGGCATCCTTACTGAGTGCTCACCTTAGTCAGAAGAGCCTGGAGGTGGGAGCGCTGTCCACTGAACCCCCAGATTGGACATTCCTTACAGGAAAGAGTGGGTCTTTCAGTGAGCCTGGCATTGTTCTCCCTGGGGCACCTTCTTCCTCAGATTGCCGGTAGTCATTGCCCCCATTCTGTCCTAAACCATTGCACTCACTGGAAAGATGCTGGTGCCACAAGATCTACAAGAGATACACTCATCACCCGTCTTTGCCAATGCAGTGCCCTAACTGCGCTCTCCCTGTAGGGGAAAGACAGGGCGGTTTCAAAGGCTGCTGATTCAAGATGGATCCAGTAGAGCACGCTGGAGGGATCAAGTCCACCATTTAACTCCATCTCCCAAAACCAGTACACGTTTGCTAAGAGCACTGACCACATCGTGGGCTGAAAACGTGTCTGTTTCATACAACAAGATGTGAGGCAGCCTCATGATCTTCTCTCTGTACTTGCATGAATGTCTACAAGCTGGGCAGGGGAGCCTCAGAAGACACTAAACTCTTCACTATTTATTCATCTCCTGGGCGTCACTCACTGCTGATTCACAATGCCACTGCAGAGACTGGTGGCCCTTTGCCCTCAGCAGAGCAGGAGAATTTCTGTGCTTAACAGAAATGTTCTCGATAGGAAGATTCACAGACGCGGCACAAGTGAAGTAGCTTGTGTGTGTGGTCAGAATCAATAGCCAGTGTGATGAAGTGATCTGAGTGTCCTTCAGCAGACAGGGTTGTGTGCTGCAGCTGGTTGCTGTCAATCAAAATGTTACATCTCTTTATTAGGTGTAATCTGAACATTGACCAAGGTAGTCTGCTGGCAGGCTCTGGGGAGGGGTGCATGCCATGCTCTGGGCTGTTCCTGGCACTTGAAGTGAGATTGCAGACCTAGAGTAAGGGTCTGGTTCTGTAGATCCTCCTATCAGTAGAAAGGAAGTGACCACATAACTATGGATGGTTGAGTTTTCCATCCTCTCTTGCCCAGTCCGTAGCTCCCCATATAGGGTCCTTTCCAAAGTGCAGCACCAGGCCAGCAGCGCTCTGAGAAAGGTGCGGCCAGCCCACTGAGACAGCCACTCACAGCCTGCGCCAGTGAGTCACCTGGGATGAAAGTGACTTCTTTAATTTCATAGGTGAATTGACTCAATTCTGTTAAATGGTGTTTCTGTGGCTGTTGGGGCATTTGGATGTCAGTCTGTGCAAAGCGACTTTGCTCCTTAAACAGGAGGCTGCTTTTGACAAAGCGGAGAAGCACTCTTTTTGCCATCTGGTGATTTAACAGGTTTATTCTTACCAGATATTAGAGATTTCATCCTCTAAGCAGGAAAGACCATGGTTTGCAGAAGCGCTAATGCATTTATTATCTGCTGGTAAAGTGTGGTGTGTGCACACAGGTCTCCAACCTATCCCTGGTAAGGTAACGGTCTCATTGAGAGGCAGATTTGGTGGTGGGTGCGAGTTGTGCTGAAAGAAAGACCTGCAATCGTTCTGTTCTCCTTTTAGAGAGCTTACGTCAGGGATTGCAAATGGCATGGGAGCTGTCAAAATCAGCGTTTCTTAGTGGGTTTGGTATGGGACAGAGCATTCCGGCTGGAGCAGTTGACAGGTGTTGTGCGAAGCACTGGTGGCTTTAGAGTTAGGGCCTGGGACGAGGGCAATAACTCTCCCTGCCTCAGATAGACTCATAGGTCAGAAGGGACCAATATGATCATCTAGTCT
>ML677084.1:622615-670453 GCA_007922155.1 Mesoclemmys tuberculata
CGCTCTTTGTGCCAAGGTCAGTTATAAAAAGATTAAATAAGGTCAGTGCAAGAACCGATGTAAAGAGCTATGCTGCAATAGCTTTAATAGGCTGTTTGCTCCTGCATATGTTGGGATTAAGAGCAGCCTGGGTTGGATCCAGTCACAGGAGCTTCTTGGGAGGGCTCTCCCTAACTCTAATGCCGCAGTCCCAGAGATAGGGCTTGTTGATAGTGGCTCATTGTCTGTGCTTTTCTATAGTGAGCCAGGGCAAGGGAATTCGACATTTTCAATGAACCCTCAGTGACGAGCTCTGTATTTGGAAGGCTGGAAAGTCTGATTCAGTCTATTTATAAAGCAGCTTTCTGGGCAGGCCTGGAAGTTCCTTGTTTTGTCTAAGCCCTGCTGTTATGGATTGCTTCCTTCAGCATATGGGATGGTAGCCAATGGGGAGCAGAACACCCTAGTCCACAGGCTATCTGAAGGTCTGCTTTAGGCTTAGCTAACCCCACTGCCAGCTCATGCATCAGCCTACTGGGTATCTGCTGATTGTCGGAGCTTGTAGGAGTGAGATTGTAGCGCTTGGCACAGCCATTGTGTGGTGGTTCTGCTCACCTCTGGCTTATACAAAGGCCATGACTACAGAAGAGACAAATGTCACTGTGTGCAAGCTGTCGGGGGCTAGTCCTGTGGTGTTGCACTGTTAGTGAGAAGAATCAGGGCGTGGGCAGTGATCTGAGCTGCGCACAGGCATGCAGCTTGTTCCAGTCAGAACAGCGAGACTGACCCAGCCCTTTTCAAGTTGGCAGCGAGTTGCTGAATGCAGCCGTTCCGGGGACACTCAGTGTTTTGTGGTGACCTCCCACTGACACAGCTGCCATGTCTTCCCACCCTGGCAGAGGGAATCTTTGTACTTGGAATAGTTCCCTTCCAGTAAACATGAGCACATCTGGAAAAGGATGGCGTCCTAGCGGGTGTGGGTGAGAAGAGCATTCGCTGGGGCACTCTGTTCCAGAACTGTGCCTCTTCACTTGTGAAGCTGAGCTGTCTGTCAGGACGCTGGTGTTTAAAACAAACACCAGTGCTCCATAGGCACCAAAGAGGGACACAGTGAAGCCTCACGTTGACATCTGTAAAAGGGTGGGTGTCTTCCATGCGGAGGCTTTCTTACCATGCTGAATGGCAGGCTTGTGGCTGCTGTTTCATCTTGCCAGGAACATGAGAAGGCAGGGCAGTTTCTTTAGACTGCCCTAATTGTCTAGTTCATCAGGGACTTCCTTCATTTGACGTCCCTTCCCTCGGCTAAAAAGCCCCCAATGACAGGATTCCTCTGTTGTCCTCAGAACCAATGGCTCAGAGTTCAGCTTCCTTACCTGGGACCACGACTTCCATTTGTGATGTGAGGAAGGAGGCCTTGTCAGGGTTGTGTTATGGCCAGCACAATGTGAAGATGCTCCCAGCCCTTCCTGCACTGCTGGAGCTTGTAGGAAGTCCTGGGTAGAGGTAGTCAAACCCTAAAGATGATGAAGACCTGGATAACTGAGGTGAGATTACCTCTGAGAAGTGGTGAAATCTCTTGCCGTCTGTAGATCTCAGGGAAGAGGATGCACTTCTATGTGACACTGTTTGGAACAGCGTGTTCATTTTCCAGGGGTCTCTGGGATATCCCGTTTGGGGAATATGGTGCCCCAGTCGGAAGCTGCAGAACTGCCCTGAAGAGCCATGTCCACTTGGGCAGGGTGCAGAAGATTTCTGGTGACGTGACATCACCCTGTTCTGTATGAAGCACACCACCCAGCTACACTTCCTTTTCTGCCATCAGAGAGTGTGAACAGAACTCACCATCCCTTCCTCAGGCTAAACCTGTCCTTAGCCTACCTTAAGACTTTCTTGGAAGTGCTTAGCTCAGAGTACTATAGGCTAGCTTCATGTAGGTGGCCCTTCCCTTGAGCCACTAGTGGGAACATTGCTATCTGGTGAGGTTTCAGGAGCTGCGCCTTTTGCCCAGTGATCAGAAAGATAGATGTTTACATCCAGTGCCTTCTAAGTTTTTGGGCCAGACCTACCTGATAACCCGGTGCACAGTCTGCTGTGTCTTCACTCCCCATGCCAGAAGGCAGAGAGACTTGAGACAGAAAATCTCAAACTGACACTTTATAATCCGTGGTACACCCACATCTTGAATTCTGCGTGCAGATCTGGCCGCCCCATCTCAAAAAAGATATCTTTGGAATTGGAAAAGGTACAGAAAAGTGCAACTAAAATGATTAGGGGTATGAAAAAGCTTCCCTATGAGGAGAGATTAATAAAACTGGGACTTTTCATCTTAGAAAAGAGTCGACTAAGGGGGGATATGATGGAGGTCTATAAAATTGCCTGGTTTGGGGAAAGTGAATAAGGAAGTGTTATTTACTCCTTCTCATAACACCCAATGAAATTAATAGGCAGCAGGTTTAAAACGAACAAAAGGAAGTATTTCTTCACACAATGCACAGTCAATCTGTGGAACTCCATGCCAGAGGATGCTGTGAAGGCTAAGACTATAACGGGGTACGAAAAACTGCTAGATAAGTTCATGGAAGATATTCCATCAATGGCTGTTAGCCAGGATAGGCAGGGATTGCTGTTTGCCAGAGGCTGGAAATGGCCGACAGGATGGATCACTTGATGATGACCTGTTTTATTCATTCCCCCTGAAGCACCTGGCATTGGCCGCTGTCGGAGGACAGGATACTGGGCTGGATGGACCACTGGCCTGACCCAGTCTGGCCGTTCTTATGAGACACCAGGCTCATCAGCTTCTTGGTGCCTTCACTCTGATGCTGGGCCTGTTAATGGTACCAAGACCAGCCTCCACATCATAGGTCCTGCAGCAGACCTGTACCACTCTGGCTTCAGTGCCTCCTGCTGTCACAGCCTGGAGATGAGAATAGTTGAAACTATATTTGCCCTCAGATGGACTTTCAGCCCCAATTTTCATTCCTCCATCCTCTGGGTAACTGTTTGCAGAAGCCTACTTGGGGCACTAAGTAACCTCATAGGAAATGTTGAACACTTTCAGCCAGGGTCTCAAACGCAGTTCACTATCTATCATTCAGCTGAGTTTAAAGAGAAGGCTCCAGTATTTCTATATGGGATGTTAATTCTACTGTGCATCAATAAGAGATGTTGACACAAATTCGATCTGTCCTCGCCACACATGGGCAGAGGAGCGTTAGGAGAGGGACAGCGTTATAGTTACTAACTAGACATGTTCACTTCTGGATGTTCTGCCACTTCAGAATAAAATCTAATGCTTTTGGGCAGAAGTTTTAGGAAGGATTTGAATGCGCAAAGAAGGTGGCTTGCAGCAGGTGTTCTTTGCCTAAGCAGTGTGACAGGGTCAGACTAGATGGTACCAGAGAGTGCTAGAAGGCCAATATATCAGCCTCAGCCCTGGTCTACACTTACCTGGAGATTCGGCAGCAGTCGATGGGAGTAGCTTGCGTAACTCCCGTCAGCTGCTGTGCTTCCCTTCTGCATGCCATCTTCATGGCACCACGTCAACGGGGACGCAGCGCTACACCATTTCAGGGGATGGTTTACGAACGTCAAGTTCCTGAGCAGGTCTGCACTGACTGCTCAATTGATCCAGAAAGATCGATCTGCAAAATGGCAGATCGGGAAAGATCGGCAAAATGGCCGCCATCAGTATAAACACACCCCCAGGCTCAGCAAGTCCCTTTTCCCCTGGTAGCTGAGCAGGGGTTACTCCAGGTTAATTAACACACCTGGAGCCAATCAAGGCTCTGCCCAGGATTTATCAAAAGCCTCCCCTCCAGAGAAGGGGTGTGGCTGGAGTTGTGGGAGTCAGGTGAGCTACCAGAGAGTGTGTGAGCAGGCAAGACGCTGTCAGAAACCAAGGGGCTTAGGAGAAGGAGCAGGACACTGGCAGAAGAGAGCCCTGCAGGTACAAAGGCTGGGGGAGGGAAAAACCCTGCCCGAAGAGGGCAAAGGACCTTTCCCAGGCTTGGAGGCCTAAGGGAAGAGACCCTGCCAGCAGGGGAAAATAGAATTGGACATTTAGTTCGACAATACCACACCCAGTGGGGCTGTTGGGTCAAGAGCCTCCCTGGCAAGGCAGCCAGGAAGGGCCCCTGTCCGAGCATGGGGCGGACAGTAAGTTGAGGGGCACAGGGAAGTAACCCAGGGGTGCTAGCAGCTTTCCTGAAGCCACAGCATGAGGCTGCTACTTGTAGGGTCCCTGGATTAGGGCCCGGAGTTGAGGGTGGGACCTGGGCCCCCCCCCACTGGCCATTCACTGGAGGGGCAAGGGCCCTAGCGAAGAGGCAAGGGCCTGTGAGAACCAGAGACAGGACTGGGACCCAGCAGGGAGCGGCCATATTAGAGTGGTCATCTTAGAGTTGAGGGTGGAAGAATACTAAGGGGTGAAGCTGTTCCCTGACCTATCGCTAGAAGAAAGTGCTGGACCCGCTGAGGAAGATGAAGAGCTTTGTCACAGGGGATATAAGAGGAAGTTCAGTATTGGTCAAGAACAGAGAGCAAATTTTACCTTTAGGTGCTCAGTAGGTAAGAAGCGAAAATACCTGGCTGCAGGATCTCATAGTTCAGTCTCGAACACTGAGTGTTAGTTTTACCATTGTTTCTCCAGCTATGACACGGGGCAGAGTATGGGAGACTTTCTACCTGTGAGCAGTGGCACAAAGAGTTGGTAAATCCCCTCAGCAGGAGCAGATGTAAGCCACCTCTGCTGGTGTAGCTCTCTAGTGCTCTTGGAACACAAGTTGAGTCCCCTCCAGTCCCACCCTGGGAACACACACTCAGGGCTAGGGAGATCTCCCACTAAACCTACGTTCAGAGAGAAGTTACAGCACAGTCTGTACAGCACATACTTCTCCCCTGGTCTTACTGCTTGTCTTTTGTAAGCATCCAGCGGAGAAGCAGGAGTAAAATTTCAGAGTGGTTTGTTAAAGTGCTGTAAAATTGTGTTCTCTAAATACGGTCCCTTGGCTAACCAGAATCCTCTGTTGGTTGTGCCTATATCAACTTCATGTGCCTTCTCCCGGGCATGCTCAGCACAAGGAAAGGAAAGGACAACTGTCCAAGCAGAGTCCTCCAGCAGTGTCACATCTGTCCGAGTCCTCAACATAAGGCTTTCCTCATGTCAGAGAAGCGACTTGAACAGTTCTTCAAATGCATAGTGGCCTTTGTCTTGGGGCTGCTCAGGAATAGCAGAATTGGTTTGGGTGGGGAAAGCTGCCGTTCTGATAACAGCTGAAACCCTGTGTCTAGTCCCCCTCCCCCACAGCGTCCAGTAACGGGACTAGATGGGGTCTCAGCAGTTCTAATGAGAACTGAAGTGCCAGCAGAGATGGAATAATAGAACAGACAGCCCATATGGTCCTCCCCCGACTCTCCCAGCATGCACTGCTTGCTGCTGATGTGGCCTAGCTCAACAACTTGCTGCACTTTTGGCCAGAAGCTACTCTCCTGAATCAACAGTGCTGCACTCATGATGGCCCTTGACAGCGAGTTACTTCCACAACAGCCAGCTTCTCACGTAACAAGCTTCCCAACTGCGGGGCCGGACCGCCTTGCTGGTCCTGGTGGCAGTCTGTGCTGAGGAGGAGATGTCTAGATTGTCAAGCCGCTGTGGCAGGGCCAGGCCAGATGACTACGCGAGGGTGCTGGAAGGCATGTATATTAGCCCCAGGCTCAGCAAAGCCCTATTCCCCGGGTGAGCCAGCTGGGTCTGCTTTAAGGTAATTAGGCCACCTGGGGCCTATCAAGGAGATTGCCCCAGCACTTAAAAGCCTCCAGTTCAGGCAGGCAGGCTGTGGAGTGCGGAGTGTGGAGTTTGGAGGTTATAGTTTGGAGTTTGCAGTTTGAAAGCCTGCAGTTTGGAGTTGGCAGTCTGCAGCCTGCAATCTGCAGAAGCTTGGAGCTTCCATGGTTGCTGCCACAACACCGGAGGCAGACGACCCAGCTGGGGAAGCAGGGAGCAGACCATGGACTGATCCAAGGGAAGGTAGCAGAACTCAGGGGCAGAGCAGGCCCCGTTTCCTCCCTACCCCTCCGGCTCACCTTCCCCCAGCTGCACTACCGGCCGGGCCAGAAGAGCGCAGGACTCACGAGGGCGGAGTATACCTTCCCCTGCCCCTTACCCTGTTACACTGGTGTTAGAAGTGGGAGCGGCGTGTGCAGCAGTTAAAAGGGGGAAAGGTGAGACAAGAAAGGAGGGGGGCCTTCCCTTTTCTCCACCAAGATGAATGACGTGGTAAAGGCTCTCATACAGGCCATGGCGGCCCAGCGGGAGGCCACCAGGGTCCAGATAGCCACCCAGCAGGAGGCAATGAGCCTCCAACAAGAGACTAATCAGTTGTTGGTCAGCTAGGCCAACCAGGACCGTGCCCTTCTACGTGAGGTGGTAGCCCAGCTAAGGGTCCTGTCTTTCCAAACCCCAGGGTCAGATGGGACGCGAACCCTACAGGCCACCAGCTATCTGCAGAAAATGACGGTGTAGGACGATGTGGAGGCGTACCTCCTTGCCTTTGAGTGGATCGCTGCCCGGGAGGCTTGGCCCCAGGCTCAGTGGGCTGGAATTCTCGCCCCCTTTTTGTGTGGAGAAGCCCAGAAGGCCTATTATGACCTACCCGCAGTGGCTGCAGCGGACTATGCCCGGTTGAAGTCAGAGATCCTGGCTCGGTCGGGAGTGACGATGGCCGTACGCGCTCAGAGGTATCATGACTGGAGGTACCAGGAGGGCAAGGCTCCACGGTCACAGCTATTTGACCTGGTCCACCTTGCACAGAAGTGGCTGCAATCGGAGACCCACCGACCAGAAGAGATCCTGGAGGTACTCATTATCGACCGGTACATGAGGGGATTACCAGATGACCTCCGGGCTTGGGTGGGGCAGAATGAACCCTCTTCCTGTGATGACTTAGTGGCGCTAGTAGAAAGGCGAATGACAGGCCGGGGCCTCTCTCAGCCGACCAAAGAGGACCTAACCCGGGTCAGACGACCTGCCCCAGTTCCAGGGACCCGGACGCCCGAGCACCCAGGGAGGGCCAGGTGGAAGACTAAAGAGCTAGAGGGCCTACTGGAAGTCACCGGAGGACGGGGTGACGCAGGGAGGTTGGAGCCAAGCCCCCTAGCCCTAGGGCCAAAGGGGGGCTTAGGGCCCCCTACCGGTGCTACGCCTGTGGGGAGTGGGGACACATAGCTGCCCAATGTCCCAATGCCGAGGAGCCAATGCAATGTAACGTGGGAACCTGGGCTGGCTCCTGTGGCCTAATCCATCTCGTGGGGATGGCCCTAACCCCCCATAGATACACAAGGTCAGTGAAGCTGAACGGTGTGAAGACCCTGGCGCTGGTGGACTCCAGGAGTGCCATTACGCTCATCTCAGGGAAGTTTGTAAAACACAGTCAATTGGCGCAAGCTAGGCGCACAGGGGTAACGTCTATGGGGCCGTAAGCTACTACCCTACCATACCTGTAGACATAGAAGTGCAGGAAGGTGTCACCCAGGTGACGGCAGGGGTGGTTCCCCGGCTCCCATACCCCGTTCTCATCGGAAGGGATTTCCCGGGGTTTGGGACCCTCCTGCCTCCGGAGGCAGTAGGAGGAGGGGAGGAACTTAAAGCCACTGGGGTAGCCCTTCCCCCCGACGCCCACCCCCTGATATTCTCTGAGATTGCCCCAGATCTATTTCCGGCCCCAGGGAAAAGCTGAAAGACCAAAGCAGAAAGGAGGGCTGCTAAGGCCCTGGGGACCAGAATCCTGGCCCAGGGTTTGAAGCCGGCTATGGTAGGTAGGCAGACCCGGGCAGCAGCTAGGGAAGCGGCCCAGAGAGAGGGACCCATAGCAGACCCTGAGCCGAGACTCACCGAACCAGAAGCCAGTGGGGGGGTGCCCCCTTGCAGATGGGACAGTTGGGAACGTGACGGGAAAGCTTCACCCAGGACCAGGCCGATGACCTGAGATACATCACGGCCAGAAAGGAAGTGGCCGAGGTCAATGGAGTCCCTGTGGAGGGAAGATCTCAAGGCCCGGGGCCATATTTTGTGGTAAAGGGGGACCTGTTGTACCGGGCCACAGAGACGAATGGAGAGAGGGTACTACAGCTACTGGTGCCCTGGAAGCACCAAAATGCTGTGCTCAACCTAGCCCACAGTCACCTCTTTGGAGGACACTTGGGCGTAGAAAAGACCCTGGCTCAAATTTTACGGAGGTTTTTTTGGCCAGGCACATACGAGGACGTGCGGCACTATTGCACCACCTGCCCTGAGTGCCAGCTACATAGCCCCCAGCCTCGTTTGCGGGCCCCTTTAGTGCCCCTACCCATAATCGAGATCCCGTTCGAATGGATTGCCATGGACCTAGTGGAGCCTCTGGAGAAAACAGCCAGGGGGCACCAACACATACTTGTCGTTCTTGACTATGCCATCAGGTACCCCGAGGCCATCCCCTTGCAGAGTACCACTTCTAAAGTGATCGCTACTGAACTAGTGAAGATTTTTGCCTGAGTGGGGCTACCTAAGGAAATATTGACAGATCAAGGGACCCCGTTCATGTCAAGACTGATGAAAGACTTGTGCACCCTACTGCGGGTACGAGCCTTGCGGACCTCCGTCTACCACCCGCAGACAGATGGCCTCATGGAAAGGTTCAACAGAACTCTCAAGGCTATGATAAAGAAGGTGGTAAGCCGGGATGGAAAAGACTGGGACACCTTGCTGCCGTACCTTATGTTTGCCATCCGGGAAGTTCCCCAGGCCTCCACGGGGTTCTCCCCCTTTGAACTGTTATATGGGCGCCACCCCCGGGGCATTCTGGACATAGCCAAGGAAATCTGGGAGGAGGAGCCCACCCCGGGGAGGAACATTATTGATCATGTGCTCCAGATGAGGGACCGGATAGCCCGAGTCACCCCCATTGTATGGGAACATTTGGAAAAGGCCCAGCAAGCCCACTATAATTGCCAAGCCACGATTTGGCGATTCCAGCCAGGAGACCAGGTAATGATACTGGTACCTACCGCTGAGAGCAAGCTGTTGGCCCAGTGGCAGGGACCCTATGAAGTGGTCGGGCCCGTGGGGGAGACCAACTATAAAATACGACAACCAGGGCGCTGGAAGCAAGAGCAGATCTACCTCATCAACTTGTTAAAACCTTGGAGGGCCTGAGAAGCATGCATGGTAACCCAGGAGGTGGTACCACGGGAACAAGTGAAAATATCCCCCGACCTAACACCGAACCAAAAGGTTGAGGTATCAGAGATGGTAACCCGAAACCAAGATGTCTTCACAACGAGCCCAGGCCGAACGACGGAGGTATCATACCACATTATCACCAAACCCGGAGCCAGGGTTACGATGAGGCGCTATCGAGTACCCGAGGCCAAGAGGCAGGAGATTAAGGCGGAGGTGAAAAAGATGTTGGAGATGGGGGTCATAGAGGAATCCCATAGCCAGTGGTGTAGCCCAATAGTGCTGGTACCAAAGCCTGATGGAACCACAAGGTTCTGCAACGACTTTCGCCAGCTGAACGAGGTGTCTCAGTTCGACGCGTACCCCATGCCCCGTATAGATGAGCTTGTGGGCCAGGTGGGCAAGGCCCGATTCCTGACAACCCTTGATTTAACCAAGGGATATTGGCAAATCCCACTAGCTAAGGAGGCAAAGGAGAAGACAGCATTCTCAACTCCAGACGGTCTGTTCCAATATACGGTCCTCCCCTTCGGTCTACACGGAGCCCCAGCCACCTTCCAGCGGCTAATGGACAAGCTGTTGCACCCCCATGCTGACTATGCCACGGCATACCTAAATGACATAGTCATTTATACCCCTGACTGGGAGACCCATTTGGGGAAGGTGGAGAATGTATTGGACACTTTGAGGCGGGCTGGCCTCACCACGAACCCTGCCAAGTAATGTGCTGTCAGCCTGGCTGAGGCTAGGTACCTCGGGTACGTCATAGGGAGGGGCATGGTGAAACCCCAACTCAACAAGTTGGAAGCCATCCAGAAGTGGCCCCGACCCAACCGAAAGAAGCAGGTCCGAGCGTTTTTAGGTGTCATAGGGTATTATCGGCGGTTCATCCCCCATTTTGCCTCCAGAGCCAGCCCCTTGATGGACCTGATAAAGGCCCATGGTCTGGACATGGTACGATGGACCCCGGCGGCAGAGGAAGCCTTCACAGATTTACGTACGGCTCTCTGCAGCAATCCCATACTCCTCGCACCCGATTTCACAAAGGAATTTATTCTACAAACTGACGCCTCAGAAGTGGGTTGGGTGCGGTCCTGTCGCAGATGGTAGGAGACAAGGAACACCCAGTAATGTATCTCAGACAGAAGCTCCTCCCGAGGGAACAAAGATATGCGGTCGTAGAGAGGGAGTGCCTCGCCGTGAAGTGGGCAATGGAAACTCTCCATTACTACCTGCTGGGACGCCACTTTACCCTGGTGACTGATCATGCCCCGCTCCAGTGGATGCAATGGAACAGGGAAAAAAATGCACGGGTGACCCGGTGGTTCTTATCCATACAACCATTCCGGTTCACCGTACAGCACAGGGCGGGCTGCCACCACGGGAACGCTGATGGCCTGTCCCGGGTTCACTGCATGGCGTCCCAAGTTGCCCAACCTGGTGGGATTGAGCAGGGGGGAGGATGTGTGGCAGGGCCAGTCCAGATGTCTATGCGAGGGTGCTGGAAGGCATATATATTAGCCCCAGGCTCAGCAAAGCCCTATTCCCTGGATGATCCAGCTGGGGCTGCTTTAAGGTAATTAGGCCACCTGGGGCCTATCAAGGAGATTGCCCCAGCACTTAAAAGCCTCCAGTTCAGGCAGGCAGGCTGTGGAGTGCGGAGTGCAGAGGGTGGAGTTTGGAGGTTATAGTTTGGAGTTTACAGTTTGCAGTTTGAAAGCCTGCAATTTGGAGTTGGCAGTTTGGAGTTGGCAGTCTGCAATCTGCAGCCTGCAATCTGCAGAAGCTTGGAGCTTCCACGGTTGCTGCCACAACACCGGAGGCAGACGACCCAGCTGGGGAAGCAGGGAGCAGACCACAGACTGACCCAAGGGAAGGTAGCAGAACTCAGGGGCAGAGCGGGCCCCATCTCTTCCCTACCCCTCTGGCTCACCTTCCCCCAGCTGCACCACCAGCCGGGCCGGAAGAGCGCAGGACTCACAAGGGTGGAGTATACCTTCTCCCCCCACCACCCTGTTACACCGCACAGTATAAAGCTTCTTCAGCTGGCTCCCCAAGGGTAGTGTGAACATACTGAACCGTTTGTGCGTTAGCCAGATGGAATTGTTCTGTGTAGATGCAGCCTGTAGAACAGTAGCCACTGTAAATGAAGATCCCTTCTCCCGGCGGAATCCCGCTTAGTGTGTGAGCTTGAAGATCCAGGCCTGTGCTTCCCAAAGAACCTCATTAACTCTGTTGTCATATCAATCTTGGCTGCCATAGGGTAACTTGTGACTGCAGCTAATTTCTGTGCTAGATGGGTCTTCCCTACACCCCCAGGCTTCTGTGATCTGTAGTGCTAAGGGTTCATTTATAAATATCTCCAAAATAATTGGAAAACAAAGGCAGCCTTTTTTCTCTCCAGCAGCAGGAGAGGTATTTTCAAAGCTAGAACCCTTGATAGAAATGGCAGAGCTTGGAGACTTGGCACTGAGGTTGTGTACACAGCAAACTGGAAAGCTTCTCTCAGTGAACTGATCTGGAATCATTAACAGTGTGTAGCCTTAACAAATACATGTAAACAATATTTGAAAATCCATTCCTAGAACAGAGTCCAGGGTTCTCTTTACTCTGCCGGTGTTCATGTTGTCACACCACCACACACAAGAGAAAAGGGAGTGCAGAAAACACTGTGCTCTGTATCTTGGGTGCATGCTGTTGAAGTACCGCAAGGAGCACAGAACTCTGAACTGGACTAAAGTGGCGAAGTTAAGGACTCCCAGCTGAGTGGTACTATTTGTGAATTAGGATTAGAGTTTTTATTTACATATATTCCTTCTTTTAGTTAGCAGCCAGTGTCTGCTTTGAAGTGAAGGCTCAGTGACGCCCCATCTCGGATTTAGCGCTGCATTCCAGGAGCTCTGCACACGTCTAACCTTTAGTAGAGGAAGGAGGATGGGGAGACTGTGCAGTATGCTAATATTGAGATCCAAGAGCACTCCAAGTTTAGGCACGTGCAAAGTCTCTCTAGAAAGATGCCTAGCAATGGGTGTACCCGAGTTTTGCCAACCCTTCAGATTCTGGGCCATGAGCAGAGGTGTCCAGGGAGCTTTGATTCGAGTTCCTCAGTTCCACTTTAGGGGGCCCCTTCGTCAACAGAACAGGAATTACCACAAGCCTCTGACTTCTTATGGCTCAAGTACCTTGCACTGCAGGGTCTCTGGAGTTTCTCATCAGACTCCACCAGCACAAGGCTAGGTCTCCAGATCCTTAAATGGCGACTGTCTACAGCACGCTGGTTTTTTGTGCTGGAGACCTTTCCTGAAGAAACGGCCTTCAAGAAAAGTGAGAGCTTTCAGGCTGCCTCCCATTGAGGTGATTCTCCAGCCACCATTTCTACTAGGGCCCTCTCCTCCTGTCCACCTGGTCACCGCTTGCTGAAGTGGAAAACCATGAAGCTTCCAACCCCAGGTGCTAAGAGTAGCATGTCCCCCACTGCCAGCTCTGTTATTGTGGGACATGCAGTGTGCACACATGGGGAGGCCCTGGCATCCCTGGGAGTGCCTCAGGGCAGAATGGGTCTTCTGTGACCAAATTAGTCCAGAGCGTGGAAATACTTTTTTCAAAATAAAAACACCCTAGGAAATTACATGGGGAAAAGCCCTGTTAATGCTCATCAGGAAATCTAGGAATCCGGTAACTCCCACCATTTAACTCTGCCCCAGTACATATATGCATTACTGTAATTGCCACGTGATTGCTCACCATTTATCAAACACAGTATAACATCCAGCCATGCAACATTGATCTTGTGAACTGTACAGTGAAAGAGTCACATTTGCTGCACATCTTGTATGTAAACAACTTTGTTGGGCCTTCTGGCATGGCCAGAGTGGTTCACAACAGCAAAATATGTAGGGCTCTGGTAAAGATTGTATGTTGGAGTGATAGCATGTGAGCATATAATTAAAGATTGCATTGTGATGTGGACACGCATGTGATGCTTTAATTTACATTTCCTGACGTGTGTTTAACCATGAACTACAAAAGTACCTAGCCTCAATTTTTTTGGACTATAAATAATCTGGAGCAATGCTGCCAAAGAACCAGATCCTTTAGGCTGCCTCCTACATGCTTAAAGTTGCTACCATAACTTCCCCCTAACTTGACCGAAATGCCCCCCTTCCTTAGTCCCTTGAAAGTCTGTGCAAATTTGATGCCATTCCAACCAGCTAGACCCGACATCTTCTTCCCTCCCTTTTGTTCTATGCTACGTTTTAGATCTCAGAAAGTCTGGACTCTCTTAGCTCCCTGAAAGTACATCTAGTGGCCATGATGGCCTTCCACCATCAAGTGGACGGATGCTCAGTGTTTGCTGACCCAATGACACACAGATTCCTTAAGAGCGCAGGAAACCTTTTCCCACACGTCAGACTGCCCAGTCCACCCTGGTACTTCAGTCTCATTCTGAGAGCCTGGACTAAGTCACCCTTCAATCTCATGGCAACTTGCTCTCTCACATCTGTCCATGAGGACAGCATTTCTAGTGGCCATTACCTCAGCACAAAGGATGGGGAAATTGTGGCACTGATGGCACATGCACCCATCAGAGACGAAGTCATATTGAGCCTGCATCCCAAGTTCTTCCCAAAGTAGCCTCCTCCTAATTCACTTTCCCATTTTCCTCCCACAACCGCATCATGACAACAGGGAGACTATACTACATGTGTTAGATGTTCAGAGAGCTCTAGCATTGTATTTGGATAGGACTAAGGACTTTAGGAAGTCTCCTAAACTCTTCCTTTCATTCACAGACAGATCCAAAG
This sequence comes from Mesoclemmys tuberculata, assembly GCA_007922155.1. NCBI lineage: Eukaryota > Metazoa > Chordata > Testudines > Chelidae > Mesoclemmys > Mesoclemmys tuberculata. Next base: position 636,614 of record ML677084.1, read on the forward strand.
GTTCCACAGGATCAGCTTAAAGACTCTAGCAGGTCTCTGGTAACATTAATCCCTGTTACCAGCTGCACAGCCTGCTGCCCTTGTTGGGAATCCGCATGCATTCCATGATATCAGCTTCTACCTCGGCCACGTTTCTTAAAGATGTATGCCCCCATCTCAGAAATTTGCAGCTCAGCAGCCTGGCCTCTGCCCATACTTTCACAGAACATTTATGTGCGCTTTCAGGACTCAGCTTCCGGTGCCATCTTCAACTCCACAGTACTGTCTTCAATAACCCACTCCACCCCGAAGCCCCAGCCCTCCAGGGGTACTGCTGAGAAGTCTCCTCCAGTGGAGCACCCACAGGGACACAACTCAAGAGGCAGTTACTCACCCTGTGCAGTAAGGATGGTTCTCCGAGATGCGTTATCCTATGGGTGCTCCACAACCCACCCTCCTCCCATCTACTTCAGAGTTCTCAAGAGGGGCTCTGTGGTACAGAAGGCACTCAGGGTGGTTCACCCCTGCAGCACTAATTAGCCTTGAGGCAGAGCACAAGGGAGGGAGAACATATGTGCGAACTGAACAGAAACTGCTACCAAAGATCAGAGGCACAGGGACACACACCCTATGGGTGACCCATCTCAAAGAGCCATAATTACTGTGCAAGATAGCTTCCTCGTCTACAGAAGCAGGTGCTATTTCCTTGGAGCTAAGATCCACTCTAAATGTGTGTAAAATTTAGATGTTCCATACAGAAAAAGAGTATTAAAAGAACGTTAAGGCTGCAACAGGCAAGCTCTTAAAAATTAGGAAATACCAGAATTAGGATCGCTATTGCAACCTGAAATTGCCCCCTTTGTGTATATGCATTATGCTCCAGTTCTTAATTATAGAACTGCATCGTGTTTTCTCCACAGGGCACCTGCCTCAGCCAGTGCACAGGAGGGATGGTGGACAAGGCAGAGTTGAGTAGTGATTCAGACGGGTCCATAGGAAGCCAGTATAAACTGTAGGGGCTTAGGCCTTTGGAAGAATCAGGCCCTGCGGGTCTCAAGTTAGATAAAAAGGAAGTTAACAAAGTTAGGAAAAAAGTGGGAGGAGTTGCATTGTACTTAAGAGAGCAACACAACTGCTCAGAGCTGCAGTATGAAACTGGAGAAAGAACTGATGAGAGTCTCTGCGTTAAGTTTAGAGGCGAGAGCAACAAGGGTGGTGATGTAGTGGGCATCTGCTGTAGACCACCAGACTAGGAGGAGGAGGTAGACGAGACTTTCTGCAGACAACTAACACAAGTTTCCAGATCACTGGCCCTGCTTCTCATGGGAGACTTCAATCACCCTGACATCTGCTGGGAGAGCAATACAGCAGTGCACAGACAATCCAGGAAGTTTTTGGAGAGTGTTGGGGACAACTTCCTGGTACAGGTGCTGGAGGAACCAACTAGGGGCCGTGCTCCTCTTGACCTGCTGCTCACAAACAGAAGAATTGATAGAGGAAGCAGAAGTGGATGGCACCCTGGGCAGCAATGACCATGAGATGGTCGAGTTCAGGATCCTGAAGAAAGGAGAACAGCAGGATATGAACCATGGACTTCAGAAAAGCAGACTTTGACTCCCTCTGGGAACTGATGAGTAGGATCCCGAGAGTCTAAATGAGGAGGAGAGGAATCCAGGAGAGCTGGCTGTATTTTAAAGAAATCTTTGAAAGACACAGGAACAAACCATCCTGATGTGCAGAAAGAATAGCAAAAATGGCAGGCGACAAGCTTGGTTTAACAGAGAACTCTTTGGTGAGCTTAAACATAAAAAGGAAGCTTACAAGAAGTGAAAGCTTGGACAGGTGACTAGGGAGAAGTACAAAAATACTGCTCAAGCATGCAGGGGTGAAATTAGGAAGGCCAAAGTGCAACTGGAGTTACAGCTAGCAACGGATGTGAAGGGTAACCAGAAAGGTTTCTACAGATATGTTAGCAACAAAAAAGTGGTCAGGGAAAGTATGGGTCCCTTACAGAATGGGGGAGGCAACCTAATGACATGATGATGTGGAAAAAGCTGAAGTACTCAATGCTTTTTTTGCCTCTACCTTCAAAGACAAGGTCACCTCCCAGACTATTCACTTGGGCAGCACAGAATGGGGAGAAGGTGAGCAGCTCTCAGTTCTGACAGAACAGGTTCAGGACTATTTAAAAAAAACTGGACATGCACAAGTCCCTGGGGCCGGATGCAATGCATCCGAGGGTGCTGAGGGAGTTGGCTGATGTGACTGCAGAGCTATTGGCCATTATCTTTGAAAACTCGTGGCAATCGGGGGAGGTCCCAGATGATTGGAAAAAGGCAAATACAGTGCCCATCATAAAGGGAGGAAGGAGGATTTGGGGAACTACAGACTATACAATGTGACCTCAGTCCCTGGAAAAATCGTGAATCAGGTTATAAGGAATCCATTTTGAAACACTGGGAGGAGAGGAAGGTGATCAGGAACAGTCAGCATGGATTCACCAAGGGCAAGTCATGTCTCACAAACCTGATTGCCTTCTATGATGAGATGATTGACTCTGTGGATGTGGGGTAGCGGTGGACAGGATATACCTTGACTTTAGCAAAGCTTTTGATACGGTCTTCCACAGTATTCTTGCCAGCAAGTTACAGAAGTATGGGTTGGATGAATGGACTATAAGGTGGATAGAAAGCTGGCTAGATCGTTGGGCTTAACGGGTAGTGATCAATGTCTAGTTAGCAACCAGTAACAAGCAGAGTGCCCCAGGGGTTGGTGCTGGGGCCGGTTTTGTTCAACATCTTCATTAATGATCTGGATGAGGGTGTGGATTGCACCCTCAGCAAATTTGTGGATGACACTAAGCTGGGGGGAGTGGTAGATGCACTGGAGGGTAGGGATAGTCAGAGTGATCTAGGCAAATTGGAGGATTGGGCCGAAAGAAATCTGCTGAGGTTCAACAGGACAAGTGCAGAGTCCTGCACTTAGAACAGAAGAATCCCATGCACAGCTACAGACTGGGGACCGACGAGCTAGGCAGCAGTTCTGCAGAAAAGGATCTGGGGGTTACAGTGGAAAAGAAGCTGGATATGATTCAATAAGCTGGAACACAAGACTTATGAGGAGAGGCTGAGGGAACTGGGTTTGTTTAGTTTGCAGAAGAGAAGAATGAGGGGGGATTTGATAGCAGCCTTCAACTACCTGAAGGGGGGTTACAGAAAGGATGGAGCTAGGCTGATCTCAGTGGTGGCAGGTGACAGAATAAGGAGCAATAGTCTCAAGTTGCAGCGAGAGGGGGTGGAGGGAGGGAGTCTAGGTTGTGTATTAGGAAAAAGTTTTTCATTAGGAGGGTGGTGAAGCACTGGAATGGGTTATCTAGGGAGGTGGTGGAATCTCCATTCTTAGAGTTTTAAGGCCCATCTTGACAAGGCCCTGGCTGGGATGATTTAATTGGGGTTGGTCCTGCTTTGAGCAGGGGGTTGGACTAGATACTTCCTGAGGTCCCTTCCAACCCTCATCTTCTATGATTCTATCCAAAATCAGGGAATATTCTTATGGATTTTAACCTCAATCTTTCTGTAGAATGGGGATAAACGTGAAAATTGTAATGATCAATTCGTTAATATTTGTGAGGCATTTGTAACACAGTGAGTGTGTGCCATAGAAAAGTCCATGAAGAAAATTCAATTCTGTATTCAATGCAGGGCTTGGCTGGCAGGCAGTAAATAAGATATTGGACCACATAATGAGGATAAAATTAAATAGTAAGCAGCTGCCTCATTCTCTGAACACTATCCATCTTCTGCACTGATTGAGGGAGGGATCCTGTGGAAAAAAATGATCATGTAAATAAAAACGTATCAACTGAATTACACACAAGGGCAAAATTAAGATTGCATAGCTACCCTTAACCCTGGCACTTTAGGAGCATTTGACTTTTCAGCTCTAATATTAACATTGTTATAAGAACGGCCATACTGGGTCAGACCAACAGTCCATCTAGCCCGGTGTCCTGTCTTCCGACAGTGGCCAGTGCCACATGCTTTAAAGGGAATGAACAGAACAGGCCTCATAGAGTGATCTGTACATTCACTGACGTTCACTCCCAGCTTCTGGCATTCAGAGGCTTAGGGATCCCGGCACATGGGGTTACATTTTGGCCAACATATATGTATATTCTGTGGAAAACAATATGTGCAAATAAAATATTAGACTCAGCTTTGCATTTAAAGACTAGACTTGGTGTGTCAGATCTGCTCTCAGCCAGCTGCGAGGTGCTGTAGCATGCCAAAACATATCCACTTACAAAAAAATAGGCAGAAAGCTTAGGTCAGCAGGAGACGGATCCTATTAGCATGTGTAAACAGCCAGCAGATTTGAGGTCCAGCACTGCCACTGTGATACAGTGCTTTCTCTGCTCATGATAGGTTACAAAGGAATGTGCATAATTTTGATGTAGAGCAGCAGAGTGAAGAGCTGCAGAGACACAGAGGTAGCAAGAGTGGGCTGGTCAGTCTCCTGGGTTTGAATTGCAAATGGAAAAGGATCTCTGTTAGGCTAGCTGTTAATCATTGTCCAATGCAGTGGTGATGGTCTTTGCTTTGCTTGCTGCAGTCTCTAGGGCTTTTTGGTGGTGCTTGTTGTATCTGCTCTCGTCACTCATTAAGGGATTTTTCACCCACTGACCTGGTGAGGTACCAGCTAGTATCCTCATTGTACAGATAGGGAGCTGACCAGAGAAGTCAAAGGTCACACAGTGAGTTGGTGGCCAAGCCCTGAATTGATTACATCTCCTGAGTCCCAGCCCAGTGTTGTATTCCCAAACCCTCCCTTCTGGTCTTGTGGCTGAGCCATCCTACTCTGCCCTGACCCTAAATCCCACCTGCAGATGAGAGGGGGAGGAGCTGAGAAGGTTGGAGAAGGCAGAAGCCCTGCTTACAGCACCTAATCTGATCAGTGAGTAATGATCTGCAGATCCCAGTGCTTTCAATTCAGGTAGCCTAAAGCAGTCTCTACAGCAGAGACCCCAGGTTCGCTAGCCAGCTCCAGCATTCCAACCCGCTCTTCAGCTGCTCTCAAACCACCTGTGCATTCCTACAAGTCCCTTTTCATGACAAGGCCGCCTTGTCCAGCTTTGTGTGCTGCAGATTGAGATGTGTGTGAGCTTTACAGAACTGCAGAGACATGAAAATGGCCTTATCGAAGAGCTCTTGATCACAGCTCTGCATTAGAGCAGCAAACCCAGCGAGCTAGAGAGACCCAGAGTATCTCCCTGTGCTCGGGGACACCTTGCAATGCCTGCGTCTTCTCCTGAGCTGCTGTTAGAAACTGCATTCTGGCATTGCGCTGCTGCCCCCTGTAGGCCCCTAATGGGGCACGCCCTTGCTTTACTACATGCTGCCTGTGCAGGAGAGCTGCTGGGAGTTGGAGCTGGGGCCCCATGTGCTTCTCAGTTGTTCAGCAACAGCTCCACTCTTTGCTACAGAACTGTGCTCCCGCATCTGCGTTGGCATCTTAAAGGCTACATTGCTTGTCCTTCCAGAGGTGAAAGGGGCCTCCACGCAGCCAGTGTAAAGCCAGGGTACAAGCACAGGCAGGTGTGGTGTGCTCTTACCCCAAAGAAGTTGCAATCCAACTATGGGATTTAATCCACTTAATATCGATGTGACTCATGAGAGGGAAACTGTGCCACAGCAGCCACTTTCTTACCTGATTCACTGCAGAATTCAGAATTGCCACCCAACAGCCCCTTTGCTACCGGGGGCTTGCTCCACAGTGGAGGGAAATATCATGTCTTGCGATGGTGGCAGTGGCCTTGCAAACAGTCGATCACAGGATGTCAGACCTGTTCTGACTTGTGAATGGAGGGAGGTGGCCATAACGCAGCCAGAGCATGAGTGGGTGTTGGAAACGCACATTTGCCATCAGGTTTATTAGCACCTGGCAAGTACAGGTGCTGTCCTGGAAGCCAGAGCAGTCCTGGTCCTTCACCGGGGCTTTGGAGCAGGCAGGCAGGTTGGGCACAGAAGTAGACAGAGTGGCTTTGCACATGTGGTTTTTCTGTATATGTGTGGGAAGGGGAAGCACCTTGGCTTCTTTCCAGACCGCCAGCTGTGCCAATGACAAACAGCTTGCACTGAAAGCACAGTCCCTGTAACATGAAATGACTGGCAAAGGGAGACATGCCGTCTGCTGGCTGACATTTCAGAACAAAATGGTTAAGAGAGCCTTGGGAAAATAGCTGTCTGTACGTCTCTCCCCTCTTGTGCCCAACGTAGAGAAGAACGTTCAGGGTCTCATGAGAGCTGCAGGGCAGGTGTGTACTGAGGAGATGGGGGTGAAAGACTGGTAGGAATCACATTGAAAATACATTGGACAAAGGAGGAGGGAATAGATGCATTTACCTTTACCAGGACCTTCCTTCTCAGCACATGGCAATTCCATCTCCACTTACTTTAACTTTCCACTCCTAAATTAGACCACAGGACTTCAAGGAAGACTCGTGGTAGGGAGTGAGACTCCACTAACCATGGCCCCAAGTCAGTCATGCAACTGAACAGCCTCTGGTATTAACTTACAGACAATGATGTGTGCTGAGTTCTTGGGTGCAGAGGGCCAAGCCAGAGCACACCTTTTGTCATTGTTCTAGGAGAGTCAAATCCCTGAATAATAGGCTCTTTGGACTGTAACTATGGACTTGCATGCTCTCCTATCCAATGCACTGAACCTTTGGTACAAACTAGTGCCTGTCAAGTACAGGTTAACAGCGATCAGTCTTGCCACTGTCTGCACCCTCATTTCAGTCTCCACTGTGGCACCTTGGGTAGCCACACTGCCTGTGGCTCTCAGGGGTAAGTGCTACGAGACTGATTGGCCCTTACTTGGTCCCACACAGGGAGGCTGTGGAGAGTGGGGCCTCTGGGCCTCATATCCGAAGGGTAGAAAGCCAAGAGTCTGACTTCAGAGAACACTTCCAGTGGGAATGGCCAAGTGGCTGCAATGACTTGTTTCTGCTCTGTTATCGAGAGCTAAAAGTGAAAAGGGGCAACTGGCATGTAGGTCGGGCAGTGGCAGAGGAGACCTCGGGAGCTTGAAATGAGGGCCTGAGTGAAGTGGATCTGCCATTATTTCCTTCTGGGCATTTTAGGTTTGTAGATGATTCCAGAAAGGAGATGAGTTTGTGACCAAGCCAGAACACTGACTAGTTTAATCAGTGCTGTTGGGAGGAAGACCTTTAGCTCTAAAGTCTTATTAATTCAGCACCACTTAGATGCTGGCATCCGAATGTGTGGCTCTCGTACGTATCTGGAAGGTAGAATCTAGTACGTATCTCGAAGCGCGGGGTTAGTAAAATACCTCAGTTTCTGAATTGTCCTTGTGACTCAGGGTGTGTCTGCTCAGCTACTGGACACCTGTGGCTGGCCCAGGCTCGCCGGGCTTGGGCTGTGTGGCTCTTTCTTTGCTGCTGGAGTCAGGACTCTTGGGCCCTGCGAGGTGGGAGGGTCCCGAAGGTCAGGCTCCAGCCCAAACCCAGATGCCCACACAGCAATGGATCAGCCCGAGCCCCACAAGCCAGAGTTGGCTGGCCTGGGCCAGTTCTGGGTGTCTTGCTGCTGTGCAGCCGTAGCCTGAAATTGCACTTGTGCCTCACTAGAAAATAGCATGGAGAGGTGCGTCCTGGGTGCTTGGGGGCTTATATCATGGAGACAAGAGCCCTTTGAAGAAGTGTTATTAAATACCACTTTGCTTGCTCTTCTGTTCAGGCCACTTCCATTTTTGGGGCAGATGCATGCAATACAAAGCAATCTTGGTAGGTTCTATCAAGGAGAAGCCACCAAATTCTGGCTAGAATTGACCTTCCACACTTATTGTGCTTGCGAGATCAGTTGTTGAAAGCCTGTAACAAACAATTAGGATCAAACTGATCTCTTTACTAATTTCTAAAAGACAACAGTACCTGATTCTGCCTCTCCTTCTCTTCAATAGATATCTGAAGCTGGGAAAGACGCCTTGCCTTCTTGGCTTCACTGGGAACCAGAGCGTAGCATCTTGGAAGGCCTGCCCCTGGAGACTGACAAGGGGGTGCATTACATCTCAGTGAGCACAGTGCACTTGGCACCCAATGGAAGTTACGTGCCCCAAACGACCAATGTCTTTTCCATTGAGGTTCACCCCGAAGAGCACAATGAGCCTCAGTCAGTACGAGCGGCTTCCCCGGACCAGAATGAGGCAGCGCCATTTATGTGTGGTCCAGAGGAGCCGGTCACAATCCTCACGGTAATTTTGGATGCTGACTTAACAAAAATGACACCAAAGCAGAGGGTTGAACTTTTAAACCGAATGAGAAGCTTTTCAGAGGTGGAACTACATAACATGAAGTTGGTGCCTGTTGTAAATAATAGACTCTTCGACATGTCAGCCTTCATGGCTGGGCCAGGAAATGCAAAAAAGGTGGTGGAAAATGGGGCCTTACTCTCATGGAAATTGGGATGTTCTTTGAGCCAAAACAGCGTCCCCAACATCAGCAATGTTGAAGCTCCTGCTAAAGAAGGTACCATGTCTGCCCATCTTGGCTACCCTGTTGTTGGCTGGCACATTGCTAATAAGAAACCTCATCTTCCTAAGAGGATAAGGCGGCAGATCAATGCCACCCCTACACCTGTCACTGCCATTGGGCCACCTACAACTGCTATCCAAGAACCACCAACCAGAATTGTTCCCACCCCCACATCCCCAGCCATTGCACCTCCCACAGAAACAACAGCTCCTCCAGTAAGAGAACCTGTACCATTGCCTAGGAAACCTACAGTTACTATTAGAACAAGAGGAGCTATTGTTCAGACACCAACTCTAGGACCAATTCAGCCAACCAGAGTGGTAGACGCCACCAGTACAATCCCTGGGCAGATTCGCCCAACAGTGACTGGGTATATAGAGCCTACTGCTGTGGTTACACCACCCACAACCACTACTAAGAAACCAAGAGTCACTACTCTGAAACCAGCCACACCATCAACAACAGATTCCTCTACAGCTACAACACGAAGGCCTACCAGAAGACCCAAAACTCCTCGACCTACCAAGCCCCTTGGCACCACCAGATCCCCAATCACTAAGCTGGAAACCCCCTCTCCACCAACCCGCGTTCAAACCACTACCATTGGACCTTTCCGCAATGAGCCACCACGGCTGACAAACCACATCGATAGAGTGGACGCCTGGGAAGGCACTTACTTTGAAGTTAAAATACCTTCTGATACGTTCTATGATAAAGAAGACACCACCACAGATAAACTACAATTGACTCTAAAGCTGAAAGAGCAGAAAATGGTGGAAGAAAACTCCTGGGTCCAGTTCAATAGCACTAGTCAACTAATGTATGGAATGCCTGACCGCAGCCACATAGGGAAGCATGAGTATTTCATGTATGCCACAGACAAAGGTGGCCTCTCTGCCGTGGATGCTTTTGAAATACACGTTCACAAACGGCCACATGGGGACAAGTCTCCAGTTAAATTTAAAGCCAAATTCTATGGAGACCACAATGCAGTGGCCAATGACATCAATAAAAAGATCCGGTTAGTAAAGAAGCTGGCTTTTGCCTTGGGCGACAGGAACAGCAGCACTATTACCTTACAAAACATCACCAAGGGCTCAGTTGTCGTGGAGTGGACCAACAACACGCTGCCTCTGGACCCGTGCCCAAAAGAGCAGATCAGAGTCTTGAGCAAAAAGATCTCTGATGAAGCGGGGGGTCCTAGCCCAGCCTTCGCTAATGCCTTAGAGCCGGAGTTCAGGCCCATAAACATTTCTGTGGTTGGTTCCGGCAGCTGCAGACACATTCAGTTTATTCCAGTGGCTAGAGATGGCAGGATTATCTCTGAAGCAACCCCGACGCTGATAACAGGCAAAGAGCCTGAGAAGAGCAGTGAAGATGATGTGTACCTGCACACTGTCATTCCGGCTGTGGTGGTGGCTGCTATCCTGCTCATCGCGGGGATCGTTGCGATGATCTGTTACCGCAAGAAGAGAAAAGGCAAGCTCACCATTGAGGATCAGGCCACCTTCATCAAGAAGGGCGTGCCCATCATCTTCGCAGATGAGCTGGATGACTCCAAGCCTCCCCCTTCCTCCAGCATGCCCTTGATCCTGCAGGAGGAGAAAGCCCCTCTCCCCCCGCCAGAGTACCCAAACCAGAATATGCCAGAGACCACCCCACTGAACCAGGACACCATCGGGGAATATACTCCCCTGCGGGATGAAGACCCCAACGCGCCTCCATATCAGCCTCCCCCCCCTTTCACAGCACCCATGGAGGGCAAGGGCTCCCGCCCGAAGAACATGACCCCTTACAGGTCTCCACCCCCATATGTTCCCCCTTAATGAAGACAAGACTCTTCGCGGAGTAGGGGCCTTTAGTCCCAGCCAGTGTTATCTGTAGGGACTGATGGCCTGCAACCCATTGCCAACCAGAAACCAACACTCAGCATCCCAGACCACAGCCAGGCCCCTGTGGGTCCTCTCCAGAAACGTTTGCTACCCAGAGTGCTGGGGGACCTTGGGGACACTGATTTTATTTTTGCCTAACAGCTTTTCTTTTATTTTATTCATAGAAAAATTCTTCTCAGCTCAAAAGTATTTCTGCCGCAGGCTTCTTGAAGTGGCCGTGGCCTGGCGCAGAGGAGAGGGATGGAGGGCCGTGCCGACGGCACTGGGTGGCAGTCTGGGGCTCTGCTCTTTGCCTTTAACACTAACTGTACTGTTTTTTCTATTCACGTGTGTCTAGCAACAGGACGTAACATGAAAGGTAGCCTGCACATAACGAAACGCAAGGGACTTTCTGAAGTCAATGCTGAGTTTTTACATTTAATCTGCTGTTTACCTAAACTTGTCTGTATAGTTTTGGGCCGGGGAGGGGAAATACTTTGCTAAAAATCAGCTCCAGAGGTGTTTCAAACCCCGTTATAGGTTAGATGTAGCCACAGTCTTTTTATCAAAGCAACCCTATTTTTTCACGGATCGTGAACCAGTCATCGCTTAGTCAGCCTGGCTGTGGGCACCATTTGCCACGCGTCACGAACCTTCCCCACTCCCCCCATGTGGGCCATTGCTGGCCTGCTGAGATATCCCCTGCGTATCCCCTTGCTGCTGGAGAACAGACCTCCGAGGTGGCTCAGAGCAGCTTGGAAACCAACCATTTGTTAACAGCGTGCCCGGCTCAGGGCAGCATCACCCCAGTGCACTGTAGGCTGTGGTGTTGGCAAGCCTGTAAGGGTGGGGCTCTGGCAAGAATGGGAGACAGTTTTACATGGTGTCACTTCTTCATGGCAGGGGCAAGCAGTGGGGTTTGAAACACTGGGAAGGGTTTTGGTGAAGATGCAGTATTTTTACGTAGAGTGATGCTATCTCCTCACTGTAAGAAGTCGTCTTGGCACAGCCCTTCATCCCTCCCCGCTGCCTCTCCCACCCTGCCTGTGCTGCACACGCTGCTCTCTGCGCACACAGATGCTGGCGGAGCTGGCTGCCGGGTGGGACAGAAAAAGCGCCAGCGATGGTTCATAGTCAAACTCCGTGAACTCTCACATCTAATTTTTTACTAAATTTTTTATACAGCCTCAAATTGTTTTATTAAAAAATAATTAAAAATGGTAACGCTGACAGCAGTTTGTATGAGCTTAGCTTCTTAGTATCAGCTCCGTGGGACTGACTGCTTTGCTCTCTTTGAGTTCTGTCTCATAGTCGTCCTTAAATCGTAGAGCCATGCCTAGGTTTCTTGCCTTTTTAAACTGAACTTCCTTCCATCATCTCTCCTGCAAGGTTGGGGCTGCCCTGTAGGCTGCTCCTGTGCTTTTTTTTCCTTTGGACTAAATCATTTTAAGCATGGATTTTTCTTGGCCGTTTGAGAACTATTTTTGGTACATTTAGAGGGAGGAAAAACCCTTTGCAATAATGTGACCCTGCCCTTGCTGGGGCGGGCAGATTCTGGCCGACTTTGCACACCAAGCAGACACTTTAAGCCATATTGACTGTTTTGCAAAGTATGTTGTGTGCTGCCATGGCCAGTTCCACACCAGTGGGTGACCAGAGAAAACGACCTTCACCTCGTACTTGCTAGGGCGGCATTTTCCATCCCGCCTCTTCGCTACTTCAAGGGATTTTGCCTATCAAAAGCAAAGGCTGTGCCTGATCTAGCCAGAGCTGCCTTCGCTCTGCAGTCTGGCTGCTTCTGCACTTGCAGCTGGGATGGAGGACTGAGATAGGGTGACTGCAAGGTGCATCTCAGGCAGGGTTTTGCTGCCGCTGGCTTTACCAGCATAGTTGCACCGCACACCAAGCGAATGTGACTCCTCTCCCGCCTTGCCTGCTGGAGTGCTGGAGCATTGCCACAGGCGTGAGCTGTGCAGGTTTCGCGGGAGAGGCACGGGCCCATCTTGTCCTGCCGGACATTTGGGCTCTGGCAAAGGGGGAGGGATTGTCTGGCTCTGGCCTTTGTCACCCAAACACCCCGATGGCTATGCAGTGAGCCCGGGGCAGTGCTGGCAGCGTGCCCCCTCACCCGCGGCTGCTGGGAACAGCTGGGCGCCCTGGGAGCTGGCCGTGCTGCATTTCACATGCCTCTCCGGCAGTCCCGTTGGAACGGCCTCCCAACCAGTGCCGTCACCCTAGCAACCGCAGCCACTGCACACTGGCCAGGCGCAGGCGCACCCGTGTTAGGCCTGGGCCTACCTGTCACCATAGAGACTGGAGGCAAAGGGGCAGTGAACAGAATAACAATCACACCATTCTCGGCGCCCGCCTTCCTCTTTGCACCAGTGCTGTTTGTTTATGCCACTAGCCACTGTAACGGGGAGAGAATCTGTATTAAAAGGGTTCACCACTCACTGCTGTGTTTTCCTTCCTGCCTAAATAAACCTGTGCTCTGCTGCACCCCGGCCTCAGCCGCCTCCTGGGGAGCCGAGGGGCAGGTCATCCCCCTTGCCCTCGCTCGTGCCGGTGCTGCTGGCCTGGGTATGTGACTGGCAGCTCAGACAGGGCCTGTTGCAGGGGCAGGGCCTTTGTGAAGGTGGGAGTGAAGCGACAGGTGTCTCAGGCCAGGTGGCTGCAGGGGCTTCCAGTCTGAGCTGTGCTGGGCCGTGGAGCCGTGAGCCCTTAGACCATTATCTTCAGAGCAAAGCATGGGCAGCAGCGATGCCAATTCGCCCCCGTGCCACACTGGCCATAGCCCGGCTGAAGGGACCACTTCTGCTCCATCAAGATGGAGACAGGAATCCCAGTCAGGCTTCAGTTAGTTTTTACACTGTTTCAGCTGAACCGGTTTCTGAAAAGCTGTGTGACCGCTGTGAACACACAACCTGCTCTGCTCATAAGCCCAAGGGGAATTTGATATTTGCTTGCCTTGTGTGCTCACAGCCCCGCTCTTGCTCATCCTGTCAGAAATCAGAGCCTGGGGTGTGTGACCAATTGCAGCAAAGCCCTGGCGATTTCAAATGCCTGCTCAGCCCAGATGAAATGGGGAGGCGGGGGGCCAGTTTGAACGGGAGGCACAATGCACCAAGTGACTGTTTTCAGGGTCCCTGGGCTCTAATTCATGCCAGCCCGGGGCTGTTCCGTGGCGAAGCGCAGTGAGGGCTGGGATATGCGCCAGTGAGCCAGCAATGCAGTTCTGCCCTTGCCCTGGACTCAGCCCAGTGCGATGAAGCCTGGGGCTCCATATATCCCGTTACGTTGCTCCACCGTCTTGTGTGCGCTGACCATGGCTTCCTCCGCATATCACGTAGCCGCCCCTTCTGAGCTGCAGGGAAGCCTAGATTTAAACAGCACCAGCAACAGCAGGCTAGTGAAAGGCCTGGCGGGGGCAGGGCAAAGCCAGCTGCCCCTGGCTGGGAGGACACAAGCTTGTTACAGGAGGGCTGCTGCCATTACAGCAGCGAGGGAGCATCACCTCTGACTCTAACTTGTCAGGGTCCTCACTAAGGTTAATTAAATCTGGAGTGACCTGATTCCTGGCCTCACGAGCATGGCACCGTCTTGGGGGGCTGGGCAGCCAGCTGAGGAACTGGATTTATTCTGGAAGGAGGGGGTGACAGCCAGCACAGTGGCTCCCTGTGCAAGTTTGAATCTTTCTGTTCCTCTCCTTGGTGTGTGGCTCCCGTGGGCGCTGGAGGCTGGGTGCTAGGTGAGGTGGGCTTCAGCCAGGGGCTGGGAGGGGAGAAGACAAGAAAACGGAAGTTTAAACAATAGCTTTTCAGCATCTTCTGCTAAAGGGATGCCAGGGGGCAGGGTTTACACACGCCACTCCCACCTCTGCCTGCATAAGCGGAGCCGCTTTCCCCGCATCCTTTGAAAGCACGTGTGTCTGTCTAGCTTGGGCCAGGGCTGGTAGGAATCCCCAGCCCCGCTTCATTCCCTACAGAGCCAGCAATGGCTGAGGCAGCCTCTAAAAGCAAGCAACGCAGCTGGTACCCATCACTCCCCATTCCATGCCCCAGCTTTCACTAGCTGGGTTCCCCTATTGATGGAGGCCTTGCGAGAAGCCTTGATCAGCAGAGGCAGGTACTTCCCTCCACACCAGCTGCATTGAAAGCAAAATACTTTTGAGGGTGTTACTTAAGTAGCTGCCCTGTCAGCTGCAGCCCCTAGCCCTGCTCCTCTTACAGAGGCGGGGGCGGTGCTGTAAGAGACAGGAATAAAGGCAATTTTTAGACCCTGTGGGTGGGGAGTTAATTTTGTACTTGCAGGTGGCTTATGATGCTGGCTGCCTCCCCTCACATGGCTCTGCCAAGCCGTAGCTCCAGGATCAGGCTAAGAACTGGCAGTTGTTTGCACTGACAACTGCTGTCTCAGCCTGGGCTCCTGCCACCCTCCCCTTTTCCCAGCGCCCCAGTCCAGAGCTTAGCCGGTCTCTAGGAGCACGGTGCTTGGCAGCTGGGCTAGAGCAAGGGCAGAGCGTGAGCTGCTTGGATGCCCCTGCGGTGACTCATTGCACATGTCGAGCTCTCTCTGCTCACTAATGTCCCTATATGGCCCCTGCTGCTGTGCGTATCAGCTTCTCTTTCCCCAGTCCAGGCCCCGCAGCCCCCGCTGCCCCCAGGCTTTGGTGGGCAGCTTCAGAGCACAGAGCGTCTGTCCCGGCCTCGGGGCGCTGCACAGCTCCATTTGCCATCTGTCCTGGGGCACGGGTGGGACCCAAGCTGCCCTTTGCATTGGGCACGTAGCAGCAGAGTTCACGGGCCTGCCGCTTGCGCTGCAAGCTGAGGCTCTGAGAACCCCCGCTAGTGGGCGAAGGCAGCAAGGGTGCGTGGGCAGTCTCCCTGGGGAGTGCGTGGAGCTGCCCCTAAACACCAAGGGCCGGGGGGGAGGCGGGAGTCCAAAGCTGAACGTCAGTCACTGCACAGCCCAGCACAGGGCAGGCGCAATGAGGCTTTGCAGGGCGGCTGGCAGGTGAATCTGTCTGGTGGGGGATGCGCCTTGCGTGCCAGAGCAGGGCCTGTGCATAGCAGCGGCTATGGGCTAGGCTGGGCACAACATACCCTCACCCCCTTCCTCTTCCTTCCCCTCCCCCCTGGGGCACAGCAACCACTGCCCTCCTTGGTTCCCTGGTGGTGAGACAGCAGGGCACGTCGGCCTGTCCCACCAGCACCCTCAGGCTCTCCGCTGTACGGGGTCGCCAGGCTCTGCCAGCAGGAAGGGGATGGCTCTTGGCCTGCCAACCCCACTCATGCCAAGTGCGCACCTCGCCAAAGGGCACAGCCCTCACCCGTTCTCCAGGTCAGCCACCCCCACCCACCCCACCCCGCAGCTCTCCAGCCCTCCACAATGGGCCAGATGCTGGGCTACAGCAGGGGCCACTGGAACCAGAGCCCTTTGGACCCAGCGCACCAGGCACCAAGTCCATCTGAGCTGCTGGGAGCCGGGCTGGGCCTGGAGACCTGGCCAGGCCAGCCATGAGCCCACGGCAGCATGGCATGAAGGGGGCAGGGGCACTGCACAGGGGCTGCCTGGGATCTGTAGACAGGGTGGGGGGTGAGATCTCTGTACAGGGGGGCAGGGATTTAATCCCATGGGTCACATCCATGCCCAGCCCCGGCCCAGCAGATCCTGGCCTGTGTGCCAGGCCTGCAAGTGCTGGGGAATGCGGGTCTCAGCTTGGAGCCCTCAGCCCTGCCGGGGACCCCTGCAGCTTGGGGGGCTAGCAGGAGGTGGGGCAGCCCTGGCACAGACGGCTCTCCCTGGCCCGCAGCGTCCCACTCGTCAGGGTTGCCAACCTGGCATTTTAGTTTTTACTCACTTGAAGATCTGAAGTTGTTTTTTTTACTGACATGTTAAATGTTTTACTGACATCCCTAAATGTGCCAGAAACAAGACAGTGTCCCCGCCGTGTCCCTGTCACACGTGTCCCGTGTCCCCGCTATTCTGAATTCGGATTTATGCAATGGTGTTAGCTGTAGTTAACTGAACAGTCAGGCTCTTTGGGCGTGGGCAGAACCAGGAGACTGAACCAGGCACGGTCAGTGTCGTTTCCAATACACACTGTGATTCTGAGCGATGACCATTGATGTCCGAACACCATGGTTTATTTCCACCCACAGTTGCAGACGTTTCCTTTTTTACGGGTTTACGAACAGCATTAAAATGACATTTTTACTGACTCCGTACATTTACAGAGGGTTGGCACCCCTCCCCGCCAAGGGTGCAGGAACGGAGGGCAGCCTCAAGCCCCTTCCCAGCCAGGCCCACACAGCCTCAGCCCTCTCACTTCCGGCCAGTGGGGCAGGCCCCTTTGCCACATCCCAGGAGCCCCAGCCCTGCTTGTGTTGCGGCAGATGTGAGCTGGGCAGGCTGGGGCAGGCATGTACTGAGCTTCTGCCAGCCTAGTGGTGCCAACGCGCCAGCTTCCTGCGGGGTCTCTTGGGAGCTGCCATCCCCAGAACTCCCTGTGCGCCCAGCCCAGGGCCTAGCACTGCCCTGTTCCTCAGAGAGCTCCGCTGGCACTGTGCTGGGCCGGGCACAGCCCCCACCCCCGATAGGGCCAGTGACCCCCCAGGGCACCCAACTGGGAGGCAGAAGGGCTACTCCTAGATTTTGCCCTGGTATTCACTGGGGCAGAGTGACTGTGTGAGGGTCCCCTATGCCCTGCATAGGCCCCACCACCATCAGTGCCAGCTACAGGAGCTTGGGGGGGGGCCCCCCACAGGCCATTTCCTCCAGGGCCCCCTGGCTCCCAGGGCAGGGACAAGCACCGACAGACACAGGGTTAACCCACCCACCGTGCCAGGCCACCCCATCTGGGGCAGACACTGCACAGGATGTGATGCCCCTGGTGGAGACAGCAGGCCTCTGCCCCCTCATAAACCCCACAACAGTGCACCCCAAGGCAGAGAGGAGTGGCCCAGCAGGGCTGGGGGTGGCTGGCTGATCCTGGAGGGAGGGGAACCCCCCCCCAGCTGTACAGAAGTATTCGGGGGCCAGCAGACAGGCTGGAGCCCTGTAAGCTGCATTTGCTGGAGGGTTGGGGCTGCTGGCCCCGGTGTGCTCCCAGCTTCACTCTGGGCAGCTGGCGCCAGCTGGGGCAGGACAGTGGGGCTGTGTTCAAGCTCCAGCCCCCAGGGAGGGGCTGGCAGCAGCAGCAGCTGGCCAGCCCTGGGAAAGGCGTAGGGTTTGGCACCAGGGCCTGACAGGTGCCAGGCTGCCCGGGGTCCGGTGCTGACATGGCTCCAAGGAATGGGGCAGCTGGGAGTGGCTGTGCAGACCAGAGCAAGGAGCCGCCCTGGGCCAGGGACCAGCTTGGCCCATATTCCCAGGGAGTATTTGGCAAGAGCTCGCTGGTGGGTGTCACAGAGACATACGCCAGCTGTGCCAGCTCAGCCCTGTCCCAACAGGTCTGCGGTGCCCCTCACTCCCGACCCACAGCCCCAAGAGCATCACGGAGTGAACACCCAGCCCACCAACATACCCGTTCCCACAGGAGTCCCCAAGGGGCCCCCATTTGCTTCTCAAACCCACTGCAGCATGAGGGGGACCCTCTCAATGTGCACTGGCCCTGGGCCCTCCAGGGGCCTGGCATTGCTCTGCTTCAGCGCCATCCTACCGCTTCCCCATGGCATGGAGAAGTGTTAGCATGTTGCTCGGGGCAGCGTGTGAGGAGGCGAATGAGGGTCCCAGGGGCTGGTTGGGGGCTGCTGAGTTGGGAACCATTGAGCAGCTGGGAACAGCCGCCGGGCAGAGCCGGCAGCGTGAGACTGCCATGTGTTCAGGTGGCCAGGAGAGGGCGCGCGTCATCGTACCCATCCCAGACAGCCCCAGACAGCTCACCCCACAGATGCCCTCTAGCTAACCCCTCTCAGCCCATCCCTCCCTCAGTGAATCCCTCTCCCCATGCACAGCACAGCTGGCTACTTCCCTACACGCCCCCACGCCCTGCTCGGTCTATCCAGCCACCGGCAGGGCTGAGGAGGCACGGCAGGAAACGTGCGCATGCTGGTGCCCTCGACGGCAAGGTCCACGAGCCCATCCTGAGCATCCAGGCTGGCCCCTGCCCCGGCCAGGCCCACCCAGCCCAGTGCCTGTGCTGGCTCTGACACCTGTGGAACCAGTGCATAGCTTCAAGATTTCGAGGGCTGGGTGCTGCCTGTAATGAACCAATTTACATATTTGCAAATACTCTGCCTTTAATCCCAGGGGTCAGTTTGTGCCCTTGTCAGGGCTGGGGAGATGCCCTGAGAAGCGACACCCCCACCCCATCCCTGCCTCTTTGGGGGCAGACCCTCCTTGGGTCACGGGGGCAGCTCAGGCCCAGACAGTCCGTGGCCTCTCTGCTGTGTTGGCCCTTGGGGGTGCTGGTGCTGAGACCCAAGATGCCTGAGCTGCCTCCAGGGCGGGCTGGCCCCTGGGGCTGACGAGTGACCACCTTGACAGATGCCTCAGGACACCGGCAGCCGGTCCCCGGTAAGCCCTCTCTGGGGCTTCGTGCTACAGACAATCTGCAAAACATGAAGAAACCTATAGGACAGGCAGGCAGCAGAGCTGCGGCAGGAACGTGGCCAGGCGTTGGGGTCAAGGCCAGAGCTGCGGCCAGGTGCGGGACCAGAGCAGAGCTGGGGGCTTCCTCCACGTGTGGGCTGGCCTGGGGCTCACTGCACCCCCAGACGTTCCTCCATAAGCCCCTCGGGGGGTCACCCCACAGTTTGGGGAACACAGCCTTAGCCCTTCCCCTTGCCATGAGGGCCAGGTTTTCATGACTGGCTCACTGCGTATTTTTATTGGGGTTTGAGGCCAGCACTGTCAGCCCCGTTACAGCAGGACAGGGTAGCGGTAGTAGGCCATTATCCTCTGGGTGACCCAGCCCCAGCAAGGGATGCAGCACAGCCCTTACCAGCGGGTTGCCCGGCTGTCTGCTGAGCAGAACAGGAGCGCCTGGCTCTGGGAGGGGAGGTCTAGTGGTTAGCGCCCGGCCAGCTGAGCCCAGAGGGAGCAGCCCCGCTCTGCGAGGCAGCCCCGCTGGGCCCCGGGTTCTGCCCCGGCTGCTGGGCCGGGCGCGCCCAGGTGCAGAGGCACTGGCAGGGACGGGGGAGACCCGAGCCGCATCGCCTCGGCCTCGCGCACCGGCCGTCAGGCCACAGCCGGGCTCCAGCCCCAGCCCAGGGGACCCGCGGCAGCTGGCGCGGGGGAGCCACTGCGCGCCCCAGGCCCGGCCGCGGGTCTGCGCGCACCGCGCACCCTGCTCCCCGCCGGGCTCAGCGGGGCTGCCCCAGCCACTCTCGGCCCGAGCCCCGGGCACGAGCCCCGCGGCCGCCCGCCAGCACCCCGGCTGGGAGAAGCTCCAGGGTGGCCGAGGCGGCTGGGCCAGGCCGCGCGCTGGGGTCCCCCGGGCAGGACCCGAGCAGCCCCTCGGTGCCGGCGCGAGCTTGCGGGAGGAGACCGCGTGGGCAGCAGCGGCCCGGCAGGCCCGGCGCGAGCCCTGCTGTGCCTTGGCCGCTCCCGGGGCGGGCGGGGCGCGCCGTTCACTCTGGAGCCTACCGACACGCGGGGCGGGCGGCCTCTTGCGGCCGGACGTCGCAGGGCTCGGACACGCCCACGGCTCGGCTCAGAGCCACCCCTCCCCCAGCGCCCTGCGCGCAGCCGCGCTGCCCTTCCGCGAGCCGTTCCCATGGAGACGGGCGGGCCTGTCTCTAGCCCCGCCTCCCGCTGTCCGTGGGATGGAGCCGCCGGCGCCGAGCCTGGGACACGGAGCCGGGTGAGACCCGCCCCCCCGCCCGGCTCCTGCCCCCGCCCCCGCCCCCGCCGGGCTTCCGGGCGCTGCCCGGCGGGACCGGCCGGGGGGCGGGGCTGCCCCGGGCGGGGGGCGATGGGGGGGACCGGCTGGGGGCGATGGGGGCGGGGCTGCCCCGGGCGGGGGGCGATGGGGAGGACCGGCCGGGGGGCGATGGGGGCGGGGCTGCCCCGGGCGGGGGGCGATGGGGAGGACCGGCCGGGGGGCGATGGGGGCGGGGCTGCCCTGGGCGGGGGGGCGATGGGGGGGACCAGCTGGGGGCGATGGGGAGGACCGGCCGGGGGGCGATGGGGGCGGGACTGCCCCGGGCGGGGGGCGATGGGGGGGCCCGTCTGACTGTTTCTCTCTGCCCCCCCCCACAGCCGCCCGCTGGCACCCGGCCCGGTGTCCTGCACCGTGCGCAGCCCCGTGACGCTGCAGGTGGGGGATGCGAAGACGGACCTGGCCCGGCCCGGCGTGGCCGTCATTGACGTGGCCTTGCCCCCCGCCCAGCCCCTGGACGTAGGTGTGAGGGGCCCTGCCCTGGCCCCCACCGGCCCTGTGCCCACAGCCCCGGGCACTGCCCGCAGAGGCACTGGCCCTGCGCCCAGGGCACCTTGGCTCTGCAGGCCGGCACCGGTGTGGTAGGAAATGAGACGGTGCCGTGGGAACCCAACACCCGCCAGCTGCCTGGGGCTGCATGGGACCAGCCAGAGCGAGAGGGAAACCCTCGGGGGTGGCGCTGCCATGCTCCCACGGGGGCCCTGCTCGCTGTCGGGGCGCCCGTGACATGGCAATGAGCTCAGGGCCCAGCCCCAGCTTGCTCCACACGGGCTCAGCACACTCATGTCAGCGCCGGTGGGGCTGAGGCTCTCGGGGCACACGGACGCCCAGTGGGGACCTAAGAGCTAGTAGCCGGAAAACACGCAGGGACCAGGCGCCATCAGGCATGTGCTTGAGCCACTCCCGCTGCCTCCAGTAACTGCACGGTGTGCCCAAAGAATGCCAAGAGGGGCACTGCCACAGAGACTGAATAACAAACCCACATGGGCACACTTGCTGGCCAGACATCAGCAGTTGGGGGGGCTGTAAGTTTGGGGCTCCAGGACAATGATGGGGTGGATTGCACCCTCAGCATCCTCCACTGGGGGGAGTGGTAGATAAATTGGAGGGTGGCAATGGGAGACGGGTTTCAGTGGATGAGAAGCTGGCTATGAGTCAGCAGTGTGCCCTGGCTGCCAAGAAGGCCAATGGCATATTGGGCTGCATTAGTAGGAGCATTGCCAGCAGATCGCGGGAAGTGATTATTCCCCTCTATTCGGCATTGGTGAGGCCACATTTGGAGTAGTGTGTCCAGTTTTGGGCCTCCCACTACAGGAAGGATGTGGACAAGTTGGAGAGTCCAGTGGAGGGCAACAAAATGATGAGGGGGCTGGAGCACATGATTTCTGAGGAGAGGCTGAGGGAACTGGGCTTGTTTAGTCTGCAGAAGAGAAAAGTAAGGGGGGATTTGATAGCAGCCTTTAACTACCTGAAAGGGGGTTCCAGGGAAGATGGAGCTAGGCTGTTCTCAATGGTAGTAGATGACAGAACAAGGAGCAATGGTCTAAAGATGCAGTGGGGAAGGGCTAGGTTGGACATTAGGAAATACTTCTTCCCTAGGAGGGTGGTGAAGCACTGGAATGGGTTATTTAGGGAGGTGGGGGAATCCCCATCTTTAGAGGTTTTTAAGCTGCGGCTTGACAAAGCCCTGGCTGGGATGATTTAGTAGGGGTTGGTCCTGCTTTGAGCAGTGGTTGGACTAGCTAGCTCCTGAGGTCCCTACCAACCCTCATCTTCTAGGATTCTATGACGTTCCCATGGCTTTGGAAGGGAAAATGCCACTTGGCCGATCTGAAGCAGGTTGGTGGGAGGGCTAAAGGGCCAGGCCTGACTACTGCCAAATCTTGTCTCCACCAGGGAACGCCTCTGGGTGCAGCTGGCTGCACCGGGAGAGGCATAGGCAGAGCTCCTTGCCAGAGTTGGCCAGGCACTGGGGCACCTTAGGCAGCATCTTGCAGCCCTTACACTGTTCACAACCCAATAACTGGGCTTTGCCAGGTCTGAGTTCGGAGGGGGACAGTTTTAGGCCCAGCTAGTGAATGAATGGCTTCCTCTGCCAGCCTGCCAAGGAGCCCTGACAGAGAACGCCACTGGCATTCCCAGTTCTCCTGTCTACCGCACGTAGCAGAGGGCCTGCATTTCAATGCAGTGGCCAGAGGTGGGTAGTACAGAGAGACAGCACGTCCCCGCCCGGAGAGAATAGCAAAACGTGGGGCTTTGAATCAGGCTTTTAAGCAAGGGCAGCTTGTATCAAACTGTCTGGGGTACAGGTAGATTTTTAGCTGCCATATTTACATTTACAGTGCCAAGCTGATGGCACCAGGAGCTGTACGTTCGTAGATTCCTGGGGACCCTTGTGCGCATCTAGTCTAACTTCCCATATAGCACAGGCCATAGAATGTCACCAAAGTAACCCCTAGAGCAGATCTGTTAGAACATCCAATCCAGAGTGAAATATTGTCCGTGATGGAGAATCCAGCATGTCCCTTGCAGCATTGTTCAATGGTTAGTTACCCTCTGTGTTAAAAAACGTACGCCTGATTTCCAGTCTGAATTTGTCTAGCTTCACCTTCCTGCCATTGGATCTTGTTATCTGCTAGATCGAAGAGCCCTCTCATCCAATTTCTGGTCTCCATGTAGGTACTTGGAGACCAGGATCAAGGCGTCCTTAATCTTCTCGTAGTTTAAGCTAAAGAGTGACTCCGTGAATCTATCATAAGATACGTTTTCTAGTCCCTTAATCATACTTGTGGCTCTTCTACGAACCCTCTCCAGTTTATCAGCGTCCTTCTTGAATTGTAGGCACCAGAACTGGACTCTGTATTCCAGCCCCAGGACCAAATACAGAGGTAAATGACCTCCCTGCTCCTACTCGAGATTCCCATTTATGGATCCCAGGATCTCATTAGTTCTTTTGGCCAGAGTGTTGCACAGGGGGCTCGTGTTCTGATTATCCACTACAACCGCCAAGGTCTCCAAGCTCTTCCTGGCTCCCCTTCCTCTGCTGGAAAGGATTCTGGGATGGGTGAAGTGACACTCCTGCCAGGCCTGCCTGCCCCTCCCTTCCTAGGTACCTGTGCAGCTTTGTGCAGCCTGATTGCTGTGCTGGCCCCAGGACTCGGCTGCTGCCAGTCGCACTGAGTGAAGTCAGGGATGGTTTGAGGATGTGGCTCCAAGTAGGCCGAGTGAACGGTTTCTCTCCTGTGCGGGCAGGGGGTCTCTGTGAGGGTACCTGCCTGTCCGGGGCAGAGGGCAGGGCTGGCTCGTGGTGACCCGCCGGTGGCTTGTCTCAGTTGCAGGAGATCGTCTTTAAGAATTCGTACACGGCTTTCCTGACGGTGCGGGTGCAGCGGCGCTGCCCCTGCGACGTGAGGCGCGAAGGCGCCAGAAAGTGGGCCACGTGCTTACGGAACCACTGCCTCATGCCCACACCGCACACAGAGGACGGCTCCCAGGATTACTTCTCTCTCGTCAGACAGCAGGTCAGGACTCGGCTCCCCTGGGCTTGGGGCTGGGCCTGTGGTCCCAGAATCCCCTGCAGTTAGAGCAGCTGCAGAGCGCTGGGTGTGCCCCGGCCGGAGCCGGGTCAGATGCATAGGCTGAGCTGGGCTGGGCCTGACACTCCCTGGAGGGGAGGCTGCTCAGAAGGACCCAGGTGGTGCAGGAAGGCCAGCTGGGGATTCAGCAGGGAGCTTGCTTCCCAGTCCAGTCAGCAGAGTCCACTCGCCGCTGGGCAGATCGCTGGGGAGCCGACAGCATGGCGCAGGAGAGCAAATTCCATGGAAATTGTTCTGCAGTGTTGTAGGGTCCACCCCAGAGCCAGCTGCCATTCCGTGCTAGGGGAGTGGCTGAATTGCCTAATGCGGTGTGGTTTGCACCTCTGCTGCCTTCTGGCTGCTCTGGGGGCCTGGGCCATCTCTGTCTCCAGGGTGGACAAGCCTTGGTGGGTTATTGTATTGCAGTCGTGCCAGGCCCACCCCAGGAGCTGCCAGTCTGTTTTTATCCTGCCGTGTGGAAAGCCTGGGCCGTGATTCTTGGCCCGATCTAACCTCCTGAAACAGTCGGCCAGCCATCATGCCTTGGGCTCCGCTCCCGCCCCAGGGCTGGCAGCCCTTGTGCCCTTGCTGTGGCCGCCGGGCTCATCACAGTCGCTGTTGGCTCTGGCAGATGCTGTGTGAAGTGGATCAGGTGACGGCGATGCGTTTGGTTCTTCGCCAGCCCTCCCCCGTGTGGCTGCACTTCACCCTGGAGGAGCTGCGGCTCTACCCCCGTGGCCAGAAGGTGAGTGACAGGCTGCCCTTCCCCCAGGCACTGTGCTAAGCTGCTCAGCTGCAGTGCTGGGCATGGCCCAGGACTCTCGGCTGGCTTCCCCCAGGAGCGCTGTGGTTGGGAAGCAGCTGCCCCGCCTGTGCCTGGGGGCACGCCCTAGATCCTGCCCCACCACCACTTGCCTGTGCCCCTCGTGGTGGGGGCTGCACCAGGCTTTGAGCCTGATGCCTGAAGCTCCCCGCATCACCCTCCAGAGCCCCGGGGCTAGTGGGGTGCAGTTTGCAGCCTGGGCCACGGTGTGTGGTCCTCTGTTTCCATGCCCAGCACGCACTAGGGAGTGCGGCCATCAGCCCCAGCAGGTCCAGGCCGAGGCAGGTTGCCCAGGCCCTGGGGAGGGACTGGAGCTGGGAAGCAAGCTCCAGCCAGACCTGGCTCCAGGGGAATTCCCTTGTTCTGGGCTGCGCCAGAGGCGCCAGCATTACACGCAGCAGTGTGGGTGGGGCAGCCTGTCCCTGTGCACCTGGGGAGCTGGGGCTGCTAGGTGGGCTCTGCTCTGCTCACCTGCTGACTTTGACTCCTTTCAGAGCCCCCAGAGAGACTTCCCTTCCTGGCTGTCCCACCTGACCCCCCAGCGGCCGCTGGCAAACCTGCATGGGGTAAGCAGGCTCCTCAACAGTCCTGAGTGTGGGGTACCCCAGGGGGTGGGGCAGAGGGCAGGGTCCCAGCCAGGGGCGGGGTGCCCCAGGGGGTGGGGCAGAGGGCGGGGTGCCCCAGGGGGTGGGGCAAGAGAGCAGGGTCCCAGCCAGGGGTGGGGTGCCCCAGGGGGAGGGGCAGAGGGCAGGGTCCCAGCTGGGGATGTGTTGTCCCAGGGGGAGAGGCAGAGGACAGGGTCCAGGCCAGGCGTGGGGTGTCCTGGGAAAGGTGGGTGCCTGGGGGGGAGGGCAGAGGGCAGGGTCCCAGCTGGGGTGGGGCTGTCCCTGCTGCAGACAGCTCAGTGGGGAAGGGCAAGGGAGTGCGCTGGTCGGGGTGCTGGACCGCGTGTGGAGCCGCAGGCGTGCTGATGCCGTGGGGGGAGCTCCTAGACCCTGGGGAGTGGTAAATGGGGGCAGCCCCTGGGTCACAGTGAGAGCCGCACGTCTGGGACAGCACCACGTGGCTCAGCAGTGGTGGCAGGCGGGAAGGGCGCTGCAGGGACGGCGCTGGGGGTGCAGAGCAGCCTCTCCTTGCTGTGGCGGCACTGCCCCCGGGCCCAGTGGAGGTACTGCAGTGCTTTGCAACTCTGCTGGCCTGCCTGGGAAATCTGCTCCCCCTGCAGTGCGGGGTGAGTGGCACCGTTCCCTGCCTGTGGCCGCCGTGAGAGAACAGGCCCTGCACCCCAGACAGGTGGCAGGGTCAGCACTGGCCATGGTGCCGGGACCCTTCCCCCACTCCGCTCCAGCCCACCCCGGCAGCCAGTTCCCAGTGACTGCGCAGGGGGAGGTGGTCCCAGTGGTGATGAGCAGGGGAGGGCCCAGGTTGAAACCCCGCACGCTGACTAGAGCCGAGAGCCCAGTCGTGGCCATGCAGATCCGGCTCTGTGACGTCCCTGGCCCGGATCTAGCCCTGTGCGTGCGACCCAAGGGCCAGTGCCTGCGCTGCCCTGCCAGACACTGTGCTCTGGCCCTGCTCAGTGCTCAGCCTCTCTTCTTAAACAAGGCGCCAGCTGGGGTGCCCCGGCCTCCAGCCCTTCGCTGGGTCCCTGCTGGCTCCAGGAGAAGCCGTGTATAGGCCAGTGAGGTTTGTGTCCCGGGGGCCACTGGGGCCAGCCGCCGTCCGTTGGTGAGTGCCAGGCAGTGAGAGCTGCGGCGCGTGCCGTGGCTAAGGCTGTGCCTCAGGGACCCTCCGGGGAAGGCTCCGTCCAGGTCTGCGCTTCGCGGGGCGTCCGGTCTGTCGGCACCGCTGGCGTCACGCTGGCCTTTTCAAGAGGTTTGGAGGAAACGGAATTCGTTCCTGAACGGTGCACAGCCAAGCCCTGCTCCCCAAGTTCCCAGCTAGCGTCTCCTGTCAGCGTGTGCCATGGAGACTCAGCCATGCATTGAATCTGGTTTTGTTCATTAACGGGCTGCTGTCACTTGGACACTGAGCCTGATGACGGTGCTCGGCTGGGGACGCCACGGCTGACGGCAGCCGGGATCTTCCAGGAAGAGGCCGCTGCCGTTTCAGCACAGACCAGAGCGTTGTGGCCATGCTGAACTGGCTGGGAAGAGCAGACCCTTTGCCAGGCCAGCCCTGCCATGCCCTCCCCACCAGGAAGGGTGTGCCAGTCCAGAACAGCCAGTAGGGTGGGGGGAGGGCACAGACAGCAGGCCTGGCTGGGGTAGAGTCCTGGCAGTGGCATGTGGCGCTGGCTGGAGCAGTCAAGGGTGTCGTGTGGTGCTTTCCCATTTCATCCCCAGCATTGTGATGTGGTGGGAGGGTGCGGAGCCTCGTGTGTGCCCAGACTGCTGCAGCGGGACTGTGTCAGGGCCCCATTGAGCCAGGCACTGCCCTGTCAAAGTGGAGCAATGGGACAAGGCAGCTCTGGTGGAGAGCAGAGGAAACCGGATGCGTGCCCAGCCTCCTGACAGACGAGCAGTGCCCATCACTCACCTGGCCAGGGCCAGAGCACTGCACCGTGGGCAGTGAGGGTAGGCGAGGTAGCAGCTCTCTGGGTGGGGGGCTGCCCTCAGACACACCCATCCCAATAACTGTTGCTTGTTGCAGGGTGTCCCCGACCCAGAAAAGGTGTCCGCAGAAGTCCAGCGACTGTGGGTGCTGACGGAGATGATCCGCGCCAACCAGGCGGCAGCCCGAATCGGGCGCTTCGACGTTAGTTTCCAGTTAGTTCTGTTCCCTGCCCATGGGACCGGCCACAGCTCTGTGCTCGCAGTGTGGCCTGCGGGCTGTGCGCTGGGTGCTGGCAGCGTCTGCAGTCACCGGAGCTGCTGGCCGTGCTGGGCAAAATGCCAGCGAGCTGCTGGGGAAGCCACGGGGTCCAGGTGCAGCTTCTCCAGCAGGAGGCGATATCGGGAGCTCTGTCGGGTGTAGGGAGCGCTCAGGTCTCAGCGCCACCGCTCCCAGCCCTTCTGATATTCCAGCTCCCATTCCACTGCAGTGGAAGGCACAGGCTGTGTGAGCACGCGCAGCCCTCGCCGTCCCAGCAGCCATCCTAGCGGGTGTGTCGCAGGGGGGCTCTCAGCCAGTCCCGGCAGGAGACAGTGGGGTGCCTGCGCTGCTGGAGGTGACACTGCTGTCTGTTTCAGGTGGATGGCTGCTATGACATCAATCTGCTCTCCTACACCTGAGCTCGGCCCCAGCCTGGCCACCCGCGCTCTGGCCTGCCACCCAGCACGTTTCCCCTGCATTGCTCAGCCCAGAGGGGTTGCTGGACAAGGAAGGTTCTTGCTCCGCCGTCACCGATCGCCGCTTGCCCTCAGCTCTCCCCAGACGAGGGGTGTTTTCGGCGCCTCCCTGTTCTGTGCTCCCTCAGCCTCCCCCATGGCATGGCTCTGCTCCCTGGCACCGGCTGCACTCCTGCTGGGGGCTGCTGTCTGCCAGCCCTGCAGCCTGTGGGCCATGGACTTCCCTGGCTCCCTGCACTACAGAAAATCCTCGTTCTGGGCCCGTGAGCCGCTGGAACCGCTCTACGGCTGTGGGTGTTCGGCAGAGCTCCCCCTCCCCCCAGGGAAACACTGCAGAGTCCTGCTGCTGGTGGGATCTGGGGCATCAATAACCCCAGGTGGGGGGACGCTCGAGGAGGAGCTGGGCTCTGGGAACAGACAGCGACTGCCCGAATGCTGCTCTCTGCCCCTCCCGGCCTGGGGCTGCCTGGAGCTCAGTGCGGGGCTGCTGCTGCCTGGGGCACTCCTAGGCTTGTGACACTCCCTGGTCGCTTGCCATTGCCTGTGGGCAGAGTGGGGAGCCTGTGGCTATGCTGTGCTGCCCGGCCTGCTCTGGCCTGTTGTGGGGCCCTGCCCTCCATGGCTGTGAGGCTGCTGGGGCGGGAGAGACAAGGCAGAAGGTCCTGGCGGTGGATTTTAGCCAGGCCGCTGAGCTTGGAGCCTTGGGGTGGAGGGGCCGTCCCCCTCATGCAGCTGGGAACCGAGCCCCAGAGACCTGCCCCGCTCAGGTAGGGGAGTTTGAAGCAGCACTGGGAATTGGACCCTGCTCCAAGCCGTGCTGCACGTGGCCAGGGGAGGTGGCCCCTCTTCCCATCCCTGCAGGGGCATGCCTTGTGCATTTGCTGCTCCTGCTGCTCTAATAAACATCCCGAAGCTGAGCTGTGCACGTGGTTTGTCTCAGCCAAGCCAGGCCCAGGCAGCAGGGCACGGCACAGGCATGCCGCGCAGGGGCTCCCTGCCGTGTGCCCGCCCCAGCCGTCACTCGGCTCTCAGAAGAGGCGCAGGGGCTGAGGGGACAGTGGCCAGCGAGGACACGGCCTGGCAGGAGGAGAGCTGGGGGTGGGTGAGGGTGTGGCCAGCCCAGGCTGGTAGGGTGAGTGAGGGGAAAGAACAAGGACAGCCCTTGCCCAAGAACTGACAGTCTCCACTAGACTGCTTCTGGCGGCACAGCCGCACAGGGAGCACGTCCTGTGGGTGCGTGCACGCTGGGCTCCTCGCACTGGCAATGCCCGTGCGCACCAGGTGCATGTCACCGCAGAGTGCAGTGCACCCCGGGGGGGCATCCCACCGTGCAACGTGCCACCATCCAGCGCAGGGTCTCCTGGGAAGTGTTTGCACTGCGTGACAGGTCTGAAGCGAGTTATGCGGAAGTGACGGGGAGCCTGGGTCACCTTCCCTGTGTGCAACTATCGGTAGCCCTAATGCGAGCTGCATCCCATCATTTTCATGCCTTTCTTCAAAATCCCCCACACGTGCGTGTCCCTCCTCCCCGTCTCCATCTCGGACACGCACGGAGCCTGTGCCGCTCAGTGCTGCAAGCACAGGGCACACGAGCCTGGGCTAATGGCAGAGCTGCAAGAGGAACCGAGTGGGGAACGTGCTCCCGTGGAGGACAGGTTGCTGGGGGACACTGCGAACCCATTCAGGGTTGCTGGTGGCAGTCACGGAGCAGCTGCGGATGGTGGCGCGCTGCTTGTGGGCCCGAGACCTTAGCCCTGCCTGGTGGGATTGCAGCGTGTGCAGCTGTGGGCTGCCACGGAGGGTTCAAAGGACAAGGAGGAACTTTTGTGGATGTTTAGAGGGACCTGCTCCCTGGCGGGTGGGGAGGGGGGGCAGCCTGGGAGGAAGTCCCCAGCGGCTGGGCTGACACTGCAGCAAGTCAGGCTGGGCTCTTGGCCGGCTGTGCCAGCGTGGCAGTGACTGTGACGAGGTCAGTGGGGCCGTTTGCTGCAAAGCCTGAGCCCAGAGCCCCTTCCAGGCAGCAGCCCCAGCCCGTCACGGCAGCTCGGTGCTCGGCGTTGCTGTGGGTGCCAAGCAGGGACGAATGTGGGAAGTGTTCCGATGGCAGTGCTGCGTCAGTTTCCCTTGCTGTTGCTGCGCACGGAGTGTGACGAGCAGGAGCTGTGGGCTGGTTTGTCCTGGAGCTGGTGTGGGGAAGGGCCATTAAGGAGGGCTGGGACCTACCCCTATCACTGGAAGACCCCACAGAGACAAGGGAAACCTCCGGGACTGAACAGTTGACCCCTTGGCTAGGTGGGACGCCTCTGAACTTGGGCAGCAGACGGGTGGGGAGGAGATCTGGGCTCACCAAGACAGAGCAGCTGTCTCTGGAACTAAGAGCTGGTATAGCGAGCAAAGGGACAGCGCCATGGCTACACCGCTCGAGTGTGGGACAGATCCACACCCCAGCGGGGTGGAGCTAAGCCGACCTAACCCCGGGTAGCCAGCTCTAGGTCGACAGCGTTCTTCTGACAGCTCCGCTGCCACCTCTCGGGGAGGTGGGGAACATGCACTGTTGGGAGGAGCCTGCCCTCGGCGGTGGCATGGCTTCCCCCAAGCGCTGCAGCAGTACCGCTGTGCATGGACAAACCTAGAGGAAGGAAGCACCGATGGCTGCTAAGCAGCATGGCTCCAGGAGGCCCTGGTGTTGGCCAGGATGGCCCAGGGCCTGCGCGTTGTCAGCCTAAGCCCCAGTGTAGATGTGGCAGGTCCATGGAAGAATTCGTCTGGTGACTGAGCAGAACCTTGGCAGCAGCTCAGCTGCAGTGCCAGCGCTGGGCCACTATCACACCCACAGCACAGACGGCCTTAAGCTTAACCGCTGCTCCCGTGCTACGCTACGACCCTCCGCGCTGCTACTGGAAACGGCCGCCGGGCGTCATTGCAAACCCTGGCTGAGGATCACTGAGCCCTGAAGAGGGCAAGTCTCTGACCAGCGTCTAGCTCAGGCCCGGGCTACGCGCCAGTTTCGGTGGCACGTTATGCTGGGCTCCAACCACTGAAGTCTGCATGTCACTTGGGCGCCCGCTCGCTGCGCTGCCTCCGTCAGCGCCGCATGTCGCGGGAGTGCCTGCATGGCTGTGCCTGGATGCAAAGCATGGTGCATGCCGGGGCGGTGTCTCTTGGCACCTGGTGCCGTTTGGGTTGGGTGGGGTAGTTGTGAGTCGGCCAGGGATTTCTGGGAGCAAGGGGGTCAAAATCCCACCACGCCACTGCCCACGCCCCAGAACTTTCACTTTTTAGTAAGCCTCTCTGTCCCGTTTGGTACTTTTCGGTGCCCGCCGGCAGAGCTCAGCCGGTTCTCGTGCACGCCACTAGCCCAGGCTGCACAGTTCTGTAGGGCGTGTCCAGCTTGAGGGAGCCCAGCACCGCTCAGGCCTGCAATGAGGATGATGCAGAAACATTTGAGTGCAATGACAGGACGCCGATGGACACAGCAAAAGATCAAGGCCAGGCTGCTGCTGGCATTCACAGAGCAGCTCCACGCAGTGCAGCGTG
This sequence comes from Mesoclemmys tuberculata, assembly GCA_007922155.1. Taxonomy (NCBI): domain Eukaryota; kingdom Metazoa; phylum Chordata; order Testudines; family Chelidae; genus Mesoclemmys; species Mesoclemmys tuberculata. The sequence goes on from ML677084.1 coordinate 668,126, forward strand.
GTTTCCGGGTCCTTGAAAGGAGCACAACCTGGGAGTATCCCATCGTCAGGCAGGTCTGGGGCAGCAAGCAGGGGCTCCAGGATGTTTAGCTGGGCAAGGCCACAATCTGGGGGCTGTGTGCCAAAATTCCCCCCCAGCCCTCTGGCAGAGGGACACCAGAACAACAGCTGCAACGACAGTGGAGATGAGTGGTGATCACGCTCTTGAAGCTGGCAAGGCTGGCTTGCTCTGTGTCGCTGGGAAATCAGTTTGGTACTGGAAAATCCACTCTGCGGGCTTGTGATGAAGCAGGGGATTTTCTTACTGTTTTGTATGAATGGTAGGTGTCTCAGTCCCCCTGTGTGTTGCATGATTAACCAGGTGGTGGGACAAGAGTGTCTGTTCTTTGCAGTGACCCCTAGAGGGCCAGGTGTGGCTACTGCTGGCTAGCTGCCTGGGCCAGACAATGTCCGGATATTTTGTAGCTTCGCAACTGATGATCAGGGGGTGGGGGGAAGGAAGGGGCAGGCAACCTCTGCAAAAAGCCAGCTCGTTACCAAGATGAAAGAGGTGGAGGCCAGGTGACCAGTTTTTCCAGGGAAACTCAACAAAGGACGGAGGAGGGGCAACTGGGCATGCCTGAGATAGGCTGCTGGCCTAGGAGCAGGACATTCCAGTTTTGGGGTCCCGGGGAGGGGAAGTGGGGCTGGGAGCTCTGGGTGTGACCAAGATGGACTGAGCTGTCACTTTCCTACAAGTGTCCTAGGCAACTAATCAACACCCGCTTTACAAGGTTGGCCGAGTCATTGCTACCGGATGCTCCTGATGCCCTAGGCAGCACCATCCACGGGACGCATGCAGATCCCACCGCTGCCACCAACTGTCACGGGTGCAAGGCTTGGTGCTCTGGAACAGCTCTGGGTCAGACCCAGGCAGGGCAGCTCTCACTAGACACTAGGGTTTCTCTCCTTGGCTTCAGTGCCCCTGTCCCACACCATGAGCTCCCCGCAGCAAATCCTCCCCAAAGGGGCCCTGCACCCCACTTGGGCAGTCAGCGATGACTCGGTGTAACGGGTTTAGTAGCCATGTGGAACCCAGTGTCAGAGAGCTCTTAGTTGGCACCGAACCCAGACAGTTACAAGATGGGTCCATCTTGGTCAGAGCCAGAGCCCTGGCTCCAGCCCCTGCTGAGTTGGGGGGTCTTTGGTCAGCCCTGAGCAAAGACATCATGTCGAGGTGCCTTTCCCGCTGGGCTTTGCACCTCTCCTGCAGCAATGGCTCTCGCCAGCCTGTCTTTCTCCACGGTCGCATGCTGAAGAGCCACCAGGCCAGAAGCTGCTGATAAAACCAGACACCCGGGCAGTGGAGCCCAGAGCCTGACGGTGCCATTGTGAAGACAGGGGCATTGTGGGCCGGGAGCTGGAGGACTGTTTGGGCTGCACTTCCACTGTGGTGTTCCTGCATTGGGAGACAAGGCTGCGTGCAGATATCTGCAGCCGGGGACTCCCTTGACCTGACTGTGGTGGGCAGACCAAACCTACGGGCTGGGCAGAGTTGTGGGGCAAAGCAGGGGGGATGGAGCCTGGCCTGGAGGAGTGGGACCCCTGGGCTCTGGGACAGGGAGAAGGGAGCCTCCAAATGAGGAGGCTCCATGGCAGAAGCAGAGGGCGGTGCCAAAGTTGAGGTGGGCGCATGGCAGGACTCCTGCCGCAGGCCGCGGGCACCCCCGCCTCGAGGCTCCAGCAGGAGGACGCGTGGGCCCCTAGCAAGGGGGCGGGTGCCGTGGTTCTATGGCCACCCGCCAGGCGAGGCCGGCCCTGCCATGGATGCTCCCGGCGCGTGGCTGGATGCCACCCGCGGCTGGCACCTGCGCGAGGGGCGGGGGCAGCTGGCCGGCCCGCGGGCGCCGGGGGACTCGGTGCATGTCCAGCAGGGCAGTGGGCAGCTCGGCTCTGGTCTCCCAGCCAGGGCTCGGCTCGGGCTCCTGCCCCTGCGGCCGGCTCCCTCCGCCCGGGCGGGAGTCCCGCGGGGCGGCGGGGGCGGGGCCTGGCGGGGCGGGGCGGGGCCCCGGTAAGCCCCTCCCCGCGCGGGGGGGCCGCATTTCCCAGCCTGCCGTGGCGGGCCGGGCCGGAGGCTGCGGGATGCTGCGGGCGGGCGGCCGGGCTGCGCTGCGGGTCGGGCCCCGGGGCCGGGAGCCCGGGGCGGGCGGGCGGCGGCGCTGCAGCTCCGGGCCGGTGAGCGGGGCGCGGGGACCCAGGCGTCCGGGGCGACCCCCAGCCCCCACGGCCGGCCCCCCAACTCCCCGATCGGCCCCGCCCCCACGGCCGGCCCCCCAACTCCCCGATCGGC
>ML677084.1:680453-702011 GCA_007922155.1 Mesoclemmys tuberculata
TGAGTCTATTGCCCCCAGCCCTTTGTGGCCAGGAATGGAGCTGACTGGGCCACTAGCCCCAGTGCCCGGGGGGAGAGGGCGGCTAAGACACAGGGGGACACGGCCAGGGGCAGGGCCCAGGAGTTCTGGCTCCTAGCCTGATTCTTTCCCCATGCAGGGCTGGACGCAGCTCCTCCTCTCCTAGTTGGGCTGGGCCAGCCGCACCCACCGCGCCCTGTCTGTGCTGCGCAGGAGCAGCATGAAGCGCCCCGAGAGCCCGGGCGAAATCGATGAGGGCCTGTACTCGCGGCAGCTGTGAGTGCTGGGCGCGGGACAGGGATTGTTCAGCCTGGCAGGGGGTACCTGGGGCCAGCAAAGGGGACCGGTGCTCCAGTGCAGTGGGGGCAGGGGCAGGGCTGGAGCCTCGGGGCCGTGGCAAGGGGACTGTGCCAGCCACACGTGCTGCTCTCCCCACACGCCCGCTGTGCTTGCCCCGCAGCTACGTGCTGGGCCATGCAGCCATGCGGCGGCTGGCAAACACGGCCGTGCTGGTGTCGGGGATGAAGGGGCTGGGCGTGGAGGTCGCCAAGAACGTCGTCCTGGCAGGGGTGAAAGCCGTCACCGTGCACGACCCAGGCAGCACCCAGTGGAGCGACCTCTCCTCGCAGGTACCTGAGGGGCAGCTGGGGTCTCCCTCGCTGGGCCGGACCCATCTTGCCGGGCAGCCCGACCCCCAGCCTGCCAGTGTCCGTTTGCCATGGGCTGAGCACACCCGGTGGCTTGCACAGGGGTGGGGTGCGCCTGAAGCAGGGATTTTCCAGGCCCGGCTGATGGATGCTCTCCTGGCTGGGTGGGTGCAGGTTGGCGCAAGCCTGGCTTGGCTGGTGCTAAGTTTCACTTTGTGACCCGCTGGATCGTGTGTTGTGGCAGTGGCATACCGAGGGTCTCCAGCACCCGGGGGCCAAGCCTACGTTCCCGACCACCCCCTGGCCTCAGCTCCCCCCCCCCCCCCTCCACAGGGCAGAAGGAGGCCCAGCATTGCCCCCCAGCTGCCATGGTGAGGGAGGGGTCTCTGCCTGCTTGTTGGGGATCTGTGCCCCTCATGGCCAGGTTTTCCCTGCAGCTCGGGCTCGGCCCCAGCCATGTACAGCTCAGGGTTGGTTCCCACTGGTGATCCCCCTAGGCTGGGGGAGAGCTGGGCTGGGCAGGCTGAAGCTGTGCAAAGGGGAATCTGGCTGTGGGGAGCCCCACTCCCTAAATCCCATGGTCTCTGCCCTGCAAGGGTCACCTGGCCCTGCATCAGCCTCCAGCCGTGCTTTCTCGGTGCCAAGCGCCCCGGGCAGTCTGGTGTGCAAAGCTAGCAACAGCCACACCTTGTAGGCTCCCTCTCACTGTAGCCACAGCAGTGTGGCCAGCAGGGTGGCTGGCAAGGAAGGTAGTTGACGGTGGGTGCCCGCGGCTCACTGGGCCGTGTCATGGGCTGGCATGAAGTGAGTTAATGGCGCAGGCACTGGCAGCTCGATGCAGCCCATGCTGTGGCGTCCCATCCCCCAGGGCAGCTTGGTCTGGTGCCACACTGCTGACGGGCCCCAGAGCCATGAGGGGCTACCCTGGCAGTGCCAGGAGAGCACTGGGACTGAGGGGATGTGAGGGGGTGTCTGCCCCGTCGGTACAGAGGCCACAGCCATGCCCCCATCACGGCAAAAGGAGTTCTCCTTGCCTTGGGCTGTCTCTGCAGTTCTTTCTGTCCGAGAGCGACGTGGGCCAGAACCGCGCCCTGGCCTCCCAGCTGCGGCTGGCAGAGCTCAACAGCTACGTGCCTGTGACAGCCTACACCGGGGAGTTGGACGAGAGCTTCCTGGCAACCTTCCAGGTGAGGGGCGCCATGCTGCGTGGCACCCGTGCCTAAGGGCTCTGGCAGGGCCTGGCTCCAGGCTGCTGGTGTGGGGCAACTTGGAGCTGAGGCTTGGCCGGTGTCAGTCAGCTTCTGGAAGTGGCCAGCATGAACCAGCCCCAAATTACCCTGGGTCAGGGAGTCTGGGGGAGAGGGAGGGGTCACCTGAGGTGGGGGATGGGAAGCCAAGGGAGGTGTCACAGCTGGGTGGGGAGGGCCATCTGAGGGCTGGCTGTAGCTTTCTGAGTTCCTAAACAAGCAATTTTAGGGCTGCTTCTCCCTGCAAAGAACAACCCCAGTATTTACGTAGGGTCTGTTTGAGCCATTGTGTGAGTGCCCTCTTGTGGGCCTGCGGTGCAGTGACCCAGCTGGGTGCTGCCCAGTGACTGGCATGGGCCATGAAGTTCCCATCTAGCTAATGCCTGAGCCTGTTGACTGGTGGTGAAACGGCATCAGGGAGGTCTGCGGGCCTGGGGGGTGCCTCCCTCCCTGCCCTGGGGGCGCAGCAGGCCCCACGGCCAGGCTCCACGCATGCTAACGCTGGGTCCTGGCTCAGGTTGTGGTTCTGACCAACTCACCCCTGGAGGAGCAGCTGCGCGTCAGTGACATCTGCCATGCTCGTGGCATCCGCTTCATCCTGGCTGACACCAAGGGGCTGGCTGGGTAAGTGAGATGCCAGCAGCAGGGGGCACGGTTGGGTGGGGGCTGGGCTGGCCAGGGACGCTGTGGGGCGGGGGCCAGGCTGGCCGGGAATGCTGTGTGCGGGAGGGGTGGGCAGGCGGGCGGGCGCTGTGGTGTGAGGCTGGGGCACTGGGGTGGGGTAGGGGAGCTGACCAGGGGAGCAGTCGGGTGGAGGCACTGTGGGGTGGGGCTGGGGCGCTGTAGGGCGGGGAGGCCGGCTGGGAGTGCTGTGGGGCAGGGGCCAGATGCGCTGACACAGCTCCCACTCCCGGCTCTAGGCAGCTGTTCTGCGACTTCGGGGAGAACTTTGAGGTCAATGACCCATCGGAGGCCGAGCCCATCTGCGCCTACGTCCAGCACATCTCACAGGTATGGCTGGGCCGACCGGAGCCTTGTTGGCTCTGCGGGGACCCCAGCACCAGCCCGGCGGCTTCTGAGTCACTCGGGAACCGCAGAAGGAGCCTCAGTTTGGCTGGGGGGCAGGAGGTCAGGCCCCAGCCCTCGTTCCTGGGCAGGTCTGTGCCCAGCATCCCTGCCTAGCCGGGGAGCCCCCCTGAGGTGCTGGGTCTCCATGTCCTGGCGACTGGCGCTGCCACTGGCTCCTTCCTTGGCCTCTGCCAGTCTCCTCTGTGCCCCACCCAGATCAGATGCTGAGATGCCCCCACAACTGTCTCCCCTCCCCCCAAGGCCCTGAGAGCACGTAGGCCTTTCCCACCTAAGCGACGGCCACACGCTGTGTGCCCCATCACCCCCTCCCATGGGGTGCCCCAGGGCCACCCTTCCCCCCCTTACCGGGTGCCCCAGGTGGGCAGCTCAGCTGGCTGGTCCCTGACTCCTGGCGCCCTCTCTCTCCAGGGCATGCCCGGGGTGGTGACCTGTGGGGACGGGCAGGGCCATGGCCATGGCTTTGCAGATGGCGACTTCGTGACATTCTCAGGCGTGGAGGGCATGAGCCAGCTGAATGGCTGCGAGCCCCGCCCCATCCGCGTTCTGGGTGAGCCTACTGGCGGGGGGCCGGGAGAGTGCCAGGGCCGCTCTGGGACTTGGGGGCGCATTGGGGAGACCCTCCTCTGTGGGGACCCGGCTATGGGGGCAGGCCCGCGATGGGGCTGGCGTGTGGCTTTCACTGAATGTCACTGAGCCCCAGTCCCTCAGTGGGACAAAAGGGCTGGGGGCAGAGAAGCCTGGCCCTTCCCCATGGGATCCCTGCCTTCGACCCAGCCCTGGGTGGGCGCTGCTGGCTGCTGGGCTCCGTGTGCCCCACCCGGGCCCACGTGAGCCCCCCGCCCTGAGCGGCCGGTACTAGGGCCTGAGCTGGGGCTAGGCTGGGCCCGGGTCCCAGCTCTGGGTCAGGCCATGGTGACTGTCCCTGGGCAGGGTGCCTGAGACCCCTGTGCCAGGGGCCAGGCCCAGCTGCCATGGACCGAGGGGGTCCCAGGCACTGGGCCTTAGGCTCTCATGGCTGGGGGAGGGGGCTGGGTGGCCCCTGTTGCGACGCAGGGCCCCCCTCACCTGGCACTGCCTCCCGCAGGCGAGTTCACACTGGAGATCGGGGACACGGGCTCCTTTGCCCCGTACCAGCACGGCGGGGTCATCACCCAGGTGAAGGTGCCCCAGCTGCACTCCTATGTGAGTACTGCCCATCTGCCCCGCCCCAAACTCCCCTGGTGGCTGGTCAGCCCTCCCCCCCAGACTCCCCCTGTGGATGCTCAGTAATGTCTGCTGGAGCTGCCCTCCTCACGCTGCCCCCCACTGTGACCGTCTGCTCCCTGGGGCTGGAGGGGGCAAACGGGGGAGAGGACTGGGCAGGGGCCAAACTGACTACATGGGGGGGCGGGGGGACAAACTGCTGGAGGCAGGTAGGAGAGGGGCCAAATCAGGGCTGGGGGTAGGAGCGGGGGCTGAGAATGGGACCAGGCACTGCCAGGGCAGAGGGACAGGGAGGGGTAGAGCCGTCTGCAGTGGGGGGGACAGAAGGGCTTTTCATTTCCCCACCCAAGAGGGAGCAGCTCAGCTCCCATTTCCCAGGGCCATGCGCTCAAGGCAGCTCTGCCCCAGCCTCTGGATGTGCGGGGTGGCTGAAGGCAACTCCAGTCAGAGACGTATTTCACAGACACTCCCCCCCGGCCCACCGCAGTTACTGTCACCAGCCATGCCTTAGCACGCACAGGAGTTCATCCCGGCTCAGCTTCGCTTTCTGCAGAAAGCTAGTCACAAATTCGTCTTCGCTGCTGTTCTCGGGGCCTTCAGCCTCTCCCTGCTGTTGTTTATTTTATTCCTCTTAGCACTTCGTCTTGGCCTTCCTTAGCAGGGTGCTGGTGTGGGATCAGTGCCACTTACTTCATACTTTTAATAGCAAATAATCCTAGGAAACGTGACTGGGTGCCAGTCTCTCGAGCTCTGGGGGTTTCTAGGGCAGCACTTCCTGCCTGTGCTGCAACATTAGGTTTGAATTCTGCATTTCATCCTTTTCTCATGGGTTTTTTAAATCCACAGAGTTTAGTCTTCGGGCTCACAGGGCATCAAGGCTGACTGATTTCCTGCTGTGGTGTCAAACATCTTCCGTTTCCTTTGATCCCCCAATGGGGGTTGCTTTACTTCTCTACCCAGCACATGGGTCGTCTTCCTGTCTCCACGTCTGCGTAGCACTTGAGTGTCAAATACTCTCTTCGGGCCAGATCCTTAAAGGGTGACAGCACCTCAGTGCCTCTGAAAATCCCACTTGTTGCCTAAATTACTTTACAAACCTGGCCTAAAAGGCATTTTACTGGCTTGGGTGAAATCCTTCTCCAAAGGCACATTTCTGCTGTAATTTTGACTAGATACTGGTCTACAAGCATGAGACTGATTGACAGCACAGGTACTCAAAAAGTCGGGACATTAAAATAAAGGCTCCATCAGTTTGGTGTCTTTTAATTTTCCTTTTTGTTCCTGAGCCGTTAGTTTGCACTAGCTCAGGACTTTTACTGTTCTCTTCAAAGTTGCTATACACCTAAAGCAGGTATATGTTCCTATAGATTCCACACCCTTTTGGACTTCCAATTACATGTGAGGCCCCCTCCCATCGTAACTGAAAACTGATTAAAAATCCTTCTTTCTGTGAGTAATTCCCCGCGCTGCAGACACGGTCATGCCCACTTTACTCTCCTGTTACTTCATTTGGTGCATACATAATTCAGTAGAAAAACCATCGTTTGTTTCTACTTCTCCCTGCCTATTTTAATGTCCTCACTTTGTGTGTTGCTACAGCTTTTGTTTGGATCCATTTCCGTTTTGTTTTTCATTCTGACGAGTGTACTGCTCCTGACTGCCAAAATCAAGCATTTTTAAGGTGACTTATCCGGTTACTCCTTTGCATTGGTGGCATTTTGGAGAAACTAAAATGCTGTATCTCTACTGTGGATGCAGTGTTGTTGCAGCTGTGTTGGGTCCCAGGAGGTCAGAGAGACCATATGGGGGAGGTAATATCTTTGATTGGGCCAACTTCTTCTGGTGCTACACGGAGCTCTTCTGCAGGGCTGGGAAACGTAGGCGTTGTTTTGCTGGCCTCAGTGCCAGTGTAGACTTTTGTTGCTCAGGGATGTGGAAACAAAAAACCCTGTGTGACATAAGTGTTGGTGGCATAAGTGCTAGTGCAGACGAGGCCGTGTCAGCGGGAGAGCTCTCTTACAAGCACTCTTCCAGCAGTACTGAACGTCTGTGCCACTGGAAGTTTTACACCGAAGTGTCACAGCTAAATACAAGATTGAAAGATAATTTCAGCTAGCACTACTGTAAAGCAGAGTGGGCTGTTCATAGCCCTGTAGTGACAGGACCCACGGGGGGTCAGCGGATCACAGAGAGCGCTATAAATCATATATCCAGTGTCTTTATTAAGACCATGATTTCCAGTGTCTAGCAAATTATGGATGTCAGCTCCTGGCTCATCTTTTGAAGGTGCTGTGCAGGTTTCCTTTGAGATAAGGCCTGACTGAGGATCAGATGCGGCGTGATGTCTCTGGGAGACGTGTCACCCAGGGGTGATGGGGCGTTTCTGGCTTTTGTCCTTTTCCTGTGTGATTTCACTCGAGTGTAACGATTGTCTGGCCTCCCCCATATAGCTGTCAGTGGGCATTTAGGGCACTGGGTTTTCCCAGGGTGATGCTCCTACATGTTAATTATCCCACCGTAAGCCCACATTTCCTCGCCAGTGAGGACACGGCCACTGATGCTGACTCAGCTGTTAATTTAACCATTGTGCAGAGCGTGACAGCTTGGCTACTGATTGCGTGGTGCGGGCCTTGTCTCCATGTAAAATGCTAGAGCGCACGGCTGCAGTGTTTGTAGACGCTACCTATGCCAGCAGGAGGGGTTTTCTGGTCCGTGTCCGTGATCGACCTCCCACAGTGGCGTAGCTGGAAGGAAGAACGGAAGAACTCTTCCATCGACCTGGTGCTTTCTGAACCGGGCCTTAGGCCGGCTTAATACCCCGCTTGGGGTGGATTTGTCACATGCCTGACAGACGCGGGTAAGCCAGCAGAAGAGCCTTTGTGCTGCTGCTTTGCCATCGGAGGCTTTGTGCCTCCTGTCCATGGGCCCTCCTGTGCCGGTGTCGTGGAAACCCAGGCGAAGCAGCTGAGCAAGGCATCCCCTCGTTTGCCTTCCCCTTCCCTTGTTAAGAGCATCTCTCCATGGTCTGACACTAAAGGTGTGCCGCTGGGTCCCGCCACAAGCCATGCCACACCTTACCCCTGTGCACGTCCTTGTTCAGAAGTCAAGGGCAGCGTCAGGCGGGGCAGCCCCAGAGGGCTGCAGGCGCTGGCCCCACACACTATCACGTAGCAGACCCTGGAGCGTGTTAGTCTGGGCTGTGACGGGGGCTCCACCCCGCACTTGGCTGGAGCCTGCCCCGGGCACTGGGGAATAGCTTACTAGCCCCTTCCCACCACCGCACACCCTGCCTCGCCTCTGTCCCTGCCTCGGGGCTGCGGCCCGTCTCTCATGCCACGACCTGGTGCTGCCTCTTGGTGACTCATTACCTGCCTTTTCCCTGCTGGGGCGCAGAGTCCCCGTTCACTGCCTCGGTGCCACGCCCCGGCGGCGGGCAGGGACCCGGCCTGCCCTCTGCTCCGGGCTCTGGATCTGCAGCCGAGGCCCAGCCCCTTGAGCCCTCGCTGCCTTTCCTGAGCCCTGTCCTACCCCAGCACTGCCCCTTTTGGGGTCTGCCAGCCCCCAGCACCCCTCCCAGGGATGGCCTGTGGCCTCCAAGGCCTCTTCCCTGCCCCAGGGCGATGGCAGTGTTCTCCAGCAGCCCCCTCTTCCCAGGTCCAGCCTGGCTGGTCCCTCCCTGCTGGCTCCCTACTGGGAATTAGCTGTGCTGGGCCTGGTACCTCCTCGCCTGTGTCTTCACCCATCCCAGCTTGCCCTGTGGCCTCTCACTCTTTGGGGCCCGGGTCCCTGCTTGGCTCCCCAGTGCCCTTCCACACTGACAGCCTCAGGCAGCCTTCGGCAGGGCCTGGGTGCCACGTCCCCTGTGGCTGGCAGGGGAACCCGCCTGCCTGCTGCTTGGGGCCTGCCCAGTGCTTGTTCCTTCCCTGAACTCCTTCCTGCAGCATGCAGTCGCTTCTCCCCACCCTCGGGTGTACCAGCTCCCCAGCACTCCCCCAGGGAGTGACCGAAGGCTGCCCTCTCTAGCCTCAGTGCATCTCCCTTCCCCCAGGGAGGCACGGCAGCCTGGTGCCCTGCAGCCCTCTCGGGTGCCCGCATCCTGGCTTGCATGGGCCCCACCTGGTCCTGCCCAGCGGAGCCTGTTCTAAGTAAATCCCTGCTCCCAGGGCAGGGAAGTGGCCCGTTAGCCAGCTTTGCTTTCCAGGCCTTGTGTGGGGTGGACACAAGTACATGGAGACTGCTGAAGTGTGGGGCTGGAAGGGACCCTGCAAGGTCGCCTAGTCCAGTCTCGCACTAAGCGTTAGCTAGACCAGCCCAGACAGGGGTTTGTCTAACGCGCTTCTAAACACTCCTGATGAGAGAGATCCCACCCCCCCGAGTCATTATCCCAGCGCTTAACCACCCTGACGGGTAGGAGGTTTTTCCTATTGTCCAACCTAAATTGCCCTTGCTGCAATTTAAGCCCATTGTTTCTTGTCCTGTCCTCAGAGGTGAAGAACAATTTTTCTCCCTCCTCCTTGTAACAACCTTTTACAGACTTGAAAACTATTCTCGTGTCCCCCTCGGTCTTCTCTTCTGCAGACTAAACAAACCCAAGTTTTGCAGCCTTCGCTCCTAGCTCATGTTTTCTCCACCTTTCATCATTGTGTTGCTCTTCTCTGGACTTTCTTCAGTTTCTCCACATTGTTCCTGAAATGTGGCCCTCCACACCGGACACAATAACAGTTGAGGCCTGATCAGCGCAGAGCAGAGCGGAAGGATTACTTCTTCTGTCTTATTTACAGCACTCCTGCTAATACATCCCACAACGATGTCTGCTGCTTTTGCACCAGTGTTAGACTGTTAGTGCATCACAAGCAAAATAGCAGTCATGACTCCCAGATCCCTCTCCTCAGTTTTCCTTCCTAGGCAGTTATTCCCACGTTGTATGTGCGCAGCCCATTGTCCCTTCCTACGCGGAGTGCTTTGCATTCTTCTGTATTGAATTTCATCCTGATTAATTCAGACCATTTCTCCAGTTTGTCCTGGTCATTTTGAATTTTAATCCTGTCCTCCACAGCACTTGCAACTCCTCCCAGCTCAGTGTCCTCTGCACGTTTGATGAGCAGACTCGCCCCTCTGTTAGCCGTGTCATTAATGAAAATATTGAGCAGCACCGAAAGCAGGATTGATCCCTGCAGGATTTGCTAGTCTGACAGCAAATCATTGCGAACTGCTCTTGGAGTACAGTCTTTCAACTGGTTGTGCATCTACCTTATACTAGTTTCATCTAGACCGCATTTCCCTTGCTTGCGCTGAGAATGGCACATGGGGCTGTGTTAGACGTTGACTTTACTAACACTTCCATCATGTCTGCAGCTTCCCCTCCTGTCCGCTGGGCAGTAACCCTGTCCAAGCAGGAAAGGAGCTTGGTTTGCCATGTTTTGCTTCTGACCAGTCCATAGTGGCTGTGCTTTATCCCGAGTTACCTTGCAGGTACACGCCCGGGGATTGTTTGTTCATTTGCTCCAGGGGTCGGCGTGAGACTGACGGGTTCGTAATTCTCTCCTCCTTTTTGTTCCTCTTTACGGAGAGACAGGACCAGATTCTGAAAGGTCTCAGTGCCGAGCTCCCAGTTTTAGGCATCACTGCAATTCCCAAAACTCCCATGCAGCTCTCTGGGCCCCTGAACGCCATCAGCGCCACCTGGTCGGGGTAAATGTTGCTTAGGTGCCCCCATTTCTGCTGAGCATGTGCGCTGCTGCCTGTGGGGATCCAGCCATTTCCCCGCAGCTGACAAGGCAGATTGCCATGGTGCTGGCGTGGGGCGCCTGCAGCGCAGGGGCGGATCTGTGCTAGAAGCGGGAGGACGAGGCAGGAGGAAAAGGCCCAAGGAGCTGGCTGGGCAGCTAGTGCCCATGGGGCCCCAGTGGGGAAAGGCAAATTTGGAATTGAAAACGTGATCAGAGCAGGGGCCAATTTGCAGCCTCCCCACGGGAGTTTGGCTCGCACCCTGCAGTGTTCCAGCCGGTTTGCTGTGCTCTGCGCTATGCCCAGCATTGAACTGTGGCCACAAGGGGCCGGGGCTGAGCTATGCTGACCAGAGGCCTGCTGGCGGGTCTGCAGAGCCCTAGCCCTGCTCTGGTGGGTATTGGCCTTTCCAGCCACATGGAGCCCGGCGCTACATGGGGCAGAGCCAGAGTCGAGATTTCACAACGGGAGCAAATCGCACCGGGATCCCCACCACAGCCAGCTGCCCCAGGGCCAGGGCGAGTGCCCGGGCAGCACCACAGCCGAGGGCCAATGGTGGGGCAGGGTAGCCTAGCACCCTCCTGTGCCCAGCTGCCTTGCTCTGTGCAGGGCACGTCCCAGCCTGGCCCAGCTCCCAGGCAGTGCCACCCCCAGCTTTGACCCCTTTGCCCGCAGGAGCCCCTGAGAGCAGCCCTGACTGAGCCGAAGATCAATGCCGTGGGCGACCGTGGGCGCATCTTGCACCTGGCCTTCCAGGCCCTGCACGCCTTCGCTGCTGAGATGGGACGGCTGCCCCAGCCGAGAGCTCAGGTGAGGCCCCACTGCTGCTCCCTTCTGCCCCCCCCAGCAGCACTGGGCCACGGATCAGCTGCACCCACAGGGGTCTGCCCCACTCCCAACCTTCTGTCCCTGCCCAGCCCATGCCTGCGCTTTGCACCAACTGTGCCCCAACTGCACCCCTCCAGTGTCCCACCCCTGCTTGTGCCCTGCCCTCATTCCCACCTGTGTCCTATTCCCACCTGCACCTGTGCCCTCCCCGACCCCACCTGTGCTCCTCCCTGCGTCCTGCCCCCACCTGCACCATGTCTCCCTGTGCCCTGCCCCCACCTGCCTTATGCCCCTCCCTGCAGGCAGATGCCGAGCGGCTGCTGGAGCTGGCACATGGCCTGAACGTGCAGCAGGAGCTGCTGGATGAGCGGCTGGTACAGATGTTGGCCCATGTGAGCGCGGGGGACCTGAGCCCCATGGCTGCTGTCCTTGGGGGCCTGGCTGCCCAGGAGGTGCTGAAGGTGCGTGGCCAGGTGGGGCCGAGGGAGGGAGGGTCTTCAGCCCCTCAGACCTTGCACCTGATGCCTGGGGTGCTGCCCCATGCCAGCCTGGGCCAGAACTGCTGGGTCCCCGATATGACCACGAGGTGGCACCCTCACCCCAGCCAGCTGGCGGCCACAGCTCACCTTGGTGGGTGAATTCAGGGGGTGCCCCAGGGCGGGTTTCTGGTTCTGGGGTGGCACAGCAGGGCTGGGCAGAGGCTGAGGCCTGCCTGGATTCATCTCTGGAAGGAGCAGGTTCCCTGCTACCCCAGCCCTGAGCTCCCCCAGCTCTGCCGGTGCCCCCCACTCCCGACCCACGGCCCCGGCTGCCCCAGTGCAAGCTGCACTAGTGGAGAGGGGCCCGTCACTGCGAAGTAGGTTGCTGGGATGTCACCAGCCCTGGCATTGTGGGGAGCTGAGAGCGCTGGGGCCGGGCAGGGTCCCCAACATGGGGACTGCCGCTGCGCTCACGGAGCCAGAGGCAGAGCTGGGATGGGACCCAGGAGTCCTGACACCTGTTGTCTCTGAGCGGCATCTGCACAAATGGCCAGCAGGGGGCGCGCTCAGCCCCACCTGCCCTAATGCTATTGCAGTAGTGCCACAGTTTGGGGGGTGCTGCCCCCTGCAGCGGGAGGGGATGGGAAGATTGGGGGGGGCCTGGGAGTCCTGACTGCGGGGCCTGTTAGGCCCTGGTGACACCCCGGGCCTGGCACCATGCACTGGGCAGTTCCATGGCCACTGCCAGTCTCACGGGCGGGCGCTGGCCAGGCACTCGGGGCCCCAGCAGACCGGTGCTGCCTGTCTCTCTCTCTCCCCAGGCTGCTTCGGGGAAGTTCTCGCCGCTGGCGCAATGGCTGTACTTTGACGCGCTGGAGTCCCTGCCGGAGCCAGGCACCGTGCCGCTGACGGAGGAGACCTGTGCCCCAGTGAGTGGTGCGCCCACCAATGGACACCGCCTGGGAACCGCCCCTAGCCCTGGGCAGGGAGCCACTGGGTGGGCCCTGGCAGAGGGTGTGGGTGCAGGTAGCTGCCTGGGGGAGGGGCGCTGGATTGAGGGAGGGGCACTGGGTGGCAGCTGATGGCAGTCTGTCCCTCTGCACCCCAGCGTGGCAGCCGCTATGATGGGCAGATCGCCGTGTTCGGGGCTGACTTCCAGGAGATGCTGGGCCGGCAGAAGTACTTCGTGGTGAGCAGGCCGGGAAGTGGGGGGGAGGCAGGTGGGGCAGGGGGCAGGTGGACACCCCCCCCCGCCTGGAGACACAGCCAAGGGGGTGGGGAGGATGTCACCCCTTCACACAGAACCAGGCAGACGTGGTGCCCAGGGAGGTGGGGGCGAGCCTGGGGGCACTAGACCGGGCAGTCCTGCCTGGCAGTGAGATGCTGGGGCTGGTTCCTGCAGCCCAGGGAAGGCCTGGACTGACCCCAGCACCCGGCCGTCAGCTGTGGGCAGGGCTCGCAGGCAGCATGCGACCCAGGCTGGGAGGGGAAGCCTAGCAAAGCCAGTCTGGGGGGCAGGCGTGGGGCTGTGCCCTGGCGGGGAGGGTTGCCCAGGCAGCTGCCCTGGGGTGCTCCGGCTCTGGTGCCTGTGAAGCGCAGCTGACTCAAGCTCCATCAGGAGAGCGGGCTGGGGGGTGGGATGGGATGGAGGGCAGGCTGGGGATGGGCAGAATGGGCGGGCGGGGGGCAGACTCCAGCTTGCGTCGGTGGGGAAGCTAGGATGCTCAGGATGTGCCAGTGTTGGCTTGTGTCCGCTCTGCCTGGGCGCTGGGGGCATGTGGAAGGGCACCGGGACAGATGGGGAGGTGGGGCAGCAGCAACGCCCAGGAGAAAGGTGGGGACCCAGCCCCGCCCCGCCCCGGCCCAAGCCAGAGCCCTGGCACGGTGCCAGGCCGGCTGGTGCTCAGGGCGTGGCTGTGCTGATCCCGCCCCTCCCGCTAGGTGGGAGCTGGAGCCATTGGTTGTGAGCTGCTGAAGAACTTTGCGCTGATTGGGCTGGCGGCAGGCGAGGGCGGGAGCATCACCGTGACGGACATGGACACCATCCAGCGCTCCAACCTCAGCCGGCAGTTCCTCTTCCGCCCGCAGCACCAGGACGTGAGTGGGGCGGGGGCGGGCAAGGCCTCCACGCCCCTCACTCCGGACCCACAGCCCCTGCCCACGTGGCCCTGCATGGGGCATGGTGCTGGGCACGGCCAGGAGCAGGGCTGTGGACAGAATCCTAGGAGATGAGGGTTGGCAGGGACCCCAGGAGGTCACCTTGTGCGGTGCTTCTCAACACCCGGTCCATGGGTCAGCACCGGTGCCAGAGATCTCCTGACCCAGCACAGGAAGCCGGTTCCTGCTATCAAAAGGTTGAGAAACACTGAACTTGTCCCAGCCCCTGCTCAGAGCAGGGCCAATCCAACTAAACCATCCCAGCCAGGGCTTTGTCACGCTGGACCTTAAAACCCTCTAAGGACGGAGATTCCTCCACCTCCCTAGGTAACCCGTTCCAGTGCTTCACCACCCTCCTAGGGAGAAACTTTCCTAATATCCAACCTAGACCTCCCCCACTGCAACTTGAGACCATTGCTCCTTGTTCTGTCATCTGCCACCATTGAGAACAGCCTAGCTCCATCCTCCCTGGAATCCCCTTTCAAGTAGTTAAAGGCTGCTATCAAATCCCATCTTACTTTTCTCTTCTGCAGACTAAACAGGCCCAGTTCCCTCAGCCTCTCCTCATAAGTCTTGTGCTCCAGTTCCCTAATCATTTTTGTTGCCCTCCGCTGGACTCTCTCCAACTTCTCCACATCCTTTTTGTAGTGGGGAGCCCAAAGCTGGACACTGTACTCCAAATGCAGCCTCACCGATGCCAAATGGAGGGGAATAATCACTTCCTGCGATCTGCTGGCAATGCTCTTACTAATGCAGCCCAATATGCCGTTAGCCGCCTTAGCAACCAGGGCACACTGCTGACTCATCCAGCATCTTGTCCACTGTAACCCTCAGGTCCTTTTCTGCAGAGCTGCTGTCTAGCCCATCCATCCCCAGTCTGTAGCTGTGCATGGGATTCTTCTGTCCTGAGTGCAGGATTCTGAACTTTTTGTTGTTGAACCTCATCAGATTTCTTTTGGCCCAATCGTCCAATTTTTCTAGGTCACTGTATCCTATCCCTCCCTTCTAGGGAATCTACCACTCCCCCTAGCTTAGCGTTATCTGCAAACTTGCTGAGGGTGCAATCCACCCCATCCTCCAGATCATTAAGGAAGAAATTGAACAAAACCAACCCCTGGGGCACTCCACTTGTGACCAGCTGCCAGCTAGACATGGAGCCATTGATCACTACTCGTTGAACCTGATGATCTAGCCAGTTCTCTATCCATTTTATAGTCCATTCATCCAACCCATACGTCTTTAAGTTGCTGATAAGAATACTGTGGGAGACCGTATCAAACGCTTTGCTAAAGCCAAGGTATATCATGTCCACCACTTTCCCCAAATCCACAGAGCCAGTCTTCATGGAAAGCAATCAGGTTGGTCAGGCATGACTTGCCCTTGGTGAATCTATGCTGACTGTTCCTCTCTTCCAAGTGTGTTAAAATGGATTCCTTAAGTCCTGCTCCATGATTTTTCTGGGGATTGAGGTGAGGCTGACTGCTCTGTAGTTTCCCCAGATGGGCACTAGATTTGACTTTTTCCTGTCATCAGGGACCTCTCCCGATCTCCAGAAGCTTTCAAAGATAATAGCCAATGGCTCTGCAATCACATCAGCCAACTCCCTCAGCACCTCAGATGCATTGCATCCGGCCCCAGGGACTTGTGTAGGTCCAGCTTTTCTAAACAGTCTTTCCCTGTTCTTTCAGCACTGAGGGATGTTCTCCTCCCCATTCTGTGCTGCAATCGTCTGGGGGCTGATCTTGTCTGTAAAGATGAAGGCAAAAAAAGCATGGAGTGTTTCAGCTTTCTCCACATCCTCTGTCACTAGGTTGCTCCCCTATTCTGTAAGGGGCCCACACTTTCCCTGACCACCTCCTAGTTACTAACATACCTGTAGAAACCTGTCTTATTACCTGTCACGTCTCCTGCTCGCTGCAGCTCCAATTGTGCTTTGGAATGTCCTGATTTCACCCCTGCAGGCTGGAGCAGGGGTTTTGCAATGTGGCCTCCTGCCTGGCTCTGCCTCTTGCCTTTGCCCCCTGGCTGGGCTTAAGGGGTCCCCGGGGAGGGGTTAGGCACCCACCTCTGCCCCAGCTTGCAGGCCGTGGGCTTTGTGCAAGGTATAGACCTTCCCCCAGCCCTTAGTCTGCCCTGTGGCTGCACTGATGGGGGTGGGGCTCCCGGCCTGTCCCCCCAAGCTCACAGTTCCCGTGGACTTTGCAGAAGCTGAAAGCGGAGGTGGCAGCAGCGGCCGTGCGGCAGATGAACCCCTTGACCCGGGTGACAGGCCAGCCATACCGCGTGGGGCCCGACACAGAGACACTCTACGGGGACCAGTTCTTCCTGGCCCTGGACGGCGTGGCCAGTGCCCTGGACAGCATGCAGGCCCGTGAGTGTCCGGGCACAGCCACGGACCCGACCCGCCCTGCCACGCACGTGCCAACATCCATGCTATGCCCATGCAGCCCCCCACATTCCCATGCTGCCACCCAGCACCGTGTCTATTCCCACAGTGCCACATGCACTCCCTGCCCACCCTGTAGCATGGGGCCCGGTGCCATCTTGGCGCAGGGACTGGCCCTGGACAGAGGCTGCTGCTGGCTCGAGCTCTGCTCTGCCCCCTCGGCCGGAGGGCTCTGGGAGTCTCTGCTGGGCAGAGCTGGAAGGCAGCGCGCCTCCTGGGGGGGGCGACGCTGCCAGCTGGCCCCGGGGGAGGAGCAGGAGTGAACGGCCCCTGAACAGGCCCCTCGCTGTCCCCAGGGGCCTACATGGACGGGCGCTGCAGCCGCTACCTCAAGCCCCTGCTGGACTCGGGCACAGAGGGCACCAAGGGCCACGTGCAGGTTGTCGTGCCCCACCTGACGAAGCCGTTCGGGAGAGACTCGGACCCTGTGGAGGCGGCTGTGCCCACATGCACCCTGCGCCACTTCCCCAGCACCATTGAGCACACACTGCAGGTGGGGGACCCAGCCCCTTCCTCCCTGCCCCTGCCCTGAGCCTGGCCCTGCCGCCTGCCCTGGGCTCCTCCCCATCCACCCGTGTCCTGGCCCAGCCCCTCCCCTCCCCCGATCCAGGGCCCTGCCCCCAGCCTGAGGCTGGACTCAGCAGCTGGCACCACCCCCCTTCCCTCCCTGTGCCCAGCAGATCCCTGCCCTGCAAGGGGAGCCCGCGGCACAGCCCGGCTCCCGCTGTCCCGCGCAGGCCCAGGCCGGCAGGAGGTGGCCGTGGGGCCTTGGGCCAGCGAGGGCAGAAGCTGCCTGTGTCCCGGCCGGGGCGGGGGGGCTCTGCTCCTGTGGGCACCGTCTCTGCCCAGCTCCTCTCCCGGCCACCGGCCTAGGGGTTTGGCAGAAGAAGGGGCTGTCGGGGGCACCGTAGACAGGGTACAGCAGAGCCCCACACGGCTGTCTGGGCCTTTCAGCCTCCCCACCCACCCCACATGTGCCATCCCCAGCCTCCACCCCTGGCTCCCTGCCCTAGGGTCTCGGCCCCCTGGGGTGTGGTGGGGGGAAGGGACTCCCCTGCTGCTACCCCCGTGCCCCCAGCAGGGGGCGCACCAGAGCAGAAGCAGCTGGGCCAGGACTGGCTGGGGGGGGGGCTGCTCTCAGGCCAAGGTCCCCTGCCCCCGCCCCACCAGCTGCTGGGACACCTGGGCCTCAGTGAGGGCCCGACCTCGCCCTGGTGGGATGGGGCTGCTGTGAGTGGGGCCCATGTATGTAAACTCTGCCCCCCCCACAGTGGGCCCGGGATGAGTTTGACGGACTCTTCAAGTTGCCTGCGGAGAATGCCAACAAGTACCTGGAGTGAGTGTGGGCTGGGCACTCGGGGGGAGCCTGGGCTGCTCGGTTTGGGGTCTGGTGTTGGGGCCTGGCTGTGGTCCCTATGGCCCAGCGCAGGCAGCCCAGAGGCGCCAGCGTGGGGCAGCTCAGACCTGCCAGGGCTCAGGAGCCAGCCTCGAGGGGCACTGGACTCCTGGGTTCCCTCTGGCTGGATCTGGATGACCCTCCCCGGCTGGGCCCGGGCTCTGACTAGGCTGCAGCGGGCAGGGGTGGGCGCTCGGGCCCCACCTGACACTGCCCGTGCCCGCAGGGACCCAGCCTTCCTGGAGGAGCAGCAGGCAGCGGAGGTCCTGGAGGGGGTGCGCAGCTGCCTGCTGGAGAAGCCCTGCAGCTGGCAGGACTGTGTGCACTGGGCCCGGCGGCGCTGGGAGAGCCTCTATCGTCACGCCATCCTGCAGCTGCTGCATGCCTTCCCGCCCGGCCACGTGAGCCACTCCACAGGCACCCCTGGCTCCCATCCCCCGGCTCGCTGCCCCTGGGTTCCCCCCACCGGCTCTGATCCCCCCCCGCTCGGTGCCTCCCTAGGCTCTGCCCCCTCCCAGCTCCCAACCCTCCAGCTCAGTGCCCCTGGGCTCTGATCGCCTTGCACTCCCCATGGGTCTGGCTCCCATTTGCACACCCAGTGCACCCCCAGGACCCTCTCTCCATCCATCTTCTGGAACCCTCCTACCCCTTTGGTCCGCATTGTGCCGTGCCCCCAAGGCTCTGCTGTGCCTCCTGCACTGGAAACACCCTCCTCCTCCCACCTAGTGCCTGTGGCCTGCCCCTGTGTTGGCTGGGTCCCTCCCTGGCTCTGGCCTGACCCCAGCTTCCTCTGTGCCTAGGAGACCAGCCCCGGGATCCCCTTCTGGGCAGGGCCCAGGAGATGCCCCCGGCCTCTGGAGTTTGACTGCAACAATGTAAGTGGGGGGCAGGCCAGCGTGCCCTGGGGTGGGGCCAGGGCCAGTGGTGGAGGCGGGACCTATGAGGGGACGGGGCTGTAGGGCTCCATGTTGGGGGCAGCGGATGGGGCAGGGCCCATGAGGAGGTTGGGGACTGGCCTCTGTCCCTGTCATTGCGGAGCGGAGGGGCAGTGTGCGGGGTGGGGTAGGGATGGGTGGGGAGGGGCTGCTCCCTGCTGAGCTGCGTTGTGTTGGCAGAGCACCCACCTGCAGTACATCAGGGCCGCTGCCAGCCTCTTTGCCCAGACACACAGGCTGCGGGGGCGGTGGGACGCGGAGGCTGCCACGGAGATGCTGAAGGCCATGGCCTTGCCACCCTTCCAGCCGGAGCAGGGGGTGCGCATCCCTGTCACGGAGCAGGAGATGGCGGAGGTGCCCGCTGGAGTCGGTAAGGGCCATGCCAAGGGCAAGGGTGGGGCTGTGCCGGGGTGCCCAGGAGGGGAGTGGGCGTTAGGTGGCCTGGGGTAAAGTCCGGTGCCCCACAGCAGGCTGGGCACTGATGCTGCTAGTGCGGCCCCGTCATGCGTGGGCACTGGCTGGCAGGGCTCCCAAAGAGCTGGTGCTGCAGGGATACCCTCCCCCTCCTGGGCCCCCGCGGTGGGGTAGATGCTACCCTGCACCCTGCCGGGGGCTCTGCTCTTCCCTGCAGGAGTCGGGGGCCAGGCACCCCAACACAGCAGATCCCAGGCTAGTGCAGTGCGGAGCTGGCTGACTCCTGCGTTGGCATTTCCCCGGCTGGCAGCGTGGGCTGACTAGGGTGTTCCCGGGGCTCCACCCCAGCGCCAGGGCGGGTGGGTGCCTCTCCCCACCTGGGCCAGGAGAATCCTGCCCCTGCCCCACCCCACCCCACCCCACCCCACCCCACCCCACAGGATGGTGCCCTGGCTCCAGGGCTGCTCTCACTGGGGCACTGGCACTAATGGGGTCTGAGCTTGGCCCGCTCCTTGCCTGGGACTTGGCTGTGGATCCCACATGGCTGCCGTGGCCTCCTCCCCTTCCCCCCCGCTGGGCACCTCGCAGCTTGGCACTGTCACAGAACAGCCCGGGGTGGTGCAGTGCCAGCTGGGGACGTGGCGGCCCGTGGCCTCGCCCATGGGAGGGCGCTCAGCCCTGGGTCCCTGATGTGAGGGGTGCCCTGAGCCCCCTTGACAGCCCCCCATGCTCTGTGCCCCATGCAGACGAGGAGCAGCTGGTGGCGCTGAGGCAGGAGTTGGCGGAGCACAGACAGGCACTGCTGGAGCAGGGCCACCCCCACCTAATGGAGCCCATCCACTTTGAGAAGGTAACGGGGGCTGTGCAGGGCAGGGTCGCCCTGCCCTGGCGCTGGCACGCCCTGGCCTAGCTGCTGGGGGAGTGTGGCTCTGGGAGCCATGGCTGGCCCAGGGGCTGGGGACACCAGAGATTGCAGCCCGGCCAGGGTCAGCATGGAGGGAAGGCGGGGCCCACGCCCCACCAGCGGGCTGGCCCTTGCTCTTCGTGTCAGCTGCTGGGCGCTCTCTGGGCAGGAACTGTCTCACTGCCACGCAGGGACGAGCCGGGCCAGGTGACTGCGTGCCCATGTCACTCAGAATGAGGGTTCACGTCACAGACGTGTGGGGTGCTGCCCCCTTCGTGAGGCAGCCATTGTCCTGTGGGGTGAAGCTTAGGCTGCCTGCCCCAGAGCCGGTCCCTGCCCACCAGTGGCAGCTGTGGGGGCTCCCCAGCGGGCAGCCTGGTGGGGCACCCCTCCCACCCCCCGTTCCCGTCATGCTGCCTTGTGCACTGGCTCTGTAGGACGATGACAGCAACAGCCACGTGGATTTCATCATGGCCGCCTCCAACCTGCGTGCCGCGAACTACAGCATCGCCCCTGCCGACTGGCACAAGGTGACGGGACCCCAGGCACACGGTGGAGTGGGGGCAGGGTGACAGGACCCCTGGGGTCAGGTGGGGGTGGGCCACTGGGACCCTTGGGGTGAACAAAGGACGACAGGGTCCCCAGGCACAGACATGTATTGGGGCAACGGGACCCCCAGGGACAGGTGAGGGCAGGGCAACGGGGCCCCCAGGGACAGACTGGGGTGGAGGTAGGGGCAACGGCCCTCCAGGGACAGGTGGGGGCAAGGTGACAGGACCTTCAGCACAGAGGTGGGGCGACAGCACCCCAAGGACGGCTGCCGGGTTTGGGATCCTGCGCTCCGCCCCCAGCCACAGGTGACCCAGTTGCATTTTGCCCGGCAGAGCAAGCGTGTAGCGGGCAGGATCGTGCCCGCCATTGCCACCACCACGGCGGTGGTGGCCGGCCTGGCCTGCCTGGAGCTCTACAAGTTGGTGTGGGGGCAGCGGGACCTCGACTCCTACCGCAACAGCTTCGTGCAGCTCTCTCAGCCGCTGCTCATCCGTTTAAAGCCCCAGCCGCCCCCCACCACCTACAAGGTGAGACGCCAACGGCCTCCCCCGCCTGAGCCAGCCTTGGAGCTGGGGTCCATGCAGCTCCCCCCGGGGGCTCTGCCAGGGCAGGCGCAGGCCCCGTCTGTTGCTGAGCCACACTTTGGCCCAGCGCAGCTCCGTGATCTGTTGTGCACGCTGCAGGGGCTCAGGGCTGGCCCCTCTGCCCCCGCATGCTGCCCTGGAGGTGTGGAGTGGGGCTGTGCCTAGCCTGTGGCTGTGGGGAGGCTGGGCCAGGGGTCTTAGTTCGTTGTTACACTCCCATCGGCTGTGTGCTGCCCTCGGCTCTGGGGTAGCTGCCTGGCTGCACCGCGTTCCTCCCCAGCATAGGCTGCATCTCAGTAGGAGGGGCCGGAGGGGAGCACGGCTGTGGGGGTGCAGTGGGGCAACGGGGCTGTGTGCAAAGCAGGGGTCTGAGCAGGGTCAGAGGACCCATCCCAGAGCCCCCAGACCCTGTCCCTGCACCCAGCTAAGTACCTGCAGCCTTTGGCACTAGCACGCCTGGCCCTTGCCCTGTGCCCTGCTCCAGCCTGGCAGGACAGCGTGGGGCACTGGGCCCCCCGGGCCAGGCAACACCGGCTGCTGCCAGCCTGGGCCCCAGACCAGCTGCGTGAGCCCCTCTGTGCAACACGGTCCGTCTAGGCACCCCCAGAGCGAGGCCTGCCCCACAGACGCCCCCCCAGTGAGTCGGAGACCCTGGGCTCCAGGCCGGGAGCTGCTGTACGCAGCTCGCAGCCCCTGCCCCCAGCCTGTGTTGGCCTAGGGCTGGGGCTGAGCTGTGCCCCACGGCTGCTAGGGCACCGGGCCGGCCTCCTCTCCTAGCCTCTGCCATGGCTCCCCTCCCGCCCCACGCAGGGTGCCCCAGGGCTGCCCCCGCGGCCCCCCATCCGCCCTGGCTCTGCCAGCCGGGCGGGGATCACGGCAGGGGGCGGGGGCCAAACGTCGCCTGCCCCCCCCAGGAAACATAGCGGGGGGGG
>ML677084.1:717011-728549 GCA_007922155.1 Mesoclemmys tuberculata
GAGCCAGGGCTCGGCCAGGCCAGCCTGCTCAGAGCCAGCTTGCCCAGCCGGAGCCTGTTCTGAGCTAGGCAGTGCCCCGCCAGCCAGACCACGGAGCCGCTCCCAGTGCCCCTCGATGCCACTGCCCCAGGGCTCCTCACTGGCTCACCGCCAAGTCCCTGCCCCCCACGGGGCCTCACCAGCTGGGAGCAGCGCACGGGCATCTCCACCTGCTCAGCCTCCGTCTGGGGCTCCCCCCAGGGCATGGGGCCCAGAGGTGCGGTGCTTGGGGAGGCATGGCACCGGTGCGGGCAGGGAGACAGATACAGAGGGACCAGGGGGCTGGGGAGGAGATGGGGGGATGCTGAGACAAGAGCCCTTGTTGCCTGTGGGATCGGGAGGCAGAGGCTGGCACTGCATGCACCGGGCTGGCAGGAGCCTGCTGACCGCTGTGGTTCGTGCCAGATCACACTGAGCTCCAGTGCGGCGCTGGACGCCCGGCAGGTCAATCACTACACGCTGGACCTGGAGGCCACCTGCCCGGGGGAGACGTCAGCCAGAGGCCAGCTCTTCATCTTGGTCCATGCCACGGATGGGCCCCCCCGGTGCATGGCCAGGTTTGCTAGCCCAGGTAAGGCCCAACCCCTGCGTGCCATGCCCAGCCCCCCTGCTCCATGCCCACTCCACGCTTGGTGCCCAGCCCCCTGCTCTGTGCCCACCCCATGCCCCGTGCCCAGCCCGCGCATTCCATGCCCCTGCACTCCATCCCTACACTTTTTCCCATCCAGCCCCTGCGGTCCATGCCCACCCCGCACTCCGTGCCCAGCCCCCGCTCCGTGCCCAGCTGCTAGGGGCTGGGGGAGCCCAGCTCGGGCAAAGGGGGCACTTGCGGTGCTACCAGGAGCCTTCTGGCTCTGTGTCTGTGGCCAGCGGGACCCAGTGCAGGTTGGGTGGCTCCGGGGGGCAGCAGACATGAGCCCACCACACTCGGCTCCACTTTGCTGCAGGGGGGGAGCAGGTGGACGTCCCGGAGGACGTGGCGCCCCTGATGCCCATCTACACCGTGGTCCTGCAGCGGACAGCCAGCGTGCTGAGGGTGAGCGTGGAGCCAGGGCCTGGCGCTATGGGACGGCCCTGCAGTCTGTGGGGGCTGGGGAGAGCCAATGGGGCCCAGTGGTGGGGGATGGGCTGTGAGGACAGGGGGCTCAGGAAGGGGGGGCTGGGGTCTCTGTTCCCTGACAGCCCCTCTCTGCACAACAGTTCACCATCCAAGACAACGCCACGCCTCTCACTATCAGCAGCGTCGGGCAGGTGCTGGCACCGCAGGCAGGCTTCACCTCGGCTCATGCCAGGCAGGTGAGTGCCAGGGTCTGCCCCACACCTGGGGCACCCGCCACCCTCAGCCCTGCTTCTAGGGCACGCAGAGCCCCCCGTCCCAGAGCACCACATCTACCCCCTGGGCCCCTCCCAGAGCACCCCGTGCTCTTCCCACAGCCACCGGCTCTCCCGGTCTCCCCTGGACACCAGGGCTCTCTCCGGCACCTGCCATGGCCCTGGGGCGCCCCTTCCCTACAGCCGCCTGGGGAGAGCTGATCAGTTCCCAGGGGGCTTCAGCCCCCCAGCTGAGCTGCGCCCATGTGCTCCCTCTCTGCCCTGCCCCACGGGGCCCACTGCACAGTGCCAGAGCTGGGCACCCCACACAGCAGGGCGAGGGTCTGGCAGGGTCCTGCTAACCCCCCCGCCCATGGCCTCACCCAGCGCCTGTCTCCAGTCCTTCAGGCTGCAGATCCTGGTGAGCGACGGGAGCGGTAGAAACTGCAGTGGGGCTGTGACAGTGACGGTGCTGCCCGTCCACCACCCCCGCGTCAACTTCACGTACGGGTGCAGGGCGGGGTGATGGTCCAGGGCAGGGCATGGGGGGGCAGGGGAGTGGGGCATAGGGTCACTGGGGGCAGGGCACAGGGTGATGGTCCCAGGGCATGGGGGTCAGGGGTGTGGGGTGTAGGGTTACTGGGGGCGTGAGGGTGTGGAACACAGGGTGATGGTCCCAGGGCATGAGGGGCAGGGGTGTGGGGCGTAGGATCACTGGGGGTGTGGGGTGCGCGGGTAAGGGGCAGAGGGTGATGGTCCCAGGGCATGGGGGGCAGAGGTGTGGGGTGTAGTTACTGGGGGCGTGAGGGTGTGGGTCACAGGTGATGGTCCCAGGGCATGGGGGCAGGGATGTGGGGTGTAGGGTGACGGTCCCAGAGCAGGCCGTGGGGCAGGCCTGGAGGGGCAGAGGGATGTGCACTGATGACTGAGGGGCAGGCGGGCATCCCGTGGACAGCACGTGGCAGCCCCCGTCCTGGTGCGGGTCCCCCAGGGCGTGGGTGCCTGTGGCAGGGGCATGGCAGAGGGGTGGGGCTGACCCGGTGTGGCGGCGCAGGGCGGCGTGGCGCAGCGCGGCTGTGCTGGAGCAGGGAGATGCCATGCAGCTGGTCACGCGGGTCCAGGCTCTGGGCGACAACGTGCGCTACGAGATCGTCACCCCACCTGCCCACGGGCTCTTCACCATCGACACAGGTGAGCCGCACGGCTGCTCCAGGCGGGCACACGGCCTCGGGGCTCCCCTGAATGTGGCAATGGCTGGGACTCTGGGGTCCCCCCAGAACATGTCGGGACCATGCCCTGGAGATGTGACTCTGCCCCCCCCCAGAACGTGGTGGGGACGTGGCCGGGGCTCGTGTCTCAGGGATGCCCCCAGAACCTGGTGGGGACGTGGCCGGGGCCCGTGTCTCGGGGATCCCCCAGAACGTGGCGGGGACGTGGCTGGAGCCCGTGTCTCGGGGATCCCTCCATGTGGCAGGGACGTGGCTAGGGCCCGTGTCTCAGGGATCCCCCAGAACGTGGCGGGGACGTGGCCGGGGCCTGTGTCTCAGGGATCCCCCAGAATGTGGCAGGGACGTGGCCTTGGTGGTACCCCTGGGGTAGCCCTTCCCTGCGGTCCCTGGGAAGCCTAGGGAAGCCTGCAGGCTGCAGAGACCCTGCCTGGGCACAAGGCATGTGGTGGCACCCTCCTGTTCTCGGCAGTGACTGGCGAGATCCGCAACACCTACGCGCTGGATCTGCAGCGCTTCCCGGCAGCGGCGCACACCCAGCTGCTGGTGCGGGCCTACGACATGCTGCACCCCAGCGACAGCGACACCATGGGCATCAACATCACCGTGCTGCCCGCCAACACGCTGGCCCCCCGTTGCTCCCCCGCCGTCTTCCTGTAAGGCCCACAGCATGGGGCTGCCAGCTGGGCTGTGAGCCAGGGCTCCGGGGTCCTGCCCCACTCTGGGAGGGCAGTGGGGTCTCGTGGTTGGGGGGGCTGGAGCCAGGACTCCTGGGTTCTGCCCTGGCTGTGCCACAACCTACCTGGTGATGCTGGCCAGGTCCCTGCCATGTTTGGACCTTAGCTCCTGCGTGGAAGGGACGCTGCCCCTTGGGTGCGGGGAGAGTGGCCCTGGCTGAGACGTGGCATGGCTGCTGCGGGACGCCTGGCACAAGGGCAGGAGAGAGGCCCCAGCTGCTTTCACTCATGTCTCCCTTTGCCCATGTCCTGTTGGCCCTTCCCCTCCCCTGCCCTCTTGCTGCCAGGGCTCAGGTGTCCGAGGGCACCCCCATCGGCAGGACCCTCGCCACGCTGAGCTGCACAGACCCAGATGGCGGCAACAGTTCCCTGCGCTACCAGGTGGAGGGCGACCAGCGCTCGTGCTACAGCTTCCGCATGCAGGGCCCACAGCTGCAGGTGAGCCCAGCTGGCAGGGCAGTGCCCGGGCATGGCCGGCCGTGCCAGTACTGGCTGCAGTCAGCCGGGCTCCATGGGGCGCTGCTGGGGCCAGGCCTGGCCTGTGGGATCCTAAGTGCCCCAGGGAGCTGTCCCCCAGCTCTGGGAGGGGAGTGGGGGCTAGTGACTGGAGCAGGGGGGCTGCACTGGGCTGTCATCCTTGGGAGAGCGTTTGCCACCTCCCCTGGGGAAGGAGAGAATCTGTCTCTCGATCCCAGGCAGGCACAGGGCCATGTGGGGCTCAGCGTCCAGCCCCTGCTCCCCGAGCTGCCTGGGTTTGGATCCTGCAGGTCAACGAGACCCTGGACTACGACTCTGCCGCCAGTGCCAGCTTCCAGTATGCAGCCACCATCCTGGTGACGGACAGCGGGCAGCCCCCCAAGACCAGTGAGTGCCCCTGCCCAGCCCCCGCTCTGGCAGCCCCCAGCCTGGCCCAGACCCCTCGGTCACATAT
Organism: Mesoclemmys tuberculata; assembly: GCA_007922155.1. Lineage (NCBI taxonomy): Eukaryota > Metazoa > Chordata > Testudines > Chelidae > Mesoclemmys > Mesoclemmys tuberculata. The sequence continues at coordinate 721,256 of ML677084.1, forward strand.
GCACAGGTGGGGCAGGGCGGCGGATGCTGCCCAGTTCCAGGCGCCTCCGAGCGGCGCCAGCCTCGCGTAACCCTGCGGCCAGAAGGTGCAGCCCATGGGGTGCAGCTCCCAGAATGCACTGGGGTCCCACAGCCCCTCTCCACCCCCCATGGAGCTGTCAGCAGGCAATGCCCTTTCCAGCCCCCAAGAGACCAGCCCCGGAGGGGGGGGAGGTTGTCCCCTCCACATCCGCAGACAGCCCAGCCCCCGGGGGGTTATCTCCCTGCCCTGCCCTGGCCCCTCACTGAGCTGGCCCGTGCGGTGCAGCCCGTGTGCCCGTGCTGGTGACGGTGACCCCAGAGAACGAGCAGCCGCCCGCGTGCCCGGCCAGCGCCACGTTCAGCGTGCCGGAGGACGCTGCTTTCGGTGACACCGTGGGCAGGGTGAACGGCACAGACCGGGACTACCCCTTCAACAGCATCGAGTACAGCATCGCCGGGGGCGCCGGTACCAGCCCGCCTGCCTTCTACATCGGCCCCCGCACTGGTGAGCCCCGTGCTAGGCTGCGCGGCTCTGCGCCAGCCCCTCCACCTGTCCCTCAGCCTGTTGCCCTCCCCCTCCCTTGTTACCTTACCCCCACCCTGACCCACCCTGCTCTCTGACCCCGTTCCCCTACCCCCAGCCAACCCTGGCCTGCTACCTCTGCATCCTGCCCATCCCACCCTCCAGGGATCCCCACCTGACCCAGCTGGATCCTGTGTCCTGGCTGTGGGTGCCCCCTGGCAGGCCTGGCTGGAGGCAGTTGCTGCTGCATTGCTGCTCCTGTCATGCAGGTGAGATTCATGTGCTTGGGCCCCTGGACTATGAGACGCAGAAGCTCTACAGCCTGACCGTGCACCTGCAGGACATGGCCAACGACTTGGACCCACAGGGCCAGCTCACTGCGCTGTGCGATATCACCATCCGAGTGCAGGTGACGCTCCGCTGCACTCCCCCTGGCCAGCCCTGGGGCTGGGTCCACAACGTGTGCACAAAGGGGCTGGTTAAGGTTACACGGGCGACCTTAACACTGATGGTCCCTAATTCAGGAGAGCTTGGCTCTGTGAGCTCCACATGTCCTTGCCCTGGTGGTACGGGGCATGGGTTTTCCAAGGGTTTGACAGAAGAAAGAGGCTAAAATACCGTGCTTGTCTCTCTAGGAGCCCCAGACTCCTGGGTTCAGCCCCTGGGCGCAGGAGGGACAGAGTGTGCTGTAGAACAGGGGAGGCTTTGCATTGCCACGGCACTTGGATGTGCGGGTTCCTCGTTACTCCAGCAGAGCTTGCAGGCAGCAGGGCAGAGGGGAGCTGGGAACGTGCCTGGCTCAGAGACGGCCTGTCAACCTGGCCAGGGGCTGACCTGCCCAGTCAGGAGGTCTGATCCTGATCCACTCAGGGCCGCGAGTGCCACAGCCAGGCCTTGGGGGGCAGGGGCTGTGGGTGACCCTTCTGTATGTCCCCAGGATGTCAACGACCAGGTCCCGCAATGCACGCCCCCCTTCCAGGAGCTCTCTGTGTACTCCACACGGGACCCCCGCCTGCCCCTGGCCCAGCTGCAGTGCTCTGACGCAGACGAGAGCACTGTGCTGCCCCTGACCTACACCATCGTGGGAGGTGAGCGGGTCGCGGCTCCATGCCCTTGGCCTGCCCATCGTGTGTGGGGTGGTGGGGGCTCACATCTCGCGCCTCGCCCTGTAGGGAACTGGCAGGGCCTGCGGTGGGCATAAGGGGGCCCTGCGACGGCGACTCTTCCCCACTTGGGGTGTGGGGCAGCTTCCCCTCCCCACTGCTGCCCCGATGGGCAGGGGGACCTGGGCTTATCAGAGCCTTTTCTCGCCAGGCAACACGGATGGGTACTTCCGGCTGGAGGGCAGCACCCTTGTGCACTCCGCCTTCGCCCCGCCCGCTGCCAGCGCTGTGCCCCGCACCTTCGAGCTGCTGGTGGAGGTGACAGACAGCCGCAGCCTGCCACGCCACAGCACCACGGCCACGCTGCTCGTGCACGTGACACCCTGGACCACCACGACGCCCAGCACCACCACCACGCGCACAGTGAGCTGGGCAGGGGCGGCTCTCCTGGGGCAGCCTGATGGCCCGGAGTAACACCCAGCCCCTCCAGTTCTCCCCCCCAACCTGGCTGCCCCGGGGCTTCTCCTGCCCCCCAGTGTCCTCTCTGGAGGGCTGCTGCTACCCCACGGGCTGTGGGCAGGGTCCCGGCCTTGGTGTGGGGACAGGGATTAGCCTGCAGCTGAGGTGCCAGCTGGAGGGCTGGGCGGAGGCTGCCCTGGGATGTGGGGGGATGAGCTCCTTTCTGGGCTCCAGCCCATGACCTGGAGCTGCCCTGGCGCCCGCACGGTGCCAGACTGACACGGCTCCCCCCTTTCCGGCAGGGCATCGGGCACAGGGAGGCTATTGCCACAGCCCCATGTCACAAGAGCAGCTCCGTGCACTGCCCCGCAGGAACGCTGCCCGCAGTCCACAGCAGCCCCTGCCCAGCGCGCCCACACCTGGGCCTGGCTTGCCAGGTCTCCCAGGGCTCAGCCGCCAGTCTTCGCTCTCTGCTTGCAGACACCGAGGAAGGAGCCGCTGGTCGTCACGCGCACCGAGCGGTTCTGGGCACCCCCGCCCTGGCTTGTGGCGGTTCTGACGGTCTCGGGGGTGCTGCTTCTGGCAGCGCTGGCATGGCTGGCCTGGAAACTCCTCTGCAGGTGAGCGCTGCCACGCAGGGCTGCCAGGCGGGACAAGCTCCGCCACGGCCAGCGTCGCCGTGCTACAGCCATCTCTGCCAGGGACAGCGGCCAACCTGAGCTCCTGCCCCAGGGCAACGGGGGCCGAGGCCCCAGCCCGTCCACCCTGCCAGCATCTCCCTGTGCTTCTCATTGCAGGGCTGTGCCCGGTGAGCCAGCGCAGCCGCTCCTCCCTGACAGGTGAGAGCCTCCCCACGCCATCTCTGGCACCACTCGGGCACCAGGCCAGCCTGTGGCAGTGAAGGAGACCCAGCCCGAGAACTGGGTTTGGTGACCCCGTCAGAGTCAGCCCTGGGCCAGGGCCCTTTCCAAGGCAGGGTGTCGGCGCCGTCTCCCTGGCTGGGCCGCACCAGGGCTGGCAGAGAGCGGATCCGTCCGGGGGGCCTCACCTTTGTCATGGGTTGGCACCGACCCTGGCCTTTGCCGTGCTAGGTGCTGCACTGCTTGAGACCTCGGCCAGCGGCTGGGCACTGGGTGCCAGGCTACACTGCTAGAGCAGGGTCTGGGCCAGACCCCCCCAGCAAATGGCACCTGCCTCCCCTAGGGCCCCGCAGCGCTCGGAAGATTGGGCCCTTTGCCCCTCTCCTAGTGGCCAGCCCTGCACACTCCGGCCCGAGCCAGGGCTTTCCACACACCCTGCCCTGGTGCCCACTGCCCGGCACGGTGCCTGATCTGCCCCTGCCTCACCTGAGGAAGCTACGTGCGCGCCAATGCCAGCAGCTGCCTCGCTGCCAGCCTGCGCCGCTGGGACCCTGTGCCCATCTCCAGTACCTTGGTGTGCAGGAGAGGGCGCCCGGGCCCTGGGAGGGGCACACGCCTGTGTAGCTCTTTGGGGTCCCACCCCCATGGGAGCCCATGCCGACTGCCCTCTTGCTCCCCACAGGGCCCTGTCAGACCTGCACGTGCCGGAGGGGGACAAGGCAGCCGCACAAGAGCTGGGCAAGGAGACGGGCCCCGCCAGCGTCCGCAGCCTGGTACAGACGCCTCGTCCAAGCCTTGCCGAGGCTGCCCCCAGAGCACTGCCCCCCCTGCCTGTGCGGCCAACTCACCCCCCACCTAAGCCTGGCGCAGGCTGCGGCTGGCCAGCCAGTGCCCCCTGCTGGCTCTGCCCCACAGTGTGCCTGCTGCACCCCCTCCGCCCAGCCCTCTGCTGGCTCTAACCCACAGCATCCCCTGTCGCGCCCCCCCAGCACCCCCGGGTGGGGCCCCCCGGGCCCCCAGCTGGCTCTGCCCCACAGCACCCCCTGGTGCACCTCCCCCAGAGCCCTCTGCTGGCTCTGCCCCACAGCGGACCTGCCTCTTTCCCACAGCGCCCCCTGCTGGGTGAGGCAGGTGTTGCCTTGTCCCTGCCGCTCTGGCTCGGAGGTTCTGTTCCAGGCGCTGTGCTGAACAGCTGCTCTTCCCCCCACAGCACCAGCAGTTTGATGGCCGTGCCCAGGACCCAGGTGAGCACCTACCCTCGCCCCCGAGCCAGTGCCAGGCCACTGCTGTCCCCCATCCCCGTCCCCATTCCTTGCCGGGCACCTCCACCCCCAGAGCATGTCCCCATTATACAGTGCGGGCCCCATGAGCCAAGCCCGGGGCACCTTGGTGCCTCGCTGAGGCACACGGCCAGACAGCACGGCTGGCACCAGGGCTCCACAAGTGAGATGCCACCCAGAGCAGAGTCCTGCCTCTGCCCCAGCTGCTGGCGTCAGGGGACAGCTGTGCCCATGGGCACAGGTGGGCAAAGGGCCAGTCGCTCCCACTTTCAAGAACATGAGCGTGGCTGGGGCACAAGAAGGGCCAGGCCCCGCCTGCTCGGAGCTGGGAGCGAGAGGGCAGAGCCCCTGCCTGCATCTGAGAGTGGGCCCTTGGGCCAGGCAGGCAGGGGCACAGAGCCACTCACATTCAGCCCCTTTGGCTTGTTTCCCTCACACTTTAGCAGCCTTCCAGCCCCACAGCCTGTGTGCGGGGCCCCGTGGCAGTCCCTGGGAGAGCCCAGCTGAGAGGTGGGGTCTGCTTGGCAGAGTGGGCATTAGCAGGCTCCAGTGTCCCACCGAGGGAGGCTGAACCCCCCTGGCGTAACGGGTGCCCTGCTCTCTGTCTCCAGTTTCAGGCCAAGATTACCTCTTCAACAGCTTCACTGGAGCACGCCGCTGGCTCTGAGTGGCCACTGCCCCCACACGTCACTGGCTCTGAGCGGGCACGGCCCCCCACACTGCAGGCTCTGAGCAGCACGGCCCCCACATGCCACTGGTTGTGGGCGGGCATGGCCTTGCGTGGGAATATATTTAATGTTTTCTTTGAAGACTGTGTGTGTGTGCCTCAGTTTCCCGTAGCTGTCACTCCGGTATCTAGGTGGTGGGTGAACAGGGTGTGCTGATTGCAGAGATCCTTAGAGGGCAGGTGTGATGCCGTCTGGCTGCCTGGGCCCAGTCAGGCCGACACTGTATCCTGGCAGCTCACGGCTGAGGCCCTCCCCAGCGGTGGTGAAGAACAAAAGACCAGATGACCTGCTTTGCCCTGGAAAGAAACAAAGGAGGAGGGACAGCAGGGCATGTCCGGGGCTGGACTCCGGAGTTGAAGGGGAGAGAGCCCTAGGATGGGGGGGCTCCGGTTCGCCCTGGACTTGGCTGTAACTTCCTGTGCTAGCAAAGTCTATGTTACGCCCGTGTTCCTGCAGACTGAGAACCCTTCTGATTGCCACGCTGCTGAGCGTCGCTGCTGGCTGCAGGCTGGGGGCAGGGTAGCTTTTGGGCGTGTGAGGCGCAGGCAACCCCCCACTGCCGGGTCGGAGCAGGCACAGCCCTGCCCCCTCCCCCTGCCACTGGCTGGTTTGCCAAGTGAGTCCGCCCAGCACAGCCTGTGCAGAGAGCCGATCGCGGCCCACCGACCGCTCACGAGCCTCGGCTGCGCCAGGGGAGCCACAGGGATGTGAGCAGCTGCTGGAACGGCTCCACAGCCCAACGCTCTTGCTCCAGGTGTGGCGGAGTGGGACTGTGCTGCTTTATTTGTATGACTGCGGCGTGTGCCTCAGTTTCCCCATACGCTGCCTGGTTAACAAGGGGGTGAGGAAGCCTCACTCCGTGCTGGCTCTGGCACAGGCGTGACGGGCGCCCAGCTGGCTCGGGCTGGGCCCAGCTTGATGGCGGGCCCGGAAGACAATGGCAAATCCAGTCCCCAGGACATTTGGTACCTAGCCACTAACACCCCTGGGGGACCCAGACAGGTGAGGCTGGCCCAGGAACTTGAACAGGGGAGCACAGGGAGCCACGTGGTCACCGCTCGGCTGGGCTCCGGGTGACCAGAATGAGCTGGGCTGCCTGCTTTCTGCGCTAAGCAGGGCCTGTCTGCCCCGGCCTCAGGCACCCAGAGCCCCCCGAGCCAATACCAAAGGAGAGGGGAAGGTCCAATGAGAATCAAGATTCTGACACTGACAGTCCCCAGCACCAATGGGGAGAGGCCAGTGTGCCAGGTCAACCTGATTGACAGGGCAGACAGGCCAATGAGGGTCCTGTCCTCCATGTTAGCTGGAGCTGCCCGAAGCAGGGCAGGGCAGAGTTAAGGGGAACAACTGAGCCACAGGGCCAAGGGCAGCAGCACAGAGGCAGAGCTGGGCTGGGGGCAGCGGTGGGGAGCCGGGAGCCAGAGCAGCCATGCCGATGGAGCCGGGGCTCAGCTGGGAGAGTGAGGGGGGCTCTGGGCGGGGCCCAGCGGGGAGATGTCACCAGACAAGAGGCTTTGCAGGCCGGACTTGGTGGGGGAAGTGGGGGCGTTGGAAAAGGGGCCTGCCACCTAGCGCCTGAGGGCATGTGGGCACTGCCAGAGCCAGTGGCTGACCCACGGTATCACCGCAGCACAGCCAGGGCCTGGGATGGGCAAGGAACGTTCCTTACGTCCCAGAGCCGGCTGCTTGTGGTGTCCGCATGCCCACCAGGTGGGGTCCTTGTTCCTTTAGCCTTGCCCATTTGCCCCATGTTTTTCTCGCTGGTTCTTGCTGTTTAGTAAATTGTATTTGATTTGAACTGAACATCGTGCTCACGGGGTGAGGGACCTGGCCGGTGTGGAGAGAGTCTCACAGCAGTTGGAGGAGCACAGGAGCCCGCTGTCCCCTTATACCAACAGCTGGTTCTCCTTCGAGTGCTGTCCCTGTGGCTGCGCTGTGTTGGTGTCAGTGTTGGTGCATCCTGGTGCTGTCTGTCCATCTTTAGCAGCAGAGCCTGTCCGGGTCATGCATGCACAGTGGGTGTCTCGCGGACCATTGGCGCTTTCACCTGCCACACATGCAACCCGACCCAGCCCCTCCAGTTCTTCTGTACCGTCCTCGGCCAGAGCCGGCGCTCTGCAGCACTCTCACTCACAAACCGAGAAAAACAACATCCATTAAAGTAGCTTGGACAGCTGTAGAGCAGAATAGTGTAGTCCAAATAAGTTACTTTAGCTTAATTCATTTAATTTCTTAGTTAAAAACAATTATCACTATCTTTTTTCTTCTTTCTCAAGCACTTTTCTCATATTCAGGAGCAAAACTTCCCAGAAATGCCTGGT
>ML677084.1:733549-745393 GCA_007922155.1 Mesoclemmys tuberculata
GGCCAGGCTAAACAAGCCAAGCTCTTTGAGTCTCCTTTCATAAGTTCTTTGAGGACCCTACGCTAGAGAAGGCACAGAGCGGGTAGGGTCACACGCAGTGGTTGAAGCACCAATGGGGCCACGAGACAGCCACTGTGCATGTGCGGTCAGGTGGGCACTGCCGCTAAAGATCTCTGATTGTCAGTGCCGAGCTGCACTGACACCTGACGTGATGTACCCACAGGGACACATCTCGAGGAACCTTGGTTACTTCACCAGCTAAGTAACCTTCTCTTCTTTGTTGCTGCCCCGAGGATGGCCCGCCTGCAGTTGTTCACCCGGCCTAGGATGTGGTGTAATTACCCCAGGGATCACAGCTCCTGGGGGAAGCTGCATAACCCTCCTCCGTGGAGCCAGAGCAAGCCCCAGCTCACAGACACTGACAGTCCTAGACAGTGACGTTTGTGCCTCTCCCCTGCCCAGGGCACCTGTCCCATCACACTAGCATCGTTTTTTGGAGTCTAGGCTGCCAAGGCTCCACTTGCATTGTGCCCTGAGTGGTTCATTGGAGGAGGCACCGGGGTGGTGCACCCGACATCGCTGTGCCCACCTGAACCCCCAGCCTTCAGCTCCTGCAGTTCCTCTGCCACTTCCACCAACAGCCAGGAGGTGGCATCATGCACAGCACATGTCTTCGGTCCCTTTCTTACCAGCGTTTCCTTCTGCTCTCCATGCCCAGGCTGGCTTGTCTCCAGTACCCGACTATTCGTGCTGGGCAATTCCTTTGCAGCTTGGAGCGCTCTGCCCAGGCTGGGTCCTGGCACCATCCCACAGCCTTTTCCTCCTCACGCCAGCCAGGCTATGTCACTTCTAGAGCGGGGCAATCATTCAGAAAGCAACAAAACTCTTTCCTAATTCCTCGCCATGGGGGGACCATTCCCCGAGTGGCGTCCCTACAGCAGGGTGACCAGATGTCCTGGTTTTTATAGGGCCAGTCCCGATATCCAGGGTGTTGTCTTACAGAGGCATCTATGACCCCAGACCCTCTGTTCTCCCACTCCAGGGCACATGAACTCCTTGATTGGAGATTTCTAGCTAGCAGCGCCCGTCCGGCCTGCATGCGCACCCAGTGCCTCCTCGGGGCAGACCCGGGGGCTGCACAGGGTCCTTCTCTTCCGCCGAGGCTTGAGCTAGAAAGCTAGCGAGTCTGCCTGAGGCATGCTCTGTGAAAGTGAGATGGTTTCTCATCAGCATCGGTCTGGTTAGTTTGCGTAGGTGAGATTTGTCATCCCCTGGTGGGGTCGGGGCAGAGCTGATTTGTAAGAGGGGAGCTCGCTGAGCTGCCCCATGTCGGGACGCCAGGCTGGGGAGAGGAGAGATGAGGTGGTGGGCAGGGCTCTCTTACAGAAATCTGTCACATGCTCGGGTCTGTGGCTAAGCACATTGCTACGCCTGTGCTCCTCGCTGGCTGGCCAAGTTGCTGCTGCTGGTGTATGGCCGAGCTCAGAGCTCCCTGCCCGGTGGACACGTGTAAAGCTCTGAGGGCTCCGGAGGGCTGAGGCACTGGCAGAGAGCCTGTCCCAAGGAAGGGGGCAGACATGGGGCTGCCCCAGGAGCGCGCCTCAGAGGCCAGGCCACACGGGCTGTCTCCCATCGCACTGCACTAAGCTCCCCAACCATCGTCCCCTACAGCCTGGGGCAGCCCTTCCAGCGTCCCTCACCCGCCACAGCCCACCGCTGGGCTCCTCACAGAGCCCTGGACTTGTCCTCCCCAGTGCCCATGGTCACAACACCCACAAAGTCCCCCCTTCCCTCAGCCCCCTCCCCACCTGCATGGCTCTGCTCCGCCACATTGCCAGCGCTGCACAATTCAGACATTGCGCAGGAGAGAAAAGAGCCAGCGCCATTCCTGGAGTCAGCAACGTAGGAGCCAGCCAGCCAAACAGGCAGCCGTGGGGGGAGGGAATGGACACACAGGCAGACAAAAAACAATTACAGGGAAGCAAATGGACACACAGACAGGCAGACAGACCGAGAGCTGCAGGGAGAGCGGATGGACACACAGACAGATAGGCAGACAGACAGGCAGCCATGTGGGGACTGAATAGACACAGACAGACAGACAGACATGGGGGGAGTGGATGGACACACAGACAGCTACAGGGGGAGCCAACACACAGATAGACAAACGCCTATGGGGAGAGCAGATGGACACACTGGCAAGCAGACACACAGACAGCCGTGGGGGCAGTCAACTGACTCAGAGACAGGTGGACACACAGATAGACATCTGCGGAGGAAGCAGACAGACACACAGACAGACAGCTGTGAAGGAAACCTATGGACACACAGACAGGCAGACACACAGCCAGCCAGCCATGGGGGATGTGGATGGACACACAGACAGGTAAATGGACAGACAGCGATGGGGGGAGCGGACGAACACGTAGACAGACAGCCGCAGGGGAGCCAACAGACACACAAACAGGTGGACGCACATCAGACACTCAAAGGGGGCCTGGCTGGACACACAGGTGAACATACAGACAGACAGCCAAGGGGGGAGTGGACTGACACACAGCTGTCTGCAGTGCCAGCTTTGTCATTCTGCTGCACAAGTCGGGTGACCAACGGACGTAAGCCCAGTTTCAGGACAGCACGATCTCATTGCGGGGCATGGCAAAATGAAAATAAATAAATCTCCTGAATGGAACCCAGAGCATGAATTTCAGCCTGTCGCAGGAAGCTGTAGAAGTTAAAATACATTTAACTAGATCCTGCATCCAGGAGCTAGTGGCTAGTTATCGATAGGTAGCTAGCTTGCTACCAGGGTAAACAACTATGCCCCACAGGCTGGCCCCAGTCCCTTCCCACCTGGCCCTGCCCCTTCCATGCCCCCCTGTGCTCACCTGCCAGCCAGCCCCGAGCCTCTTCAAATCCCCTTCTCCCAGCCCAACACGGGGCAGACAGCCCGGCCAGGCAGCCCCACCCCCTCCAATTTTTGCGGGACGTGTCGTCGTTGCAGGAGACGGGACAAAGGCTCCAATTGCGGGACTCCCCCACGATTTGCGGGACAGTTGGTCACCCTATGCACAATGGAAGCTCTCTTGCAAGTGGGGGGGCCGTGCCCTGGAAGGAGAGCACAGATCTCAGAATGTTTCCCCTGCTGCAGGCACCTCACACGCCATGCATGTATCATTTGTGCAGCCCGTGGAGCCCGGCCTGGCCATGCTGCGCGTTGTGGCTGGATCCCTGCAGAAAAGGGATTATTCTGCCCTGGAAGAGCAGTTCTTTGGCAAGCGATAAGGAAGTCCGCGCATGAGTGGCTTTTGCATGCTTTGGGGTCCCGGAGCCATGGGGCGGCCATGCCCTGGACAGGAGCTGGCGTGGGAAGGGATTAGCTGGGTGTGGTACCACTGTGGCAGTGCGGGGCTGGGCTGGGAGGAGGCTCACCACTGGGAACCTGACACCCGACCCCACCTCCTGGCGCCTGGGCCGCCCATGGGCCCATCCTGACTCCACACTGCTGGTACTCAACTTGGCCTGACACCGGACTCCTGCTCTGACCACTAGGTCTGACTGCCTGTGCCGGTTCTGACAGTTTGACCAACCACCTTCTGCCCCCATCCAGCCAGCCCCTCCATGGATGAGGTGAGGGGATCACCTTCCAGCCTGTGGCTCTCTGAGGGCCCAGGACCCGCAGGGCCAAGTCTCCGGTCTGCTGGCAGAGAACCTCGCATGGCAGCCCCATGCTATGCAGCGTGCACTCCAAACATAGACCCAGCGCGAGCTCAGCTGGCGCAGCTCCACCGTGGTCCAGACCCTACACAAGCCGCCTGCCCTCTCCCAGAGAGGCGGTGATGCTCCCTACCCGAACAGACTGTGCATGGCTGGAACCAGCATCCCTGGTGCCACTGCCTGAATGGTCCAATGGGGATTTTCGGCAATCCTGGGGTTCCTGAACCAGCCAGCTGCTTGCCCTGCTCTGCCCAAACATCCTCACAGCCCAGACTAGGGGCCAGTCGTTGCCTGCTCTTCAGCTAAGCGCGTAGCTGGAGCAGAACAGCCCAGCGCTCTCCAAGTGGGACACCTCCCTGCAAGCCTCCACAGCCATCTGCAATGGCCAGAGGCTCCCTCCGAAGCTTTGCTGGAGGCAAGGGCTGGCCAGCTCCTACGCCAGAGGCAGCTGATACCGGCGGGGGCTCAAGGGGTGTGGAAAAGATGAGCTAGCCAGCCTGAAAGCTCCACCACCAAGGCGAGGAAGGATCACGATGCCTCTGCAGGCCAAACACCCCGGGAGCAGAGGGGCAGGCCCAGGATAGGAAGGGGAGATATAACAGGCCGGCCCAGCAGCTACCGGAGAAGGATGTGCCTTCCCCGCGGCTGAGGTCTGGGCCTGACCCAAGCCCCACGACTGCAGGGAGAACACCCCACCGACCGGAGCCTCCAAGGCCTGCCCGGGCTGCCGGGCCCTAGTGACGGGGAAAAGCTACTGGAGACCGCTGACTGGGAGAAACCCCCCGAGGCCGGCCCTGACCTAGAGGAGCTGCCAGAGCCCGGTGTGCCGGGGGACCCACTGGGACCCTGGGGCCGGGAGGAGCTGCCCTCTGCTGACGGCCCCAAGGAGTTCCCGGACCTGCCGCCGGCCGCCAGCGAGGGACTGGTGGGACTCCTGGTAGCCGTCTACCCCAGTGACTCAGAGGAAGACCCCTGGCTGCAGGTACTTGGGTGCAGGGGGGAGGAAGTAGCCCCGGGGCAGCTGACTATAGAGTGGCTGAGTCCGTGGTCACACCAGTGTCAGCGTGTTATGGCTGGAGCCCTGCTGAGACAGTGGCAGAGTCTCTTTGCCATTGACAGGGACCTGGGCTGGGACGCAGGGGAGTCCGGTGGGCTTGCATTCCCCTTCCCCCCTTCCCTAGCCACCCCGGGAGTGTTCGTCTCCCCTGACCTGTTGCCACAGAGGACCCGAGCCTTGCGACCATAGACTCCTCAGCAGCCCTGCGCTGCCTGAGGGCGGGGGGCTGTAGACTGTGTTGCTAGCCCACACTGCCTGGGCGTCAGGGCTAGAGACTTGTATCCCGCTAGCTTTTTCCTGTAGCCAGGTGCTATGGCCTTCCTCGGAGCCTGGGCCCGAGGAAGGGTTGCGACACCCCTGCCAGGCCGTGTCGCCAGCCTACATGCCCATTTTTTCTGGTGGCCCTGCATGTGGGCCAAGGTCCAAGCATACATGAACTCTGTAAGTGCTGTGCATGTACCAAGACACCCTGAACTCCTGTTGGCACCTTAGTACCTCTGGAGACTCCAGCTAGGCCATGGTCTGCCATCAGCCTAGACTCTCTGGTGGAGCTCCTACCATGTGATGGTAGTCTTAACAGTTGTGGACAGCCTGACCAAAACGGCCCTCTTCATCCCCTGCAACTAGCTGCCCTCTGCTGAGACTGCTGCCCAGCTCCTGCTGCACGGCGTGGTCCAGCTCCATGAACTCCCCACCACATGGTTTCTGACCGAGCCCTACTGTGAAGCATTCAGGTTACTGGACATCCAAATATCCACTTCCACCACACACACCCCCGAAAACAGATGGGCAAACGGAATGGGTGAACCAAGTACAGGAGAAGAGCTATAAATGCTTCGTAAACTATCATCAAGACAACTGGTCCATGCTTCTGCCACATGCAGAGTTTTCATACAGCCACGCCAACCATGCCTCTATGGGTCGGAGGCCCTCCTTCAGCAATGACGGGTTTCACCCGTTTCCATCCAGCTTTACCTGCAACCTCCCTGAATCCTGCCACCACCGACCCTGCAGAAGGTGTGAAGAAGAGGCATGCAGATCCTCAGCAACCAGAAGCTCTAGTGTTCGCAGTAGGCCAGAAGGTGTGGCTCACTGCCAAACACCTCCAGACCGGGTGACCCTCCTGCAAATTGGACCATCAGTTCCTAAGACTCTTCCCAATATGCCAGCAGATTAACCCAGTTACCTTCAAACTCCAGCTTCTCCACTCTCCCAAAATACACCCAGTTTTCCATTCTTCCCCTTGGAAGCCCTACAAGAAGAACCCCTTCCCTGCCTGAGCCACGCCACCACCTCCATCCGACAAAATCCAGGGTCACAAGGAATACAAAGTGCGCATGCCGTCCTCACTTCCTGATGGACGTGGCAGCCTGTGCTGTCTGGTGGACTGGGAAGGCTACAGCCCCAAAGGGCACACTTGGGAGCCATGTCCATGTCCCTGACGTGGTGAAGCTCCACAAAGGTCATCTGGACAAGTCAGGACTGGCACCACCCCAAAGGGGGGCTTGAACGGGGGATGATATAAGAACCATAATCATGATACAAGACGATGTAAGGCAAAGCACTGCAATGGGTTCCCTAGGGAGGGGGTGGAATCTCCATCTTTAGAGGTTTTGAAGGCCTGGCTTGACAAAGCCTTGGCTGGGATGATTTAGTTGGGGTTGGTCTTGCTTTGAGCTGGGGCTGGGACTAGACACCTCCTGGGACCCTTCCAACCCTCATCTTCTAGGGTTCTAGGAACCTGCAGAGCTGGAAGCTGGGACTACAGGGGTTCTGGGCTACAGACACCTCCGCCTCACCACAGAAAGCTTGGCTGGGCTCCCACGGGAACAGCCTTTGAGGCTGGGCTCAGCAGGAAGTACTGTCCAGTAAGATCTGAGTGGCAGCCCCTCACAGCCCACTGGTTGGCTGGTATCAGTACCTAAACCAGAAAGCCATGAAGGGGAGCTGTCTGAGCAATGACACAGGCTGCCGGTCTGTCTCCACTCCAGACTTTGCTTGCAGTTGACCTTAGACTCCGGCTTCTGACCCTGGTTTGTCCTTGACTTTGCTATTCGACTGCTGCCTGTAAGCTGGCATCTGATCCTGATTTCCTGGTAACCTTGTTCCAGCAGAGGGACCATAAGTACCATAAGGTTCCTGGTAACCTTGTTCCAACAGAGGGACATAAGTGTTTGTACAAAGTGTTCCACTAGCGTGCTTGTAGAAGAATGGTAAGGAGCTGGGCGTGTGTGCAGAATTCCATCTGAAGATAGGAACCTCTGAAATTCTTCAGAACAGAACTGAGGCCCATTGTCATTGTTCATCTATAATGGTAAACCAGACTGGCTAAATAAGGTATTAAGATCTCTAGTGGTCTTGGTAAATGTAATAAAAGTTATTCTGAAAACTTGTAACCATTCTGAAAGAACATCAACTATGGCCAAAAATGTACAACCTTCTAAAGGGCCAGCAAAATCCACATGGATATGTGTTCAAAGAGTCCGAGGCCATGACCATGTAGACGAGCTGGGTCAGGATCATGCTGAATTTGCTGACACGTAGCACAGCACTTCAACTTCCTTTCAATGTCTTTGTTGATCCCTGGCCACCACACATGACTCTGGTCTATGGCCTTCATCCATATAAGACCAAAATTACCTTCATAAAGAGCTTCCAAAACCTGAGATTGAAGTGATTTCAGAATGATCACTCACATTCCCCATAAGATGTAACTATGATTCACAGATAATTTATGTTGATGTGACACAAATTGTGTATACTGGGCATTCTTTTGATCCAGTGCTGTACCTTGAAGTACCATCCCATTCACAAGAGAAAGCACATAATTGGTAGGGGTTTCTTTGCTGATGTCTGTGGTATGATGGATAACCCGTCCATCACACCGAGAGAGAACACTTCATCTGACGTTTTTTGGGGTTGATGAGAACTTGGGCATGGCAGGTGTAACAATTCATCAGCATTGCCATGCAGAGTCCCTAAGTGGAATCAAATACCACAGGAATGAGCTGACATCACTGCAGCTGAGAAGCAGCTAATGATGGAATTCCATGTTTCAGTCCAAAAATGGAAAGTAACGGGCAACGATTCATCAGCAAGGTACAATATCTACCATGCAGATAGCTATGGAACTTCCAAATTCTGAAGATAATGCTGAGAGCTTCCTGTTTGTGAGGCAAAGACAATTGGTTTCCCCTGGCGATCCACCTTAGCTTTTTGTTCTCCAGCTGGTCAAATTTGGCTGGCTTCCTACAGATGGTGTCGGCAGTCCCTACTCATTTGTTGCCAGGCACCAGATGTCCAGCCATCGGGGTGACCATAGTCTACTGTGTCTCTGCTAAGAGTAAACAACCCTTCCCACCACCTAATTAAACATGCAGCACATAGGGGAAACCAAGTCACAAACAATACTCATACAAAATTTTCCACTTCATCACATCTTCATAGGCGCCTTTTTGGATGGACAGTCACTCTGTATTGGGACGGGTCACAGTGATGTGTTCTTTCTTCTGTTACTTCATGCAAATAATCTGTTATGCCCACCAATCCTCTCCAGTGGGCAGAGTTTGTGCACAATGACCACAATGAAATTCCCTATGTTCCTGTGGTCTTGTGTCTTGCTGAGGCAGGAGGTGACCTTCTCAGTTCACACTAAATTCCTTCTGTTGGTCTCCATTGCAACTGCTACTTCAACAGCCTTCTTGAATGCATACACAGATAGTCAATAGCTGTATCTTCTGGACATCGTCATTGCATAATCCAGAGACTAACTGGTCATGCAGGGCATCATTTAATGTTTGTCTGAACTGACAGTGCTCTGACAATTTCCTTAGAACAGCAACACACTGTGCTACAGCCTCTCCACTTGCCAGACATTGCTGATGGAACTGCTATTGTTCTGCTGTCAGCAATGGGGTAGCGGAAGAATGTCCCTGCATTGCTGCAGTAATTGTGGCGTGTGTGGCAGTTCCAGGCACAGCTGGAGACCATAGGTTATGCAGCAGTCCACACACCTTCCAACCCATCACTGTCAGCAAGGTTGAAACTCGGTGCTCATCTGGAACGATTCTGCAAGCTGCAAATTGCTCAAAATGCCGGAGGTGCCCTGCCCCGATTTGCGGTCTTCATTGAATTCACCAGCATGGCCAACCAAAAGCGCCATTCCTCTGGTCTCTTACTGGACTTCACGCTTTCCGGGCGCCTCTGCCACAGGGAAATCCTGTCTGGTCCCGGCACTGTCCCTGCTGCAGCGCCCTCTGCTGGCCGTGCACTTACGCACGCCTGCGGCTGGATCTGGCTCTCTGCGGCTGCAGACTCCGCGCAGGCCAAGCTGTTTGCCGGCTGCTGGCATTTGATCAGGGGAGACGGCTGCTGATTTTGCCTTCCCTGCTCCCTAGTGGGGCCAGCGCTGACTGCCGGGAACAGCGCCCCCTGGTGACCCCGCCCCACTGCCTGCCCCGCAAGCGCTCTGGTAGCATGCTGGGGCCAGCACCCAGGGCCGAGGCAGAGCTCTGCCTGCAGGAGCTCACCCACGTAGCCGGGGCTCCAGGAGCAGAAGTGGCCCGGCTCTGTGGTGCAGCGCAGGTGCTGGGCCTGGTCGGCTGCTCTCAGTTCCCCTCGGCCGCACGCTCGCGTTTCCCATTCCTTGCTCCGAGTGTGACAGGGCATGCACCGGCTGGGGTGGCCCAGAGCGGCTGGCTGTTCCCACGCCCGTCAGGCCCTCTTGGGCCCCCTCTCTGAGCATGGTGAGTACGGCTGGAGCCGCCCTGTCTGAGCCCCCTAACAAGGGGTGTTCTGGGGTCACAGAGTTTGGGGATGCAGGAATGAGCCTGCCAGCTGCTGTGTGGGAGCACAGGAACGGGTGTGAACGGGAGCCTCTCCAGAACTGGACGGCTTTCCAGAGGTGAAGACTGGGGCCCAGGGACTGTGGGTCAGGATGGAGGGGCCCTGGCAGAGCTGTGGGGGGAGTCTAGGGCTGGGCTAGCAGGGGCTGCGGGCTGAGATTGAGGGGCACTGGTAGAAACTGGGGAGGAGCCCAGGGCTGGACTGGCAGGGGGCTGAGGGTCAGGACTTAGGGGCACTGGCAGAGCTGTGAGGGAGTTGGGGGGAGCCCAGGGCTGGGAGGGGGCTGCAGGTTGGGACTGGTTGACACTGGCAGAGCTGTGAGGGGCCCAGGGCTGGGCTAGCAGGGGGCTGAGGGGCAGGATGGAGGGGCAGGGCTGTGTGGGGGGGTCCCTGTATTCCCAGCTCTGGCACTAGCTGGCATTGGTTCACCCCTCATGTGGGGAGGCAGCTTTCCTGCCTCTGCTACAGAGACCCCGGTAGCCGAGGGCTGTGCCGTGCCAGTGACCCTTCCCCTGGGGTGTCTCCGCTGCCCATGCAGCTGGTCTCCCAGGTCTGTTTCCTGTGGTCTCAGTGGGGCAGGTGTCATTAATGGGCCGTGTGCTTCCCTGTGGCAGCAGTAGCCTGGTAGCTCCAAGGGAGCCATGCCCAGCCTTTGCGTGCTCGCTGGCCAGCGCACCCCTGGGCTGGGCCTGCCGAGAGCTGCCCGGCCCGGTTACGGCTGCACCAGGAGAGTCAGTGCTGAGCCGGCCCAGCCCTCGCCATCATGGGGTGAGAACCCAGGGGCAGCTCTCCAGCTGCTGGGCCTCCCTGCTGGCTGGACGCGCTGGCTTTCGGCTGCCCTCTGGGTCCAGGGTGAAGCCAGGCACCCGGGCTTTGTGGCCCTGGGGCAATGCTGGGCCCCTCGCCCAGCTGTGCCCCCTTCTCCAGGGAAGGCTCTGGATGCCAACTGCAACAATACCCCACACTGGGCCCCCCTCAGGCACACTGGGGACAGCCAGGGCAGAGCATCAAGGGCTCTCTCCCCTATGGGTCCCAGGCAGGCGTGAGGGGTGTGTGGGCGGCTCTCTCCCCTGTGGGTCCCAGGCAGGTGGGGCATCTGGGGGGCTCTCTCTTGTGGGTCCCACACTGGGCTGTGGTGGCTGGGGAGGCTGACGACTGCAGGCTGGCACTGGGGCTCAGGGGCTCAGGGACATTCTTGCCGGGCCTGCCACGTCCTGCTCTTTTGGCCAGGGAGGCTGCACGGGCCGCGAGGGGTTTGCGGAGCCAGGGCTGCTGCGTGCATTGCCGGGCCCCAGCACCCCGCTGTGCCACTCGCAGCCAGGTCCCTGAGCCAGCCCAGCTCCAGGGGAAGGGGCAGCCTGGAGCCTGGCATCATACCTCTACCATGGGCAAAGGCCCATCGACACACAGCCAGCTTTCTTAGCAGCCAGTGCCCGGCCTTCCTAGCGCTCAGGGGCCCAGGCAGCACCTGGCCTTCCTAGCGCTCAGGTGTCTGTACCATCATGGCCTCGGGCATCGAGAGGCCCCGGGGGCAGTCTCGGCAGAGGCAACCCCTTGCCATCTGGGAAGGGGAGGAAGGTTGGCTGGTGCCTGGGGAGACCCTGGCGCACACAGCTCCCATCCCCAGGAGTGGGCCCTACCCCCGCCTAGGCCAGGAAGCCTCCTCCCTGCAGCTCTAGCACCCCTGGCTCTAAACTCTTCCCTTGCTTTCTGGTGCCAGGTAAGCAGGCTGCTGTGGCAGGCGCTTCTGCTGATGGAGGGGTTCCTGCGGGCCGGTGCCTACTTTCCTCAGTTCCCACCCTGCGCAAACAGCAGAGATGGCAGGAGCGTGGACTGCAGCCTGCGCAACCTCAGCCTCATCCCGAACATACGCTCCATCAACGTGACTTCCCTGAACCTGGACGACAACTTCCTGTCGCTGCTGGCCAATGGCTCCTTCTCTAGCGTCCCTCACCTGGAGACCCTCTCGGTCGGCTGGAACTGCAAGCCAAGGCAGCTGCGGAAAACGCAAACGGAGTGTCAGCTGCTGATCCACCCAGGGGCACTGGTCGTGCTGTATAGCCTAGCCAAGCTGAGCCTGGCAGGAAACAGCCTGAAACGTGTGCCCCCACTCCCCTCTTCCCTCCACTTCCTGGACTTGAGTTATAACAATATCCTACTGCTGGGCTTTCAGGACCTGGCGGGGCTCGGCAACCTGAGGGAGCTGCATCTGGGTAACAACTGCT
>ML677084.1:750393-785905 GCA_007922155.1 Mesoclemmys tuberculata
ACAACTGCTACTACCGGAACCCGTGCAACTGTTCTGTCACGCTTGCAGGGGACGCGTTTAAAAATATGACATCCCTGACACGGCTCTCACTGAAGTTTAACAACATGAGTGCGGTTCCCCAGGGGCTCCCGCCCACGCTGTGCCAGCTGGATCTCTCTGAGAACAAGATATCCCACGTGAGCAACCTGGAGAACCTCACCAACCTGAGATCCCTCAACCTGGAGTGGAACTGCCAGCGATGCGACCACGCTGCCCAACCCTGCTTCCCTTGCCCAAACAACAAGTCCCTGACCTTCGACAAGGACGCGTTTCTGAACCTCAAAGAGCTCAAGAGCTTGAACCTGAGAGGTAACTCCCTGCAAGATCTCAACGCCAGCTTCTTCAGCAACCTCAGCCTCTTGGAGACCCTGGATCTGTCAGACAACTTTCTGACCTGCGCCATCAGACATGGCACCTTCTTCTCCATGCTGCAGTCAGTGAAGACCCTAAACCTGGGCTACAATTACCTTTCTCTGGTGACCTTCGAGAACCTGACACTGTCTGCCTCCTTTGGCCAAATGAAGAAATTGAAAAATCTCATCATCAATGGCTACTTCTTCAGGAACTTGGCTGAGGATGGGATTAAAGCTCTCTTCAACCTAAGCAATTTGGAGGCCCTCTACTTTCGAACAAACTTCATCCAAGATGTGAACCTGTCTCTCTTTTCCAGATGCAGAAGCCTAAAGTTCCTCAGCCTGTCTCAGAACAGAATTGCCTTCTCCCAGCCGTGCAAGAGGAATGCGCATGGAGTGGGGCCTAGGGGCCTCTCCCAGGAAGGCGCTTTGGCTGAGAATCTCCGGCATTGGGCAGAGCCTGAAAGAAGTGCTGAGGAGATGTTGAGGAACAGCCAAAACTCCCATCTCAGCTCCCCTGTTGGCATTCCCTGCAACAAGACCCTGGATTTATCATTCAATAACATCCAAAGCATTGACCCAGCCCAGTTCAAAGGGCTAGAGGATATTGACTGCCTCAATCTGAGTTATAATTACATTAGCCAGCCCCTAAATGGCAGCCAGTTCCTGACGCTGCATTCCCTGAGGCTGCTGGACCTGTCTCACAATAGGTTTGACCTGTACTATCCCAGTGCCTTGCAAGAGCTTCGCCTCTTGGTTGTGCTGAACCTCAGCAATAACCAGTTCCACTTTACAATCAAAGGCCTGGGTCACAAGTTGGAGTTCTTGACAAACCTCAGCAGCTTGAAATTTCTGAACCTGGACAACAACCAGATAGGTATGAGGATCTCCAAACACCTGGAGAGTAGTTCCCTCGAGACCCTCATCTTCAGCAGGAACAGGCTGGACATCATGTGGATGAGCGGGAGGAACACGTACCTGGAGTTCTTTGCCAAACTGCCCAACCTAACGCTTCTGGACATTTCATTAAATCACTTGGACTTCATTCCAGGGAAGGTCATTGACACTTTGCCCAAAAGCTTGAGAAATTTGTCCATCGCCTGTAACAACCTGTATGACTTCCCTTGGGACCAAATGGGAACTCTGAGCAGCTTGGAATTCTTGGACTTGAGTAATAATGCCCTGGAGACACTAACCACAGGTTTCTATAGCAAGAACCTCACAACCCTCAACCTCAGCTACAATAAGCTCAAGTCTCTTCATGAAAAGTTCTTTTCCAATTTCAGCTCCTTGAGTTTTCTGAACTTGAACCATAACATGATAAAGCTGATAGATGACACCAGCTTTCCAGATGTGCTTCTCAAGAGCTTGCACAACCTGGACATGAGCAACAACCCCCTGAGGTGCACCTGTGAAGCTCACTGGTTCCTCATGTTCCTGAAAAACACTAGCATCACAATAGAGCATTTCTCCACTAGCATGCAATGTGACCTGCCTGAATCGAAGCGGGGACAGCCTCTCCTCTCCATGGACCCGCGGTCATGTCAGGATATATATGGCCACCTAAGCTTCCTGTGCACCTCTCTCATTGTGACCTTCATGACTGTGCTTCCTGTGCTATATAAGCTCTACGGATGGGACTTCTGGTACATCAGCCACATCTTCCTGGCCGCAGTCAGGAGAGGCTACGCTCCGATGTCCACACTCTCCTGCGATGAATATGATGCATTCGTAGCCTTTGACTCCCAACACGCTGCGGTAGCCGACTGGGTCTACAACGAGATGGTGACCCAGCTGGAGGAGAATGGAAGGAGGAGGTACAAACTGTGCTTGGAAGACAGGGACTGGACAGCTGGCAGGTCCAGGATTGAGAATCTCTGCGATTCCATCTACAAGAGCAGGAAGACCATCTTTATCCTGGCAAGGGACGGGTTTCGTAGTGGCATCCTGAGGCACACCTTCTTCATCACCCAGCAGCGGCTGCTGGATGAGAAGGTGGATGTGGTTATCCTGGTGCTGATGGACACAGATATGAAGATGTCCAAGTTCCTGCTGGCCCGGAAAAGACTGTGTAGGAGGACAGTCCTGGACTGGCCCTGCAATCCATTTGCCCAGCCCTACTTCTGGCACTGCATGCGGGCCCTGCTTGCTCACGACATTCCCCACTTTTATGACTCTCACCTGAGGAGAAGCATTGACAGTTCTGGGACAGGGGAGTTCGCTGCCAGCTGAGAAACGAAAAAAGAGCACACTACAGCCTAACTCCACAATCAGATCTGCCCCTTCCACAGGGAAATGTCTGCCCCACTGGGACAAGATCTGTGGATCCTGGATCAGTCTGCTGAACCTGTGGACCCACCAGTGATGCCTGGCTATCATTTTATGGAAGACAGTCATCCTCAAACTCCGAGTGATCACCACAAAGTCTGCGTGCTATTGTTTTACTTCTTTTATACTTCATTAGATCTTCGCCACTCAGTGTGATTTTTGCTTTTTTTATAACCTTTGTTCCATTTTGCTCTCCTCATTCCACCATGGAAGTGAGTTGTTAGGGTTGGGGTATTTTAGTATCCTAAGTATGGCTACAACAGCTGCTGCTTGTTAATCCCTTTATTACATTATCACGGAAATTCTCTGTCATCACTCACACAATGATTATTCACAATGTCAGTACGTTTGCTTGTAAATGGCTCCCGGTTAGCTTTCTTAAAATTCCAGGTGGATAATTTTCCATTACCTTCAACCTTACCTTGTTCTTGACAAGTAATAAGTATAGAGAAATGATCATTTCCCCTTCCTTATATATTTCCCAGTTGCCTTTACTTGCAATATCTGCTGTTATAATTCCCAGGTCTAAGCAGGAGAAATGACCATCTGCTGCATTAAATCTAGTCAGGGTGCTGTTGTTAAAACCACTAGATTGCTTTCATCACTGAACTTTCCTAAGCATGCACCATCTTTTTCAGTTGTCTTACTTCCCCACCATTTATTATAACTATTTAGGTCACCACATATGATGTATGGTCAGTTAGCATCATTGCTTTTTCCTTTAGCTCCCAACTTGCTAATTTCCCACATGGGTTGTAGCTATTATAAATCCTTAAAGAAATAGTACTCTTCTGCATTGGAATCTCGACAGCATTATATTCTTGGCGTACTTCTTCATTCTTTACTGCTGTGTAGTTTAATCTTTCCCTTGTGGAAGTACAAGCACATTCTCCTTTTCCTAGTTTTCACTCTTGCCTAAAGGCAACATACCCTGGCATTTTAAAAGCAAGCTTTTCAACCAGCTGTGTTTCCTCAATACATAAGACATCTGGTTTAGTTTTCATTTCCAGGATATTTCCTTTTAGTTCTTAACCATGTACTATCAGACTGCATGCAAAATACTGAAATCCCCAAACTAGTCACATTTCACCATTACTCTCATTCAGAATTGCATGAATATGGTCCATTGACAAGTTGCTAATATACAAGTATTTTTCCACTTTGCTTCCTATAATTTTACTGTTTTCTGATTTTTCCTGTTAGTGATGTACAATTTATCACTTCTATCATAAATGCAATAAACTTTTCTTTTTTCAGTCCTAGTATACCATCGCCTATTCTTTCTGCAGTGTTTATCATATTCTTTATAGAATGACGCAGTTCCCTTTTTCCTTTTGCCAATTGTCTTGTCCTTCTCCGCCTGATGCTTTGAGAGTCTCTTTGCACCTTCTCACGGAATCATAGAAGATTAGGGTCGAGAGGGACCTCAGGAGGTATCTAGTCCAGCCCCCTGCTCAAAGCAGGACCAACCCCAACTACATCATCCCAGCCAGGGCTTTGTCAAGCTGCAGCTTAAAAACTTCTAAGGATGGAAATTTCATCACCTTCCTAGGGAACCCATTCCAATGCTTCACCACCCTCCTAGTGAAAAACGTTTTCCTAATATCCAACCTAGATCTCCCCCACGGCAACTTGAGACCATTGCTCCTTGTTCTGCCATCTGCCACCACTGAGAACAGCCTAGCTCCATCCTCCTGGGAACCCCGTTTCACGTAGTTAAAGGCTGCTATCAAATCCCCCCTCACTCTTCTCTTCTGCAGACTAAACAAGCCCAGTTCCCTCAGCCTCTTTTCATAAGTCATGTGCTTCAGGCCAGTCATGTGCCCGCCTCTGGACTCTCTCCAACTTGTCCACATCCTTTTTGTAGTGGGGGATGCAAAACTGGACCCAATACTCCAAATGTGGCCTCGCCAATGCTGAATAGAGGGGAACAATCACTTCCCGCGATCTGCTGGCAATGCAGCCCAATATGCTGTTAGCTTTCTTGGCTATAGGGGCACACTGCTGACTTACTCTGCATAAGTAAGTTAATAATTTGTGCCGTTATTTTGCCTTGCTCGCCTCTGTATTACTGCGTTACCACAGCAGTTACTACATTTGACCTCTGCCCCTTCTATACAATTTTTATAGGACTGCTCTCCCTTACATTCACTGCGTCGTATTTTCCTTTTACACAGGGCTGCGACATCCCCGTTGGCACTTAAAACACCTCAGGGAAAGGAGGCTGTATGGCTTAGTCCTGAATATGTGACACCCTAGTGTTACCTTCTCAGGGAGGCTCAGATCCCTTCCATGGAATCAGTGCAGGGCTGTCGAGTGATTGCTTTGGTGTCCTCATTTACTAATTAGTGACTACCTTACTAACAATTTGTCTTCCTCTGTGGTTTTGGTTCTTGTATCACTGGTTGGTGTGAATGGGGCTCCATCTGGCACCTCCTTTATTTTAGTCAGATTCTTTGGTGGCTGGCAACTTATTGTAACTTTCCCAAGTGTTTGAATTTTTAGTAGTTTCTCGCCTTGCTCTTGGTTTTTACATTCACCCTCTGCAACCTCCTGGCTCTTACAATCCCCCCTGGGCTTGTTTCAAGCCAGATGCTTTCACAGGGTGAGCACACCAGAGTACGCTGGGGCCCCCACGCCCCAGGGCACAGCACCACTTACTCAGTTCTCTCTCCCCCACCCCCTCGTGACGGAGGGCCTTGGGTCACTCCTGAGCGAGCAGTGGGGCAGCCAGCATTGCCATGGGGCCAGCGCTGTCTCTGTCAACCATGAGCCCCATGCAAGCCGAGTTGGCACACTATTGGAGTCCACTTGTGGCCAGGTGTGGCGTAGCAGCTCCCTCACAGGCTAGCACCCCCTGCTGACAGCCGCACCGGCGTTGGCCTGGTTTCTTTCTCAGTAACTTGGCCTTCCGGCCAGGTCACCATCTTAACCCCACCCCTTCCTGAGACACGGCATCCTAACGAAAATCCCCCCAAATGTCTTTAACTCCAGGAGAATCCTTCCCACTCTCAGGCTATTCCCCAGCCGGTCCCCAGCTCAGCCTGCAGCTCTTCTGCTGGGTCCAATAACCCTTGCAGTGGGCTTGTCCGCCCCCTTCCCTGAGGCCTGCAAGGGAACCAGTGCGACCCTCCACTCTGGACTCCGGCCCAGGCCCTGTGCTGAACCACTAGCTCTGCTCCTTTACCTGGGCTGCTGTTCCGCTGGGCCACTGCCCCCCAGCTGCCTACGTTCTCCTCTGGGTCTCCCGTCACTTCCCTGCTGTAGTCAAGTCCTCTCCCACAGCTCCCTGCCTGCAGAGCGCTCCGAGCATTTGCTCTCAGCTGCCTGGGTCTTACCCAGGGCCTGCCTGATCACCACGTGTGGGGTGGGAAGGGGATTTCCCCCAGGTCAGGTCAGCAGCGACCTGGTGGGGTTCCACCTACCTCGCAGCATGGGGTGCAGGTCACTGCCAGGATTACCTGGGTGTATCTCAGCTCACCATTGCAGAGCCCTCCAGCACTGCTGCTCCTCGGCCCCTCTTCTCTGCCTGTGACATGTCACAGTCTAGGCTTCTACTTCGGTTTCATTTTGGTTGTTGGTTTAGTGTGTGGGGGCCGGGTGGTGCTGGTGGCCCATGAAATACAGGGGTCAGACTGGAGGATCCAGAGGTCCCTCCTGTCTTTACTGGGTTTGTCTACACTGCAGTGTAAGCCCAGGGTTAGTACAACTGCAGTGAGCAGACCTGGGTTTGCTAACCTAGGGCTCGAGTGTCTACACTCATTTGTAATCCTAGGTTAGGGTCCTGGGCACCAGTGTCTATACTGCATTATGCAAGCCTGAGCCCAACCAGCCATATCCCCTAGCGCCCTCCCAAAATATGGCTGCCCTAGCCCTTTGTTCATGGTGCAGCATGGGAAAACTTGGCTGTCCACCAAACTTGACTCTCCAGCAGATGAAGGAAGTTAGCCCTCGGGAGTGTGGGATACTTTTGGCAGATTCCAAGAGCATGAGTCCAGCGGGGCTGTGTCTACACTGCCAAGCAACAGGGCTTGAACCCTGAGTTCCGACTTCACTAAGGCTCAGACCCTTCACTGCTGTGGGATCTTGAATTCGAGCTGTGGGTTATGACAATTTGTGTGTAGACAGAAATGGGGAGGGGGCCTGAGGTCAAACTGCAAACTGCAGTGTAGACATACCCTATGATTCTGTTACTCTTCTGCCTGGCTCTCCCCCCAACCCTATAGGGTGAGCAAACCACTTTCTGCTCTAGGGTGACTCAGTGTCTTCTCCTCTCAGCAGGTGCACCTGCTGCCCACAGCTCTGTGCCCAGCAGGGCTCCTCATGGCTGGAGAGTCATCCACTCCCTAGTGGCAGTCATGGTACTGCCGTGCCCCACGAAGCTGTAATTGCTGAGGCTCAGTGTGACTAAGTAGAAATTTTCATAATATTTTGTATGACGACTGTGTGTGCCTCAGTTTCCCTATGTGCTGTATGTTTAATTGGGTGGGGGAAAAGGTTGTTTAATCTTCACAGAGCCCCAGGAGAGCAGGTGTGATTGATGCCTGGCTGTCTGGGGCCGCACGCTCCTGGAGAACCCAGAAGACAATGGCCTGGACATTCAGTACCTAGCAACTCATGACCATGGATGGCAGACCCCTGCATAGAAGTCAGCTGGTTTGGACCAGCTGGAGAAGAAAGGGCTAAGGAGGAGGCCAGGTGACTATGTTTGCCTGGGAAGAGGAACGAGGGACAGAGGCGGGGCCAAGTGAGGTTGTGCCGTGTGGGCTGTGGGAGGCAGGAGACACTTTGGGACTGGGGCTAACAGAGTGCTGGGCTCTGAATGGACCCAGATGGGTTTGGCTATAACTCTCCATTCTCGGTGCTAACCAAGGGCTCTCTATGCTGTGCTGCAGACGTCTCACAAAGTCTCCTGCTTTACATCCCTGGCGCAGGGTCACTGTAGAGTCAGGAAGTCGGGGGCGCGGTGCTCCCTTTGGGGGTGCAGGTCTCCCCTGGGGTCCAATCCAGGTGGGATCTGTGACACACCAGCCCTTCGGAACCAGAAAAGCGATGACGCTGCCTGTGGGGAGCCCCCGGTCAGGCTGTCACCCGCTTTACTGCCGTGGCTTCTGTGCAGGGTGGAGCCAGCATGCAGCAGCCCCAGCCAGACTGGCCCAGCAAAAGCAGCAGGAGGAACAGCAGCAGTTTGTGTCCCTTGCTAACCACAAAGAATCGGTGCCTCCCCCCAGGTGGGTGTGGGGCCATAGGTCCCTGGGGGGAGGGAGACGCCTTCTCTAAAATGGGACCAGCAGGAGGCCTTCCAAGAGCCTTTGAGCAGGTGGCTAGGCTGTGCCAGTGGCCCGGGAGGAATGAGTCGCTGAGATCACACTTGCCTGACGGGAGGCCGAGGGAGCCAATTGTGCTCTGGGCACAGAGGCAGTGAAGGACTGTGGAACACTCCTACTAGACCCCTGAGGGCTATCCTTGGTGATTCCAACACGAACCATTCGCTCTAGGCTCTGGGCTGAGGGCCGCAGCCCAGGGACTCCGGCGTTTTGGTTCTCACTGGCCAAAACTAGAGAGTGAAGTGCAGCGCAGCGCAGCGCAGGTGCCAGCTGAGCCCAAGGCCCCCATGCCTCAACTGACTGCTGACAGACACAGCTGGAACCAGCCGGCTCAGCCGTGTGCTGGTGCTGTTAAACGGGATGAGAGTGTGTTGAGTGTTCAGCCTTTGAGTGCTTATGAGTTGCTGCCTTCATTAACCTCATTTGTAACAACTGTATGCCGTGCTGTCTGGCAATATTTGAGTGTTTGCCCTGTAACTGTGTACACTGCCAGACAGGAGAGGGACATTAACTCGTATAAAGCGTGACTGATCGCCACCAGAAGGCATTGCCTCTGGGCCAACAAGGAAGACCCATCCACACCAGATGGCCAAACGACTTTGTTGTGTGCTCTTCCTCTCCCTTCCCCTCCCCCCGTGAAGATGAGTCTTGCAAATTAATTCTTCCCCTCAGCCAAGTTTGCAGCTCAAAGCAGAAGTGGAGAAGGGAATAAAAACCAGCACCAAAGAGAAGCTGTATCTTTTATGCTGCTTGCACTCCAAGGGCAAGGGTTACTAGGCATAAGCAAAAGATCTCCCGTGCTTAGCCAGGGTTAGCCCTAAAAGACAGAGAGGGTGAGTCAACACTGGAATGAGAGCCTGTGGCATAGCCATGGCTGGCCTGGGTCAGCTGACTTGGGCTTGTGGGTCTCCAGCTACAAGGCTAAACTGTGCTGCACAGAAATTCAAGCTTGGGCTGGAGCCCAGGCTCTGAGACCCTCCCCTCTTGTGGGGTCCCAGACCTTGGCCTCCAGCCTGAGTCCAAATGTCTACACAGACATTTTACAGCCCCGAAGCCCAAGCCCGTGAGCCCAAGTCTGCTGATCCAGGCCAGCCGTGGGTGTTTCATTGCTGTGTAGATACAGCCTCACAGCTTGCTTATTACAGAAGCCTCTCTTACTTTTTGAAATCTAAGATTGGAACTCACATGTGTCTGTTTACCTTTACCTTGTCATGAACTCCCTTGTTTCCTTTACCTATGAATAAACCTGTACATAGTTTCTTATAGGTTTGGCTAGAAGTGTTGTCTTGGGGTGAGATCTAGGGGGCAGTTGGTCTGGGGTAGGTGACTGGTCCTTTGGGCCTGCATATTGCTGTGATTCTTGGTGCCAGGGATTATCAGGAAGGAAGGCTCCATGTGACTCCATGTTAAGGCTATTACAGTGCCTGAGGAGTTTACACGGGATGCTCACTTGGTGAAATCTAAGTATACTCAGATCCAATTTGGGTTGATGCCCTAGTTTTTAGAGTCTGCCTGAGGTTGGCACTCACCCTCTTGAGTCACAGAGCTATGAGCAGAACACGTACATGGTTTTATGGACTGTAGCGGGGTACGTCCACCCCGTCCCGTCTGGTGCATTAGAGAGTGTGGCAGCCCTGTGGTTAGAGCTCACCTGACTCTCCTTGGACTCAGGACAGTATTGCCCAATGGCCAGAGTCAATATGGCTGCCTTGGGGATCAGGGCTGTGTAGGCCAACAGCCAGAGCCAAAGGGGGGGCACCACTGGACAGCAGGGGGTGTTTGAGGGCTGGGGTAGGGGGACCCTGGCCCTCCCTACTGCACTGGATCCCAGCCCAGGGCCCTGGCAGTGGCAAGGTTGCTCACCACTGAGTCAGTGGGGAACCCACCTGCAACACGCTGACTCTCCCTGGGAGTCATGGCTGTTTCCCCCTTCCCTAGGCAGATTCCTAACCTGTCTCCTCATGTGGTCTATAGGTCGTAAGGGCTTCCAGGCTCCTCAGTAGGCATAGTTCTCCAAGACTGACTCCAGTCAGGGGAGCGGGGACCGTGCCTGGTTTGCCAGGTCTCTGGTTGCCTCAGGCAAGAGCCACAGCCCTTCCTGAGCTGGAGTCTCTGGCAAACATCCTTCCTCCTTTGTGGTCAGCCTAGAATGAGCTGGACTGCTCCCCCCTTGTACTAAGGCAGCAGCTGGAGCATGCCCACCACTGTCTGGGGGGAGGGCAGATTTCGGTAGCCCCCAGTGTGAGGCAGGCTGTATTAGTGAGACAAATTATATAGCTTTTTCCCTGGCTTTATTTGGTTGGATATAAAGCTTATGAGGCAAGCAAAGGCCTATGGATTTTTCCACTCAAGCCAACACACGAGTTGTTTTTCAAACCCGTTCCAAGAAAGAAGAAAGAAACCTGTTCTAAGTAATATAAGATACCATTATCAGTCCGTGTCACAATGAGCAAGGGACCAGCGTCCATCCCAAGGGCTAAGATAAGCTAAAGGAGGCCCACAGCCTTGAACAAAAACAACCACTTTGCGCATACTCCTATATATTTCTAAGAAGTTACTCGAAAAACAAAACCCCAGACAAAGAAAACCGTACTGCGCATCCTCTCACACACCCCAATGTATGGAAATTCTCTTATCTAAGGTATAACCCAATCATGTTATATAGAATGTAGTAGTATTATCATGTATGAATATTCATGTACTCCTAAATGTATATAAGGTAAAGCCCCAGTATATTCGGGGCTCAGCCTTTGGAAAAGATTCCGCTGAGTCTGTCGACAATAAACAGCTGTTTTCCTCACTTCGGTGTCCATCTCGTTACGTGAGCCAGAAATCTTGCTACAAGTGTGTGGTTAACCCTTTCATGGCTAGTGTGGGGTCACACATCCTCTCCCTTAAGAGGGATCCCAGCAGGTAATCTGCCCCTCCCTCTTCTCCCCCCCACCTGGAGAAAATGTCCACATTGGCATGAGCCTTAGCGGGTCAGCGTAACACAGGGCAGTCGTAAGGCCGGGAGGACAGGTATCAGTGCATGATCCAAGGCTTTGTCCTCTTCATGCTGTGTAACTATCTGAGGGGTGCATGATCGCTGTCAATCTGCAGGCACTCCCGAGCAGGTAATAGCACAGGGCGTTGATAGCCCACTTTACCGCCAAGGCCTCTTCCTCTATTGTGGAATAATGTGTTTCCCTGGGGAACAACTTGCAGCTTAAATACAAAATGAGGTGTTCTTCTCCATGGGCCTCCTGGGAAGGGATGGCTCCTAGTTCTACCTCCAAGGCATCGGTTTGGAGTATGAACTCCCTCATGAAATCTGAGAGAATGAGGACTGGCACCAGGGCCAGCCGTTGCTTCAGGGTTTGGAAGACCTCTTCACATTTATCGGATCATCACACTTGCCAGGGCTGGGAGCTCTTGGTCAGGTCAGAGAGGGGTGTGCGATCATTGCAAAGACAGGCATGAAACACCTGTAGTACCTGACCAGACCAGAAATTGTCTTACCTGCTTCTTTGACACTGGTCTTGGGGTATCAGATAGGGCCTGCACCTTAACGATGGGGGGCTGTAATTGCCCTCTCTCACTGTGTGCCCGACACAGGTTATCTCCTCCTTCCCGAGATGACATTTAGCCCAGGAATTTGGCTGAGTAGTTCTTCCTTTGTAGGTCCTGCTCCTCCCCTTCCTGGGTGCTGCCGGTCATCATCCTACAGGATCTCTTGGAATTCTGGCCAGTCCCACCCCAATACCAGGAGTTAGGCCAACTTGAGCATCATGCTGACCTGGAGGATTTCCTCCCGTTGTGTGACCTTGAGCTGTACAGTTGGGTAGGGATGTATGTCCCCATGGATACATTGTAAATGCACTTTCTTCCTGGAGACCTTAAGACCAGGAAAGACTGGTCCCTGGATGAGTGTCTAGCTATAGCCAAAGTCGACTAAGGCTGTTGTGGGGGACTCTTCTACTTGAATTAGATCCAGAGTTTCTCTGGCCCCCGCTTCCAGGCTCATGTACAGTGGCTTCCCCTGGCTTGTCCGTCCCTCCTTCGTGGCTCCCAAACCTCCAGGCTTGCACCTTCAGTTTGTCAGCTGCCAAGTAGTCCTCTATCAATCTATGCCTCTGCCAGTGTCGCCAGTTGATGCTGCTGCACCCACTCTTCTCCCCCAGCTGGAAGGATCCTAATAAACTGCTTGAAGACCAGCATCTCCACCACTGGGGCCCCCCCGTTGTTTCTCCAGCTCCAGCCATCACCCGGCGCCGCCTTGCAGCCACTGAGCAACCACGCAGGGCCTCGCTCCCAAGGGCATCTCTCCTGGCAGAAGTGGTGGTGGTTCGTGTCAGGGTCAATCCTGCTCTGGGCCAGGATGGCACCCCTCACTCTTCTGCAGTCCAGGCCCTTCGGGGGATCTAGCCCCGCACAGACTGTGTGGGCTGGTCCTGTCAGATCCAGGGCCAGCAGAGGGCAAGTCCTATGGGGGGTCATAGGGCAGGGTCTACAGGGGTCATAGGGCATGTCCTATGGGTGGGTCATAGGGCAGGGTCTACAGGGGTCATAGGGCATGTCCTATGGGGGGTCATAGGGCAGGGTCTACAGGGGTCAGAGGGCAGGTCCTATGGGGGGTCATAGGGCAGGGTCTACAGGGGTCAGAGGGCAGGTCCTATGGGTGGGTCATAGGGCAGGGTCTACAGGGGTCAGAGGGCAGGTCCTATGGGGGGAAGGGGTCATAGGGCAGGGTCCATGGGGGAGGGAACAGTGGGCAGGTCCCGAAGGCAGGGCAACGTAGGCTTCAGGGGAAGTGGTTAAGAAAGAGGCCGTGCCGTGCCGTGATTGGCTGGTTCCTGATTCTGCTGGCCAATGGGCGATCGCGATCCCCGCCCCGTGGCTCGAGCGCGTCACGTGTGCCCAGCGTGTGCCGGGATGCCGCTGGCGGCTCGGCCAGTGGAGCGAGCCTGGTTCAAGCGTTTGAGGGACAGCTCCCTGCGCCAGTCAGCGCGCTGGCCGCGCGCCGGCGGGGCGGGCTCGCGCTGCGAGTGGCGGGGCCGGGCCGGCGCGGTTGCTATGACTGCGGGCGGCGGAGTTTCCGCCTCCCCGGGCGCCGCCATCTTGTTGTTGATTCGAACGGCCGGGAGCGGGCGAGGGGCGCCAGGAGCCAGGCGCAGGCGGAGCCGGGGGGTCCCAGCGCCGCGTCCCCCGGGCGGCAGGGAGAGCCCGTCCCGTCCCGGCGCCGGTGCCGGTGAGCGCGGGGCGGCCGCGGGCCGGGCCGGGCCGGGAGCGCTGCGCGGGGAGCGCTGGGCGGGGCGGGGGCCCAGTCGCGGGGGGCGGCCCCAGCCCGTCCTCGCCCGCCGCCTTGAGCGGCCCGAGGGGCTGCTTTGCCCCCAAGGCTCCCGGGACGCTGCCTCCTTGTCGGCCCTGCTGCACGGCCCGGGCCGAGCGGCCCTCCGTGCCCGGCTCGGCTGAGAGCCCGGGGGCGGGGGGCGCCGCGCTGGCCCTTCCCTCCCGTGACTTCTCCCGGCGTCGAGTCTCTGGCGCGGCCCCACGGGTCCTGTGGCGGGTACCAGCCGAGGCGCTGCGGGCAGCGGTCTGGGGGCGTGCCCGGGCCCCGCGGCCGCCCGGGGCGGGTGTTAACAAGAAACGCTGCGGCTGCCGGTGAAGGAAGGCTTCGGTCTCCTGCAAGGTGCCGCCTGACATCCCTGCCCATGGGGTGTGCGTGGGCGGGTGTCCACGGGGAGCGGGGCTGAGACCGGCAGCCAGGAGTCAGGCGCGGGTGCGTGGATGTGGTGTATTGAATCGTGCTCGGTTCTGACCGGAACTGGATTTGAACTAGTGACACAGGATCTGCATTCCTCTCTTATTGTGCTTCGCCTGCCTCCTGTGTTTCTCTGTGTAAATGTGTCTGGTACCTTCCCAGTTACCCCGAGTCCGCTGCTCCTCTTTCCTCCAGATTCATTTGGGTTTAACTCTTCTTTTGTGGTTTCCAAAGCTGAATCCAAAGTGTTAATTTATTTGCTAATACAGCACAGATCGCGTGGATGGTATGATCTTGTGTATATTGCCCCTTTTTCATTTAACAGGTTTTGTTTTTTATTTTACAGTGGGTAAGCTAGTTTGCCTGAAGTTGGCTGACAGTCTGTCACAAAACCACATATGCCAATATGCTTAGAGCAGGTTCTATTTATAATGAGCTGTGCATATGCATCTGCTAAATTAGTAAAGATGTATATGGTTCAGTAAATGGCTCTTGGTCAGGGAATCTGTATTGCAGTTAATATGGCAAAGAGCTAGGGCTCAGATTGCCCTTTCAGAAAAATCGCACACATCTTAGTAGTGCTAAAATTGGTCACTTTTAGGACTTGGTGCATACGCTACTAGGTAGTTTCACTGGTAAGATTAGTATGTAGTTAGGATTAAGATGTCCCTAGGAGTCTGCAACTCTCTTCCCTGTCTCTTAGAATTCTGTAAAATATCTCTCGGGTTGTGATAGCGCAGCCCAGAGTGGAATTTTTTGTTTACGTTTCAGAGCTTTGAGCAGTGAAAGATGACATGTTTTGGGAAAACTCAGCACAAACTGTCTGTGGATGCAACATTAGGCTGCGATTGAACTACATAAAATTCAGGGTCTCTCTTTACTTTTTCAAATATGCTAGGCACTGAATCTTCCCCCAGCATCTTTGAAGAATGATTTGTATATTCTCCATGCCCTGCAACGCAGCTGTTGACTTAGATGAGCTGCAGGCAGTGTAATACTACTTAGGGTTTGCTTCGCTGGCCTGCAGTTTCCTGTTTACATCTTCTGGCTTCACTTTCTATTTAAAGGTGGCAGGGGTATTTGGGGCAGCATTAGAAATTGCCCTCAGCTCCTCCCCTGGGGATCCATCACATTCCAGCTACTTGGGGTGGTGGTGGAAGAGGTCACTGGGTGAGGAAAGTTGAAGGCCACAGGGGCAGGGAGAGATCAGAGATGCTACTGGCAGTCTCTTTTGAACAGTGTGTGCCTTCCCCAATGAGGTCCTTGGCTTGCTAGCAGCAGCCAGCTCTGCTTCTTCACACCTTCCCCATGTGGCACTTGCATGCCTCTCCTGCTAATAAGCAGCATGTGGTTGAGATGGGGTGGGAAAGGAAGTAGCACTTGGCAGTGGGCCAGGAACCACTTAGGTGTACCTCTCCCTTGAAGCTGCAGTCATCACCAGCATGCATTTGCTCAGATTCTCTGTAGTGCAACTCATAGTTTTAGGATTAACTGTATAGTGGAATGACATAGTGATTGCCACTCAAATGTCTCTTCAGCCCTGCATGTATGCATTACTATAGGGTTTAATTCTGCAACACTGGGGCATGTGACAGTACTTAGCAAATATTACTGTACAATGTACTAGAATGTAAAATTGCTGTCCTTCTTTTGGCATTGCTTCTCCTGACAGATATGGTGAATAAAGTGATTTGCACCTTATTTTACATTACACACTAAAACAACGTGAAAAGAATGGTAAGATTACAAAATCAAGCATTCCCAAATTGGGAAATCCCAGAGGTAAGGTTCCTTGTGCAGCCTTACCTCCACCCCTTTGTGTGTGTGTGTGTGTGTGTGTGTTGTGGTAGCCTGTATTTATGTGATCACGTGCTACTTGTTCCACAGGCTCCCTGCCTCATTCAGTGCACAGGGTGAGTAAATGGTGGTTCATCAGTTGGAATCTTTCGACCCAGTCCTTATTTGTGTCTGTCCCTGCCAGGTCCCAGACACTGACATTACTACTATGTTGATGTTGTGTGCAAGTGGGCACAAGTTAAAGCTTCTATGGAAGCATTAACTAGGTTTCTTGACTCCTGCAGGGTTAAAATCTCAACCTTATTGCTGCAGTTTCTTAGAGACGTTTTGCTCTGAATAGGTGCATTTTTCCCCAATGAATATAAAGATCCAAGATGTAGCTTTCGCCTGGGAGTGATGTCTGTGTGGTTCCACCTGCTCTGAAGAGACGCTGTACAATCAGGAACACTCCTCCCCTACTACAAAGTGACAAGGGCTACTTTGTTCTTTCTTCCCTTTGAAATTGTTTGGGATTTTCTAGTTTAGGTTAAACTTTTTAAATTGTTAAAATGTGAAGTTTCTGTCTCGTTTTTATAAACCAGGAGGTATTGGATCCCAGGTATGTGGCTCTGTACTGACCCTTGCAGACAACCTCTACCCAGGCAGTTCCATTGGTGCAGTGGGCCAGCAAACACAGACACGGGTGCTTGATCATATTTAGTCGTGTCCAACTTTCGTTTAAGGTGTTCTACCCCATATGTTGAAAGTGCCCACTAATTTTGGGAGCCCAAGTTACCACAGCTGGGGCCTGATTTTTCAGAAAGGCTGAGCACCTGGAGTTCCCATTGAGCCAGTCAATCTGTTTCAAGTTGGGCACTCAAAACTTGAGATCACTTTTGAAACTATGGGCCACTAGTGTCAAAGGATGAAATCCTGGCCCAACTGAAGTCATAGAAACTCTGCCATGGACTTCAGTGGAGCCAGGATTTCACACATAGGCCACTGCAATAAATTAAAGTCTATGGGATAAAAACTGTCACTGAATTCTCTAAAGTAGCTCAAGGGGGACTAGCATATGGTGTAGCCAAGACATTTGAGTCTCTAAAATGCACATTCACATTGAAAGCAAGCTGCAGCTTTTTCCATTTTCTGTTTGTTTTGTGATTGTGCCAAGTCGTTGACATAAGTTTTGGGCAAAATTTGAGCATTGCCCTTGGCTCCGAGGGTCTACTGTGTAACAGTTCAGCAAAGCTGCGCTCATTAGTTTATATAATGTGATGACTGGCCTAAGCACAGCTGCTTCCGCTCATGCACTCCAACATTCTCTGAAAAGGCATCTCACCAAAAAAAAACCAAAAAAAAGTAAATTTTAAGGGTCTTGGGCTAGCTTGGAGATGGGCAGCCTAGAGAAAAGAAGAGTGTGAGGAAAACAAAGCAGAAATTTCTGGGAATCCTATCAAATACTTGGCTTTCCAGTTCAGTGTTTCTCAACCTTTTAAGTAGCAAGTACCCCCTAACTTCTGAAAATTTCGATAAGTACCCCAACACTCAATTTTCCATGGGATTTTATATTTACACACTAATGTAAGCCATATGTTGAAAGAAGGGCTGAGTATATAAGGCCATGATACGACAGATGTCAGATCTAGTGTGGGTAGGGTTACCACCTTTACACCAGGGCTAGCGGTGATGTTGGCCAAAGCTAGGAGGCTTTGAGCGGCGTGCCAGTGCTGGTAAATATAAAGCACTGCGCCAAATTTTACACCATAGATTTGAGAGGAGGAAGGAATGAAAGAGACAGGGAAGGAGGGTGAGAGAGAGAGAGAAAGACGGGAAAAGAAGGTAACTGGTGAAATCTGGGACTGTCATAGTTGTCAATATCACTGCTCAGCTAGAGCAGTGAAATTGCAAGTTTTCTGGACACTGGGTTTTGAGCCAGGGAGGGGGGCTGCCACCTTGGCAAGTTGCAGGCAACTGCCACCTGGCTGCCATCCTGGGAGGTGAGCAACTGCCACCCAATCTGAGCTGGGACAGAGGAGGCTTCTGCACCAGCTGGGACCCAGGGATGTGGGCAGGTAGCTTCTGCTCATCTTCAAGGCGGGGCACTGGGGGTTGTCCCTTGGCTTGGAACCGGGGTGTGGGTGGCTGCCACCCCGCTGCAAGCCCAGCTCACAAGACGCAGGAGGCTGCCACCAGGCTCCCACCTGGGAGCTGGGACCAAGCAGGAAGCAGGGGGCTGCCTCCTGCCTTTTCCAGATGCTGAGAGCTGCCACTTATCAGCTGGGACCCATGGGAAGGAGGCGGCTGCAGCCCAGCTTCTTGGGGCTGTGGCGGCTGCCGCCAGCCTCCCAGCTGGGAACTGTGACTGGGCGGGAAGCAGCAGGCTGCTGCCTGCATCCCCCAGAAGCTGGGGGCTGCCACACGCCTCCCATCTGGGAACTGGGACCAGTGGAAAGTGGGCTGCTGCTGCCCGGCTTCCCCAGAAGCTGGCAGCTACCACCCACCTCTCTCTAACTCTGTTTTTCCCTGGGCACTCCCTGCCTGTGTCTCACGAACCCCCAGGAATACGCGTACCACAGATTGAGAAACTATTCCAGATGATGTGAAAACTAGGCTGGCGTGCTCTAGAAGCAGAAGGGACCAATTTGGATATATGGAAAAGGTGGCTGTTGCTCAAGTATGGAGTAGGCTGCCACCAGTGGCCTTGCTATCCCTGATGTGACTGAAGTGTGAAGCAGGAGGCAGTCTCTTGTTAGGTTGGGTACTGCTGCTACCTGGGGTGGGGCTGAAAGATGGCAATTGCTAGGTGTGGCCTCTCCAAGCCCTGTTTTCTGGACCCCTCTCGTGCTTATGCTGCTCTGACGCTCAGATGGGGCTGTGTGGCAATCTGCTCAGGACAACCAGAATTGTAAGCCAGTGTTACCCCTCTGCATCAGCAAGTGAGAGCTTTGCTCCTGCTAAGCTGCGTGTGAGCTTCCTGACACTCCAGTGTATCTGATTTGCCAGCAAACTCCTCAAGACTCTGTTCGTCTGAAGTCTGCCTTGCAGGTAATGGTCAGTGAGCCCCAGAGACATCTCCCTGCAGTGTCCAGTGCCTCTAACTGGACTCACAGAAATTAAGTTCATTGCCACCAAAGAGAGCGAGCACACACCAGCCTGTTAGTTTAGTTGAGGACTCACGCTTACCTTAATATAACCGCTGAGATGATTTATAGTAAAACTAAGAATGCATTTATTAACAGAGATTTTAGTGATACTAAGCAAGGAAAAAAGACAGATCTAGTTACAAACAGAACAAAACCTGTTTTCTAGTGACTAACTTAATTTGCAAAAGTTATGTCTTTGCCTAAAATAGATTCTCACTTCATAGGGAGGAAGCTTGCCAGAGGCCAGTGTCGTGGAAAGAATCCCGCAGCATTCAATTTTGGTTGGATCGAGCAAAACTTTTAATCTTAACAGATACCTAGAAGGCTATAGCTATAGGGAAGCCCAGGCAGCACGTCTGTGTGCTGAACTCTGGCACTTCAACTGGTTTCAAGTTACAGAGGGTTTATCAAAGTTTACATATTACATACAGGACCGTAGAGTAGATTTTCCAGTACTTAACAAGTCATTTACTACATATTGGGCACTTATACCTCACGCTGGGATTCTCCCGGTATCAGTAAGTCCCAGTGATTCTCCTGGTGCCAGTAAATCCTGAGGCACATACAATCTTTGGTAGCCTGCAGGAATTTCTGACAGGGTATGGCTGGGAGTGGCTGAAAAAGCAGTTACTGTCTTATAACATAACTCAACCAGTTTGCATTAGTAGTGTGGTTCCAGTATAAGGCCTTCTACCTATATTTTTATTCCACAATCCTCCCTTTTGTACTTATAGTACAACTCAGGAAGCTGCCTAAGATTATGACAGGCTGCATTGTTACAAAGATTTGGCTGGACGGGGTATAGTTATTGGTTGCTCCTACACAATTCACTATAAGGCAGAGGGAAACACAGAAGTATCAAAATTTCTAGTTAAAACTACTAAGTACAATCCAGGTTTGCCTGTGTGACAAATTCATCTCCTGTAGAGTAGGTTCAAACACTTGTCCCAAGAATTTGTACTTTTCCACACTTCCCCACCTTAATCTAAAAAGAGGTCCAGGCACTTTTCCTGCCCATACACTGGCCAGTGGGACACAGGTCCAGGAGGCCCTGGCTCCTGATCGGCCCAATGTCTTAATCCACTGGACATGCTACGGGGAGGTGAGGGAGGCAGGTCACTGCTTGGACAAGTATACCTAACTACAGACACAATCTTCAAAGACAGGCTGGGGTAATGTACAGACAAATATCCCTAAAAGACAAATAAACTAGCAACTTATTCACATATACAGGCTATATTGAGGCAAACACAATAAACATGCAAGTCAGGGCTTGATTGAACGCCCTGGTCTCTTGGAAAAGTTAGGATTTTCACAAAGACTTGGAAATGTCAATGTCCATTAGTTGCTGGATTTCTTTGTTGTGTTCCTCTTCCATTTGTAGCAGTTCAGAATACAACAGGTGATTTTCTTTTCTGATCTCAAAGTTCAATCTCAGTTTAGGGCCTTGGATAAACTGTTTCAAACACAACTTTAAACAACATTGTGAGAATACCACAACAACATATATAACACCCAAGATTATTAGGATTGACCGGATACCATGAATAATCTTTTCTAATGCTCCTATGTTAGGCAGCCAGAAGGTTAACCAGGACCATATATTTTCAAGGCCCCAGACAGTGTTTTCTAAGGCTACTTGGTGCACTGTTTTGAGCTGAGATTGAATTTTGTGAATGTCTCTCTCAATTCTTTTATCTTGTTTCACATACATACAGCAACTTGAATTTATCAGGGCACATACTCTGCCCTGAGAGGCTAGGAGAAAATCTAGGGCCATATGATTCTGGGTAGTAACTTGGGACAACTGGGACACTTCTTCCTGTAAGGTTTGCATAGCGTCCATAGTAGCATTTTCAATTGTTTCTGTGGTGGCCGAAATATTGACCATGGCTTTTTCTAACTCGATTACACCCAGCCAAGGAAAAATTGGTGAAAACTGCCAGGGGAGTCTCTTGATATTTTATTGTGACAGGCTAGATTTCAAACCTGTAGATTATAAAACTCTCTATGAATTTCGAATCCTGCGATAACTTGTCCGATGGTACAGGTTCCCACCCAATTCCAAGGTAAAATTTTATATGCCCACTTTCCACATAACCAGTACATTCCTGGGGCATCTATGGCGGGATAGACGGAATGGGTGCCCTTTTCACACTTCATTGGATAGGAAAAGGATCGGTAATCGGGGCTCCTCCTACTGTGGACAGGTTCTTTGGGTTGCAGTATAAGGCGGGTATAGCCATTAAAGGAATACCTTGCTTTGGGTGGGCTGGTCCGTAAGTGCAGATCCAGCAGTTACTGTAATTATTCGGGTCAGCAATAGATTGGGACAGTTTCACAAGGAGGTTAGAGTCCCAGTCAGCAAGAACAAGGGATAGGGCTAGGAATAGATAACAGTTAAGGTTTTCATTTTACCGTAAGTGTGGGAAGAATGTGTCTAGGCCAAAGCAGTCCAGTTAATGTTAAGAGGGTCACCGGAGTTTCTTACGGTTTTCATGGTCTCAGATTTTGCTCATGTTTTGGAGGTTTATCAGTGTTGTTTGAGGACTGTTGGTCAGAGGAGGGGCTTTCTCTGTGATCTTTTAAGGTCTCGGGGTTCGTTGAGCTGTGGCCTACCGATGAGGACCGGAATTCTGTTGCCATTGGGCCCAATGGTGGGGGAGGTGTCTTCTTGCAGTGTGATGCGTGAACAGTTAGGCTATCCTTAGCATCATACTGCAGCATTAGTGGTTAGTAACACTAAATAGGGTCCTTTTCATTGAGGCTGCAAGGCATTCTGTCGTTGATGAATCTTTACACAGACCCAATCTCCAGGTTGAAGGGAGTGGCACAGTTCCGTTGCCAGTGCTGGAAGGGCTTCTTGAACCTGTGTGTGGATAGACTTGATACACTTCATTAACATTTTACAATAGTCCAATATCACATCATCAGTTAAATATACATCAAATTCCAGCAGGTTTGGTGGTGGGCTATGTGGCAATCTCATGGCTCTGGCCATAAGGATCTCATGTGGAGACAGTCCATGTTTTCAGTTGACAGTATTGCTAATACAAATGAGAGCTATGGGTAAGGCATCTGGCCACTTCAAGCTGGTTTCTGCGCATATTTTGGCTAATCTAGTTTTCAAGTCAGAATTCTTCCTTTTTACAGCTCCGCTGGACTGGGGTGGTGTGCACAGTGCAGGTGTTGTTGGGTTCCTAATGCTTTACACACATTTTGAATGACCTGTCCTGTGAAGTGGGTCCCTCTATCGCTATCCAGAATGAGGGGTAACCCCACCTAGATATAAATTCTCTCAATAGTTTCTTGGCGACAGTACACACATTCACAGTTACAGCATTTAGGCGTTTGGATAAAATCCATCTGAAAGTTCACAAAGGAACCCCATGGAGTGGGGTGTGCTGAAGGTTTGGTCTTTTCTTTCTGGCCTATTTTATGGGCTAGACCGATAGGACAGGTGCTGCAGTACTGTTGTGCTATAGAAGAAAAATTTTGGGCAAACCAATCACACTGTACGGCTGCTATCATCCCCCCCCCTTTGCTCGTGTGAGCCACAGAGTGAGTCACATGGGCAAGGTCAGGCAGAAGAGCTTTGGGTGCCATCAGATGGCCGTCCGGGGAGCACCACAAGTATCTGGGTGTAATTGGCATCCATGTCGCTGCCAGTCATCTTTTTCCTGCTCTGGGGTCTGATCTTGCATTTTGGCTAGAGCAGTGAGGCTGGTTAGGGCCACTGGTTTGTGGAAAGGAATTATTAACAAAGTCTGGCGCTGGGAGCTGGAAAGGGCAGCTTCCCTAGAAATAGGGTACTGCGGAACACAAGGGAGAGGCTTTGTAGTGTTTAAAGTGACCCATACGGGTTCAGCGCTTAACATGTAGCCTATTTTGTTTGAATGGGCTGAGCACAATTGCAGAGGCACCTGCGCTAACAGTTCCTGTTGCAACGAGGAAGTGTCAGGTTCGGTGTCTCTCTGGTCAGAATCCTGTAATAATGTTAATATTGTCTCTCCTGTGGGTTCCGGTATATCAAAATAAATGCCATCTGGCGTACCATAGATAATACAGCCTAATTTAAGGGTTTTACAATTTATCAGGCACATAGTACATTTTTACAATTCTTGCACTAACAACAAATTAACTACAAGACTTAACAATGGCACGCCTATCATTAACAAAATTATGTTCAACTGAAACAGGCTTTTTCTTTTGTAAGGCTTAGTATGGAGGTAACAATGTTATCCAATTTTACAAACATAAGGGTTTAGTTAGCACAATAGTGGCACATGCTTCACCACTAGTTGCTCTGTTACCTCTACATTACCCTCCTGCTGGGATTAGGCTTTGGGCCCCCTTCAAATAAATATTTTTGTTGAGCCCTAACAAACTCATGTGGCTTCAATTCAGGGCTGTTCCAGATAAACCCAATTTAAATTCAGTTGGCCAAACCAGAGAGGAATTCTCCTTGCTAACAGCTATGGGTGGATCTTCTTCTCCCTCTCCTCCCCCCTTCCCCGCCCCTGTCAGGCAGGTAATTTGCATCTACCACCATTACACACATGAGCTAGTTTACTAGTGTTCAGATTTTAACTGTTAACCATTTTAAGTCTGGACTTGGTGTTGAAGAGAGAGTAACCATTTTTACTAGCATTTTATAAACAGGGTTTTGCATTGCCCATGTCTGACTCCCCATTGCATTTGACGTACTTGAGTCCTTTAAGAAACTGCTAGATATATTTAAAGTATTTAGAGGTGAGAGTTTGCCTATCACCCCCTGCATTTTTAAGAGATTAACAGCACCTTTGTCCTGCTGTGTTGCTCTAATTGCCCAGTTCTTTCTTTGAAAGTGAGACACTATCTACTTACAGAGTTAACAGGCTTGAGACAGTTAAGTTTTAACATTGTCTCCCCCTTATACTGACCAAGCCCAGCCACACAGGGCTGTTTCAGCTTTTTAATAATTTCTACTCCATTTAAGACCTTTTCCAAGATATCCAAACTGGACCTTTCTAAAACAAAGTCAGTGAATCTATTCACATTGGAAAAACGTTGACATTAGAAACTGAACCAAATCTTTTAACATGTAAACTGTTGCTTGCTAGTCAGTGACTCACCCTGCGCCAACTTAATCTATTTACTTTTACACCTTTCAGTTGCAGAAAACTGCTTGCAAGAGCTATCAATAGGTTTTATTACTTCAGGAGCATTTTTAGGCAACAATCCACTTTCCACAGAAATGTTCTTTCCCTCTTTAGCTAGTGGCTGCTCTAAAGAAACATTTTTCTGAGCTCTAACAGACTCTTTCTGGGTTTTAGTTACATTCAGAACCACTTCTGGCACAATTGACACCTCCTCCTCCAGCATAAGCTGAGAGGTACTTTCTGCCTGTTCCACCAATTATCCTCCATCAGAAAAACTGCTATTCTTAACACTTAGTCTGAAATTTCCTCCCTGTGTTCCAGCCCACATGGCTGTTCCCGGACAATTAGAGACTGGGGTAGCTTCCTCCATGGGCAAGCCATTACCCCCCAACAGACCATACACAATAATGTTAGTGACAAAACAAACAGAAAACACAAAACACAATTTTCGTTGCAACAGTAGATCCATGGTTTTGATTTTTTAGCTGATTCACTGTTTCACTGGTACCAGTTTTTTTCTTTCTGCAGTTCTGAAAGATAAAAAAGAACATTTTTCTATCCCCTTTTGGGGTGGTAGATTATTGCTGAGAATACCCCCTTTCTTTTACATATTTCTTTTCTGATTGTGGGCAAAATAGACAAATTACCCCTATATTTTCCTGTGTTTTGTTCTATAGGCGGGCCGGGTTTGTTATGGCTTCTACCTTTTAAGGTTTTAGAGTGAATATTTATTTATTTTTTTTACACAAGGTGGTGTACCTCAGTTTCCCTTTTGCTTGGGTTTATTTGTTTTTATTTGCATTACTTCATGACACTTAACACGTTGTTCAATCCTTTTTCAATCTTTTAACTTAACCAATTTTCCTTCCCATAATTTGCTGTCATAAACACATCATTATTTTTCCTTGCTCTTTAATGCTT
Source organism: Mesoclemmys tuberculata (assembly GCA_007922155.1). Taxonomy (NCBI): domain Eukaryota; kingdom Metazoa; phylum Chordata; order Testudines; family Chelidae; genus Mesoclemmys; species Mesoclemmys tuberculata. The sequence continues at coordinate 775,168 of ML677084.1, forward strand.
TCATTTATCATGCAACCACTTTATTAGGGGGTTGACTGATTTCATACATTCACTTTTTGTTCAAAACTGATGCCTAAGGCTTTTATAGTTTAACAAGTCCTCTGTAGATTCCAGAGAATAGGGTGCTTTATTTAAAGCTGGGTACAGATGGCTAGGGCCCGAATTTGGGGGAGAGGCCAGTTTCTCCTGTACTTCCTTTAATTGTAGTTTTAATTTTTTTTCCTGGGAATCTTTTAGACTACAAGTTTGTAGCTCATAGTGTCTTTTTGAAGCTTCCTCATACCAATCAAAGAATGCATCCCATTGTGACTGGGATATTTTGGATCCATGGTCTCTAGAGTTTTCCTCAAGTGCACTATTTTATCTAAATCAAATGTTCCTACCTTGGGGAACTGTCTGGCTGCGTCACTCTGAGGATAAGAGTGCCTTTCTGCCAGAGACTTGCAAGTCCTGGGAGGATAATGCATACTAGATAATATGCTGGGGTTCCCTTCTGGAGACCAGACACTTGCTTAGACTGTCCAGTCGTCGTGGTCCGTGTCTCCCCCCCCCCCCACCACACACACACAGAAATGGCTTATTGAGGAATCTGCAATGTTTCACTCAGCCTGCAGTACTGCCGAGGTGAGTGAACCCGATAACAGAACACTTATTTAGTGGGAGGGGGAAGGGAAGGAGACGAGACACAAAAGGGGTCCTCCAAAGTCACAGGAGTCCTAACCCTAGGCCCGTCTTGTGACCGAGGCTAAGGCGTCCTTGGACAACGGATCTATGGAGGCTCATAAAACAGAGAAGGGGAAAGGGTGTGCCTTGCGGCTGCACACAGTCACTCGGGACTCACTCATTCGCCTTAATACCCTTTAAACTGCCGAGGTGAGGACCTGATCCTCAGCCCGCAATACAAACCCCCAGACTCTCCCTGCGTGCTTTCCAGAAAAAGACAGACAGTTTAAAGCTTACCTCGATCCTTAATAAAGTTCGGATCTCGTTTGGCTGTTATCAAATAGGAAGCCTATGGGCAGCCCTCCTCTGACCCCAAATAGAAATTTAAAAGGTCTCTTACCTTTTGAGTGGTGCCTGGGGTCAGTGGGGAGCGGTCCACGGTCCTTCCTGGATGATACCAGAGCTTGGAGATCCGAGTCACAGCACCAAATTGTCGTGGAAAGAATCCCGCAGCATTCAATTTTGGTTGGATCGAGCAGAACTTTTAATCTTACCAGGTACCTAGAAGGCTATAGCTATAGGGAAGCCCAGGCAGCACGTCTGTGTGCTGAACTCTGGCACTTCAACTGGTTTCAAGTTACAGAGGGTTTATCAAAGTTTACATATTACATACAGGACCGTAGAGTGGATTTTCCAGTACTTAACAAGTCATTTACTACATATTGGGCACTTATACCTCACGCTGGGATTCTCCCGGTATCAGTAAGTCCCAGTGATTCTCCTGGTGCCAGTAAATCCTGAGGCACATACAATCTTTGGTAGCCTGCAGGAATTTCTGACAGGGTATGGCTGGGAGTGGCTGAAAAAGCAGTTACTGTCTTATAACATAACTCAACCAGTTTGCATTAGTAGTGTGGTTCCAGTATAAGGCCTTCTACCTATATTTTTATTCCACAATCCTCCCTTTTGTACTTATAGTACAACCCAGGAGTTTATCATAGTTATTTTTAGTAAAAGTCACAGACAGGTCACGGGCAAGACAAAAAAATTCACAGCAGCCATGAGCTGTCTGTGACTTTTATTAAAAATAACAGGGCGACAGCTGGGAGCTGAGGGGGTCCAGGCTCAGGTGCCCTGCTGTGGTTTGGGGTTGCGGGGTCCCCTGCCACCACTGGGAGCTGTGGGGTAGCCTGTGGCAACTGGGAGCTCCATGAACCCTGCTGTCAGGTGCCGTGGGGGGTGGGGACCCTGGAGCTCAGAGCTGCCATGGGCAGTGGAGAGGGGTCCCCCCCCACTGCCCATGGCTTGGAAATGCAGGGCTGCCTCCTGCATTGGCTTGGGGTTTCCCCCATGGTGGCTTAGGATTGCAAGGGCTGCCCACCCTAAGCTTCAGGACCCCTGCCACCTGCCCTGGCTGGTGGGTGGCATCCGCGGCGTTCCTGTTGCCAACCCTGCCTCTGAGCCACAGGGTCCCTGCTGCCCACCACCAGCTGGTGGCTCTGAGCTGTGGGGTCCCTGCCGCCCACTCAGCTGACAGCAGCGGTGTGGGGTCACTGCTGCTGATGCCGGGGGCTTGGATATGCAGGATTCCCACTGCCAGCCTTGGGGGTCAGAGCTGGGGATCCCTGCAGCTTCTGAGAACTGCTGCTCCCTGAGAGCTCCGCAGCCCCTTCCAGCTCACGGCCCCAAGTCATGTGGTGAAAGCTGAAAAGGCTAATTATGTCCTGCAGGATCCTAGAACCCTAACTTCGAGCCCTAGGTTAACACAGTTGGTGTCTGGAAGCAAGGGGATTAGGCTGGAGCCCTGACTTATATTGCTGTGTAGATGTACCCTCAGTAGTGTTGAAGCATCAGCTGCTAAAGTCATGTTAGAACTTAATTGGGATGGCAGTGAAAGGGGAAACAAGATATCCTGAATGTGACATCAAGGTCTGATCTCTTAATGTGCTCAGGAAAACCCAGTAACCTTTGTCAAGTACCAATTCTGGACCAGGGTCCATAAAAGTCTGCATGGTTTGAACTTCATTGATTGACCTTTTTCTGAAGAAATTACATTTGCAAAATTCAATATGGAGTGGTGGCTGTCAGAAAGATTTATTTTTGTCCTGTTTTTTCGCTGGCACTGGCTTGCTACAGGCAGTGCTTCACATTAGCATTAATACAAAGAATTCGCTTTACGCTTCCAAACGAAGTAGTGTTGAATTAAGGTGCCAGTAAAAGAGTGAGGCAGTGCTGCACTTTATTAAAAACATTAATTGAAGGATCTAATTGGTCTATTTTTAGAAATTCCTTTATCAAGGTTGGCTTTTTATCTGTAATGTTTAGAGGACGAAAACAAATAGAAAAATTATTCTGGTTCATCACAAATGGCTTAAATGTTGGTTTATTGTGCAATGCTAGTCTCCTTGGAATAGCTGTCTGAAATAGATTGATACTGCTCTGATTTTATCAGCACTACACAAGGAAGGGATCTGAGGTGCTAACATTTATGCATTTGTAATGATTTTTTACATGTATTGCTCCTAGAGGTGAACAGTAGCCACAATTCACAGCACTCTTAGCCTCTGTGGGTCAAAAGTACTGATTAAAGTCTTAAGTGTTGTCCTTACTGATCTACTTTAAACCTCAACTACTGGAATACTCTCTAATATGTACTATCATACACGGTCTTAACAGATTAAGAGGAACTGATAAAAGAACTAAGGTACAGGTGCTCACGATGTGATCACATTTATAATGTGCAAACAGAATAAAGTCCAAACCGATTACATGTGTATTTGGTGCTTTAAAAGGGTCAATTTCACAAAGTTAAAAACAATTATGAACCAAGTAAGTTGGGGGAGAGAATTTAACCAGAAAAATGTGAATCATGATTGGGAATTGTTTAAGAACATTTCACTAGATTCCTAAAAAGACACAATCCCACAGCTGAAGGAGGCCATATTGGTTAAAAAATAAAAATATTTTTTTTAAAATGGGGGAATAAAAAAAAAAAAGAACATTGGTAGTAAAGAATATAAATCAGAAGCTAGGAATGTCAGAAAATTGATAACGGAAACCAAGGAACATAAGGAGAAATCCATTGCCAGCACACAAGAAGGAATTTTTAAAGTATATTCAGAACAAAAAGAATCCTTACAATGGTATGGGTCCACTAGTCAGTGTAAATGGTAGAATTAATAATAATGCAGAAAAGGCAGAAGTGTTCAATAAATATTTCTGTTCTGCACTTGGGGGGAGACAAATTATCTAATTTCCTCATATGGTAACGTTCTTTCCATTCCACTGGTATCTTTGAAGGATGTTAAATGGCAGCTACTAAAGTTGGACTTTTTAAAATCAGCAGATCCAAATAACTTGCATTCAAGATTTTTAAAAGAGCTGGGTGAGGAGCTCACGGACTGTTACAGTTGATTTTCAGTAAGTCTTGGAGCACTGGGAAAGTTCCAGAAGACTGGAAGAATGCTCATGTTATGCAAATTTTTAAAAAGAGTAAATGGCATGATCTGGGTAACTATTGGCCTGTCAGTCTGACATCGATTCTTGGCTAAGTAATGGAGCAGCTAATATGGGATTTCATTAATAAAGAGTTAAAAAGGGTTATGTAGTCAATGCAAATAAAGATGGGTTTATGGAAAGTAGAGCCTGTCAAACTAACTTGATGTATTTTTTTTTGAGATTACAAGTCTGGTTGATAAAAGGTGTCATGTCAACAACACTTTTACTTCTGTAAGGCATTTGACTTGTTACTGAATAACATTTCAGTTAGAAAAAAAAAACTAGAACAATATAAAATGAACATGGCACACATTAAAAGGATTAAAGACCGGTTAATGGATAGGTCTCAAAATGTTCTAGAACAAGACCTAAAATCACTAGGAGCCCATTTCAAGGCACAGTAGTTAAAGCCAAATGCCTCAAACAGTGGTCTCAGCTTTCCATTTGAATAATACCCAGGCCAAGATGACATTAAACATCTATTTCTCTGGGTGACCGTTGATGCACGATCCTAATATGTGGTACCTGGGGATAACCCTGGACCGCATGCTCTGCTTACGTTGCCATCTTGAACAGACCAAAAGAAAAATGAATTTGAGGGTCAGCATCATAAAGAAGCTTGCAGACACCTGCGCACACCAAATATCGACATGATCCCTGGTCCATTCCACTGTGGAATAGTGCCCCAGTTTGGCGCAGAAGCTCACATGCCATTTTAGTGGACACCGAAATTAACACCTCTCTTCGCATGTTAACAGCACCCTCCCATCAATGTCACTTCCATTACTATCAGTACTAGCTAACAATGCGCCAGCAACTATCCAACAAGAGGCTGCAGCAGTTAGGGAGTCCATAAAGGTCATGGCAAATACCACACTACCACTCACCATGACCTAGAACACCCCCTTGCCACCGACTAAAATCAAGAAAACCCTTCTGGTCTTGTGCCTGAGCCATTCTTGCAGAAGATAAGGACATTCCCAGAAGAGATCTGAAGCCTAGGCAGCTGCAAACATAGCTAACAAAAATCTAATCGACGACCCAACCGTGCAAGTGCTAGACTTCTCCTCCCCATGTGCATATGGGCAGCTCTAAGCCATATACTTACTCCATAGATAGAAAGTGGGGGAATCACCAACGACTGGGTGTGATGCAAACTGTTGGACACATCACAGACGATCACATGCTCCTCTTGGAAGTGTTGCAGTCATTCATGTGGCTACCCCCTCTGCCTGGACTGGATAAAAGACCTTAAGATCCAACTGTGGTCACCATTGCTTTCACTGTTCCGCTATCACCATATAGAAGATGGACAAGAATTACAAATGGGGAAGAATCATCAAGCAGATTTGTTTTCCAGTAGGGTCCTGCACGGATCTCTATGTGGCCTTATGCATTGTTGAGAGTGACCTGGAAGAAAACATAAAATCATCACTGATAAAGTTTGCAGCTGACACACAAATTTGGGGAGTGCTAAATAAAGAAGAGGACAGATCACTGAAACAGCAGTCTGGATTGGTTGGCAAGCAGGATGCAAGCAAACAATATGCATTTGGGTGTAGCTCAATGTAAATGTGTAACTCTCAAAACAAAGAATATAGGCCATACTTACATGGGGAAGCAGTGACTGAAAAAGATTTGGTGGTCGTGGTGGATAATCACTGGATCATGAACTCCCAGTGTGGTGTTGTGGCCAAAATAGCTAATGCAATCCTCAAATGCAAAAACTTGGGAATCTTGTAGCCTCTGTATTTGGCATTGGTGCAATCACTGCTGGAATGCTGTGGCCAGTTCTGGTGCCCACAATTTAGGAAGGATGTTGATAAATTTGAGAGAGTTCAGAGAAGAGTCATGAGAATGAGTAAAGGATTAGAAAACATGCCTTTATAGTGGTATATTCAAAGAGAAGGTTATGGGTTGACTTGATTATAGTCTAAAGTACCTACATGAGAAAAAAATCTTTAATGGGCTTTTCAGTCTATCAGAGAAGATTATCAAAGTTGTCTTTTTCTCTGTGATTTTTAGAGGATGTGAACAAATAGTAAAATTATTTTTGTGGGCCAGAAATTGCTTAAATATTGATTGGTCATGCAGGCTTCTCCTTAACAGTGAAGGTAATTAACCATTGGAACAATTTACCAAGGGTTGTGGTGGATTCTCCACCACTGGCAGTTTTTTAAATCAAGATTGTTTCTACGGAAACATCCAGTTTTGGGGAAGTTGTCTGGCCTGTGTTTACATAGGAGGTCAGAGTAGCTGATCATAAAGGTCCTTTCTGGCCTTCAAATCTATGAAATTCTATTAATCAAACATCTGATGTATTATAAATGCTCTCTGCTTTCTGTATTGTTTCTTTCTGCCATTTTAACTACCAAGTTCAAATTCCTAGAATTTGCAAAGCTAAAGAAGCAATGTAGAACCTCCTTGGTACTAGTTTTCTTCTGTTAGAGATTTAACCGTCTTTTGCAGGATGCTGAAATAATAACTGGATAGACAGCAATTCAGTTGTTGGAAGTTTGTTTGCTCTGTGAGCAGCAGACCTGCTAATTTTTGAAAGCCTAAATGGGATACTGGTACCTGATGTCTGTAAGAGCTCCCCCAAATTACCGTACCTTGGCATTACAGAGCCAGTAGAGTTCTTAGTGATCATTGTATTATTAGTTGTGGCTGGGAACCAAGGTTACCTGTGCCCTGTGTCTGAAACTTCAAACTTGGGTACCTAAAGTTAAGAGCCTACATCTGAATTTTTGGTACTTAAACGAATTGCCTCATTTCATGAGGTCTTCAGCACCCCAGGTTCTCACTGAAATCTGTTAGTACTCGGATACAAGCACCTCTGAAAATCAGACTACTGATCCACCTTGTAGCCTATATATGTTTCCATCCTTTAGAAAGTGCTCTGGGAGCTATGTGAGAAAAATGCAGAATATGCATAAGGATTATTGTTCTGTCTTTGAAGATCTTTGCAAATCTTAGAGGAACAGTTGTACTAGCAGAGTGGAGTTCTTATATGTATAACCCCATGGTTGCTACTGAATGCTGAGCCCACTTTTCTTAGTCATCTTTCTTACTGCTCTCTTAGATTCTGCAGGCACTCTTACATCATATATTTCTGTGGCTGTAACCTTTTCGATTGTCTCCTTTCTTGCAACGCAACCAGCTAATATATAAAAGCAGAAGAAGTGTCAGTTGTTCTGGAAACATAAGTGAGTGAGCTCAGTTATAGTTCCCATAGCCTCTTGCATACAAGAAGTTACTTGTGTGGACTGAGCGTAGTGGTCACTTTTATGCCCTAACATGTGTGGTGTGAATTAGATGCTGTGGGATTCATAATGGAGTTTCCTGACTGTTGTGCATTTTAATATAGCCCTTGTATTTCAGTGTTGATTTTATTAGTTTTTAAAAACTAAAAAACAAACACATACCTGCTTTTATCTGCATATGTGTAGGGCTAGATAGTTCTATTCAGGTACGCATGAGTAGGTGTCTAATGCTAAATGTTTATGGTAATTTAGCATTGTTTTCACTCAGTTTGGTTTCTTAACCAGTTTTTTTTTTCAAGTTGTGCAAAGCTGGTATTCCTCACTGAGGTCTCTCTTCATATGTGCCAGAATTAACCTGTCAGAAGCCAGTTGTGTTTTGCCAGAACAGTCATCTGAACAATTTTCTTAGTAGCTGACAAATACTACATTTCTGGAATGACCGCATGGGCTCTCTTCAGACTTTGCAGTAACAAGAAAGTTGTAAAAATGATGTATGTGCCCTCTATCTATTGGTTCTGGGCTGTCTTTTTTAGCCAGACTATGGACACTGAAAATGCAGAGTGAAGACAAGCTAGAATTCTCTAAACAGCTTGCTTCTTGGGTTTCTTTGAGATGCTGCAGAATTTTCTCAAATTCTTTGCTTCTCTGACTTCTTTAAAATATGTAGACGTTAATGCTGTCAGCAGTTGTAACTTTAGCTGTGTCCTTGGTCTGAATGTTCTGAAGCTAAAACCCTGTTGTTGATGGCCATGGTGCTGTGCAATAGATTTTCTAGCTCAGTGGTTTTCAACGTCTTCATTTGCGGACCCTTAAAAATTTCAGTTGGAGGTGTGGCCCCCTTTCGAAGTCTTAGACATAGTCTGCACATCTCCAGTGGTCGAGAGCCACAGCTTGAAAACCATTCAGCGCTGCCCTGAGCATTTCTGTTGACCTTGTAGACTGTGATCACAGCACTTCTGTTAGTTTGATCTTTGATTAAATAGGTGCCTTAGAGAATGAGCTGCAACCAGAAGGAATCTGTTTGTTTATGTATCTGTAAATAAACTCTGCCAGAAGTTTAAACAAGTAGCACCAAACAAGCAATTGTAGCTGATAGTATCAAGGTCACAAGAGCTCACAGTGGGAGGACTGTTGCTTGTGTACTTCCTGAATGTTTTCCCTGCAGATATTTGTTCCCACCAACTCTTCCTTTCTAAACTGAAGACCAAGACTTTGAATGTGGACCACTAGCAGATCAAAACACTGACCTTTAAGTTCTTGGGATCATAGCAGTATCTTAGTATCAATAAGGCAGAAGAGGTGGAAGCTAATATTAGCTGATCACAGGGGGCAACAACTGAGCAGAGATTTCCAGTTGATATGATTGCTAATCTCCTTACTGGGGAAAAGACTCGGAGGTTTTGAGAGGTCATCTGTGTTTGCAAAGAGGGAGGTAATCTTGGCAGAGTAGAGGGAAATAGTGAGTGAGATGTTTCTAAGTAAGTGTCCTTACTCCAGCCAGGTTCCTGTATGCATGAGACTCACTCAGGTAAGAGGCCACGTGCCAGAAGAGAACCATGAAGAATTTGCATATCTGGATCTGCCTGTTTGGCTATCAGACCAGTGTGACACAGTACACTCAGTGCAGTTCTCCAGCACCTTTCCTTCTAGTCTGGTGCAGAGATGGGTGGCACACATTGATCAAAATAGGATCAAATGCTCCTACCAAACATTAAGAAACATCACTGTATGGTGTATTTGGCGCTCCAGTCAGCGCTTCTAGTGTATAACGTTAATGGAGAGTTGTGAGGAATTTGGGTAGGTGACCATGTGTCCCATCAAGGCTATGCTAAAACTTAGTTGTTATGTTGTTGTTTAATATCTATACTTGTGAATTTATCCTTCAAGGGAAACATTTTGTGATTTTGATACCCAACTTTTGGCAACGGAATTTTTAGTGGGCTACCATCCTGGCCTCTGTCACTAATGCTGTTTGCTCACAGTTACAGACTTGTTTATTGAGTGTTTTTAATCAAATTGATGGGCGATATTTCTCTCAAGCGATATTTGCTAGAGAGTAGATACCCAGAGCTGGTTCCTAGAACTGCATCTGGTTCAGGGTTGGCCAGATTTTGCCCAACCGTGATTGGAAACTTGCCAGGAACTTGAGCTATGTCCCAATCATCAATTGCCAAAGAGTGGCCCTGGGATAGGGTAATCCACTGGCCTGCTAAGTAGGTCTGCTGCATTGCAACCTGGATCTTTGGGATCTGAATTCGTCAACTCAGCATTTCCAAGATGGATCTTGAATATCCACGCTACATTGTAGCCTGGGTTTACAATTGCTTGATCCAGGTGTCTCAACTGTACTGCACTACACAGACCGCCTAACTCAGGTCTGCAGCTTGAGCTACATCCATACTGCAGAAAGATAGGGCTTGGACCTACATCTCAGAGGAACTCGGAATTGGACTCGGGTCCTTGTTGACCTGAGGCAGATAGATTTGTGTGTGGATGGTAGAAAGTTGGGGCTCAAACTTGAGTCTGAGCCTAGATCTGCCCCTAGAGTGTTAGCTAGTGGAGCTGGGTCTTTTAGGTCAGGCAGTTGACTCATGCTTTTGCAACCAGAGACTTGATCCTTGATCCAGTGGTGTCATGTCACAAATGGAAGTAAGTGTAAGCTGCAATAAAGCAGGGTGTCCATTTGTCTAGGGAGAATCCCAAGGATGAAGGTAGCAATGAGAGGAACCTGAGGGAAAAGAGAGCAGACAGTAGCGTCCTGAAAGAAGAGTCAAATGCTGGGCTCTGGGGTGCCACAATGCACAGCAGAGGGGGGACTGTCGGGTGGGATACGGGGGACATCCGTTCTAGCGGCATGTGACTGCCAGGCCACTCAGCTTGCAGCACCTTTGATGGAAGAAGGAATTTCTGAGCCCTTGTCACTTGTGCCCTTGTCCCTGCCCCATCTCTGACTGGCCTTCCCTCCCAAAGAGGGAAATGAACAGAGCAACTGGAGGTGACAGCGGAGATCACAGCAGAGTGGGTGGGGAAATTGCCATACTGCTGATTCCCTGCAGAAGTGGCCCCTGGCACTGAAACCGTGGAGCAGAGTGAGCGATTGCCCATGCAGCCACCCAGCCTCTCTCCAAGCAGCTATCCTAGAGAGCCTGCACTCTGCTCTTACGCAGAGACCTCACAACCCCAGCGCACTATCCTGCTCTGTCTGATCCCTCTAGTAAGTTGCGAGGGAGGCAACAGCGCTTCAGACTTGCCCTGGACATCAAGCTGGGTTATGATGGGATAGTTTAATTTGAGCAATTGATTTTGGATTATCG
>ML677084.1:790905-855133 GCA_007922155.1 Mesoclemmys tuberculata
CTTCCCTGCCACTTTTAATCCTGAGTGTGATGTTGGATCAGACCAGTATGAACAGACTGGAGTTCTGTGTGGTTAGGGATCATTTCTTGACCAAGCTTCAGGCGTTCTATCAAGTGAATCCTCCAACATGAAAGAACAGTACACAGATCAGCTCCTCTTTTAAAGGAACAGTCAGGGCCGTTGTTGTTCAACAGAGAATAGAATAAGCACAAAGAAACTTCCTGTCTTCCCGCTTGAATCTGTACTGCTCAGTCAAAATGACACAGAAAGTATTCAGTGAAAGGCAACAGGTTTTTAGCTCCTATAAAGCCTTCAGATGGAACCACATTCAACTTTCCTGCAGTGTTACCATATTAGAGTGAGCATCATTACAACACCTATAGTATGTCATTTCTATTGAGTTCATTTAATTGTGTGAAATCTCTATATACATATTTAACAAATCAGTCATGCTTATCAAATGGCAATGTTCAAAAAAAATTGGACTGGTGTCCTGTTTTGTGCAGGTGAATGTACTTTTAGTACTGAATAAAAGGTAACCAAATATCTAAGTGCTTTTGTGTCCCCTGTCTATTTTCCTGGGTACCAGGGACAGGCACAGAAATTTAACTTTGCTCCTTTTGAGGGGCATGTATTGTGCCTGCTGCCCCAGGAGGAGCAGCTCGCTCTCCCCTCTCCAGTCCCAGAGGAGTTCTGTGCCACTGATGATTATTGGGGGGGGGCCGTGCCCCTACTTACCACCCTCCTTGCGCACGCCCCTGCTGGCTGTGTAATTGGTGTTAATGTTTTCGTAATCATAACCCCCGTTTCTTTTTTTTGAGAGGCTCCAATAGCTGAACAGCTACAAGCAGATGAGATTGTTTCTTCACTTCCTCTTGTGTGAGCATTTCAGCTGGAAAGACCCAGGAGGTTTGGTAATAACTATCCAACAGTTAATGATATTTGGTTACAGATTGCACCCCACTGTTCTCTGATTGGATTCCACTATGTCTCCACTAAACATGCATAAAATCTCTTCTTTCAACACAGTTTCTACAACATTTATCCCCCTTCACTTTCTGTATTTTTTAATCTGGCTGGTGCAAGGTTCCATTGAAACGGTAGTTTAAAGAAATTTTTCTTTTATTATTCTACGGATTGAGGTTCCTGGACCTCTTTTCCAGATGAGACCCCATTCCTATGGAGTAATTTGTCTATCCTAGGTCCTTTTCCCAGCATGTCATATATGGGCACTTTTTTGTTAGGAAAGTTGTCTGCAAAGATTGATGTAAATTTTTTTTGTTTTTGTTTAATTTCCCAGACCCCATCACTTCTGTTAAAATTAGCTTGCTGTATGAAGCAGGTTTTCTAGAAAGCTGAGGCCTGGTCTACGCTGACTAGGAAATTCGGCGGCAGTCGACACGAGATACACAAGCTACATAGAGTAGCTTGTGTATCTCTCATTGACTTCCTAACCTCTACTTACCGTGGCATCTGCATTTCTCTGCGCTGATGGGAAATGCGCTCCCAATATCTAGACACCATGCAAACAGTTCCAGGATACAAAAATTTGTGGCTTATCTGTTGGCCATGTTTTCACACTAAGAAAAAACCAGTATATTACTAATATGTGTTAAAATTATCACTTGCTTTATCAACATGAGGGTTTTCATATGTGTTAGTAATACTCCTGTCTTCCTAGTGAAAACAAGGCCTAGTTTAGATGCAATTTTTAACCACCTCTACAAATGAGTTAGTTGGAAGGAGTCAACCATAGGCTCCCCTCCAGGCTTGAATTCGCCTAGCTTAGCACATGCTGTAGTACAACTGGCCTTGTCTTGACTAGAGTTTTAGAAGGTATGCATTAGTTTGAAGTAGCTGGCTTGATTGAACACATATTTTCATCTTAGGGCTTGTCTACACTTAAAATGCTACAGGGGCACAGCTGACACTGTGACACTGATTGAAGGTCTTCTCCAGTCAACAGAGGTGATCCACTTTCCTGAGAGGCAGTAAGTAGGTAGGTTGGTCAACAGAAGACTTCTAGTGGCAACCTAGCGCTGTCTACGTGGGAACTTAGGTAGACTTAATGACGCCTCTCAGGGGTGTGGATTTTTCACACCTCTGGGTGACATCATTGTGATCTAATTTTCTAGTGTAGACCAGTCTTAGTGTAGACAAAGCCAGAGTTAAATATGGCAAAGTCTGCACTGGAGAGTAAGTCACGCATTTCGCACCACAAATAGGTGGAAGATGTGCTGGCATCCAGAAGCAGCCCAAGATCTAAAGCACTTTAGGTGCACGCCTGTTTACAAATGTTGGTTGCACTCCCTCAGTTGGGGAGCTAATGTAATCTCCACCAACTCTTCCAGCTGCTTTTCCCAGGCCACCAATATTATCTCAGCCGTATTCAGATTGAGTCTTGGTCTTCTGTCCCTAATCCAAGCTCCAGGTTTATGTAGACAGTGTTGTTTGTTGCACTGTACCAGCCAGGTCAGATCTTTGTCTCCAACAGAGAGAACTAACCTAGAAATGAGAGACAGATTTTCAAGGCGAGCTTGTCTCCTGTTCAGGGGATATTTGTTTAATTAAAGAAGGCCAACTGTACTTCAGCACTATGTTCCAGTCGTGTACTAAATACTTCTGATAAACAAACGATATACCTTGCTCTAAACTCAGCTGCATTGACCAGCAGTGTAGGTGTGGATTGGCTGGTACCAGTGTTGTCCCTTGGCAAATACTTGAACTGGGGTTTCACATTTTGAGAATGTATACAGACAAGACCAAAAGTGATTTTTGAAACACTGAAGGCCTGTTTGTGCACACAAAAATAAGAGCTATGTTCAGTCCGGAACTTCAAGATCTGACCCTTGTGTCTTATGCATCTCATTTTAAGTTGAGCCTGAAGCTCCCAGACTCCGTGTATACTTGCTATGCAGCTACTCTGAAAATGGCCAGTGAGAGCAGTTATTTTCATTGTTTCGAAATTGACTACCCATAGGTATAAAAGTATAGAACAGCACACCCTTCCAGCAGTGTTTGGTGTAGGCTTTCCCAATTGCTTCAGAAATGTGGCAAGGACTGTGTTGAATTGAAAATGTTTTGGGTGGAAGGCTAATTACTGGTTTTACACATTTCCTGCAAAACAAGGGGGGTTGTTGTGCTTTTTTTCATTGGACAGAGCCCTGAGAGAATTCGGATTGGGTTTGTTGTTTCATCTTAGAGGTATCAAGAATGTCAAGCCTGGCTTTCCTTGCTGTTGCTGGAGGCTTCTTTGTAGGGGCAAGCAGCAGTGGGAGTTGACTCAGTCTCTGAGTTGTTTCACAAAGACTCTTTCCCCGCAACTGTCAATCTGATATGGTAAAAGCAAAACCAAAGACAGAGGCACCAATCCTGCACTCTGTTCCACTCCTGCAAACCCCTGTGCTTGAGTGGGGCCCTGAGGAGTCCACCTGCCTGGAACAACTGGCAAGATAAGAGTACTCACGAGTCACAGAGGGAAGGATTTTTATTCAATTGGATTTTACTTCCTCTGAACTTCTGCTGTATCCTGCCTGTTCTCTGTTCACTCATACAGTTCCAGGGAGTACGGAGTAGACATAATTTGAACTTTGTGCAACAAAAAGAAAAGAAAAGAACCACACGCTTATTGCAATTGCCCTATGCTGCTAACTTCAAAAAAAAAGAAAAAAAAATGGGAATTGTTGTTAGCTGAACCTTGCAGCTGTTTTGCCCTGAGTTACAAATCAAGGGTTAAGCAAGTGGAGAAAATATTGCTTTCATGCAAAGCTTTCAAAGCCCATCTCTTCATAACCCTGTTAAGACGCACTGATACCAGGAGTTTGAAATAGAGTTGGAATCTGTCGGTGGATTTGCCGTCAAGGGATTATAGTGGTTAGCCTGATTTGAAAGCCTTGCAGGGTTTGGAGAATTCTCGTGGGAAGGCTGGGCGTCTATGAAGATGTAATACTCACATGCAGTTGTTAGCCTGTTCAGGATGCAATAAGAGAGCTCTTCCTAGAGTCCTTATTCTACCCCACGGCATAGCTGTAACATAGAAGCTATGCAGGAGAATACCAAACCCAGCATTGTTTGAACATTAGGGCTCCCTGGCTCTTTTGGGGTTCACGTCTGAAATATTAAAGTTGGGACAGTGTCCCATTTGTCCCAAGCAGTTGGGGTTGAAATTGAAAAGTAGGCCAGGACCAACGATACTGGATGAAACCATTGAAATTGAGCCTCACTGTTGACGTCCAGATGTTGCTGTAAGGGATGCACTCCTAAAGCTAGATACCTAAATACTGGGATGATATGCACCTGAGAGGCAGGTACCACGCTGGCTCCCATCCCCTGGAAGTTCTGTTCCTTCCCTTTCTCATTGGGTTACTTCATGCAAATACTTTCTAACAAGAAGTCTTATGCTCAGATTTTCCACTGTTATTTCCAGGCCACTTTGTTTTTCTCCTTGTATATTTTGAGTGGTGTCTCTATCTCTCGCTCTCATGCTCTAGATTCTTCCCCCCCCTCCATTGTGCTTCCTCCTGTTTCCAAGTTATAAGAAGCTATCTCTCATTTCCATCCCATTTCCAGGTGGCTGGAATCTCTGTCCTCCCAACCTGTATGCAGGAGTGCCCCTCCAAATTGTTCTGCCCCGCCACCCTCTTTGCTGGAATCTCCTTCCCCACTGGTTCTGGAAGTCATATCTTGGTACTAGAAAACTCCCTGTTTCCAGAGCCCTGTTTCCTGAACATCTTCACTTGTGAGGGGTCCAGTCTCCGCAGTGGGGCGACATACAGCTGTGAGGAAAGGTACTTCCACCTAGTATGCTCCTGGAGCCTTCCTGGGTGCCATGGTCCGTAGAACCGAGGGATAAAATGCACATGGCCTGATCGCTGCACCAGGTGACAGCTCCCACCTGAGGTTGCTGGGAACATGGAGTGGTTGTACCCACTAATAGCTAGGAGGGAAAAGCAACAGCAGCAGGAAGGGGTGGAATACTTTGAGAAAGGGTCATGGGAGGAACTTGGAGTGGGAAAAGAGGGCATATATTTTGTGATTAAAGACACACACAGTACTTCCCCATGTCTTGCAAACTCTCATAGTTCTCAGAAGAGAACATTTGCTTTTTGTCTTTGTGTTTTAGGCTAACTCTCCTTCTTCTGATTACATTTTCTGTTAAAGATAAGGGAAAAAATACGGGTAAAAGGATTTTCCAGTCTGCTGTGGCCACTTTGCATCAAAATGGTTAGATTCTGGCTGAAGCTGGCCTCTGGAGAATTCATCGTTCACAGATGCTTTCCAGTGGTGGAAATGGCAGAGTTGTCTCCTGTGCCAGGCACTTCCATCCCTGGCGGAGGGGGTGTGGTGGGGGGCACTCCATATGTCAGTGGAAGATTGGGCTATAAGTCAGAGCTGCTCAGAGGAGACGTGTGCGGACGCACTGATGTACGTTGTTTAATTGGTTAGGGAAAATGTTACATGTTCATTTAACATCAGTCAATGTAAGAAACACTGTCAGGTCTAAAATAATTCTGTCTGTTTTTAAGTCCATGTCTTGAAAGGGTTTGTCAGGTGTCGTGTTCTGTCCGTGTTGCTTGCTTACCATTAGCCTTTCTCTCAGATTGAACAACAGCCCAGTCAGTAATTGTGCGTGTTCTTCCTTTCCCATTGATTATATCCTGTTGAGTTTTTAAGCTCCTCAGGGCAGAGCCCCTTGGCTTTATGTCGGCTGTGCATCACACATGCCTTTGGTGCTGTGTAATTAGTAACCCGTTTCACCTCAGTATCCATGGCATGTGTTTTCTTACTCTGTTTCAGCTCCTGTCAGTCATGGGTCACGTTCTGCTGTTGTACAAAAGGGTAATAACCTGCCAAAGGCCCTACGTGGCAGGAAAGGGTTCTGTGCTTGCATGGCCTGCGCGAGGGAAGATGCTAGTTTCCCAGGGGGGTGGAGAGGCTGTTCAAAGCAAGGCTGGCATGCTATACGTAACTGAAAATGTGGGAGGAGGGGTGGTGCGCGTGTGCGATGACACAGGCTTTGCCGACCAGACTTGCAGAGCTGCTTGAAGTGGGAGCTCCTATCCTGGCTTTGAGTCTGGTCTCTTCACAATTCACATGGCTGTTGAGGGGTTGCAGGAGCCTCTGTGGGCTGAATAATCCAGGGCTGGAGTAATGGCAAGTGACCTCTGCCTGGGCTGCAGGGGGGGCTGGTGTGGTTATGGGAGAACCTGGGTCCTGGAGCAAGCTGTCTAACCTTTTAAAGGCAAAACTTACGCTCAATGGGTGGTATTTATTTTGGTGGTGACTAAGGGAGAGGGATTGCAGTGGGACTCCTGCTTCCAGAGGAAGGGATGGTGGTGGGATGCTTCTGACCCACCCCTGAAGTGATGGCGTGGGGTTGCTGGCTGCTTGCCTTCATTTTCTGAGATGGAGAGAAGCACCGACACTTCTAGCCTTCTGGGCTTCTCTTCTCGGTAGCGAGGAGACGTTGGCTGGGTGGCCCCGTTTGAATTTTTGGTGCAGCACTGCCTCTACAACATCAGTCCCCAAGCTGGATTCTCTTCTCTGTGAGCGTGGGAGGGGAAGAGATGAGGATTGAACTGGCAGCTGCATAAGCTTCGATAGCTGCTGCTACAGAAGCATCCTACCCTCCCCTTGGAACAGGGAAAAGTCTCTGGCTGCTTAGCCTGGGCGCCCCACAGTTCTGCAGGAACAGCTGTTGAGGCTTGAACTTGCAACTTGCTTAATGTCAAGAGTTTGCAGAAGCAGAAATGACAGATTTGAGTTTGGAATAAGCCCTCTGGTTTGTTGGCAGGCCTTATTCCTGAGTAGAAGAAACTGAGAGACCATGAGGTGATGAAGTTTCTAGTACACTGGCCCTTCATTCAGAAAGACACATTTAGAATTGCAAGCTTATGCTGCTTCCAGGAAAGGCAACGTTCCTGCTGTCGTGTGTGCATGCGGACTGCTTGCAGTTGGATGGCTGTGAATGTTACCTGCTGGTAGTATATTTATGTATAGTTCACATAATACAAACAGTCACAGCTTGTAAAATGGCATTGAAACATTAAACACAAACCTGTGAGGTCTCCACAGACAGATCAAAGTAGTAGTAGGAGGATCCTCTCCCATTTCACAGGAGAGGAGACTGAGACTGACTGTGACTTTGCCACCTGGTGGGTCAGCAGGAGGAAGGAGTAGAATTTGAGAGTTCCTGGTTTATAATCTCTTGCTCCACCACTTCATACTTAACTTGAACTTCATGTTTTAGGGCAGTGGTTCCCAAACTTTTCTCTGCCATGGCACACCTTGATACCTTTTAATTATTTGGAGGCACACCACCATACAGTCTCCAAATGAACTCATGGATATTCATGAGCCAACTCAGAACTCAAGTAGTTTTTCAAGAAATTCCATGGCACACCTGCTCAGGCCTGACGGCACACCAGTGTGCCATGGCACGCTGGTTGGGAAACACTGTTTTAGGGCTCCACTCATGCCAGTAACCCTCTTGAAATGTCCAAGATGTCCATCTTTGCAAGCAGCTCCTCCTCTTGTGCTTTTCAGTACACTGTTATCAATGAAATACATTCCAGCTATAAGCCATTAAGATCAGGATTGAAATGGGCCCACTATCAGCACACTGGCCTTAGAACCTCCATTAGGATATCAGGACAAGGTCTGTGCTTCCCACTTCTTACTTGGAACAATTTCAAGGGCAGCCTCTAGTGCAAGCTGTACTACCTACAGATTACAAAGGAAAGAGATCCACAGCACTGTTTAAAATAATTAGGAAGAGTCCTTCCTCTGTGGAGGCCACAGTGCTGATTGGGGGCTTTAGGGCACTAGCATGGTATGAATGATCAGGATGGAAGGAATTTGTGGCAGTAGGCTAATGACGCCAGAGCTCAGGATGAGGTGTTTCTGTGTTCAGGCATTCTTTTCCTCCTCTCCACTCCTCCCAGGCTGAAATTTTGACCTGTTTAGACTAAAGCTAAAGGTGAATTTAAAGGGTGGATAGGATCCAGCACAGCTATTCTGGAAAGGAAAACAAGTTTTTCTTCAGGGAAGAAAAACAGATACTTGTTTCAAGCTTGAGACTTTGCATGGGCTTAATCTGCATGAGAGGGGGCAGGAAGAAATTGGGCTTGCAAATAACGGTTCTAAGTACATGAAGAACGTTGCAGTGACATCCACCTAGCAGTCTTGCACTGTGTGAAGGTGCACATATGTGCACCTCTGAAGGACAGTATTTTTCATTGAGAAAATGAAATGCAAAAAACTCTGTTAATGCAACGTTGGGATTTAAATTTGAATGAACAAGTAAACACTTCAAAACTGTTGTTCATATAGCAGCTGTAACTTGGAGCTCCCTTACACATGACATTTTTATATTTTCTTTAACCTTACTGTAAAATGCCTTTTGCATTTAGCATATTAAGTTGGACCTAGCCATATTCTCCTTAATTTTGTTACCATTTCCACTCCATCCAGTTTTGGTTACAATTATATCACTTTCAAGGAACCAGTTGTAGTTGTATAGGAAACCAGTGCATCTAGGCTGACTGCAGGGGTCTGAGGATGGATTGATAAAAATGGAGTAAATCCAGTAACTTAAAAAAAAATAGATATAGGGTAGAGGGAACTGAGAGCGGGCTGGCTCTGTTGCCTTTTCATACAAAGCTTGTCTATTGATGCCATATGGAGAGCAGAAATGAGGAGTTAACCAAACCTGAAGGGCCTGATTTTGTCACTTTTTCCATGTTGAGAAGTTACTTTGTCTGCTGCATGTAATCTCAATGAAACTGATAGGACTCCTGGGAGTTGGGTGCTGTGCAGGCAGAATGCGGCCCAGAGAAATTGGAGAATGCCCTGCCTTTGTCATGCAAAATGTTACTTGTGGGTTCCAGGAGGTTATAAACCAGCCTAGCATCAGCTTGCACTTCTGCTGATTCTGGAGGACAGGACAGCAGGGTGTTGTCTTGTGCGTGTGCTGGGTGAAGGGAGGAGTTGCCTGGGGTTTAGGACATTAGAATCAGTTGCTGACATTAGAATCAGTTGCCTGGGGTTTAGGACATTTGTAATTTTCCACTGCAGCTGTCAGTAATACGGAAAATGCTGGGGAAATATTTCTTTGAGGAAATGGCATGTCTGAATTGCCAGTAACGGTGCAGAAATAGATGGACCAGCTGAGAGCTGTAAGGAAGGGTAAGGGAGCAGATTACTGTGGTACGTCTGAGTGCTACAGGAAGGGGAAGTAGCATCCACACCCTTGGCACCTTTTGCTGGCTGATAGCGGCATAACACTGGAGGACAGCTGCGTGTGTGCAGGGTGACTCAAACACATGTAAGGGAAAACTACTCTGGGCCCCTCTGGCTGGCCTTTGATCAGTATTCTGCTTGGTGTCCCTTACTAGTACCTTCCCCTGCCAGGAATGGGGAAGTAGGAGTCAATATTTATCTTATCGCAATGCCCTCAGGCCTCTGTGGGGATTGGTGCCCCATTGGGACTGGGTACTGTACATACATAGCAAAGATACCCCTTGGTCTGGGGGTGTATGGGGAACCCCTTAACTCAAAGCTATGGCGAAGATGACTAATGTGATCCTTAGATCGGGGGAATGTTGAGCAGCAGAAGGGAGGTGGCGTTAGTAAGACCATTGCTGGATACTGTGGTGATTCTTGTGTCTGCACTTTGAAAGGGACATGGCAGGAAACTGGAATGGATTCAGAACAGAGTCATGGAGTTGAAAGCCAGAAGGCACCATTGGTCATCCACTCTAACCCTTTCTGTACCACATGCCATTGCATTTCCCCCAGCCACCTCTGCACTGAGCCCAGTGACTTTTTATCTGAAGCAAATCTTCCAGAAGAGAGCTCTAAGAATTATTCAAAGTCTGGGAAACCTGCCTTATCATGAGAGTGAAGAAGCTCACATTTCTCTTAGCCATCCAGAAGGGGTCTGTGGACTGGTGAGGGGAGACTTATTATGGCCTGTGTGTACCTACATGGGGAAGAGGTGTTGATATCAGAGGGGTCTTTAACCTACTGGACAAAGGCAGAAAGATCCAGTGACTGGCTGTCCAATGTGGGGTTTGAGTGGTTTCACATGATGGATTTTTTCAGTTTTAAAAAGCTAGAAAATTACAATTTTTTTAAAAAAGCAAAATACACGAGGTGCTCAGTCAGAAGTTAGGTGATGTTAGAATTAAGGATACTTGTGTTACCTTAATTCGGACCACTTGCATGTTTACATGTATGGCTTTGAATTGCTTGATCACGTCCTTTGTTTTCTAAAAGACTCCACCTTATCTGGTGCTCAGAGGAGGCTGCAGATGGTGAGAAAGGAAAGGAGTTCTCTTGTGTTAAAGGCATGAGACGGTACTGGAGAGAGCTGGGGCATATGCATGGCTTGTGCCACAGTCTCCTGGGTGACACCAGGCAAGATGGTAGCAGAACGCACATGCATTCAGTTTGGTATTTCCAACACTAACGTTCTTTTCCCATAACTTTTTGTATGTGTCAAACCTACTGGAGGGCTTTTAATCCAGCCTGTCATTTTCGATCCGAGTTCTTGCATTGTTCAACTCCTAACTCACTTTGCTCTTGTGGCTGTCCAGAGTTGCTGGTGGTTACACACTTCTCAAGCTTCCTCTCCGCCAGCTGGAGATGACACGAATCCCAGGCTTGCTTGCTAAATCACTCTCTCTGTAACGGAGGACTTTTCACTGAACTAGACATGGTTGAGAGTGGTCGAGTGGGCTTGACATGAGCTGGAACTTCAGGAACTGTAGTCCTGACTCTAACTGACTCATTGCGTGACCTTGTACACATCCATTAGCAAGGTGGAGAAAATATCCCACAGGGTGCTCAGGGTGGGTTAGTTTTTGTAAGGTGCTTCAAAGCCAGAGAAACATACTGCAGAGTCGTCATTCTGTAGCTCTTTAAAATACTTCTGTCCCCCCCAAAGGTGAGCTGTCTCACGGTTGGATATATGGGCCAGATGCAGTCTAGAGCACTCAGCTCTTTGGTCCCCTTCTCTCCGGCTTGGAGATGCTTCCTGGGAGACTCACTGTATGGCACCCATCTTCGTCTGAGCAGTGCATGCTGGATGCGCTGTATCTGTGAGAAGTGCACCTACATTAAAATATGAAGGGAGCCACAATTTGCTCTAGCTTATGCAAATGAATAGTGAACTTCTAGCACCTGGCAAGTTAGCAGCACGGCTCTTGGTTGGGCAACGTTTGACACCCAGTCCTAGAATACATGTTTAAGTGATCTTTAAATGACAATTTCCCTCACAGTGCTGCAGGATTGAGGTTAAATAGTTTGGCCTTGCTGCTCCTAAGGCTTCCTTGTGTGGCAGATCTAGGATGTTAGATGGTTTTTTCCACACTCCGTATTTCTAGCAAGTATTATATCCTGTACCTCTTCTGCTGGTGTTGATGTACTGCCATATAAAGCATGCACAGTGGAAGAAAGTCTGTTGCACTGGGCTTCTCTGTTCCAGATAGACTCTTTCCTGAGCAGATCTCTTTAAATCTCAGTTACCACCCCTGTGTTTACCAGTAGAGTCCAGTGTGCATATAAAATTTGTATCTGCGTCCAATCTGCGATCCACAAACATGCAGATTTGCAGGTCTCTAAATATAAAATTTAGGTCTGCATCCATCCGTGATCTGCAGACATGGTCCACAGATATAAAGCGGATAGCCGCAGATTTGCAGGGCTCTATTTACCAGATTATCCAGCACATGGGAGCAAGGGTAGTGCACAGAGAGCAACGTCTTTTGGGGCTCCATCTTGGCATTAGTTGGTAGTTAATCTGCTTGGCACAAGAAAGTCATTACCATTTAAGAATGTCCCTCCTCGGCTGTGTTTAATAACCAGATCGTTCTGTGGAGTTCATGGTTAGTAAGTAGCACTAGAATCAAATTAGTAGGCTTGGAATCTTTTCAGGAGGCATTAGTGACGCACATCGCTGCCTAGTTCAACTCCTGCGGTTTCCTTCTTAAAACGAGGTCTGTCTTCAATTAACTAAAAGCTCTTTGTTCCATAATATGCAATGCTGGCTGAATGAACAACGTTGATTTTCTGACACTGCCCTCCTAGTGTCTTGGATCTTTTGTACTCAGGAGTTCTATCGATCTCCTTACCACACAGAATGCATTCACCACTGCTATGTGTTAATTGTCATAGACTTTGTAGAACAGGGTAACCCCGTATGGATGACATTTATGTTCAGAGTGTTTCCAATATAGGTGTCTCCTACTTAGCTTGGACGAGGGTTCTGCCTGGTAGCTGGGATTGGTGATCCAGTTCATACTGCAGAAGTGCCAGTTGTTTCTCTGAGTGCTGACTGCCTGTGTTCAAGGCAAACATGGTTCACAGTAAGCTGTGCCTTCTGCTTTATGGCTGTAGCTGTAACTGTTATCCTTCAGATACAGTGAGGTCTTGGAAGAGGTTGAAGCAGACTTAGTAGTAATGCAGATTTCAGAGATGCCTAGTCAGAGCCGATCAGCTTAATGTCAGTAGATGCCCTGAAGGATCTGTGGCATTGCCCTTGGTGCACTTACTAGGAGACTAAGTAATGAAAATAGCGTAGAGTGAGCTGGAAAACTAGCTACTCCTGATCAGCAGTTGCTCAAGGAGGGACTGATGGCACAACTCGAGCTGCACCGTGAGTTATTCATAGCATGAGTGACTTCTGACATGTCCCTGGCCTAGTAAGATCATACAGAGAGAAGCATTTCATGGGCTCCTTTCCACCTTGTCACAAGGGATGTCCAGTTTTACTGATGTCAGCTTCTCTGTCAAAGAATACAAAACAGAAGGAAATGTTTGCCTGAAGGGGAACAGGTAGGCCAGATTTGTCAGAATTCTGCATCTGGAAGGTGAGACAGTGGTGGTTAGACTGTCATATCCCCAGCATCACTTCAAACCTGCTTCCTTGGAAGATGTGTAAGTATACTTGCTAGTGGGAGTGCTTGTTATAAATCAGTGTCTAGCTCTAGCTGGAGAAGGAGGGAGTTCCCTGCTTGAATACTTGGAAGAGGCAGAAAGAGTTGCTACGGCCAGAGATGGAGTGTGCATTTATGTAAAACTAGTCAGTGAAAATGTTGGTGCAAACCTCGGAAGTTCTGCAGGGTGCTAGAACCCCATCAAGCCCCTTCGTTGTGTGGGAACAGTCGAGTACATGTGCTCCTGATCTGTGTGGGGAAGTATTTTCCAGACTCTGAAATCATCATGTTTCTGCCTCTCTCTGTTGCATGCTGCTCTTACTCACTAGATGAGATCATTTAACACACTTTCTGAAGGCTTTAGATTTAACTGAAGGTGTGATTTTTTTTTTTTTTTTTAAACTGATCTAGTTAATTTGGTGCCAAAGGCTGTGTGACACTGATTTTGGTTTAAACTAGGTTTATTTGGGTTTAACTGAAGTAAATTAGGAACATGTATAGGTTAAACCAAAATCAGTGTCCACATGGGGATCTGCACCATTTAGCTAAACTGGTTTCCATTTATGTAGACAAAGCCTATGATGCATGCTCTGTAGCTGGTGGTGTATGTCTCAGCTGTCACTTCATTAGCAGTGGTTCATGAGCCCTGAGCTGATCCCCTACCCACCTAGCATAAATCTGTATAATCTACAAAGTGTAGGGATTTTTATGCTTACAATACAATCTCCTTGACTGTGACAGAAAATAGACTGTCAGCCAAGAAGTCTGTGTGGCCTCTGTCTTTTTGTTTGAGCTCCTCATTCTTCTCCTGCCCTCCTTTTTAAGCTGAAACATGCCAGACAGCCAGGGAATTTCCATTTACCCATTTCACTGCGCTGGATATCCCTGTTGAAGCAAAGCTGTGTAGCTGACAGCTCCCAGAGTGTCGTGCTGTTCCATGGAGTTCATTGCCTTGTCACTTGATGATGGCACACACGAATGATGAACGGGTTAGACTAAAGGCCTGGTTGGGTGTCATTTTTTTCCCCATCCCCTTCTCCAACTCCAGCCTTGCCTTAACTGGGTTGCCTTGCTTGTGCCTGCCACTTGCAGAGATCATTATTTTATGAGGGCAGCTGTGGTCACGGAGTCATGGGATTATCTGATTTCAGGGGAAGTCAGGCAGTCTGGAGCTAAACTCTACTATAGGGAAACTCCAGTGGCCCAGCCAGAGGCCTCGCTCACTGTGACCAGAAATCCGAGGGTCTAACTTTCCTTGCAGCTACTAGTACTAAAGGAGGTGGTGGCTCTGGCCTGCTATTTTTTTAACCTTCCTAGTAGCATTTAACTTGCGGAATTGCATTTTGTGCACCACTGTTCCACTGCCTGAACACATGGGTCATGTTTGGATCGGTCTGTGGTAGTTTGAGAGTATCCATCACCATAGTATCTGCAGTTTGTGTGGACTGGAGAAATTTTAATTGGTGCTTCTGCTGTTCAGTCTTAAGTACTACGTGTTTCTTCGTCCCTCTTGTACCCTGATTCAAAAGCACCAACAATGCCATCAAATGCTGTCGTTTGGCAAAGCTGACTCATGCCAGTAGCTGCAGCACAGAGGGAAAGGAAAGGAGATAACCTCTCTTCCTCAACACAGGAAAATCTAACCCCATCGTTAAACCAGGAGATGAAAAGGCCATCCATGTGCTGATGGGTCAGGATGGAAAATGCGCTGGAGGTCACTTCCAGGTTCACAGTCTTTGCAGAATCTTTGTTGAGATTGTGTTAATGTCTACTCCACATGTATATGGGCACAGCCGCGGTTCTGCCAGTGACTTTATCCCACAGTCATCTTGAATGATGTGTCCTGAAGGAGTGTGTCCTTCCCTGTATTGCTTCCTTGCACCATGTTGCTTGTGGAAAAAAAATCCCACCCTAACCCTCCTTGAGTAGCTTGGATCTGGGACCTGTGTTTCGAGCAGTTATTTTTAAACTTGTATCCAATGGAGATTTTTTTGGTAAACTTTGAAGAGAAGCCAAAAGTGGGAAGCTACCCGAAGTGGCTTCCCCAGATCTTCTCTCCCCTGAGCTGTCTAGCTTGTGTGCACAGCACATTCTCACCTCTCTTTTTAAGACCTGAGGCTGATGCTGGAAGACCTGGGCTGTTAGAATCGGCTTGGAGGAAAATCTGCTGGGCCCATGTTGACACAGAGCTGGTACCTTTATTCACGTGCATAGCTGATCAGATTCTGCTGCCTGCTTTGTGGGAACTGGCAGGGCTAAGCACTAGGGTGTGCTTAGCAGGATTCTTGAGTCTCTTGCAAACTGAGCTGTGGCTGCTGCCTTCGCCTTTCCCCAGATTAAGCCTCTTAATGTAGGTCGGGTTCTCAAACTTGTTTTGCTGGGACCTCCTTTGAAAATGTCTCAGGCTATGACCCCGCCCCCAAAACAACAACCCCTATGCCATGCCACCATTCTGTGCTGCTGCTTGGGGTGGTGCTGCCTTCAGAGCTGCTGCTCTCCATCCACCCACCTCTGAAGGGCTTGGGCTGTCAGCCCCCACATGGCTGACAGCCAGATCCCCAGCATGTGCGGGGGCTGACAGCTTGCGACACAACACACATGCTTCCCGGTCAGCCCTATGCATGGCTGACAACCAGAGCCCCAGCATGTGTGGGGCTGACAGCTTGCGACCATACCCCTCCCCCTCCAGTTTGAGAACCCCTTAAAGTGGACCTTAAGGGCTGGAGTTAGGGACGGGCTTTCTGCAGTCAGGCAGGAAAGTGATTTTTGCTTCTGTTGAATTTGGATTATCCTGGCTTTCCCTTGGAAAGATTTGCATGTGTTACAGCAAAGAAATAAGTTACTTTAGAAAGCTTTTATACCCATCTTGCTTAAAAACAAGTGTTGGGCCACGAGACCTAAAGTTATTAAACAATCCAGCTCAGACATATTGGCAGACAGGAATCTAACCTGAAAAAAGGGAGAAGCAGCTTGCTCCCAGTGACTCTTTCTATTGGAAACCTTTTCCTTCCATACTAGAGGAAGGAGTAGTTAGCTTAATGGGAAGCTATGTATGTGGTCCATAATCTCTTCGTAAATGAAGATTTTATGTTCCTAGGCCTTTTTTCCATGTCTGGTTCAATAGACATGTCTTCCCAACAAGCTGGATAAAAACGCATACTTTTCAAAAATAATACATTTTAAAAAGTGGATTTGTTGTTTAAATTAAATACAGATTTATTTTTTAAAATTGAAATTGTAAACCTATATTCATGCCTAAACTTTTAATATATTAAAGTAATTTAAATGAAATATAAAAAATATTAGGCAGTACAAGGTGTCAAGTTTTAAAGAAAGTCAGCCCACTGGACTGGTGGAGGTGTCTAGTTAAGCACCGAGAATTGGAGTTTGTTGAAGGGTTAAATCAGCTTTTGCCTCTTCTGCAGGTGCGGAGAGAATATTGCCTTGATTGTAGCTTATTCAGCTAGTTTGGTTCAATGATTAGTTCATTCAAAGTTAAGAAATCAACTGGTAGTTGAAAAAGCAGGAAAGCTTGTTTTCTTCTTGCAATCCATGAATAAAAACTAGATGTGAGAAGATGAAATCTACTAGTTATAAAATCCTGAAGACATAGTGACCAGAAACAATTGGCTTAATTCACTAACTTCAGATAATACTTCCTTGGTTTAATTAATCCATTTTAAATGCAAAATATGTTGTGACAAAACTCTTTTCTTATGCATCCTACACGCTTTTTTAAAAAAATGCTATTTTTGTGCATTTTTTGATTGAATTTGAATTTCCATCCAAATATAGCTTGATTTAAGCTCTATAATTGCTTAAATAAATGTGTCTATATAATGTATCCTCCTGGTTAGCAAAAAGAAACACCAAAGGTAGTGTAAAGGCTATATTTAGTTGCAAATCAACATGTTATAATGGTTACCAGTCAGTGAGAATCGCCCTTTCTTTAGGAAAATAACTAAACAGTACAAATGCAGAACATGATTAAAAACGATTATTTAAATTAAGGTTTTCAACTTGCTGATTTAAATCAGTCCATCCTGATTGACAAATGTGTGTTTTGTTATTGATTTGATGTTCTACTGCCTTTTGATAAGATGATTGTTCCCTGGTGCGACATCCAGCCGCACTGGACAGCTGCAAAAGAACCTGCTTGGGTGAATAGTTCCTCTCCAAGTCATCCTCAGCCCCATAGACTGACATTATGCATGTTGTGCTATGCAGCACCACAACAAGTGCAGTGATTTTTACAAGTGGCTAGCTAAAAAGAGCTCCTCTGTGGCCTTGATTAACAAGGGCCAGCATGAGTAATTCTGAAGCTCTCTAGTATCTAGAGTTTTGTAACTGGTTGAAGCCAGTCTGTGCATGTGTAGTATCCACGTGTAATAATAACCCTTTAGCCCTACATGCTTTCCTTCAGACTACCTCCGAGTCAGAGTGTGAGAGTAATTAGGAATGGTGAATACACTTGTAAAAAATACTCTGCAAATAATTGTCATCAGTACAAGGGGTCAGTTCATCGGGTATATTCACTACAAATAGCTTGTCCAACTGTACTTAAGAACATAAGAACGGACATCCTGGGTCAAACCAATGGTCCATCTAGCCCAGGACTCTGTCTTCTGAAAACTTGAAATGGGTTTTGAGTAATGCAGCCATCACGTTTTCTGAGAGCACAGCTGAGCAAAATGCAGCAGTCTTAGTGCAGTTTTGTGTACTGTCACCCCATCAATACGCTAACACTCATATCAAGTCACTGGGAATAAAACCCTTTCCATGTGGTTAAGCCCCTTAACCTTGAGTGTTTGAGGATCTTAGAGATGTGTGTTTCTGCGGTCTGCAATGTTCTGTCTCTGTTTGTATGATCTCTTACTAGTTGAGAAGGCAAACTGCCGTGTGCTGCTACTCTGTGTGCACTGTATCCCCTGGGCTGGCTTCTAGGCCTCTAAAAATTGATTGGATGCTAGCTAGCTGACAAAGATATCAGGAAGGATTGCAGAATAGATCTGAGCACTCTCTCTCTCTTCCTTGAGAAAACCTCATCTCTCAATGCTTTAGGAGTAAGTCACAAAGCACTGGCAACCCCACTGTAGGAATAATTGAGAGTGGGCTTTGGGGGAACCGATTGATCTGTCTGCCTAGGTACTTGTGACCGCCATCTCAGTAGTGTCTGAGTGCCTCCCCCACATTAATTTTTGTATTCTTATAACCTGTCAGTGAAGTAGGGACGCATGATCGTCCCTGTTTTACAGAAGGGAAACTGAGGCATCAAGGGATTGTGTGACTTGGCTCCAGGCCTCTCAGTCAGTGGGGAACTGAAAATCAAATGCAGAAGTCTCCTGAGTGCCAGTGGGTGTGGGGACCACTCTGGTGAGTCTCTTGTCTCTAATTTCTAGGATGTTAAAACTAAAGGGGTTAAGTGATGCTCAAGTACTGCATTCTGTGCATTGGAAACTCCTGATCTACTAGTTAACAAGCAACATAAACAAAGGCAGAGGGGATTTTTGCCCAGGATAGAACTGAAGATGAGGATCACCCCACCACACAGATATTACAAACTTTTAAAGGTGCTGGGGGCTGGGAGAGCTGGCTGGTCACATGGTGCTGACAGCAGCTGCTTGTTTCTAGATGCTAAATCCCATTAAAAGAAGGCAAACATCCATTCCTTTCCTAGCATTCATTGCAGGGAAGCCTTTGCTGCTAGTTTCTCACGGTCCGTTGTTTGATTGACAGTGGGAGGGGAGGAAGTCGGCATGCCGGCAAAGGGGAGGGAGCAGTGTCCACGGGGCTTTCTCTTTTCAGATGTTGCCATCATCTGAACAAGTCCAGGACCCTTGCTCGCTGAGTTATGCTTTCTTCTAAGCTGCTGTGCTTTGCCAGTGGAGTGGAGTGGAAGAACAGAGCAGTTATAGCCCCATCCTAGAGTTACTTTCAAATGTGTGCCGCAACAGAGACATCTTGGGGCCAGTGGAGGAAAAGTCTGATCTGTGTTCCCGGGGCCAGGGTGCCCAACCTGTGGCCCTCAGTGTGACTGTAGATGGCTGCACCCTGTGAGGTTTATAGTGAAGGGTTTGGAACAGCCTCCATCGCTGGGGAGCACTGCTTGTGGAGCAGCTTTGATCTGAGCCAGAATGTTCCGAGCAGCTGGTGTCCCATCCCTGCTGGCTGCCTGCTGCATTGCAGAAGAGGTGAAAGATCCTGTGGCTGTTCTGTTGTTACCTCCCTGGTGGGCTGTGGGAACCTCAGCCAGTGGGACAGGAGCTCAACTGATCCTGCCTGAGACGAGGGGAACCTCCTCACTCAGCCCCTGGGGCAGCCCAGGAGAGGGGGGAAACCGACAGCCTCATTCTCTGCCTTGGCTCAGGCTCACGCACTAGCTGTCTGTGGTCCCCACAAGTTCATTTGCCAGTTTGGGGGATAGCTGGAGGGCACCAGACATAGCTACCCAGTATGCCCTTGTCCTCCCCCCACCACAGTGTGAAGCGAGGCAGTGGGCAGGAAGGCATAAGAGCTGAATATGATAGCGCTGCACCCACTGGAGACTCTCCCTACCAGGAGGGGACTGTCAGGCAGCTTCTGCTCTCCTCGCACAAGTTGAGGGGCACAGAGGGAGTGGACGGGTCAAAGGATCTGCTTCAAAGGTCAGTGTGGTCTCATGGTCTTGGCATAAGTTTGGCTCTCATGCTGATAGGGCAGCACCACAAGCACGTCTGTAACCCTTTTGCCCATAGAAGCAGAATTTGGGGCTGTATCCATGTGATAATTGGGAATAACGTGCCGTTACACTCTACAGCTCAGTGCAGGGAGTGGCAGCCTTTCCCCATTACTCACAGATAAGAGGAGTTTTTGTCATGTTACTATTGTAGGGAAACAATATCACCAACCTATGGGTGTCCAAAAATTGAGTCAGTGAAAAGGCAGAACATGGAAACGTTAAGAAGATTCTACTCCCCTTTTCTGCATGGGTCAATCCCTCGACCCACTCCAAGAAACACCACAGTGGCTGGCTGCACTCCCCAGTTAACCTGGGTGATTGGCGTCCTGGTCTGAGCTCCCTGCTTACACTAGTCCAGGTTTGAGCATCCCTACAGCAGAGCCCTCTTCACGTTACTGTGCCCTTACTGGCTCTGCGTCTCTCTGGGGGCAGATCCTGTAGTTCTTCGTGCTTTAGGATTCTCTCCCAAGCAGTTGTATCAATTGTGGGAGAACTTGTCTGTCCTTTGGGAGAAATTGGCCTCATCCTCACTGAAAGGTGAGTGGTTCCAGCCTGAGATGAACTAGAGCCCAGGCTTGGACCTGTACACTGGCTGAGATCACTGAGGCTAGGTTAGGAAGGGCCATGGCTTCCTGTCTCTACCTTTCAATTTTTTTGGAGGGGGTGGGGAGCCTAGGTGGAACTTGGACTTGAGGTGGTCAGCGTGACAAGCAAGCAAGGTGCCATATTCGGGGCTAGCAAGGAGGAGGCTGCAGCAGCCATGGCGTGGGAAATTGAAGGCTTGAGTGAGATTTTAGCTGTGCTGGTGAAGAGAGAGGGCAGGATTTTAGAGATGCTGCATTTTCTTACACAGCAGGATTTGGACATGGCCTGAATGTGTGGGTCAAGAGGTAGAGCCAGCTCAAAGAGGGCCTGCTCTGGTTACAGGCCTGAGTGACTATGGGGATGTTGGTGTCCATAGGGACAGAGGGAGTGGGGCAAACAAGAAGCTCAGCACTGGCCAGCTGGTGTGGCAGATGGGTGGTGGAGGGGGAAGCCAGAGACGGGTCTGGGTGAATAGGAGGGCTGTGGTTGGGCCACACCTTGAAGCTAAGGCCAAGGAACTTGAAGATAAGTGGAGCTGGGGGAGCCGGTGGAGATATTCAAAGGGGGGGGGGTGACGTAGGTAGGAAGATGCTGTCGGAGGCAATGTTTTGTGTGGTAGAGTATGGCATTGGGAGGGCACATGGCGGAGGTTGCTGGAGTCCTGATGAAGACTGACTAGAAGGGTGGCAGCTTAGTCAAAGATAAAGTTGGATCCTAGAAATGTGGAGGCAGAAGAGGCAGGATTTGAAGTCCTATAGGACTTTTCTGTGTACCTGTGCTG
This sequence comes from Mesoclemmys tuberculata, assembly GCA_007922155.1. Classification (NCBI taxonomy): domain Eukaryota; kingdom Metazoa; phylum Chordata; order Testudines; family Chelidae; genus Mesoclemmys; species Mesoclemmys tuberculata. The sequence goes on from ML677084.1 coordinate 811,928, forward strand.
CTCTTAATGTAAAATATTGGGGGGAAGTGTAGGCTGGGGGCCAGGGTTTCCCTCAGAATCGTACTGTGTTGCGATGTCACTTTATTAATGGCAAGATCAATTAGCACATGGAAAAAACTTTCCAAAAAGATAGTGGAATTGAAATACTAGATCTTGTCCAGTCAGCACTTGACAAACCCCTGTGGGAAAGTCCTGCCAGCCTTAAAGGGTCTGAGTGCCTACAGGACATAGGAGATGGTGGTGGGATGTGAGAGTAGGACATTGTGGTCCAAACATCGAGTAGTGAGTTTGTGCATCCCCTCCCGTATGGGCAGGGCTACAGGTACGGCTGACAGATCCCCTTCACTTCCTTGGTAGAAAACTTGTTGGACTATGTGTGGTAAAAGCTCCTGGGGAGACTGGGGTGAGAACAGCTCCTTTCTCATAGGATTCTCCGTTGTTTTTCCAGATCAGAACAAGGCTAATTCCTGGGATTTCCCAGCCGTGGCTGGCCGCCCCTTGTGAAGCGGCACCCCCTCCAGCCCATGCGGCGCTCCCCATGCCCCGAGCGTGCAACTGGTGCCGAACGCAATGTGTGTTTGTCAAACCATGGAAGTGGGCAAGTACGGCAAGACTGCCAGTCCTGCTGGAGAGCGGGGCGTCCTGCTGGAGCCTTTCATTCACCAGGTGGGCGGCCACAGCAGCATGATGCGCTACGACGACCACACTGTCTGCAAGCCCCTCATCACCAGAGAACAGCGCTTCTACGAGTCCCTGCCACCGGAAATGAAGGAGTTCACACCGGAGTACAAAGGTGAGCCCAGAGCTGCCGCGCAGTGCGCCACTGCTGCAGCTGGAGGGGGGCATTGTTCGTAGGGGTGTTCTCTGTGTGTACACAATGCTGAGCAGCGGTTGGTGGTCAAGCTGATCATTTCACTGCCCCGCTTCACTCTGAGAAGAGTCCTGAATTAGCCCTGACTGGGCCATGTTCAGTGGGTCAGCTGGCAGGCTAAAGGCTTGTTTTGAGCCCTGCCCAGGTTGCTTCTGTTGGCTCACTGCTCCCGCTCTCTATATCAACCAAGGAAGTCCTTAAACGGAGGAGGGCGGGCCCCTCTTCATGCAGCAGCCTGCCTTGTGCTTATGGAGTTGTCACCAGGGTGAAAACTCTGCTTCCAACTGTCTGACAAAAGCAGAACTGAAAGTGTTGCTTCCTCAGATACCTCCCCCCAGGCTCTGCACAGCTCTCTGCACTGAGTGAAAATAGAGCAGTAAAGTCATCAGTCAATCGCACCAAGCAAAGACATCTGTTCTTTACAGGACTCCAGTTCTTAGGATGCTCTGTGGAAAATGACGCAAGCGAACCGCCACGGAAAATGTTTTCAAGCTGGTGCTAAAAACTTGCATTCCTGGTTTTCCTTCCCCACCTGCTGATCATGAACATTTGGGGAAATGGGGGCACTTGGCAGCAGCAAAGCACGTTGAGATGTTGCACCCCAGTCGGGCACCTGATCTGCTTTGCAGGTATCCTGCCTTCCTGGTGATGCAGATCGATTCTATCTTGGGTGGGCTGGGCTGTGTTTATGCCAGGGTCAGACAGATACACTCCTGCAAGGAAGGACTTCTTCCTCCTGGCTTTCCCCATCTTCTCAGCATTACCTCTCCTTAATCCACAATCTGATTGAGCGGGTTAGGTCTGTTTTACAAATTCAACATACCCTCCGGGTCAGAATACGCCTCTGTGTATGGTCCATCATAGTGCATTAAAGCCGTCCCAATGAGCTTGTGAAATCTTTACCCCTTCTGCATATGCCACGTATGTTACTGAAAAACTGTTCCCAAATGTGTCAGAGTGCGTGAAAATATTCCCTTGGACCTGATTTTTCTACCCCTCCAAATGCAAATCCTTAGTTTCTAGGAGTCAAGCTTCAAAGGACTGACAAGGAGTACCAGTAACCTTTTAAAGTAACCTAACATAGCTTTATGGTTCTAAAAGTTTCACTCTTTCATCTCCAGCTGGAAGTGAATTGTGGGACACCAGGAATTTCCCTTTCTCTGTGGTTAGGCTTGGTGGAATTTGATATATATTATAAAAATTTCAGTGGATAATCTTTTTGAACATTTAAAAAAAAATTTAATCTATTTATATTTTCAAAGTTGCACAAAATTATGGAGTTTAAGTGTTTTTCTTTGTTCAAATTTTCACTGTTCTGGGTAATTATGGGGGAACCAGACATTTATTTAGTGACAATAGACACTGAAGTGCAAAATGTTAAAGCGTTATACCCATTAAAACACACTGTCAACCTGGTATGTCAATAGCCTTCCGTCAAACACTAAAGTTTCAGGCAGCATTTTCTTACCTTGCTGATCTGTAAATGTTTGTGACCATGGGCTTGTTTGTATATGTAGGGAACCATATAAATCAATTCCTTCCAAGCCTACAAGTAGACTTGTGGAAGCTTGAGTCGAGCCCTGGGGGGGAGGGAGGTTTATGATGGGAAACTCTTTTACAGGTAAAAGCGTCCCCACTGGCGCATGTCATACAGCTCACTAGAGGCTACTCCCTCTAGCTAAGGGGCAGGAGGACTCCTAGCTAAAAAGGCCTCGTTTCCCTCGCTGCCCTCTCTGGTACCCTGCGTGCCCCAGGCTTTTTGGGAGGCATGCACTCTGCAAGGCCTGCACAGACCGTGGTTTCTCTTGCCCCAGCGTTCCTCCTTCCTGTATGGGCGCTAGGTTATCCACTTATTGCCATAACTCCATCAAGGTGGCTGCTTCACAACAGGCCACCTGCTCCTCATCCCCTCGGCGCGAGTCCAGGGGGGCGTCCAGAACCCCAGGCTAGCGTGTTAGAAAGCCGGGAGTTTGCCCAGGGGCCCCCAGAGAGTTAGTGTGACAAGAGGAAGCAGGCAGACTTCTGATGTAGGGCATACCCAGCCCAGGTACTGCTCCCACAGCCGTACCCCCCGTCTAATGTACTAGAAACACAACCTCCAACGCCGGGCTGGCCTCTCTGTGATTGTGCACCAGGCAACGAGGCAGTTGGTTGCCAAATGCAAATAGCTCCCAAAAACGTGTTCATTTTTTTTCTCCTTTATCAAATTTTGGGAGATTTCACCCAGCTCTGGAAACAAGGGGAGACGGCTGGAGGTGTCAGTGCCATCTCTCCAAGCCACCAGTTGTTACTGCCCTCTCTGGGCCACTTCACAGGCCACATCAAGGGTGCCACTGGGCAGTCTGAAGAGCAGCCCGAGTTGGAGCCATCCGGAGACGTTCCCAGTTCCTGTTGCCATCCCTGCAGGGTGGAGTTATGGCTGGGGAGAGGCAGCACTTAACTGGGCATTTCTGGAGTCTGTAAGTTTCACAGCTTTCTCCTTGCCACACTAACACGCTCCCTGGGACACATGCGGGACTAGGGGCGTGTTCATGCAAGCGATGCCGTGCGGCAAGCCGGGGTGTAACTGCAGCACTCTGGCCTGCTGTGCGCTAACTGGCTGTGTGGCCCCTGCTGCAGCGCACGAAGAGCGCCATAGTGCAGTTCTGCCACAGAGTGGGCTGGAGCAGCAGTACAGCAGAGTGCCCAGAGGAACTTTAATGGAGCGCAGCAGGTTCAGCCAGACAGTCAGGATGAGCACCCTCAATTTACACCCTGGCCACCCAAGTGAGTGGCTCCCGGCTTTGTAACGTGGGAGCATGGGGGCTTAGAGTCCCACGCTCCCAGCCACAGCCCCACCAAAGAGAGCCTGTGTGCGCAATGGCTCTTACGGGGACAGCACCTTAGTTGCTGGGGATGGTTGTCACACCAGGCCCAGCTCCAGCTGCAGGCCTGCTCCCTTGCATACTCCTCAAGCACCCCAGGTGCAGTGGCAAGGGACTGGCGACCTGTGCACGGAGGCTGACTCGGGTCAAGGTGTGCCACGACCCCCAGTAAGGTCGCATCTCCAGAAATGCATGGCTCAGTGCACAGCATTGGCCCCTGCACTTAGTGTGCCCAGGTACAGCCCAGCAGCTCCTCTCCCCATCAGCCTTAGACAGCCCCATAGCCCTAATCCGCCCTAATGGAGCCAGAACAGGCCTGGGAGGCCCCAGCGCCAGCAGCCCAGACTAGCCAATTCAGACTCCTGAGTGGCCTGCAGGAACCCCAATGCGGCCCATACTGTTGGGGGTGGCCCCAGCAGCTCACGGGGCAGGGAGCTCTTTGTGCCCCAGTGCCCTCCGTCATCACTTCAGGACCTTAATGCCTTTTAGCCACTTAAGGACATATCCTCCCCATGCCCTTGTGACGGGGGGAGCTGTTATCCCCATTACAGAGGGCCTGAGGTCAGAGAAACTGAGGGCAAAGTTAGTGGCCACCTCCAAAAATTCTGGTTTATATGACACATCATGTAGAAAGTCTGTGTCAGAGCCCACATTCGAACTCAGCTCCCTGGGTCCCAGGCCGATACCTTAGCTGTATGGCCAAACAGAAATTAAGCTGCCACCTTAAGCACCCACTGGAGCGAACATCCATTACAAGTGGATGACCCAGCTACTAGTAAGATAGCACTAGGGTGTTGGAGTCAGGATTTCTGCGCTCTGTTCCTGACCCGAACAGGAAGTGTGAGCAGTGGTTAGACAGACAGCAATAGATTTGGCACATTCCCTCCCAAAGGCAATGTGGCTGCGTGGATGGGACTTGGGTTCTTTCCCCAGCTCCATCCAAAGTGACCTGCAACCTCAGTTATTGTATCTCTAAAATGGGCGTGTGGAGCTCCATAATCAGGGCTGTCTGTGTAGGACTCAAATATTAGCAGCAGCCAGTGGAAGAGGAGTCTTGAGTGCATGGCTGCTGGGTTCCAGCGCAGTTTCTAGATTGCCTCTGGGTAGTATTGCTCCAAGCTGTGTCACTGCCAGTGGCTCAGTCTGTTGAGCCAGACAGTCTCTTGAAGCACTTCTGGAGCTGATCATGGTGCTGGAGACTAGCTCTCGCTGGGTGCAGGCCAAGGACAGGAGTGGGGTGTGACTCTTTCCTCCTGTTCTCTCCCTCTCTCAGGACAGAAGCTGTATGTTGATGAGGCTGTATCCTGGGAACCTCTTGGCCACATAAACTCTCCCCTGGGTCCTGAACTGGCACACCCACTTTCAGTCAGTCTAATTACGCATGTCATTTTAAATAGGGTTGAAAACTGGGCTTTAAACAAATCCTGTTGTGACCCTCAGCAGAGTTGCTAGCGTAACTAGGCTAACACCCAGAAAGGGTGTCTGGCATGTGCTGCCTCCGCTCACATCCTCATGCTGTGAAGGGTACAGTGCCCACCGTAGCAAACTACCCTAAGCTCTGATTGCACAAACCAAGCCAGGAGCCCAGAGATCTCAAGCAGAGATTCTCAGTTTGCTACCATGGGCCGGTCTCTCGGTTCTGAAGCGATGTTTACGTGGCTGTTGTCGCTTGCTGTCACAGGTAGGAGCTCGCTTCATTTAGCCATACAAAAAGTGCATTCATGTTCTTCGCTGAGCCAGCTTGAAATCTGAACTGCTGATGACTTCTCAGAGCCGGGTGAATTTCCTACCCTGGTGCCCTAGAAGGGGCTGGAAAAGCCCCTTGCTTAACTGAAGGCATCACATAACTAAGTGGAGTGACCATCTGAGATGTGCTGCACCATGCCCTCCTTGGGCCCCTCTCACGGCAGTACCGATGGGGAGTAGCTACCCTTCGGTTTACACCACACCTTCAGAGTGGCTCCGGAAGAAGCAGAGGCAGCACTGCCTCAGCAAACAGACTGCTGTGTGCTGAGGGGCAGGATGAGCCTTGCTGCATTCGCTGAAGGAACATGGCAAGAAGAGACGGGAATGGGGGGTGATGTGTTGATAGGCCAGCCTCAGCAGGCAGAGGGAGCCCATCTGCAGGCCTTCAGCCGCCATAGCTGTGCCCTCTACACGGCCAGGAGTCCAACCTTGATGGCTACTTGTTCATATGCCAGTGCCAGCGGCGGCATGGTGTGCTTGGTCTGAGGAATTTTCCCTTTGTTAAGATGCTTATGCAGGTTGCAGCAGCACAGATCCCTCCCTGCAGAGCCGTTCCATGGTTCTAGCTTTGTACTGGTGCTGTCTGATTTCCCTTCCCACCTCCTCCCCGCTGCTGGAAGCTTGTGCACTGCCAGTTGCAGACACACGCTGCTGCCCCTTGAGGGACTGCTGGGGTCCAGGCTGCTTGGATTGAGATACTGCCTCTCTCTCTCTGGCAGGTGTGGTGTCCGTCTGCTTCGAGGGAGACAGCGATGGCTACATCAACCTGGTAGCATATCCCTATGTGGAGAGCGACGCCTTGGAGCAGGATGACATGCCAGAGAGGGACCAGCCGCGGCGCAAGCACTCCCGCAGGAGCCTTCACAGATCCAGCAGTGTCGGCGAGCACAGGGATGAGAGAGCCGGCCTGGCCAGTGACAATCCTGAGAGGTAAGAGGACTGGGGGCTGGGAACAGTGCTGTCTGCACACAAGTCACGTCCTCATCCCTCCGTCAGCTCTGGGCTTCCTAGCAGAACAGCTGTCCCTTGCACTCCCAGCTCATGCACTGACTGCAGACCGCTGCAGTGCAGAGCGGGCTGGTCTGGGGTCCCCGTCTCACTTGACACATTGCCCCCTTCTAGGCAGCATCTCGTCCCCGACACTCAGCTGAGGTAGGCTCAGCCTGGAGTAATGAGGCTCATGGGACTGTGCCTTCCTGACGGTCCTGGGGTGAGCTCTCTGCCTGTGCACGCTGGGCAGTCCAGGAGAAGGTACACTGCCATTGGGTTCCCCTTTCGAATGGCTGTGCTTTCCTGGCTAGCCTGTCTGTGCCCTCCACCAGACCCTGCTCCTGATTTGTGCGAACAGTCGGCTTCAGCCCGGAGGCTCCGCTGCGGGCTCACTCAGAAGAATTGCTGACTTGCCCTGCTTGAGCAGAGCCTGGCATTTCTGGGTTTAGAGAGGTGCATAACAGGAGGTGGGTGGGATTAGTTCTTTGGGGAGAAGGTATCGGTGTCTAACTACTGTCTGTGACAGATGAGCTGTCCTAGCTATGGACTACCAAGCACGCATGTATTCTGTTCTTTGTGCCAGCAGCATCCAAGAAACAAAGAGCCCCAAGGTGGAGCTGCACATCCATTCCGATGTTCCCTTTCAGATGCTGGACGGGAACAGCAGCCTGAGCTCTGAAAAGATCAGCTACAACCCGTGGAGCCTGCGCTGCCACAAGCAGCAGCTGAGCCGCATGCGATCTGAGTCCAAGGACCGAAAGCTCTACAGTATCCTCCAGAAAGCAGAGCTGGGCCAGCTCGCTGCTCTGCCGGAGGGGGTGCCAGCCAGGGCTTCCCACCTCTGCAAGCGGAGCTTGCAGCTCGCCGTGGCTCATGTTCCGAGCACACGCTCCCTTCGCCGTCCACACAAACAGAAGGACCAGCTGTGCCAAGCATCAGGGCCCCTTTTCCATTGCTCCTGCCATCTGTCCCTGCAGCAGTCTCTGTCCAGGCACCTGGGAGGAGAGTCAGATTTCTACCAAGGACTCTAGCAGTGCTCACTGGCTAGACGCCATCTATGTCACCAGGTCACATCTGTCCTTCCCCTTCTGTCCCTCTGACAGACATGGCTCCTATTTTCCAGATCTGTACTAGTGCCTTGGGCTCTAACTTTTCTCTCGCCCCCTTGTGGCCTTCCTTGTCTCTGCATTGTTCTCGCGTTCCCCTCTTCTTGGCTCCCCTTTCTCCCTGGCACATGCTCTGGTAAGTGCTCTACCTCCAGGAGTCCCCGGAGCCTTTCGAGCCCAGTTGTGGTGGTTCCTGGTGGCTGGCAGCTCTGAGATGAAATCTCCTTGACATGCTTCTCAGAGTTCCTTCTTCTGGAGAATGTGGTGCACCATTTCCAGTTTCCCTGCGTGCTTGACCTGAAGATGGGGACCCGGCAGCATGGAGATGATGCTTCTGAAGAGAAGGCTGCTCGGCAGATGAAGAAGTGTGAACAGAGCACCTCGGCCACGCTGGGCGTGAGAGTCTGTGGAATGCAGGTGCAGTACCCCAGGGACTCCCGGGGGCAGCTTGTGGCACGAAGACCTCTTCCCCTCCCACCCCACCCTAGAACGGTCACGGCCCGCTGGGGCATGCGCAGCAGGGCAGCGCCCTCTGCTGGGCAGCGTTCGTGTGGCATTTGCTCCTTCAGTAACGCCTGCCTGCCTGCTGCCAAGAGAGCCGTGATGTTACATGAGGGGTTCTCACAGCAAAGTCTTTGGTGGCCTCAGAGTGCAGCCACCAACTCTTGCTGGTGGCTGCTCTGACAAATGTTCCTAAAATACTCCCCCAGTTCTGGTGGTTCCTGGTGGCTGCCAGCTCTGAGATGAAATCTCCTTGACATGCTTCTCCGAGTTCCTTTTGCTGGAGAACATGGTGCACCATTTTCAGTTTCCCTGCATGCTTGACCTGAAGACGGGCCCTCCCCCTGTCCCCCCAGCCTTTCCCGTAATCCCAGTCTCCACCCCCCACGTTGTCCCGAGCTCCTTTCTGCGGCCTTGCACTCCAGGCCTGCCCTGCTCCTTGCCTCTTGACCATGGTGCCCGGTAAAGCTGGCCATGCCGAAGCCCCACCGCCCTGGGCTGAAGCCCAGAGCCCCTCTGCCCCCAGGAAGGTGGGTCAGGAATTCACCAGCCACCTTCAGAGTGGAGGGTTCCTCTCCTGCCAAGTGCATGCACAGGCCCCATGTGTTGGCAGAGGCAGTTTCTGGAGCTCCCAGGAGGCTGCTCAGTGCAGGGCTTTGATCCCCTGCAGGGAGTGCCAGCAAACACGGCACATCCAGGAGCAACAGCTGGGCGCTGCAGGGAGGGGCCACTGCTTTGTCCCCCCATCTCCACCAGGAGTCTGTGGTGGTGGCAGAAAAATCCCCTGGTGGCCGCATTTGAGAAACACTTTCCATTCCTCTGAAATGAAGGAGTCAGTAACTTCTCGTGGGATGGGATGCAGAGGAACCAAATGCATGGAGTGTTCTAGACAGGTGGTAAATGAGTGAGGAGTTTGGCAATTTACGGCTGTTCCAGCCAAGTCAGTGGTTCCCGTGGCCTGGGGTCTTGGCTCCAGTGACATCTCACACATAGTCACAGAGCACTTGTGGGTGCTGTGTTAGGGGAGTGGGGAGTTCCTTCATCCTTATGCTCCAGGGCTTACTCAGAAGGGAAGGGAGGGTCCTTGTATTCCTGCCCTGCAAGTGTGATGGGGAGAGGCTGCTCACAGGGGAGAGACTAGTCCTTTTTTGGAATCTGATTCTGCAGCAGTGAGTGCCACAGGTTAATCCTATGCCACACTGAGGGGCAACCAAACTGCAGCTCCCCCTAGCAATTCCTCCAGGAGGCAGTTCCAAAATTCCCATGGCTTAGCTGCTCATATGCTCACCGCAGGTCCATTGGGTCATGGGTGAAGGTCCCCTCCTCTCCCAGACACACTTGGGTCGCTTTGCTCACAGACGTGCTGCCCTCTGCTCCTAGAGGGGAAAAGTCAGCCTGCATTGTCCCAGGCAACGGAGAAGGGCAGGGTAAGGGTTACCTGGCACACCGAAGGGGTTAGACAGACGTGCCTCTCGAGTCTCAGGAGGGCTGGTGGTATAAGGGTCACGGCTCAGGGCAGTCCAGTCTCTGGGCAACCTCTCGTGTCACTAGCACTTCCCCAGGCGTTCCAGCTAATGCCTGCCTCTGCTGTTGCAGGTCTATCAGCGGGACACAGGTCATTACTTGTGCAGAAATAAATACTACGGCCGTGGTCTCTCCATCGAGGGGTTCCGCAATGCCCTCTACCAGTATCTCCACAACGGCCAAGAGCTGCGCAAGGACCTCTTTGAGCCCATGCTCACCAAGCTCCGGAGCCTGAAGGCTGTGTTGGAGAGGCAAGCGTCCTACCGTTTCTACTCCAGCTCCCTGCTCATCATTTACGATGGGAAGGACAACAAGGCGGGGATGTTTGTGGAGCGCAGGGCAGAGACGCGCCTGAAGCGGGCAGACACCTCTCTCCCAGAGAGCCTGCAGGATGACACCAGCGTAGAGCCCAGCCCCACCGCCCCGCCCCAGGTGGACGTGCGCATGATTGACTTTGCTCACAGCACGTTCAAAGGTTTCCGGGATGACCCCACGGTGCATGACGGACCTGACGTGGGGTATGTATTCGGGCTGGAAAGCCTCGTCAACATAATGGAACAAATGCGTGATGAGAACCAGTAGCCCTGGGCTGCACCCAGTCATTCCTACCCTGTGGCGGGAGCAGACAGGACCAACGACCACAGGAAACAACTTTGGTATTCAATGGCTCGGTCGCTCCCTTGTGTTTACCTGTACCCTGGGATGGAATTGCTGCGTGAGGAGGGTGGTGATCTCTGCCGTCCTGCTGACCAGGTGGTTCGGACTGAACCCCCGGGAGCCCTCTGGGTGGCGGCTCTTGGGCATGTGCGTTCTGGAAGGAGGACTGGCCGCAGGAACAGGAGGAGTAAGCCAGCCCTTCAGGGTGGAGATGGGGGGGTTCTGATGAATTCCACTGCCTCTGTTCCCTAGAAGCCCTCAGCAGAGCCTTGGGTTTGAACCTCCTGTCGTTTGGAGAGGGCCTTTGTTCAAATAAGCTGGAAATATCTGTGGGGCTGACGGGCGCAGCGCACTCCTACTGTGTCCTATGCTACAAGCTGCTGGTGCCGCGAGCCCTGCCCCGGGGGTGTGATTGATTGGTCAGTCGGTCGGGGGGTTACTTTGTGATGCCGCATTTATCTTCTCTAGTTTGGGCGTTGAGACAAATGATCCCAAACAGGCGGGAATAAATGATCAAACGAAACCCATTGCAGAGCTGTGGCAGTGGGGAAATGGCCTTGTCCGCTAGGCTGCTCTGGGGCCAGTTGGGGAGGCCTGCCTATGCCACTGCCTGCAGCTGGCAGAGCAGCTTATGCAGGGCCAGAAGGGCAGGCAGGCCTGAAGGAGATGCTCTTCCACCATGGGTGAACGTGAGGCTCCTGAGAGAGTGACTGCCTTGGTGCATTGATCCCATGAGAGTTCAGTTAACTGGCTGACGAGTGTTAACAGCAAGTGAATTCGCCCCCAGCCTCAGTGTTTGTCTAGAGTGTGCACAACAGATGGGCTGGGAGTACATTCTTAGCCAATCCAGAGTCAGGCCTGCAGCACAAGACTTGTCGTCCTTGACTCCTTCCGGGGCAGGGCTTTCCTGGTCGTCCTCTTCTTCTCTTTCCCTCCCCCCTCCCCCCCTCCCCCCGAAGGCTCTGAAGAGTCTTAGCAGCTCTGACTGAGGGTGTCAGTGGCTGGAGTTGCTCATTCTCAGAAGTGCCCCTCTGGGATGGAAGCAGCTGCCTAGCTGGCCTGGTGACCCGCCCTGGAAACACTGCCCTTGCTACCTGGCATACCCTCAGCGAGGCTGTCAGCGTTGGCTACGCCTGCCTGGCTGAATTTCGCCTGGCCATGCTCTGACCCTCTTCTCCACTCACACAAATGGATTTCGGGTGAGGGTGCCAGGGAAGCGTGAGGTGCTGTGCCCTCATCAGGTCGCAGTCTGACCGAAGCTGTCCAGTGTTGCTCCTTGACTCAGGGAGGTCTGGGCATTTCCATGGCCCTTAAGACTAGTTCCTCTAAACCGACGTATTGCCTGCTGAGCAGCGCTCGGCCCTCTGCCCGAGGAGCACGTGTGCAGGGTCATGGCCATCTGCAGTTGCTGCAGAGAGTGCAGGATTCGGGGGCTCACTCCTGTTCCTGCCGCTCTGGGGGGAAGGGGGGACGACGTGTTATTTTGTGCCAACATCTAAGGCTGCCCTTGCTCTGACTACTCTGCTGAGCTCCGTTAAAGGCCAGGCTTCCCTCAAGCCTTACGGAGGGGGGTGGGGCTGGGCTCTTGGCCAGGGCATTGTTGCATTTGTTAGGTTACTCCCCCTCCCTGGTGTGCAGGAAGCTGCGTTAGCTCTCCCTCACCAAGCAGTGGGATTTTCTCGGGGGCCAGTACATAGCAGCCAAAGCCAGGCTGCTGGAGGAAGTGCCGTTGTTTCAGTGGTTGAAGTCCCAGTTAGCTGTGCAGAAATGCATTGAGGTCTTTGTGCATAGTGACCAATCAAATCCTTCCTTCCTGGGCCCTGCTGTGGAAGGTGGCACTAAGGAGGGGTTCAGCATTCCCACTGCCCCTGTTCCGGTTCTCAGGGGATCTGCAGCTGCTGAGGGAAGCGGGGTTTTCGTCACACAGCCCTGTCTTGTCTCTCCCACTTCATTCTGCACTGAATGCTGAGTTTGGGGCACCAGGGCCACTTTGGGGAGGATTGTATGTGGCTTGGGTGCAGCGTCACCTTGTATTACAGCCTTGTTCCAGGGTCCCAGCAAAGCAGCTGGACTGTACAGCAGCTCCTGTCTGCACACCGGTCTGGGCAGTGATTGTGAGAGGTGTGTGCAAGGTCACGAGCAGCGTGGGGCATTTCCGTTCAGCGCCCTGTGGTTGCCTTTGAAAGTACCTGTGGACCATCCAGACAAGATTTCCAGGGCTTGTATGTAGCCTTTGACGATGGAATTGTTCCGACTGTGGAAGGATTTTACTCTAGTGCTTCGTGAAAACCAAATGAGGGTTTGGTTTGTCGCTGCAGTGGTGGCATATTTCTGCACAGCCTTGCTCCGCAGCAATAACCCTTCCCATCCAGACGGCTGCAGTGACGCATGGACTCCAGCTTCGCAGGAGGTGAATGCAAGTGCCTTTCACTTCCGGAGGCTTGAGTTTACTTGGCTTAGGGCACACATGGAATAGTTGTCTTCCTTCCAAACCCTCCAGCCACTGTCGTCACACTTGCCGCAGCCTCCTCAATTCAGGAGCAGCTGGAATTGAGGTGTGTAGGCAGAGCCGGACGCGGGGAGCTCACCCACAGCATATGTCACCAAAGTCCAGCTGTCAGTGCAGTCGAGCTCATAAGTCAAAGGCAGCCCAGTGGGCAGGCTGCATGGGCAGCCCCTGCACCTTGACACGTTGACCTGAGAGCTGCACTGGCCTGTGATGTGATGACAGAAAGGCTTGAAGTTGGAGGTGGCTGGTTCAGCAATGCAGCGAGGAAGTATCCCACCTGCTGCTTTGGGTCGCAAGGCTTCTGGGTGATTGTTGGGACTCTCTCCTTCAGGCGTTGCTGGATTTGTCTCACACTTGCTCTTGAGGTGGGGTGTTGGGATCAGATCTGCAGATGCATCAGGGAGCTGTATGCTGGCTCTCCAAGCAGCCCTGCTTCAGGTTTCCAAGGCAGTAAAGGTCCCAGCTTTGTGCAAAAGTGAGACTTGCAGATCCACTCTTGGTAGACCTTGCAGCTTGCCCTGCCTTGCAGAGAAGGGAATGAGGTCAACCTAGGGGACTGCTTCTGCCTATGGCTCTCCCAGGATGTCCTCTCTGCTCCTTCCCTTACATGGATGGGTTTTGTTGTTTTACTGAAATTGTTACTTCACTAGTTTGTTTCACCCAAAGTTACTCTTAGGAAAGGTAGCCCCAAGAAGGGCCAGTGTCAGAGCATTTGCTGTTAACACTCTAGCAAGTGCCCTTCCCCTTCTGGGACCAGGGATGAGGAGTCTCTAGTTAGCCCCTTCTCGAGAAATCTGCCATGCCATTGGCTGCTACCTCTGTCTAGGCAAATCCTCACGTCAGGTAATTATATGGTTATTAGAATCCTTGTAAAAAATGGGTACTGTATTTTTTGTGTTGGAGCTACCCAGTCATTCCCCAAAGCCAAATAGTTCAGTATTTCATTGGTTTGATGTCAAAGGGAAAAAAAAAGTGTTTTTCTCCCCTGCCCTGGGAAGCAGTGTTGTAACTGCTGAGTGCACCACAAGGAGGCAGGAGTGAGTTGATTTAATGTAACAGACCTGAGAGTTTCATAAGCAAGTGCACTCCTGTTTCAATGCAGAGGACTGGCTGAAGTGGCCCTAAATGCAGCTGCTTGGAGTTGGAGTCCAAGGTTGTGGGGGTGCTTCTTTGGACAGCCCTTTTGTAGAAAGCTGTTTTGCATGCATTGTACACGGGTGTGTGCATAAATAGTCCTTCCAGTCCTGTCCTGCTGAACCAGCGTCGCTGATTTGCCTTCTTTTAGAGCTTGCTAACATTTCACGCACAGCGTGGATTTCTGTAGCAGAATTTACATGTACTCTGTAGTTGCCTTCATGTAGAAAGGTGGACCCGCTTTCAGCCTTTTGGAATACATAGCCAGTCAATCTCTAGCAATAGTGTGATCTGCTAGCACTGGAGCATGTGTAGGTCTATCATCAGTGCAAGGGTTTCTCTGTTTCTAAGTCCCTGCACTTATAAACATGAACAAAAGAGAGTGACTGTTCTTCAAACACCCTGGTAGGGAGGGTAGCAAGGGGCCTGAGGATTTGGGTGGGATGCTGCTGTCTTAGGGAAATAGTGCTGGGGATTCCTCCTGCTCTCCTGCCCTGTAGCTTGTCGTTGGCTCTTGCTGTTTCAGCGGGAGTGGAAGCCGCTTTCCCTAGCTAGCAGCCTGTAAGTGTAATCTTGGTATGAGAAATTACACCTGATAAGGTTCAAGGCTTTGCTGCCTTCCTGTGGAGCTAAGATCTGCATAAAGCACAGCTGGCTCCAAAGTGGGTAGCGCCTGCTGTGGCATTTCTGTGAACTTGGCCCCTTACTTCTAGTGGCTCCTCTCTCCTCTTGTGCTAGAGCCAAAGCTGCAGTGATCCAGTGGGAGCTATTTCCCTCCAAGCTGGAGGAGGCAGGAAGGAGTTGACTCATCAGCTGTAATTCGCTCAATCCTACACCCCAGCCTGAGAGACATCAGGCTTGTGCCAAACATCTGTCCCCACAGAGGCCCAACCCCAGACTCCACACCCACCTGCATGCCAGCTGCTCCTGGGTGTGCGTTAGATGTGGCTGTACAGAGCCAATGGAGGAGCAGTAGCTGCTAGGGGAGGTGGTAGCTTAGCTAGAGGATGTTTGCTCAACCCAGAGTCATGCTGGCAACTTGTCCCATGCGGCCAGGGCACACCTAGCTCATGAAATAAAGCTGATTCTTACCTAAGGTGGAGGTGGCAGGCTCTAGCATGCACTATTCTGGTGTGCTGCTTGCCCTGTAGGTCACATCACGTTACAGGGGGGAGCAGTGGCATTTTGACCTACCAGGAGCTAGTCCTGTGACTTCCTCCTTGTTTAACAGGCCCCGTTTCCCACTCCCAGCCTCTGCCCAGAATGGAGTTGCCCAGACCAGACGTTCAGACTTTGGTGTTTGTATTTGTACTGTTGCATGTTTATCTCAGGAGCAAAATGCTTTTGTACTTGAAATGCCCAGGTGTGCTGGGCTCTGTGGAAAATGTAGGAGAAACCTTTCTGTGGGACAGGAGGGAGCCCGCTGAAGCAGAGAGGTTGCCCCCTCTCCTGCCCTGCAGGCAGCCTTTGGGCTTGGCTGGGAGGTAGCATCACATTATCTTCTAGCATTTTCTGCGTATTTTTAGAATCTATTTCAGCCCCACTTTACTGGGCCAAGCCAAGCTTATGGGCATGAAAAGTAGCAGTGCCTGCGTTCCAGACGCTGCAGTGTCACCTCTCCTGCTGGCGTTAGTCATGTATGTACCAATAAAAGCTGTTAGGAGTTCAGCAGTGATGTCTGCGTTGCTGTGTGCTGTTTTCTCCCAGAAACGCTTCCCGGAGCCTGGTACCCACGAGGTTGCAGGATGTCCACCGGGCCCTGCCTGCTGTAGACGGGATAGAGGAGCGGGCCTCACCCACCCGCGCAGCAGCTGGGGTGGGGGGAGGGATGTGGCTTCCACCTCCGTGCTGAATACGCTGCCCTGGCACCGCGGGCTGTTAACCAGCGAGGAAGGCGGGGCCCCCTGAGCCTGTGTCCTCTGAGCTACCCCGCGGCTGCCCGGCCGTGGACGGGAGCTTGGCCCCGGCGCTGGGGCGCAGCAGTGCCTGCGCAGGGGGGGGCTGCTCTTAGGCGAAGACGCGACTCCCGTAGCGCCGTAAGGACGGGCACCGCTGCAGGCACGTGCGCGGAGCGGGGCCGGGCCGTTAGCGCTGGGGTGCGAGGGGCGGCCCTGCCCTGCAGCGGAGAACGTGCGAGCCGCGGGGCCGGCCGGGCAGGGTTCTGGGGGGTTCAGCGTCCGGCGGGGGGAGAACCGACCCCCCCGGCGCCGCTCGCCCCGGCCGGACCGAGCCCCGCCCCGCTCCCAGCAGCACCGCTTCCGGCCGGGGGGACAGCGGAACCGGAAGCTCCGTCAGGGGGCTGTGGCGCACGTCGGGCCTGTGGGCGGGGCCCAGCGGGCAGGCGCTTGCCAGGCCTTGGGCGCCGCCCCGTGCGCGTTTGTCGCTCCTGTGACGTGTCTGGTTGCTATGGGAACGCCGGTGCGCGCTGTGCGATTGGCCGGCGGCGCGGTCAGGGAGGGCGGGGCCGAGTACGGCCGCCCCGCAGGCCCGTGACGTGGCGGTGGCTCGGCCGGGCGCGATGAAGGCGCTGATCCTGGTGGGCGGCTACGGCACGCGGCTGCGCCCGCTCACGCTCAGCACCCCCAAGCCGCTGGTGGAGTTCTGCAACACGCCCATCCTGCTGCACCAGCTGCGCGCGCTGCGCCGGGTACGGCCCCCCCCCCCCGGGACCCCGCCCGGACCGGACCTGCCCCGCCCCGCCCCCCGGGACCCCCGCCCGGACCGGACCCGCCCCGCCCCCCGGGACCCCCGCCCGGACCGGACCCGGGACCCCCGCCCGGACCGGACCGGACCCGCCCCGCCCCCCGGGACCCCGCCCGGACCGGACCGGACCCGCCCCGCGGAACCCCCGCCCGACCCGCCCGGACCGGATCCGACCCGCCCCCCCGGGACCTCGCCCGGACCGGAGCCGCCCCGCGGAACCCCCGCCCGGACCGGACCCCCCGGACCCGCCCCGCCCGGGACCCCAAAACACCCCCCGCCGCTGACCGTTTCCCTTCCCCGGCAGGCGGGCGTGGATCACGTAATCCTGGCTGTCAGCTACATGTCGGAGGTGCTGGAGGGGGCGATGCGGGAGCAGGAGCAGGAGGTGAGGGGGGCGGGGGCGGGGAGGTGAGGTGAGGGCGGAGGTGGGGGGAGATGGGGCCGGGGGCCGGGGAGGAGAGGTGGGGGGAGATGGGGAGAACAGGGGGGGCCGCGGGCGGGCGGGGAGCTCCCCCGATGCGTCTCCCTAACCCGGCTCCCCTGCCTCCCTCAGCTGGGCATCCGCATCTCGCTGTCACACGAGAAGGAGCCGCTGGGCACAGGTGAGTGGTGTGTGCCCGTCCCGCCGGGCCTGGCCGGGCTCTCGCCCACCCCCCCCGTGTCCCGGGCTGGGCGGGGCTGGGCGCAGGGTGGCGCGGTGCCTGCTGCAGGGCCTGATCCGGGGAGCAGTGGGGCCCTGCCCTGCCCGCTCCCTCTGAGCCATCTTCCCTCCGCAGCGGGGCCCCTGGCGCTGGCCCGAGCACTGCTGACCGAGAGCTCGGAGCCTTTCTTCGTCCTCAATAGCGACGTGATCTGCGACTTCCCCTTCGCAGACATGATGCGCTTCCACAAGCACCACGGCAAGGAGGGCTCCATTGTGGTGAGTGCCCAGCGTTGGCTCTGGGGGGTCCAAACAGGCCTGGCTCCTGCCCTAGCCGTGCCTGGGCATCCGGGGAGCACCTGGGCTCCCGACACTTGCTGCTGGGACTTGCAGCGTGGCCGGCAGAAATGGGATTTCTGGCTGTGCACCCGGGGTCTCAGTTCCTTGTCTGTAAAGGAGGGGCAACGATCCTGGCCCCTTTTCCAGCCCCGCGTGGTGACTGCCCCAGCTGAGCCCGCCCTGGCGTCCCGCAGAGAGGCGCCGTGCAGTGACCGTGTGCCTTGCAGGTGACGAAGGTGGAGGAGCCCTCCAAGTACGGGGTGGTGGTGTGCGAGGCCGAGACGGGGCGCATCCACCGCTTCGTGGAGAAACCCCAGGTGTTTGTCTCCAATAAGATAAACGCCGGCATGTACATCTTCAACCCCAGCCTCCTGCACAGGATCCAGGTAGGGAGCTGGCTCAGCTGTCAGCAGAGAGCGGGGGTGGGAGGGAGGCTCATCTGTCCTGCCCCTCCCAGGTGTGTGGGCACATGCAGGGCAGGGAGCGTGGAGGCCAGTGTTGGGGTGGGGGAGGCTGGGAGCCAGGTCACGTGGAGTCGGGCTGGGAGACACATGACTAGCTGGAGTCTGTAGGTGGAACAGCCAAGTGCTTGTGGGCGCTGGGAGCTTGTGCCCTCAGGGTCAGCAGGCGAGATGCCTCTGACTGCGCCGTGTCTGTCTGCAGCTGCGGCCCACCTCCATAGAGAAGGAGATCTTCCCGGTGATGGCGCAGGATGGGCAGCTTTATGCCATGGAGCTGCAGGGTAAGGGACCCCGCTGAGACCTCTCCTGGCCCCAGAGCAGGGGAGGTGCCCATCTCCCTGCCGTCTGCCCTGCCTTGGGAGACACTCAACCCTCCCCCTCTGCTGCCCCAAATCTCAGGGGCTCCTGCGCCTGGTGCAACCAGTGCCTTTTGCATCCAGTGGGTATTTGAACTGCCTCCCTGGGCCCATCCCGGCAGGCTCGGGAGTCTCCTGGGCCTGTCCCAGCGGCTTGCTCTGCCCCACTGCCCTCCCTGCAGGCTCTGAGTGCTGTTCTGTCCCTACAGGCTTCTGGATGGACATTGGGCAGCCCAAGGACTTTCTGACAGGCATGTGCATGTTCCTGCAGTCGCTGAGGGTCCAGCACCCCGAGAGGCTGCACTCGGGCCCTGGCTTTGTGGGGAACGTGCTGGTGGTGAGTGCCTGTGGTGCGCCATTTCCACCTGACCCGGCCGGGTTCGAACCACACCCACCTGGCACCCCTCGTGGGCATGCTGTGCGCGGATCCCTGCTGCTGGCCTCCCCCAGAGCTGAGCCCGCTCGTGTGGTTCCTGGTTGTCAGGGCCATGTAGCTGGCCATGGGCTTTGGCTCGCTCAGCTCTGCTGCTGTCTGCGAGGAAAGCTGCACCCAGGACACGAGCTGGCCCCGGTCTCCAACCTGTGCACCCACGTGGGACCCAGCAGGCCTGCTACGCCCAGCCCAGCCCCTCACCCCTCTGACTTGGTCCCTCCCAGATGGGGAGTGTGGGCTGCCTGCACCTTGGCCGAGGAAGCTGAGACAAGGGCCTTGCTGTCCTGACAACAGCCTGGGCTCATCCTGGCCAAGGGGCCATCCAGGCTCAGGCTTCTTGGCCCAAGGAAAGGGGCTGGCTGTAATTCCCTCCCTCAGGCAGTGCCGGGGGCCCGTCCCAGGAGGGTGTGGAAAGAACAGCACGTCAGAACGGCCATAGCGGGTCAGAGCCAGGCTCCATCGAGCCCAGGGTCCTGTTTCCCGCCAGTGCCAGGTGCTTCAGAGGGAATGAGGAGAACAGGCCGTTACCAAGTGACCCGTCCCGTCCACCAGCCCAGCTTCTGCGTCAGAGGTTTAGGGACGCCCAGAGCGTGGCTAATCGCCACTGATGGACCTGTTCTCTGCAGCTTATCGAATTCTCTTTTTTAACCCAATTACACTGCTGGCTGGGTTCCATGGGCTGACTCTGCATTGTGTGAAGAAATACTTTCTTACCATGGTTTTAAAGCTGCAGCACATTAATTTCAACGGTGAACTCTGGTTCACGGCTTATGTCTAGGGTAAATAACATTTCCTTAGCAAGTTGACCAGTCCCAGTCTTTTTAAACCCTGCTCCCATGGAAGTTGTTCCATTCCCCTCATCACTTTGTTGCTCTTTTCTGTCCCTTTTCAAAATCTAATCTCTCTCTTCTGAGATGGGGCAACCAGAATTGCCCGCAGTGTTCGAGGTGTGGGCGTACCGTGGATTTATATAGTGGCATTGTGATATTTTCTGCCTTATCTGACGCTTTCCTAATGACTCCTAACAAGCTGGTACCTTTTGTGACTGCCACTGCACATTGAGCGGATGTTTTCAGAGAGCTAGCCACAATGACTCCCAGATCTCTCTTGCGTGGGAACAGCTAATTTAGACCCCGTTGTTTTGTGTGTGTTGTTGGGATCACGTTTTCCAAGGTGCAGTACTTCACATTTCTCAACATTGAATTTTATCTGCATTTTGTTGCCCAGTCACCCAGTTTTGTGAAATCCTTTTTAACTCTTTGCAGTCTGCTTTGGACTAAACTATCTTAAGTAATTTTGCATCATCTGCAGATTTTGCCATCTCACTGTTTACTCTTTTTTCCAGATCATTTTTAACAGTACAGATCCCTGAGGGACCAACTATTTACCTCTTCACTGTGAAAACACCCTCTTTGTTTCCGGTCTGTTAACCAGTCACAGATCCAGGAGAGGACCTTCCCTCTTATCTCGTGTCTGCTTACTTGGCTTAAGAGCCTTTGGTGACCCCTTCCAAGAATTCAAATAGACTGGTGAGGCTTTACAAAAGCCATGTTGATTCTTCTCCAACATACTATGCTCATATATCATATTATATATGATAATTCTGATCTTTACTATAGTTTCAACCAGTTTGCCTGGTACTCAAGTAAGGCTTACTGGCCTGTAATGGCCGGGATCGCCTCTGGAGCCGTTAAAAAAATTGATATTACATTAGCTATCTGCCAGTTGTCTGGTACAGAGGCTGATTTAAGCAATAGGTTGCATACCACAGTTAGTAATAAATCACTAGGACCAGATGGTATCCACACGAGTTCTGAAGGGCCTCAAATATGAAATTGCAGAACTACTGTTTGGTTTATCAATTTGTTCCAAAACCTCCGCTATTGACACCTCTGTCTGGGACAGTTCTTCAGATGTGTCACCTAAAAAGAATGGCTCAGCTGATGATTCTCCCCCACATCTTCTGCAGTGAACGCTGATGCAAAGAATTCATTTTTGCTTCTTCACAATGGCCTTGTCTTCCTTTAGTGCCCCTTTGGCACCTGATGGCCCAGTGGCCCAACTGCTTGTTTGGCAGGCTTCCTGCTTCTGATGTACTTAAAGAATTTTTTACTGGCACTTTTTTTCTCTCTTGCTAGTTGCTCTTCAAATTCTTTTTTGGCCTGCCTGAGCCATTTCCTCTGAAGCACCTGGCATTGGCCACTGGGCTAGATGGACCATTGGGCTGTCCCAGCATGGCTTATGTTAATTATACCTTTATGCGTGATTTGCCAGAGTTTATGCTTCTATTTTCCTCAGTAGGATTTGAACAACTAAAGGATGCCTTTTTACCTCTAACCACCTCTTTTACTGTGCTGTTCAGCATGGTTATGTTTCTTTGTTCCCCTTACTATTCTTTTTTATTTGTGGCATACATTTAATTTAAGCCTCTCTTATGGTGTTTTTAAAAGTTTCCATGCAGTTTGCAGGCGTTTCACTCTTGTGGCTGTTCCTTTTAATTTCTGTTTAACTAACCTCCTCGTTTTTGTGTAGTTCTCCTTTTTGAAGTTAAATGCTATGGTGGTGGGCTGCTTTGGTATGTTCTCCCCACAAGTATGTTAAATTTAATCACACTGTAGGCACTACTACAGAGTCTCCCTCAGCTCCTCTGTCTCCCTCAGCTCCTCCTGTTCAGCTCTGCTGCTCTCAGGGCCATGAGCGGCTTGCAGCAAATGCACACAGGCCCTCCGCTGCATGGCAGGTACGCAGCCATGCAGCAGTCAGCCCCGCAGCGTTGTACGCTGGGAGTGCTTGGTTCGGGTTTTTTGGTGGGGGAAGGGAGTTTTTTTTGGCCCAAGTTTCAGGACTATTCAGTACGTGGCGCTCAAACCCTTGCAAAATGCCGTTGCAGAACTTCCCGTTTCATTAGCTCCTTGGGGCGCTTTGGAGCTGGCTTTTTAACCCCCTTCTCTGCAAGTAGCCCCGCCCCGCTTAAGAGTCCATGGCTGCTAAGGGTTGGGGCTCAAAGCATCGGTAAGAAGCTCTCAGCCTTGCCCCACAGGCCACGAGGCTCAGCCCATGGCCCCCAACCAGGCACGCGATGCACTTCAGTCAGGCGGGGCATGGCCACAGCAAGCACGGCCAGCCAGAGAAGAAACTCCTCCTGCGGAGCTGCATGGGCAGGGAGGGGCTGGCTGCAGCTGGCCCCAGCACACACTGTGCTTGGTACTCTTGCAAGGGGTGGGTCTGTCAGGACAGGAGGACCCTGGGATCGCCTGATGGGGAAGGTATGCAGCTGGGAGGGAAGCTGGGCCGAGGCTCTGCTTTGTCTCATCTGCCTGCAAGGCTGGGGTGCCAACACTCAGCAAGCGAGTGGACGGGCATCTCTGCCACAGCATTGGCAGGCGCAGCGTGAGGGCTGGGAGCCAGGGCAAGGAACGTGTCCCCGTAGCGTGGGCGGGGAGGGCTGTGCCCATGCTCACCTCCCGCTTCCTTTCTAGGACCCAAGTGCTAAGATCGGTGAGAACTGCACGATTGGCCCCAACGTCACCATTGGGGCCGGGGTAGTGGTGGAGGATGGGGTCCGGATCAAGCGCTGCACCATCCTGAAAGGCTCCCGCATCCGCTCCCACGCCTGGCTGGAGTCCTGCATTGTGGGCTGGCGCTCGTCCGTGGGCCAATGGGTGAGTGAGCTGGGAGGGGCTGTGTGTCTCCACCCAGGGGTGGGTCAATGGATGTGACACGTGGCTACTGGGCAAGTCAAGGGGCTTGGCCTCGTCCTGGGCCCCGTCCCTTCCTGCACCAGAACAGAGCTGGTAGGTGCCATTTGCTTCCTCTCCCCGTGCAGGGCGGCGGCTGGCTGCGGGCAGGGGGCCCTCACTGTGGGCCAGGTGCCCATCCCTCCTGCCTGGAGCCCAGCTCTGAATGGGTGGGGTGGCGGAAGCCCATGCTGTGGTAGACAAGCTGCTGCCTCCAGGAGCCTGGGGGGCTGCGGGCTCCATGCAGGCTGTGCTGACGGGGGCCTGTCCTGGCCAGGTGCGGATGGAGAACGTGACGGTGCTGGGGGAGGACGTCATCGTCAACGACGAGCTGTACCTCAATGGGGCCAGCGTGCTGCCGCACAAGTCCATCGCCGAGTCGGTGCCGGAGCCACACGTCATCATGTAGCCGCAGGCCCAGCTCCCCGCCTGCGCTCAGGCTGCTTTAACCGGCAGAACTATTAACCTTGGAGCAGGGCCCCACAGGGGGTCACCGGGCACGCTCCTTAGGGGGCCCACGTCACCTGGCTGCCTGGAAGCCATGGGGAGGAGTGCAGGGTGTGCGCGCTGGCTGCAGGCCTGAGGGGCTGGGCTGAGCCCAAGGGTTAATAGGGGACTGCTGCCAGGAGGGGCCAAGCTGGGAGCTCTGTGCCGGAGCAGGGGCTGTGGAGGCACTGTTCAAGGAAAGTTACCTGGCTCTTGTCCTGGGGCCATTTCCAACAGGACCCACCCTGTACAATTACAGTGTCTGACACGCTGCATTGCCCAGCGCCTTCTTGCTCGGGGGGGGGAGCCTCACTGTTCATACCTCTCCCGCATGGCCCCAGCCTGAGGCAGCCGGGTGCCTCCCTTTCCCTGGCACAGCTGGGCCTGCAGGCAGGTCGGGCGCACACACGCTGCTGCAGCATACGGCAGAATAATTTAATGCTCCAGTGCAGGGCCGCGACCCTGGGGGGGGCAGGTAACACAGCACAGATGCACATCGTCAGCGAGATCCCAGCCCAGCGGCAGACCCCGCACGCTGCCCCGAACCCCACCCCCCATTACCCACAGCTGAAGGCATCTGAGGAGCCCAGGCGCCTGCTTCTCCCCTGGCAGGCCCCTGAGAGCCCCGCAGAGTAAACTCAGCCCCGAGGCACCCTGGCCCACAGCAGCTGAAGGCAGCCCCCGCTCGTGTCTAGCTAAGCACAGCAGCAGCAGCAGGTCTCCCTCGGGTGCGGCACCACGCAGCTGGCCACTGCCCCGAACACGCGGCTGGCTCGTGTGCACGCGGCCAGCCTACGGGAGCCAGGCCTCTGCGGGATGGGGCTGAGGGAGGAGGCTCCTGCTGCCAGAGCCGCACCTCGGCAAAGTCTGCTCCGGAGGGCAAGGGACAGCAGGAAGAGGCCCTTCCACCTACCCCAGGCCGCCCCTGCTGCAGGCCAAGGCGAAGGAGCCTGCTGGCCCGGCCCGCTCTGCGCTAGGAGCTGGCCGGCTTGGTGAAGTCATCCACGCCCGTGATGGTGGCTTTGCAGAAGAAGCAGTCCTTGTTGTTCATCAGGTGCTGGTTGATGCAGGCTCTGAAAAGACACAGCTTGTGCCGTCAGGGAGCCGCGCCTGGCCCACGCTCCCCTGTCGCCCTGCAGCAAGGCCTGGCACTGATAGGCAGAGCTCTCCCTGCAGGCGGGGGCGGGGCGCACGCTTACTCACTTGCAGGACTTGTGGGAGCACGGCCTGAAGACGGCAGAGATGGGGTGCGCGTAGCAGATGGGGCACAGGTCCTCCTCGCTGGTGGGCTGCGGAGACAACCACCAGCCTTCTTAGCAACTGCAGCAGCCTCCAGCAGCAGAGCCCAGGGCTTGCCCAGCACTGCTGCCCCCGGGGCTTGTGGCTGGGGCAGTGGGACACACCTGCCCCCAGCTCTGCAGCCGCCAGTGGGGCAGGAGTTTAATCCTTGAGAGAGACGGACAGCCCAGGGCTCTCAGGTGTGCCTCGCACCCACTTCAGCCCCAGGGCCTGTTCCCAAGCCCACGCTGTCAGCCCTCCTCCAGTATCCCGCCTGCCCCAGTCCCGTGGGGCAAGCTCTCACGGGTTCCAGCTGCCACGCAGAGAAGTGGGGACTTAGCATTCAGCCACATGGTGTGTGAACCCAGGCAGGGCGTACGGCCGAGGCAGGCAGCCCCACAACTGGCCCTCTCATGTCACCTTTGAGCCGGCGTGACGGGGGCTCCCACCTAGCCTGCGGCAAAGGCGCCCGCTGTCTGGGCTGTGCAGTGGGGCCCGGCCCATGCCGGACAGGGACTCACCAGTGTGGATGCAGCTGCCTGCTTTGACTCTTCACGCAAGTGGCGCAGCAGCCGCTCCACCTTGGCCAGCTCCTCCAGGCTGATGTAGTCGGTGTCTGCGGAGAGGAAGCTGAGGTGAAGAGGAGAGCACCAGGGCTGGCCCCCAGGGCACACCGTGGTGGGGAGAAGGGTGTAACCTAACTTGGTGGCTGACTGCAGGCTAGGCCAGCAGCCTGGCTGGGGAGCTGCCCAGGCAGGGCAAACGACAGCCATTGTACCAGGCTGGCCCAGCAGGCGGAAGTGGCCAGCAAGCACAGACCGTGTGGGGCAGGGGGAAGCTCCCTGCCAGCAGGTGGGTGCATATATTAGAGCCTCCCTGGCTGCAGGAGGGGTGAGTTGGACACTTGTGGCCCTGTCATCTTCCCCTCTTAGATCTGTAAAGGCCCCAGGGACCTACCCCCTGAGGTGAATGGCCAGGGTCTGCCTTGCTTTTGAAGCCTTTCCTTGTTCTGCACTGGGATTCGTGGTCCATTTCTTCCCCCCCCCCCGTGGAGCTATGGGTAGAGACCCCACCTGCCTGTGTGACGCGTAGCCCCGGGACCTAACAGCATTAGGGACAGACGGCTGGGTGCAGGCTGGGCACAACACAAATCGCCTGCCAAGCCTGGGATGGCTGCCTCACAAATCAAGCACTGCCTGGATTGGACCCAGGGCTTTCTTGACCGTGCTGCCATGCCTGTAAGGGGCAGAGGAGCTGGCAGGGAGACATTGCAGTGGAGGCTCAGGGAGGGTTAAAACCCTGAGGGGTTAGCCACCGGGGAGGAGGAGAAATGCCCAGGAGAGAGAACGCTGCTCCCCGCTGCCCAAAAACTAGGCAGAACAGTTAAAATAGACGGAATAAGGGCAGGAGCAAAAGGAACCGCCACTGCTGATGCTGCCGAGGCAGAGAACCTGGCAACAAGTGGGCACGGGGTGTGACCAGGGCATGTGGCGCCAAAACGCTGCTGTGCCTCGGTGAGCTGCAGAGGGGGAGCAGCGCGGACACCCAGAATGTGCTCTGCACCGCCTCGGCAGGGGGTAGACCCCACGCCATGGGCAGGGCACACCACAGGTCCTGCATGCGCCCAGCGGCTGGGCACAGGGAGCTCGGCGAGCGTGTTCGGGGAAGCTGCTTAGCAGCAGCGAATAAGGGAGGTGGCACACGGCACCACCAGCAGCACAAGGCGAGCTCAGGGGCACCCCCAGGCTCACACGCAGGCCTTGCTTCTCCCCGCCCCCGCCTCAGACATCTGCACTAGCGCCCTCTGCACCTGCCTGCCTCCACAGGTGGGCGCCCAGAGACCAGCTCTGGACCCACAGCTGTAATGGGAGCAGTGCTCCGCCAGCGGGGGTGGACAGCAGCCAGCCCCCTTTGGCAGCGCAGCCCTGGAGACCAACAGATCCAAGCCAAGGCTGGCCAGCCTCTGCCCAGACCCTTTAGAGGGACCCGCTGTCCGGGTGGGGAGACACAGAACCTGAACTGGGGCTCCTAACAGCTGGGCTGGGCCCGGGCTACCCAGACAGGACTTGGGCTGGGGCCACGCCACCCTCAGAACGCCCAGCATCAGTCTCAGGGGACTGACGAGTGGTCCCTGGCTCGGAGCAGGCTGCGGGCTCGTAACAGACTCTCCCTGGAGCACTGTGCCCGGGGGCCATACAAGCCTCCCGCCGGGCCTGGCTGCCAGCCGTGCTGCCAGGAGCCCAGAGAGAGACGAGAGGCTGGAGCACAGACCAAGACACCTCCATCCTTTCACCGCACGGGCCCTGCGGAGACGTGCCCCTAGTGTCCCCTCTGGGCTAGCCCTCCATTTTGCTTCATTCCCCTGGCAGTTAGAGAAGGCTGGAGGGGCTGAGCATGGCCTGGGGGGCTTTGGGGGGGGGGGGAGGAGCAGGTCAGCTGGCAAAGACGCTGTCTCTGCTTTTCCCAGGAACCCTCTGGGGAGAGAAGATTCACTGGTCCCCCCACCACAGTGTGGCCCTTGGGGTAGCTCCAACCCTCTGTCCTGTGGAGAGACGTGGCCCTGGCCTTTGCCTCCCCATCCGCTGAGCCTGCGGCTCCTTCTGCCCACGGGCCCCGGGGAAGTGGCCACGCTGGCAGATCGCCGAAGGCAGCTCGGAGCCAGTGTCCCCTGGCACCGCAGCTCACGGTCCTGCCTGGAGCGGTGCCGGCGGAGAGCAGCTCCAGCCAGCAGGGGAGCGGCGTCTGTCGGACCTGCCTACAGCTGCAGGAATCTCTCTCCGCCCAGCCTGAGTCTCTTAGGAAGGAATGGGGAGACGAGCAGTGGAAAACCAACCCCTGCAGCTCCCCAGCCATCTTGCATCCAGCCTGGCCCAGCTGGCCAGGCCGCCGCGAGGGAGGTTGCTGCGCACTAGCACACAGGTCCCAGCCGGGCCCCGGGCCAGTGCCGACACTTACACGTGTGCAGGGAGAAGTGTCTCTTGTCTGCGGAGGGCGGCCCGGCAGCCAGGGCTGAGGGCTCTGCGTCGCCCAGCAGGTACTGGATGGAGCGGAGCTGGAAGCAAGGGTCTGCCAGGAGCACGGCCGTCGCCCGCTTGGCCCTGCAAACACACACACACAGTCAGGGCCCCTGTGCCATGTGGAGCGCAAAGGCAGGGTGCCGGGAATCGGGTCGCAGCCGCAGTTCAACTCGTGGCAGAGTGGCGCTAACCTGGAGCCTGCACCACAGGGGCCATGAACCGGTGCTGACCATCCCACCAGGGCCATGCTGGTCGCGGTGTGAGGACCTGGGAGCGCTCGTTTGCCTTGGCTTAGAGCCTGACACCTGCAGAGCCCTGGAGCAACAGACGGATTTTGAATATTGAGGCCATGAGCTCCCATATGGCCAACCTGGCTAATCCAAGTAGCTGGGTACGTGTGTCCCTGGGCGGAGGGAAGAAGGGAACTGCCATGGTACCACTAGAACCCTCTGCTAGTCACGTCTCCGGAGCGGAAGCAGCGGCTCATGCTAAACATCCAAATCCTCAGACACAGAGGAACTGGAGCCTTGCATAAACTGCAGAGCCGACGGAACAGGATGCATTAGAGGGGTACAACGAGCAGATGGCAACTCTAACATGAGATGGGGCCCTGAAAAAGGTGAGAGCACCAGACCAGGCAGAGACCTCACGCTTTCCAGGGCAAACAGTCCATGAGGCTTAGCGTGATGGTACCCGGCCTATGGACAGAACTGGCACTGGTAACGAGGTCTGCCTCAGGACTGATCCACGGGGCACTGGCGGAGCTGAAGCAGGAAGGATACATGTGTCCGGGACTGGCGGATCCAGCAAATGGTGTGGCTTGTCGGTTTTGTGAGCCCTGCAACGTGTCACTTCTCCGTGGCTGGAACGTGGCCAGTGCAGCATCTTTCTTGGACTTGAAGGAAGACTTACGGCCATGCTTATGTGCATGCTTCTGAGCTCCTGGCCAAAGCCTGGCATGAGTCCACAGCACTGGTACCAGTGGAGCTGGACGGGGGCTCTGCGGGAGGGGAAGCGCTCTTCGATTGTTCAGGCCGAAATACAGGCGGGTTCCCTGGCCAGGACTCAATGCCAGTCCCACGGCAGCTTCCATGAGGTGCTTCCGCAGGCAGAGAGAGCAGCCTTCCCGTGCACAGGCAGGGAAGGAGGGGCAGATACGGCGCCTGGCCGCGATGCAGGCTCCTCCCAAGCAGTACAAATGGTGCTGGTGCGTGTTGCGGATGGAAAGCAAGCGAGGGCCAGAAGCGCAGAGTTTGAATCCCGGTGTCTTTGGCAGAATCTAGTACCCACACCTAGGAGCTGGAGGAGTCGGGGGGAGGATTGTTTGGTGGGAAACAGCCAAAGTCCCCGAATCCTTCATCTTACTAAATGTCTAGGAAGAAGAAATTTACGGGAAAAAAAGAAAGAGAAAGAAAATCCTGACTATGAACGAGAATAAAACGTTTCACTGAACAGTTTGGAAAGCGCGTCACCAAGGACGAGGACAGCAGAAGCTCGGACTCTCACCATAGAGTGGTGCAAAGGAACTGCAGGTGCGATCAGCCCAGCCCAGCCTCTGTCACCTTGGGTGAAACCACGAGGCAACATAGGAGCTTGTGTGTGGCCCGACGGACACTGCTCCTCTGGACAGGTCTGGCTCCGGCCCATGGCACATGCGCGTTGCCCTCGGTGGAATGCAATAGGGAGTGTCACTGGAAGAAGAGCCCCACGCAGTGACTGACCAGGAGAGGGGGACGCTGACTGCTGCACTCCGCTAACAGGTGCCGTGACCCTGGCCTCGTGCCCTGCAGCAAGGGGCCACAGGCACAGGAACAACGCCCCCAACACCCGTCTGCACAGCGCCCCGCTCCCACTGGAGGGCCCTGCACAGAACCTTGCTGCCTTCTCCCGCTTTGGAAAGAGTGGAGACTGTGCCAGTGCCCACAGCCTGAGCCAGCTGGTCGGCATCACGGCTGGCCGTTGTACGGGCGGTTCGGCTTAGCGCAGGCCAGCTCTCCTACCAGCTTGTGCAAGATGAGCGTCCCCACACTGCACTGGTGGTTAGCACCACAACTCAGCTAGGTCCCAAAGCCTGGGCACAGGAGTGCAGGGAGCTGTCCCTTCCAATCTCTGCCCAGGGTGCGGGCTCCTAGGATCGAAGGGCACACACGATAATGGAGCCTGGCCCCAGTGCCTCCCCCAAGAGCTGACGCAGTGTGCTTGCAGGGTCTCCGGTGCCTGCTAAGGCTAGGCAACAAGCCTGGGGCCAGAAGCCAAATGACAACCCCACAGGTGGTCTGCTGGGGGGAGGGCCCTTGTCAGCGCAGAGGGGTAGAGCACACACGTGAGAGGGACCCAGAGGAACCATCCATGGTGCTGGTGCTCCTTGGAATGGCTCTGGCCCCAGCCCAAGGCTGGGACGTTCTCTCAGAGCGTCTAGCTGACAAAGGTCTGTGGTGATAACTACAAATGTACCCAATTGTGAGCTCAACTGAGAAGGGAAAGTTCATTGCATCACTCATCGGTCACAAAGATGCTGATGGGAAATGGTCCAAAAGGGAGACAGACAGACAGAATTAGTCCTAATGATACAGGCCTCCTCATCTACCTCAAAGCCTGTGTTAAGATCATGCCTTGGAGAGCCAACATTTGTGTGTCAGACCCTAGGCCAAACTGGTGGACAAAACGACAAGGGGATGCGTGGAAAAACGTGGGGAGAAAAATTGGCTCCCCCCATCTCCTGGGATACTGCGGCTTTGTCAGCCTGCCCGAGAGGTGTCCTGACCAAACCCGCCAGAAAGAGGGACCCAAGTGCCATCACCAACACCACTGACTCCAGCTGACTCCCAGTCACCGCAGGATGAAACGGGATCAGGCTGCACCGACGAAAGCCCCCGCCCAGCTGAACTAACTGCTCAGGTTTCCCAAAAGGCCACTTAGTGCCATCTCTGATCTCACTGAAGAGACTGTCGGGCGAGGGGTTGATCCTTGTACAGCCTCTCTCTGGCCAAAGGGAATGGGCGGGGGGTCGCTACAACAGAAGCCTGGACTTTCCATATCAAGTATTAGAACTGGTTTGCCATCTTTTCTGTATGTTCAGTACAAGTCAAAAGGGTGTTTACCCTGGGACTACGCAGGCTGAGGTCTCTGGATGCCAGCCCCCAGGCCTTGTTTAATACAGTGTAATGTTGGGAAGGGCCTGGGCCATGTTAGCACTTTCAGCCCATATGTTCCATATAAATTAATACAACAGGTAAACGCTTCACGTTAGGCTGCGTCTCCTCCCTGCAAAACACAAGCAGACCCCTGGATCACAGCATCTAGGCAAACACAGAGCCATCACCCCTCTGCAGCCAACTGGCATGAGCCAGCTACCCATGCTGCAGCCAGGGAGCTGACAGCCGGCCTGCAGGAGGCAGCTGTCCTGGGGCAGAGAGAGCAGCTAGCTTTCAGAAGTAAGTGGTTCCAGGTGTGCCCATTCCTTTGCAGTTCCTGCTCCCTCCAGCGGCTCAGACAGGGAGGGCTTGAGGCTTAACCCACTCCCTGTCCAAAAAAGCTGCCCTTCCCCACAGGGATCCGCTGGTCCTGCAGACACTCACTGCAGCCCCTTGGTCCTGTCTCTGCCAGCCGCCGGAATCAATAGGGCAGCAGCAGAGGCCGGTGACGTCAAGCTGCAAACGCTGGCAGCCTCCAGCTGGGTCTTCAGGAGGGACTTGCAGAAAGTCTCTACAGCAGGCAGCAGCTAATGGGTCTAGTTCAGCTCCACTCTGCAGACCTAACACAGCCAGGCTCCAGTTGGCAGCGAGCCAGGGAGTGCCAGCTGGACCAGATGGATCCCAGCTTGGTTTATGGAGTGGCAGCAGACTGCACAGAGCGAGGGGAGCCTGCTCCCCTAAGGGACATAGGCTGCTGAGCCAGGAACAGGGCCACGCTGCCACCAGCGCAGCTCCCTGAGGCCTGGCAAGCCAGACACTGGCCTGGTGGGTGGGCAGGCGCTGAGGTAGTCTAAGGGACCCTTTTAAACCGCTTTGTGGGAATGGACTTTGACCCAGAGCAGCACCAAGAGCCCTGCTCCCTGCAATCCCCAGGCCCCATGAGCCCAGCTGATGCCCCCGAATGAGTGTCCTGATCCCCCAGCACCTGCCTCTGGCAGAGCCGCCCATGGGATGGGATCCGCCAGCGGGCTCAGGGGTATGACAGGCTGCCCCGCTGCGAACCCGGCACCGAAGGGCTGCTTCCTTTCTCCTCGGGACTGGGGCCCATGTGCGGGGTGGCTGTGCTGCTCCTCAGCGTGTGCTCAGCGGTTGGTTCTTGCCCCACATCCCGGCAGGCCGTGGGCACTGAGCAAGCGCTTTCCCAGCTCTTCCTTGGGCTCCCAGCAGGGCCAGGGATGAGGAGGGGCTGGGCAGCAGAGCTGCAGAGCCTCCTCGTGAGTGCTGAAAGACGACGCTCTCTGGCAGGGCACAAGCTCAAGGTCACATCCCGGAGACACTGATACCTCCTTCGGGCCTGGCGTCTGGGCACTGAGCCCTCTGCAGGAGCCTCTCGTGCCCAGCTTTCTCCCCCTGGCTGGCTGATCGGAGCCCAAGTCCAGGTCGGTCTGATCACCAGCGCAGCCCTGCCGGGGGCTCTGCTACGGCCGCCCCGCCCAGGGACTCAGGAGATAAGGGGAATGGGGCTGGGGGCTAGTAACCAGCTGCCCAGCCTGCATGCACAAGCTCTGCTGGGTGGCCACTGGCAGCGTGAGAGAACAGCAGCAGCAATGTCCACTCGCGGGAGGCCCGTCCATGGGGAGGGGTGCGGAGCAGCCAGCCACAGGCAGACACAGCTCTTCAGGACTGGGCAGTGGGAATGATCAGGCCCCCCTTGCCCACCGTGGCGCTACAGAGCCGCTCTTGGCTCGTGGGTCCAGGTGGCCCCAGAGCACACATGCTCCGTTCACTGGCAGCCCCACGCCCTCGGCCCCGGCTGGCTCCTGGCATGCTCCTCTGCCAGGCTGCTCATGAGAATGTCAGGGCTGGCACAACAGGACCTTGCAACGTGGCAAACTCCTGCCCGTTGTGGGTCCGTTCCCAGAGGGCAGTGGAGGGAATAGCCCAGGACAAGTTAAGGGATCACCGCACGGAGGCACCATCCCTTTGATGAGAAGAGGGCATGCAGAAGATGATGGCTCTTGGGCAGCCCCCAGGCAGGAAGAATCCCTCACCTTCCAGTGCCAACCCAGCCAGCACCCTGCACGCCCTGGGCCCAGAGCCTCCAGCCAGATGGCCACTGGCCTTGGAGTCGTCTGGGCTGAGCTGAGCTGAGCTGAGCGCGGCTGAGCTCCTTCAGCCCCTGGCCCTGGAGGCTCTACGGAAAGACCCAGCTCTGCCCCCATCCCTGCCGCCCCCCATCTCCTCGCGGGCCTGTGGGAGAAAGCACTAGGAACGACATCGCCTCCCCCGCCACGGGACAGGGGAGCGGCCCTGGCACCCAAGAGAAGAGGGACTACGCCCTAGCCCATCTCAGACGCTGCCTGGACACAGCCCTCACACATGGGAGCAGCAGCCAAATTAGCCATTTGCTGCTCCCATGGAAACCCGTCACCCAGCTTTGGTTTCCACTTCTCCCCCAGACAGCAGCCGGCTGGTCAGTAATTACACTCCTGCACTCCATGCGCTTCACTGCTCTGCCCTGCCCCAGGCAGGGCTCTGCTCACCACCAGGGCCCAGCCCAGCCCGGGAGGCTGCAGAGGGGCTTACATGTGGCACCCTCCTGCTCATCCCCCCCCATGCAGGAGAGGGTCAGTGGTCCCATTCACCCCTGCTCTGCCTGCCCTGCTTCATGCCATTCCCTGTGCCCCCAGACTGGGAACTGGGGACTGCTCCTAGGCCCAGCCAGTCACAGCCAGGACTGCAACGACACCTCCAGCACAGACAGTGAGATCCCTCACACGCAGGCTTAGGTCCATCGGGCCTGGCAACGGGGCACAGGCCAGGCGGGGCCGGGCAGCACTGAAGGACAAGTTCGCCCACACCTAGCCTAGGGCTGAGCGAAAGAAGCGACACAAACGGAGCAGGAGATGGGAGATTTAAAAGGTCACAAGACACGCTGGTCTCACCAGACCTCACGCTTTATCATCTGCAAATTCAGATCTACTTGTCCCCTCCCCCTCTGCCCTCCAAAACAGGACCCTCCTCCCCCACCTCAGACACCCAACTTGCTTCAGTTTTCCCTGCAGGCAGGAGGCAAACGCCCCGGCTCAGGACCAGCCCCACAGCAGGAACAATCAGAACAGGGATTTCAGCAGGGAACAAGTGGCTTCGTTTCTGAATGCAGCATGTGAGAGGCTGCTCTGAGAGCCAGGGCTGGGGCCAGCACAGACCGGGCGGGGGTCAGGGCTGGTTGGAGCAATGGGGCAGAGGGGGAAGAACACACAATGCAGGAGGCTGATCTGTGATTCCCAACAAGCTGGTTTAAAGACCTGTGCAGGTTTGAGCCCTACCCAGGAGCACTCGGACCCGCCACACACTGCTACGCCGAGGGGAAACAGCTCCCGATCTCTGCGCCTGTCCCTGTGGAAGGTGCAGCACAGAGCGGCCGTCATGTCTGCCAGGGGACAGCACGCTTTGGTGCTGGCCGGGGCCTCCATCACCACACCGAAGGGACGGGCAGCTGGACGGCAGGCGCCATGCTGGAGATGTCCCACGGGTGCCAGATACCAAGAAAGCGAACGCTCACCATTCAGCAGCTAGTCTGCAGCGGTGCCTGGCCCGTGGGCCTCACACTAGAGACACTGATGGGCTGGAGGACTAGGCACGGGGCTGGCGTGAGACACCTCTGGCAAGTCATGCCATCCGTGCCTCAGTTTCCCCATCCGTGAAATCCTCTCCCAGGCGATAGCAGAGCACTGGGCTGGGAGTCCCGTCCCGTTCCTAGCTCTGCCGCTGGCCTGCTGCGCCCTTGGCAAGTCCCTTCCCCGGGGAGTGCGTCCCCCGCCCGGGCCCGGCGACAGGACATCTTGGGGCGAGCGGCGCCCAGCGCCTCTCTCCGGCGGGCCCGGCGCGGCGCCCCTAGCGGCGCGAGGCAAGAACAGCCCATTCACAAATTTCCTCGTCCCCCGCCCCGCCGCGCCGGCCAATCGGATGCGCCGGCCCGCCAGGCTCCGCCCCCGCGCCGGCCGGCCGCGGCACAGCAGCTGGCCGGCGGGGAGCCGCGCGCCCAGCGCCTGCTGCTCCGCTGCGCTGCGACGCGGGTTCGGGGCCGGCTTCCGGCAGCGCTCCCCGCTCGGCCGCGCGATGCAGGCGCCGGCGCCGGCCGCGGCTCTCTGGAAGCGCCTGGGGACGCTGCGGGCCCCCTGCTCAGCAGCCCGGCCCCGGCCCGCCCGCCTGCATCTGCGCCACCGATCTCCTGAGCTGTGCCAGGCAAGGGCTGCAGCAGCTGCCCGCCCCGCTGCCGGCCACCGCGGCCAGCCTGGACCTGAGCCACAGCGCCCTGGGCCAGCTCCCCGGCCGCGGGCTGGCCGCCCTGCCGCGCCTGCGGGCCCTGCGCCTCAGCCACAGCCGCATCGGCGACCGCAGCTGCTCTGCCTCGGCCGCGACCGCCTCACGCGCTTCCCCTTCCGCGCCTGCGGGCCCTGCGCCACCCCAGCCCGACCACGCCGGACCTGTCCGCCGGCCGCCTGCGCGCGCGGGAGCTGGCCGCGCTGCCACTGCTCGCTCCGCCGGCTCTTCGCGCCCTGGCGGCGGGGCCCGCTGCGCTCGGCGCGGGAGCTCCCGGAGGCGCACGGCGCGGCGCGCTTCCTCCCGCACGGCAGGGTCTGCGGGAACTGCGCCTCCAGCCGCGGCGCTCGTGGGGGAGACGCTGCTCATCAGCTGCGACGCGAGCGGGCGGGCCGGCGGCCGCCTACAGGTGGCTCTCGCCCCGCCACGAGCCCCTCGTGCACCCCGGCAACGGCAACCGCTCGCTCGAGGCGTACCGCGAGGGCAGCCTGCGGGTCGCGGCAGCCAAGCCCTGGCACGCGGGCCTGTACCTGTGCGTGGCTCTCGGCGAGCAGCCCCAGCTCCGCACGGGGCACGAGGTCACCGTGACCATCCGCTACCCCCCGCCGGCGGGGCGCTCCCTCAGCACCGGCCTCACAACCCTCCTCGGCTGCGCCGCGAGCCTCGTGCTGGTCCTCGCCTACTTGTACCTCACGCCCTGCCCCTGCCGCAAGCCCGCGGCTCCCAGCGCCCCCAGCCTCCCATCCTGAGCCCCGCCGGGCCCGGCCGAAGGAGCAGCGCCAGCAAGCCCGTGGCGTTCCTCGAGCCCCTCGAGGAAGTGCAGGGCGGTGAGAGCGGGCTGCCTGCCGGCGAGGACCTCCCCGACGCCCACAATCCCCAGATGCTGCAGCGCAAGCCAGACTCGGAATCCGCCTGCTCGGACGCGCCTGTCGTGTCCTAGGAGGTAGGAGGCCTGGGACCGGAAGAGGCTGGTGCTCTCCCAGGCAGAGTTTCGGTGTGTAGGGGCGCTAGAAGCCACCCCAGGGGAGGGAGCGAGGGGCATCATGCCGAGACATGAGCGGCCGCGCAGGCAGAGCTGGGTTCTCGTGTTTATTATTCCGAGGGACGATTCCGATGTATCTGCACCAGTCTCCAGCTCCTTCCAGGCTGCACCACCACATTTTAGCACCCCCAGAGAAGAGCACTGCAGCCCCCATGACCAGTCTGTCAGGCTCAGCCCCTCCTATTCATTGGCACTAATGCAGGCAGGTCACCCCAAGACCAAAGCCAGTTTTTAGGAGCTCAGATGCCCTTTAAAGACCCCAAGGGACTGGATCCTGTTCTGCAGCAGACGGGCAACATGGTGCAGCAGCGGGTTCTCCTCACTTGAGATTGCTGGCAATGGAACAGGGACAATTTCTTCCGCTTGCTGTCCAGCGGCTGACGCAAGAAGCCCACTGGGTAAGTCGGGGCGCTCCTGAGCAGGCTGTCTGACTAGGATTGCAGCTTTGACCTTCAGGAGGACACACTATAGATTTGTGTCTACATAACACCCTAGTTATGACACCCTTCTGCCTCCACTAACCCCTGCCCTCCCCTTCACGTCTGGAACAGGGAAACACCCGGCTGAGGCTGGGTCTACCTTTGTTGATGTGAAACAACACACCCGAGTGACATAAGTTACTGACAGACGCACCGGTGCGGACAACGCCATGTGGGCAGGAGAGCTTCCCCAGCTGAATGGCCACTGCCACTCATGGGGGTGTAATTATGCCAGTGGGAGCTCTCCCGTCAGCACCGAGCGGCTACGCGGGAGACCTCACAGCAGTGCAGCTGTGCCACTGTATGCGCTGGTGTAGACATGGCCTAAGCCCTCCATTTCCAGCCACCCCTGGACTGCCTTGAGTGGAACACGGAGGGTCCAGGGCTCTCCAGGGCCTGACTTGATGAGCACATGCCCTCTGGACATGTGCAGAGAGCAGCGGAAGTGCTGGAGACTGGCACCTAGACTCTTGCTTGAACTAGCTTAGTGTCTGCTTTAAGCCACCCAGCCAGCCCGGTGTACTGGGCTTGTCTCACGAGAGCGCTCAGGCAGCTTGTCGTCTGACAGCATTTGGCCAGCCCCTGCATTGCTCCGGCAGAACTGGGCCAGCTCAGGACAGCAGCAGCAAACAAGCAGGTGTGGGCCACTTGCCCTGCAGGGTGAGAGCAGCATACTCTGGTGAACAGGGAAAGGAGGACGTTCTACGTACAACTAACCCACTGCCAGCACCTTCAGCCAGCTGGCCCTAGAGTTAGGTAAGTGTTGCCTAGCTCGTGTGTGACTCACTGGGACCACCCCTAGACAAAGCCATTGAGCTAAGCAAATGGCAATTACTCGCCCAGGCAGCTGTGAGCAGTGGCGTTCAGGAGTGTAATGGATGATGATTGCGCCGAGCGTGAGACCCAGCCCTGCTCCGCGCTCCCCCTGGAGTGGAAAAGGATCTATTCTGACAGCACCGTCACCTCCCGGGGCGCTCTCTCCTTGAGAAGGGCAGATCTGCTGATGAGTGGGACTAAAACCCTCTCGCGCTCCTGGCCCATCAATTCTCCTCTTACACTGGAATAAAAAAGCCTATTTTTTAACCTCAAGTTGATCTAAGAGTCTCTTTGCAGTGGCATGGGGCAGGGAACGGTGTCATCTCAGCCTCTCCCCTCTCCAGCCTAGCAGAGGAGCCAGGCACGCCAGCCTTGCTCCCTGACAGCAGCCTCAGCATTTGGCCTGGTGTCGCTAGGTTTGCCTCTAAGGCGGGGGGGCTTCAGTGGGCAAAACCAGAGCTGTCAGAAAGGGAACTGGCTGTGAGAGCCATCCACTGCCAGGCACTGGCCAGGTTAACAGTGGGGAACAGCCATTCCAGGCATGCCCACATCAGCTGGCCAGTTCCACAGAGCAGGCTCCAGCAGCCGTTTGCCCATGGCACAGGACAGCCAGGAGCTCAGCAAGCTGCACTAAGTGTCCGGACAGAGCTGCCACAGGCCGGTCCAGCTGGCGGGACGTGAACCAAGCACCTGGCCGTGACCCCGAGCTCTCCCTCTGCACCTGCAGGCTGCCCAGCGGAGAAGCTACAGCATATGGTGGCTGGGCCGGGGGGGTCAGCCCAGCCTTGGGGCACAGAACGGACTCCCGCTGCCTGGAGCACCCCTTGCAGGCTCCCGAGTCTGGCTCTGAACAGGCGCTGGAAGGGGGTGGGACAGCTCCGTGCCACGGGCGTGATGGGGGAGGGATCAGCACCCAGGCTGGCTTTTTCAACCAGCTCCGCCACTGAACTCTCGCGCCAGCCCTCAGGCAGCTTTGCTTCCCACGCCAGCCGGCGGGGCAGGGGTCGGGCATCCCCACAGCAGGTGGGCTGGGGCACACAAGGATGGGGAAGGTACCTACTGCAGCCCCTCGGTCTGGGAGTGGGGATACAGCCCCAGCTCTCAGCCAGCTCCCTGCAGCACCCAGGGAACCTGCTAGGGGCTGCCCCAAGCCTGTGCTCTGGTTCTCAGCCCGACAGGCCCTGCTAGGAGCTAAGAGCCAAGGGAGGCTGTGGAGAGATCTCCAAGGATGCTACAGAGCCCAGAGGGTGCTGCCAATGGGGCAAGGCTGGGGGGTGGATATCTCCCTGGAAGCCCCTCTCTGGGGCTTCCAGAAGCAGAGGGTGTCTGGGGGCTCTAGGGGTGTCACTGCCCACAACCCCTGCTGGTGGAAACTCGAGGCACTCTTGGGAGGGAAGTGCCAATGCCAACCCTGCCTCCGCACCACACCGGGACCCTGTCACTGAGCGCACCCTGGTGAGGATCTGGGGGGCTCCTTGGAGCTGAGGGAACATGAGCCTGCCCCCCAGCCCCCTCTGCCCCAGCCCCAGGAGAGCAGATGGGCCCCATAGGAGCTACAAACACAACCCAACCACTTCACTCTCCGTGACGCCCCCCAGCGCCCCACGCTCCCTGACACTGCTGTGCCCCCATCCCTCCCCAGTGCACCCACAGCCTCTCCTGCCCTGCATACACACGCAGGCACTGGCTTGGGGCCAAGACACTGGGGGCCCCTGCTGGTGCCCCCCCCTGATTTCCGCTTCCACCTGCTGCAGAGCACTCTGGCACTGGCTTCCCGTGCCTCGCTGCCAGACTGGTATAGCCCTCCTTTCCCAGCATGCAGCCTGCAGGCAGCGAGAGCTTGTCTGCGCAGCTTCCAGAGCTAGCCCAGCACCTGGCCCACTTGCACCTGCGAAGTGCGTCCACAGGGCCCTCGCTCCGGGGTTTACATTTACAGCCTGCCCCAGGCCAGGCCAAGTGCCCCAAGCCACTGTCCCGCGCTGGGTGTGAGACGCACCAGCCTGCTCTTTAGGCCCAGGCGCTGTTCTGAGTGTTGTGTCCAGGATGAGACGGAGCCAGTGACGGCTCCACGTGCCTCAACGCCTGCTGCCCGCGCCCCAGGGCCCTGCCTGGTCTCATCAGCATCCTCTGAGCACACAGCTGGCGGTGGTGTGGACACGCCGATGTGCCTGAATGAGAGCCGCGGTGCCAGCGCACTCCCCTTCGCAGCAAGGCAACGCCCAAGCATGGGCACACAACAGCACCTCAGGAGAGCTCGCAGGCCGCGCCAAGGAGTAGGCCCGGCGATAACATGAGCAGGGATCCCAGCGGAAGGGCGCACACGGGTAACGGCTGTGCACAGACGCCCCCACACATGGCTCCAGGTGCCCCACAGGGAGACCAAGAGGAGCACCTCCCCTCACACGAACAGAGCATCAACCCTGGCCCCAGCTCAGCTCAAAGCTCTCGGCCTGTGATGCCAGATTCCCCTGTGGCAGGGGCCGGCCCCAGGGGCTGAGTCGGCCCCCCTGCCGCTCTAGACCCCGATCACACTGGGCTCCAGCAGGAGAGAGTAGCGTCACCGTCCCAGTGGAGTAATCATTATTAATCACGAACTCGCCCCCTCAGGCACTCATCCAGGAGATGGGTCATGCCATGACCACATCTGGGAAGCCCTGGTCTGAGCAGCGCCCAGCCATCCTGAGAGCTGGAGTGAGGGAAGCCGGCTGGGCGCAGGCACCATCATGCAGAACATCTAAGGCCAGGGCTAAATCTTCCCAGGGCTCCAGGGGTGTAGGCTGGCCTCAGCCTCTGTCCCCTCCTGGAAACAATTCCAGGGCACCCCTGGGGCACAAGGCGGACAGCCACGCTAACCAGACCACCCCAGAGAACAGCCACAGAGGTGAACATGATTTGTTTGGGAAAAATCAACACAGCCTTTTGTAAAGGGAAATCACGCCTGGCCAGTCTATTAGAATTCTCTGACGGCCTCAACAAGCACATGGACAAGGGTGACCCAGTGAATAAAGCACATTTTCAGAAAGCCTTTGACAAAATCCCTCACCAAAGGCGCGTAAGCCAAGTCAGCTGTCATGGGATAAGAGGGAAGGTGCTCTCCTGGATCATAATTGATTAAAAGATAGGAAACAAGGGGTAGGAATAAATGATCAGTCGCAGACTGACTGTCCTACAGTAGCATTGCTGCCATAGTGGCCTGGGGCCCAGCTTTCCAAGCACGTAGTGCAGTAAAATGCAAGAACACCCACTAGGCACGTGCCACACACAACCCCCTGGCTCAGCACATCGCAAGAATGGGGCCCAGGCCAGGCTCTCCTCCAGCAGGGGCTTGAATGACCTCCCACTCGCTGCCCAGGCCAGGCTGTGTCTGCACAAGGCAGCACAAAGAGAGAAAGCACTCCTATAGTGGCATGGGTTCGGGGTTGTTATAAATGTGTATGGGTAGGGTTTTTGTGGCCTGCCTTGTGCGGGAGGTCAGACTAGATGATCATATTGGTCCCTTCTGACCTATGAGTCTATGAGTCTATGAGTCTATGAGAGTCATGTGGCTTAGTCCCAGCCAGTCTGAAATCAGCGTCCCCACCATGAAAGCCAATTTCTCTCACCCCTTTTAAAAATAAAAGTGGGGCAGCTGCCTCCATTCTACCCCTCTGTTCACTCCTGGCCTCGGCTGCCCTTCTCCTGCCTGGGCAGATGCCACTTCGCCAATGCCATGGGAGCCGGCTCCTGTCTCATTTCGATGCAAGCTCATAGTTTGCTGGGTGAGCCCCACTTGTTCCTGCCATCAGGAGAGCAGCTATGCCCCCCCACCAAACCCACTCACATGGGTCCGGACCGTGCGGCTGCCTCAGGACTCACCGTGTGGCTGCTGGCCCACGGCGTTCCCATTCAGGAGAGAAATTGTATTGATTTAGTGTATTCTATGCTAGTGAAAAGAGTTCAACATTACTGGGAACCAAGCACAGGGCAGAGGCGCACCTGGCGGATGCTGACAAACCCGTCCCTGCCATCCCAGCCTGGGCTGCCCCCGTGCACCTCGAACCCAGCTCGCAGCCTTGCAACTGTTCCATTCTGCTGCGGAGCAGAGCACTCTGCATTCCACATCCAGGAAGGGTTGCACAGAACCCAAACTCCGCTTCCCTTGGGATTTCAATCAAACCGGGATCCACGGCTCCGAAGTGCTAACAAGGGCCTGGCCGACAAACGCGGGGGGTGAGGCACTGGGACTCACGCCACAAGCCAAATGAGCAACTCTCCTCTCTGCAACCGCCCAGCACCAGGTGCTTCACAGGAAGGTGCAGGAACCGGCAGGAGCAGACTGGGGAGAGTCGCCTCCAAGGAAGTTCTCATCCCGATCTCACATAGCTGAGGATGGCTTAAGCCCTGATGTCGGAGGGCTACCTCCCTGCCACTGCTCCCGTTAGCTCTCGCTGTGACAGTTCAGGACCTTCTGCGTACCTATATCTATGTCCGATTCTCTAGTGACTCTTGTCAAGTTCCTGGCCTCAGCAACTTCCAGTGGCAGGGAGTTCCACAGGTCAGATACACATTGTGGGAACAAGTGTTTTCTTTGATCAGGTCTTGAATTTAGTTTAACGTAATGTCCCCTTATTTGTGAGTTAGGTGATGGGGACAAGATCTCCCTCAAATCAGTCAGTACTTGACAGACTATCCTGTCTCGTCTTATTCATCTCTTCTCTACGGTAACAACCCCAATCTCCTCAACCTCTCTTCACAGGAGTTTCTCCAGGCCTGGGGTCTTCCCCACAACCCTTCCCCGAACCCTCTAATTCTGCAATATCCTTTCAGAGAGAGGAGAGGGCTGCAGCGCTGCACACAGGTGCCAGACGAGGCCTCACCAGAATTAAAATATTCTTTGTTCCGTCCCTTATGCAGCTAAAGTCTGCTCTTGTGAGTGCAGCTGCCCATTGAGCAGAGGTCCCCATGGCACCACCAGCTTCCTTCCCTGGGCTGACAGAGTTAGCCCCTCCAAGGGACGTGACTCTGCATTCAGCACATCAAGTATTGTGGCCGTCGCACTGCCCGTTCCCAGGGATTGTTTCGGTCTCTCTGGACCTGACTGACAAAGAACTGGGCCACCTCCAAGTTTAGCCTCCTCGCTGCTCCCCCCTTTCCAGATCTAGAACAGACCCACACGGCTCCCATGGGTAACCGGCCCCTTCTGTCACCAATACTCCTTCGGGGATTTCCCTGAGTGCGTCAGCCGGCCAGGGAGCATGTGCCATAGCAAACAGAGCGGGTTCCAGGCTCACGTCCTAGAATCACCCTCCACTCCCTCCCTGCTTCCAGGGACCAGAGATGAACGAGCGCAGCGTTCCAGCTCCTGTGAGACCTGTTGGTCTCTGCCCACAGGGGCGTTCCCGCATCCACTGCTAGGTTTAACCCAGATGTGCACTGTTCGCGGGGGTGGCAGGAGGCGCCAGCCCCACAGCTCAGAATCTCACCAGCTCTTTGGCTAAGGCCTGCCCTCCAAGTGTTGGCAGTGCCCAAGGTCTGGGTCACCCTCTTCCTGACAACCAACGAGGGAGGAAGAGGGCCCGAGAAGGGGCCCGGTGCGGTTCCCCAGTTTGAGAGCCTTGCTCATTTCCACTTCAAAACTGCTTGGCTCATACAGACGCCAGCCCATGGCTTCGCCCTGGCTGCCGAGAGTCGAGGTCCCTTCTGGATGCCCCCCTGGGCTCCTGGTTACCCTGCAACCCCAGGCTCTTTGTGCTGCCCTGCCGGACTTTGCACGGCTGTGACTGCGGACACAAAGGAAGGCCTTTCCCCTCCTGGCTGACAGTCCAGCAACCCAAGTGGGGCAGGAGCTGTGGGGGTGGGGAGATGCCCCGGGAGCTCACTCCCTGATCACAGGGCTGAGCCCTTCCAAAGGCAGAGCTGCCTCTGAACCCCAGCAACGACAAGGCGCGCTGTCAAGCCCAGGAGAGCAGAGCCTGTTTGCAAAGCAGGGAAGGCCACTGAGCATGGGATTCATTTCATGAATAATGCATGAATAATACTCATAGACTCATAGGTCAGAAGGGACCAATATGATCATCT
>ML677084.1:860133-946534 GCA_007922155.1 Mesoclemmys tuberculata
CCTATATTAGTACTAAACTTAAATAATTCCTCTCCCTCCCTAACGCTTGGCACGTTCATGCTCAGGGCTGTGTGACTGGTGCGGGGACAGGATATAATTAGATCGGCGTGTACATCTCTGAGTCCTTGAGAGAAGGAGCAGTGCGAGTCTGGCTGCAGGGCGAAGCGGGCCACCCAGCTGGGGCTCTGCTCTCTGCAAAGCCAGGGACCAGCCTGCTTCCCGTGCACAGAACGGGGCACACGAGCTCCCGGCAGGGACGAGG
This sequence comes from Mesoclemmys tuberculata, assembly GCA_007922155.1. Taxonomy (NCBI): domain Eukaryota; kingdom Metazoa; phylum Chordata; order Testudines; family Chelidae; genus Mesoclemmys; species Mesoclemmys tuberculata. The sequence goes on from ML677084.1 coordinate 860,396, forward strand.
CAGAAGGCGTTTGAGGAGAACGCACATGCGTTTCTGGACGAAGCCAAGTGGATCCTAGCTAGCCCGAGTGGCCCCCTGCACCCATGTTTCAGGACATGGACTGGGCTCTCAGCAGGAACAGACGCACCCAGAGCCTGCAGGACGTGTTCAGCCTGCTCCACGGCCCGGGGTGTTCTTAGCCTAGAAGAGGCATAGGGTGTCCCGCCTGCTTCCCTTCCCTGGGCAGGGGCTGAACGCCGGAGGGTGGATCTGGCCAGAAGCCTGCAATGCTGCGGCACAGCACAGTCTGAGAGGGGGCAACAGCTGTGGTTGCCACAACACTCCTCAGCCTCTGGCCAGCGAAATCATTCACCAGGATCCTTCCCCCAGATGAAGAGGGCCTGGGAGGTAGAGGACTTGCCAGTCCCCTTCCACACGGTAAGCTCCAGGCCGGTGATTTCAGGTGTGCATCTAGTTCAGGAGCCACTGGCGTGAGCCTCTGCTCACAGGCGCCTGCGTCACTTCCTAGCATCACAGCCTGGGACGCCTTCCTGTACTGTCACGGGGAAGGAGCAGTGCACTGGGAGGCTGCTGCCAGCTACGTATTGGATCTCTGGAGCCCCCGGGTGTCCCTCCAGCCCAGCCTGCCTCACACACAGCCAGCGTGAGCCCTCTTCCACCCAGGACACAGACGAGACACCCCCCGGCACAACGCACTGCGGGGCAGGAATCCTGCTAACTCTTCTCTGCACAGGGCTCAGAGGGAGGGGCCTAACTTGGGATGCCCAAGACCTGGGTTCCAATCCCTACTCTGCCACGGCTCCCTGCATGGCTCAGCAAGTCACTCGCTCTGGCCGTTGGCTGCCATCTGCAGAGCGGAGACAGGAGCCTCTCTCTGCCCCAGCGAGGCTGGGGCGACACGTCGGCGCTGGAGTGGCCCCCAAAGGCTATAGTGATGAGGGCCACGTAAGTACCTGACAACACTAGCACCAGAGGGCTACAGAGGGCACAGCCCTGCCTGTGGGCCAGGCTGCCTCCAGGGAGAGTAAAGGCAGCACCCCAGACAGCAGCACACTGGAGGCGAGGTGCTAGCAGGCTGGACAGCTGGCCACTCACAGCTGCCACGGAGCAGGGCGTACGGAGCAGTGGGGTGCTGCGGCAGGAGACCGGCAGGGCTAGCTCTGTGCTCAGAGGTGGAGAGAGTCTCAGCTCAGAGACTCTAAGGTCAGAAGGGACCAATATGATCAACTAGTCTGACCTCCTGCACAACGCAGGCCACAGACCCTCACCACCCACTCCGGTAATAGACCCTGACCTAGGACTGTTATTGAAGTCCTCAAATCATGGTTTAAAGTCTTTAAGGTACAGAGAACCCACCAGCAAGTGAGCCGTGCCCCATGCTACCGAGGAAGGCGAAAAACCCCAGGGCCTCTGCCAATCTGCCCTGGGGGAAAATTCCTTCTCAACCCCAAATACGGCGATCGGTTAAACCCTGAGCATGTGGGCAAGACTCACCAGCCAGACACCCAGAAAGAATTCTCTGTAGTAACTCGGAACCCACCCACCTACCATCTCATCACCGGCCACTGGGCATATTTACCGCTAGTAGCCAAAGACCAGTCAAATGCCAAACTAGGCTGTCCCATCAGACCAGCCCCTTCATACATTTATCAGGCTCAGTTCTCAAGCCAGCTAGTTTTTTGCCCCCACTGCTCCCCTGGAAAGGCTGTTCCAGAACTTCACTCCTCTGATGGTTAGAAACCTACATCTAATTTCAAGTCTAAACTTCCTGATGGCCAGTTTATATCCATTAGTGTCCATACTGGCGCTGAACTTAAATAATTCTTCTCCCTCCCTGGTATTTATTCCTCTGATGCATTTATAAAGAACAATCTTCTCTCTCCTCAGCCTTCTTTTGGTCAGGCTAAACAAGCCAGGCTCTTTGAGTCTCCTCTCATAAGGCAGGTTTTCCATTCCACCGATCATCCTAGTAGCCCTTCTCTGCACCTGTTCCAGTTTGAATTCATCTTTCTTAAACATGGGGGACCAGAACTGCACACAGTATTCCAGATGAGGTCTGACCAACGTCTTGTATAATGGTACTAACACCTCCCTATCTCTGCTGGAAATACCTCACCTGATGCATCCACGGACCGCATTCGCTTTTTTCACATCACATTGGCGGCTCATAGTCGCCCTGTGATCAGCCAATATGCCCAGGTCCTTCTCCTCTGTCACTTCCAACTGATGGTCCCTAGCTTATAGCAGAAATTCTTGTTAATAGTCCCTAAATAGTCCCTTGCACTTTCCACTATTTAATTTCATCCTATTTCTATTACTTCAGTTTACAAGGCCACTGAGATCTTCCTATATGATACCCTGATCCTTCTCTGTATTGGCAATACCTCCCAACTTTGTGTCATCCACAAACTTTATTAGCACAGTCCCACTTTTTGTGCCAAGGTCAGTAATAAAAAGGTTAAATAAGATTGGTCCCAAGACGGATCCCTGAGGAACTCCACTAGTCACCTCCTTCCAGCCCAACAGTTCCCCTTTCAGTATGACCCATTGTAGTCTCCCCTTTAACCAGTTCCTTATCCACCTTCCAATTTTCATATTAATCCCACCTTTTCCAATTTAACTCATAATTCCCCATGTGGAACCGTATCAAATGCCTTACTGAAATCTAGATAAATTAGATCCACTGCATTCCCTTTGTCTAAGAAATCTGTTATTGTCTCAGAAAAGGAGATCAGGTTGGTAGGGCACAATCTACCTTTTGTAAAGCCATGTTGTATTTTATCCCAATTACCATTAACCTCAACGTCCTTAACTACTTTCTCTTTCAACATTTTTTCCAAGATCTTTCATACCACTGTGGTCAAAGTAACAGGCCTGTAATTATCCAGATCGCTTTTTTCCCTTTCTTAAAAATAGGAAGTGTGTTAGTAATTCTCCAGTCATACGGTACAGCCCCTGCGTTTACAGATTCATTAAAAATCCTTGCTAATGGGCTTGCAATTTCATGTGCCAGTTCCTTTAATATTCACAGATGTAGATTTTCCGTCCTGCACCTCCACCCCCGATTTAGTCCCATTAAGCAATTCAAGTTTGGCTTCTACTTCGGATGTGGTAATTTCTACTTCCATATCCTCAGTCCCATGAGTAACCCGGCCACTATCCCCAAGCTCATCATTAGCCTCATTAAAAACAGAGGCAAAGTGTTTGTTTAGATATTGGGCCATGCCTAGATTATCCTTAACCTCCACCCCTCCTCAATGCTTAGCAGTCCCACTTCTTTCTTTGTTTTCTTCCTTTTTATATGGCTATAGAATCTTTTACTATTGGTTTTAATTCCCTTTGCAAGGTCCAACTCTACTTGGCTTTTGGCCTCTCACTTTATCTCTACATGTTCTGACCTCCAAGAGGTAGCTTTCCTTGCTGATCCCTCTCATCTTCCACTTCTTGTAGGCTTTCTGCTTTCTCTTAATTGCTTGTCTGAGATGCTTCCTCATCCAGCTTGGTCTACAACCCTTGCCTGCGAATTTTTTCCCCTTCCTTGGGATGCAAGCCTTAGAGCCGAGGCAGGGCAGGGCAGGGCAAAGTAGTGTGAGGACAAGACAGTAGTGCAGTGAACATGGTGTATGTTTCAGCCCAAGCGACCAGCATGCCCCACCCCAGCACCCCAAAGGGCTGAGTCCATCCCCCATTCGCCTCACAGCACAGCCCCATGGCAACATGGAGATGCTGCCTCTCACAGGAGGAGTCACTCACCCTTGGAAGTCAGTGTCCATGAGGAGTTGAACCAGAATCCCTGTCACAGCCACAAGGATGGGATAATGATCCACGCTCTCCAGCCCTGGGGGACGGAGCAGAAAGCCAGAGACATGACCACCTCTGGGAACCCAGGCCACGCCCCACCCCAGCACACGCCCAGATGCCACAGCCTGGCCGATGGCCCTTCTCTTTGCTGCGGCACACCTGGCTGCCCCAGTGGCCCTGCTGGGAAACCCTTGATCAGAGGCGCTTTCCTCCCATGGTCAGCGCTGACCTGCCTTCCCCATGGAAAAGGGGCTGCCCTACATCCCGGACTGGTGCCCTGCCTCCAGTGGTAGAGATAATCCAGCCAGAACAAAAGCTATGGGGGACACTGACCGCCCTCAATGGCCCACCCTTGTGTGCTGAGCTTAACTTTGCCTCTGTCAGAAACAAACACGGCCTAGGGGTGCTGCAGGGGCTGACTGGAGATCATCTTTCAGCTCCGCCAGGAGCCTTCCCACAGAGACTCGCAGCTGATCTGCCCTTGGAGAAGAGGGGGCACTGCTGAGACAGCAGCCTGCCAGGAGGGACGGGCTGACTCAGCGGTACCACGCATCCAGTTACCTCCCAACAGGTCCGAGCTCCAGCAGCATCTGCTGGCTGCGCTCCAGCGGTCGCCTGACAACGTGTGCAGGGACAGCACACCGCAAGGACAGACTTCAGCCTGCGCTCAGTGAAGAGCACTCAGGGAGATCCGCCTCCGTTATCTCCAGGCACCTTCCATCCTAGCTTACAGCCCCCTGCCCAGCTCCCTAACATGCCCGCCTGAGGGCGACGCAGTGCCAGGTCAAGCGTGGAACACGGCAGCCGTTTAACCGCTGCTCCGAGCTGGTGCCTGGAGATGCCAGAGGGGGGCAGAGAGACCCATGGCAGGAGAGGGTCCATGGGAAGAGCCAGGGCATCTGGTGCGAGCACAGTGCTCAGGACCCACATTTACAACCCCTAGAGCTGCCAGTGGGGCACAGGTCAGGGAGGGGCGCATAGGAATGCCCCTTGCTACATTCCCAGCTGCAGCACCTGAGGGTCCCATCCATGTGGCTGAGCCCCCTACAACAGGCCTGAGATCACAGAGGGTGCTCCACAAAGCATCCACACAGCCACCTCCCTCTGCTGGTGAGGCTGCATAGAAAGCACTTAATTCCCCTGGGCCCCACGCACAGCCTCTGGGCAAGGGTGACTCACCTGGCAGCCGGAGGTTGACCACTCTGTCGAACAGGTTCCGCTCGGCTGTCACACGATTCAGCACCTGGTTCAACAGCTGCGCGGGGACAGAAGAGGGTCAGGAGAAGAGATGGCGCCCTTCTCCTGGACAGGACGGGGCAGCTCCTTCTCAGAGAGCCCTCAGAGCGCACCCCCGCCACACCCAGGGCCTCCCCAGGAGACTGTGCCCTTCTGCTAGCTGCTCCTGGATCTTTCACCAGCTGGACAAAAGGCATCTAGCCAGGCACGCCCCGGGATCGCTAAGGGTCCACACCACGGAGCGCAACAGCAAGGGCATTACCAGAGCAGATGGCCACCCCCCCACCCCTGCCTGGGGACTGTAGCTGGCAGCACACCATTGTGAGGCTCCCCAGCTCTACCCAGCACGTCACAGGCACATCAGCACGGAGCTCAGCCCTTGGCAGTGCTGGCCGGGAACGGCCCTCCGCCTGCAGCATGTGGGCAGTTACACCAGGCTGCGGTCAGTCCGCAGGAAGCTCTTACCGAAGAGCTGCAGTTGTGAGCAATGACCAGACGGGCCCTGTGCCAACAGTGAGCAGCGCTGGGGGTAGGCGCTTGCTGGTTAACAGCTGACAAGGCCCGGGTCTCTGCTGAGCACTGCGGTCCCCAAGCAAGCACGGAAATAGCTCCGGCCCCGCAGGCTGCCGGGCAATCTTCTTCCAGCTGAAAGCCAGACCCTGGTGCGGCCAAGGGGACACCCAAGGACAGGGCAGGTCTAAGGACAGCAGCGGCTGGGCACCCACTGTCTACAACAGCAGCCGGGTGAGCCAGGAGCACGCCCTGGCCCCCCCTCACCATCTCCTCCATGCCCCTTCCGCAGGCCCCTCTGCCCTACCCACCTCTGGGCAACCCCCTTCACTGGCCGGGTCCTTCTGCAGGCAGCTAGGTCCCACCTGGTTATCTGAACCTGTTGTGTCTGTCCCAGGACACAGGCGAGGCACATGACAGCGTGCCTGGGGAAAGCCGCAGGGGGTGCGCCCCTCTTATAGCGCGGAACCTGCCGAAAGCGACAGGCGCTGCCATGCTCCCGAGGCGGCTGGGCTCAGGGCTGTGCTGTCAGCTCAGCTGGCCAAAGTGGACCCCAGGCTGCGAGGGGCTTGTGACGTTTCACGACGGTCCCAGGCACGGTGCCTCGGCCAGGGACACACCTTTACTAAGCCCAACCTCTAAGACTGGAGAGACAGAAGGGCATGGTGTGGGCCAGGGAACGTCAGCCCGCAACTCCAGCCAGGACTTGTGACTGGCTGGAGCAGAGCTCTGGGAAAGAGACGGAGAATCCCCCCAGCCCCAAGCAAGCTGCCTCGAGGGGTGCAGGCCTCCCCCGTACGGCAGGGTTAGCCTTAGTTTGATCTTTGCCAAATTCTTGCGCTGCCTTTGTCTGCGGGATTTCAGAGCCCTCGGCTCACAGCCACATCCTCCCAGGGGAGGGACTCGCAGGCTGGGATCACGTCGCCTCAGCCCTCATTGCGGTAGGCTGCTCGACGGAGCCGCTACGCACACCGAGCGCCCCAGGGCGGTCAGAACGCTGAGCCTAGCATCTCAGCCCAACACTGTGTGCAGACGGTCGCTCTCACTGCAGAGTGAAAGCTGCTAAACCGACTTCAGTTATGCTAGCACCAGGAACCGGGGCTGGAGGTGCCTCACTAGCGCTGGGGGTTGGAATAGCAGTGGGCCGTGGGTCAGGGTCAAGGAGCAACGGCGGTGGGGATGGGGAGAATCCCAGGATGGGAGTTGGGCACTGGCAGAGCTGAGAAGGGGTGGATGCCAGCGACTGGAACAGCAGAGGGTGGTGGACTGGGACTGAGGGGCACGGGCCTGGCAAGAGTGGGTGCCCAAGTCTGGAATACCACCCTAACCTTTACTTCAGGGTCCCAGGCTGGACCGCTGGCCCCTCCCCTGCTTCCCCAAGTTCACAAGCAGCCAAATGCACCGCCTCTCTCGGGGCTTTGTGCTGCCACGTGAACACCACTGGCACTGGGGAGTTCCTCTGGGAGAGTCTGGAGCATGCATCCCCTCCCTTTGGGGCTGCAGGGAGTGCTGCATGGGATGGGGTTTCCATGGGGGGGCTGCTGAGGTGCCTAGTGGAAAAGCTGAACCACACTGAAAGGCTTGGCAGCTCCCACAGCCGGGCAGGCTCCGGAGCAGCCAGATTTTTCTCCCACACTCAGCCTGAGACACAGATGCTGGATCCCCCTGGTTTGCAGTGTTAACAGGGGCACTCGGGAAGGACACACTTAATTCATGCCCTCCTGCAGCCAGCCCCCAGCAGGGCGCTCCCGCCCACTCCCAGCGTGGGAACGTACCTGGGCCAGTCTCCTGAGCAGCAGCTCCGAGGAGGGGCGGCTCCAGTCGAGGAAGATCTCGGGGGCCAGCGTGACGGTCATCTCCAGCACCCGGAGCAGGCTCACCGACAGGTCGAAGCAGGTCGCGCACACCTTCAGCTGCCGGCTGTCCACGAAGTTCCTCTCCAGGCGCTCAGCCGCTTGCTGGATCTGCCAGCCACAAAGCAGGGCTCAGTGCAGGGCCCCGCAAAGCAGCACGGCATCCCCCGCCCCAGCCCACAGCTCACAGGGGTGACGCACTCCCTGTGTGGCCCTGGCCCTGAGAGCAGTGCACGCACCCGTCAGAGCTGTGCTGCGGGGCTCCGCAGGCTGGCCCAGCCTGACCCCCCATCAGCCCATCCGGGGAGCTAGCTGGGGTCCCCACGAGGGGCTGAGCAGCCCAGCCCAGCTCTCACCTCCTGGATCATGCCAATGAACTCGGAGAAGGCCCAGTTGAGCTGGTTGAGGACGCTGTTAAGGAAGCTGGGCGCCATGTCGCAGTCGCTGCGCAGCAGGTCGGCCATGTGCCGCTGCAGCAGAGTGGAGGGGCATGGCTCTAGAGACAGAGAGGGGCAGCGTCAAGGGCAGGCCCAGCACCAGGCGGGGTGGGCGGCTGGGGGAGCACAGGCCTGGTGCCATGCACTTGACCACTGCAGGGCCGGAGCGTGGAAGACAGCCCCGGCTGCCTGCTCCTGGACAGCGAGCAGGGACGGCAGGGCCCTGCAAGCTGGGCCAACAGACTATTCTGAGCGTACAGCTTGCCCGCGGGCTGCCCGCACCGCTCCGAACGAGCGGGACCGCAGCTGCATGCAGCAGCCGCTCTCCCTCCCAGGACCCTGCAGCCGAGTCCTAAGCAGGGCTCTCGCACTCAGCTCCAGAGAGCCCCAGGCCAGCTCAGCGCTGATCGCTCCCGACACTAGCATCACAGCCACTGCTCGGCGCCAGGACGCCCGCCTGCCCACTCCCCCACGTGGGCCCTCGCCGGGCCGCTACACTCCGGTGCCCCCGAGCTAGGGCAGGCCAAGCCCCCCCCCGGGCTGTGTGCCAGGCCCAGCTAGCTGCTTCCTGGGGCCGAGACAAGCTCCGAAGACAAGCTGGGGCATTTCTTGGCACTCCTGCCACCACTCCCAGCCCCATGGCACGAACGTTGCTCCACCAGCCAGCGGCTTCTGGCAGGCCCCTCCCAGCACAGACATGGCTCAGGCCTACCCCTGGGGCACACACTGCCCAGCAGGGACAGGCGTGGGCAACAGGCGGGGCCCAGCGCTGAGCCACGACAGCCGCTGTAGGGGAGCTGCCACGTGGCTGCAGACCAGGCAGAGTCCCAGCGCGGAAGGCAGACGCAGGGGCTCCCTGCAGCAGAACCACATCGCCACTGTCCCCGGGGGTACCGCGAGGCTGCCCCATGGCTGCAAGCAGCAAGGCACCGCGATGCTGCCATGGCGCTCGTGGGCCACAGGCCGAGACGGGTTAGTGCAGCTCGTGACCTTGATCTGCCGCCTCCTTCCATCCCCAGTCGCAGCAACTCGCCTACGCCCCGTCTCTCGGGCAGAGGCACAGCCCGCTCCAGGAGACAGGAGCCACCCCCTGGGGGCACCGAGCTGAGACACAGGCAGAGGGCACCCTGCCCCCACCAGGGCTCACACCAGGACAGGGCTGGGGGAAAGAGCCAGGGCACTAAGAGCTACTGCACCACCACACGAGACACGGCCGAGCAAACAGCAAACTTACTCTGCAGACTAGCAACAGAGAGGTCTCCTGGGCCGGGAGAGAACAAGAGAGTGGCATTACAGAGCGGAGGGCCCTGCGCCCACACCCAGGGCAGAGCCAGCCGCTGCCTGGCGTCAGCAGAGCTCTCCGACGCGCGCATGCACAGCCGGGGCCCAACAGCTCTCAGCACCACAGCCCGGGGCACGTGCACACGCACACGCGCGCCCAGGTCCATTGGCACACACACATGCACGCGTGCCTAGGTCCATCGGCGCACACACGCACACTCCCAAGGCCCAGTGGCAGGCGCACAGCTGTCCGTCAGGAGCAGAGCTCCGGGGACTGATGAGCAAAGGGGACAGACAAGGCAGGCCAGGAAAGGACGCCACTGTCACTCCTGCAGTTGGCCAGGCCCCGGCCCCGCCCCAGGATGGAACCGGCTGGGCTAATCATTTGCTGGGGGAGCTGGTTTGGGGGGCCCAGGGGCAGGTGGGAGGGGACAGCCCCCCCTGCTCACAGCACTTGCCCACGCCTCAGATCACCTATTGCTCTGGTGATCAGAACCATACAGGCCCTTCCAGCTGTGGCTGGCTGGGCGGACTGTGGCCCCCATCATACTGCAGCAAAGCCAGCTGTGGCCAGCGGCCCTGGCCCCCCAATGCTGCGCAGGCGCAGCCCAGGCCAGCCAGAACCACGGCCCCCACAGCACAGCAGTGCGATGCATCGAGGGCACCAGGGTGGGGAAGGGCACAGGCCCCCCACTCGGGCTCCACTCTCAGTAGGCTCCCTGACCCTCCAAGAAGCCTCTGCTCAAACCAGCCCCGTCACCTACCACAAAGCCACTGGCATGTTGGCACTGGCGCCCAGCGTGCTTGAGTGGGCCGCTGGCAAGAATGGTCCCACGCCATGCTGCTCACAAGGACTGGACACCCCCTGCCCCCCCAGCACCAGACTCCCCCAGCCCCACTCACTCTGCAGGCTGGGGAGATTAGCGTCCTCGGGCTTGGTTTTCAGCAGGTGCGGGAGCCGCGTGTACCTGTACCCAAAGCCGCAGCCCTGCAGGGGAGACGGAGCAGGGTTAGGAGAGGGCCAAGAGCACTGGCCTGCAGCTGAGAGCTGGCCCAAGGCTGCTGGCAGCACCAGGCAGTGCCACACCGGGAGGGAGCCTTACCCGCCACAGGCGAACGAGGATCCAGTTGGTCTGGGCCCATGGCCGCTGCTCATAGGGAGCCAGCAGGTTCCTCATCATGGATATTCGCCTGCCAGACACAAGGGTCACGTTTGGCAGCCAGGGACACGGGGAGGGCAGGGCAGGGCGTGCTGGGCTCCCAGGGGCTGGGCAGTGTGAACAGAGCTAGCAGCTGGGGCGCCCTGGGAAAGGGGTTGAACTATTTCTTCCCCTCGCTCACTAGTCAGCAGCTGATCTGCCCCACAGCCATAATTTCTGCCACTGCCCTTTGCCCAGCCTGCTCACGCCTAGCCCCCTCTCATCCAAGCAGCCTTCCACGCACAGCCCAGCTCCCCACAGCAGCTCAGAGTGCAGGCCAGGACTTACTGCTCCTCCGGGATCCTCTCCACAGCCCGCAGCGAGTGTGGGTAGCAGACATAGCTGGCCAGCGCCTGCATCAGCGAGTCACGGATGTCTAGGGGCAGACGAGAAGGGTGCTGAAGCAGCAGGGCCAGGTACGTGGCTGAGCAGCGCAGGGAGCCAGGGAGGGACTGGCCCCCCCAGCAGGGGGGCCAAGTGGGGTTTTAAACGGTTCCTGTGTTCATGTCAATCTAGGGGGTGGAAGGGCCCCAGAACACACAGGTGCCACATGCTCTCCTGCTGGCTCACTCAGCCCTGCCAGGCCAGGGACCCCACAAGGACTTCTCCAGTCACAGGGCAACTGCCTAGTCCCTGCCGCTCTCTGCCCATCACCTGCACAACGGGAGATTGTGGCCCAGGCTCCATGCAGCAGGGAAACACAAGACACCCCTGGAACCAGCTATTCTGCACCCAGCCGAGGCTCCGGAGAGGGCAGGCAAGGGTTTCCCATCGGCAGAATGCCCCGGCCCGTGCTCGTAGCTGTGACTCCCTGCCCCCACAGCCGCAGTAACCTCAGTAACCAAGCACAGCCCGCCTGTGCTGAGCGCTCCAGCAGCCCCTCGCTACTCCAGGGCAGGGCAGCAACAGGGTCCGGCCACAAGCTGCGGGCCCGTCACTGCCTGCACCCTCACCCCAGCAGGCAGTCACACGTCCCCCCGCCAGACAGCCTCACCAGTGCCCACGATCCTGGAATCAGCAAAGTGCTTGGCCAGGACGGCAGCCAGACGCGTCAGGGTCTCTTCATAGCCTGCAAGGGAAGTGACAGATCAGCCTGTGGGCACAGCCCCTGGGAGCAGGCGGCTGCAGGACCACACTGCTGTGCAGCTGGATGGTGGAGCCCGTTCCTAGGTAACAAGATGACGTCTCACTCTTGGGGGCAAAGAGAACCATGGGAACAGTAACTGATGGGGCAGCATCTGCCTGAGTGTGCAGAGAGCCCGACAGAACGGCTCGGGGGCAGGTTTTGAGTCAGCCTCCCCGGACATAGCAGCTGCCAGGTGCTTGGAGACTCCACCAAATGCCAGCCACAAAAAGAACCAACCATGGACATTTTCAGCTCCAAGCTTTAGCTGGGTGACAAGGGGCTGCGGTGACAAGTACATTGTGGATGTAGGGTTTATCCTGGCCACGGGAAGTCCCGGCATGGCAGGGAAGGACGGGACGGTGATTCTGGAATGCTCCGTCTAGCGCACCTGGGCCCAGCTGCCCTTCAGCTTGGGAACACAACGTGTGCAGCTCCTGAGCGAGAGGTGTCCGTGTGTCATGGGGATACAGGTAGGGTGCCCTACGCTGCTAGAAAACACTTCCTGGGGGCCCACGATGGTGAAGGTTGAGGCTGCCTTTCTCTCCTCAGGGGATCTGACCAACTTCTCATCGACGGCCCGGGTCAAGGGCTCCCTGGCTTGCACCGGGCCTTCCAATGCACTCCCCACATCCCGAGTGCCAGCGCCTGCCCAACCCATTGGCTGGCACTGCCCGGCCACCCGGAGCTGCACAGCCGGCCTGGGCCAACCCCACAGAAGCAGAGGGGAGGGCAGAGCTGGAGCAGGGACTAGCCTGACAGGAATCTCAGCATGGGGAACAGGGCAGGAAGGAGTCTCAAATCACACCGACAGGGTCATTTTCAGGGCCCCCGCTACACTGCAGCTTGTCTGCCACAGCCTCTCAGCCCTCACTGGACTGGCTTGTCGCTTCGCTAGCCAAGGCCTTGCGGCTGGGGAGGAGCCCTCCCAAATGGGGGGAGCGTGAAACGCTCGGCTCTGAGCTGCCTAGTCCACGCCGTAAGCATTGACACCGAAACCACTGATAGCAGCTTCACTGTAGACACATCACCGCGGATTGTGAGAGCAGAAACATCCCAGCTCTTCCTAGTCACCGCCCGCCCACCGGCTGGGAGCAGCAAAGAGGGCACACGGTGCCTTCTCTGCCACCAGCTACAACCACCTCCCCCAGCGCACCAAACCCAGCCACTTCCGCCACCCCGTGCCAAAAAGTCAGCTGCAAAAGCCCCCAGCTCCCAGCCCCTCTGTGGCATGCTAGCCACCTGCCAGGGAAACTGCGCGGCCTGGCAGACAAAGGGCTGCCTGCTGGGGCCCTGCATGCTGAGTGTGCGCAGGTGCCCAAACCCAGGAAATCTCAGTGGGCCTCTTTGCAGCCCCACCTAACGCAATGTGCAGCCCCAGCGCAGAAGTGCCTGTGTGCTGCATGGCAGCCCCGGGAGTCCTCGCCGCAGAGACGAGCGCAAAGCAGGGTAGGAGACCCGCCATCTCCTGGGAGCTCGCGATCAGGGCTCAGCTTTGTCTGGCCTGGCACCAGCATAAGTCAGTAATGATGGCAGCGCGGAGCCCTCCTCACCTGGGAGCTCCTCCATGCTGTGGACTGGGCTGAAGTAGTTCTTCAGCGCGCTGTAGCTGTTCATGGCCACGCTCAGGTAGAACTCCGGCATGAAGGCGAAGAGTGAGCCCGTCCTGTCCCCATGCTCAATGGTGCGGATGCACACGCGCAGCAGCCAGTATATGTCCTGCATCTTCTCCTGGCAGGGAGAGCACAGGCACGGAAGAGTCAGTGTCCCACCCAGGGAAGCAGGGAAAGGTTCCTGGCAAGGTACCAAAGTGGCCAGTGTTGGGGGCACAAAGGATAAAAGGCTGAACATGGCACGCAGAGTCCTGGCGCTGTCCCGTGGGGATGGACAGAGGCCAAAGGAACGGAGGGAAACAACGCTCGTGGGGCCATGACCAAGCTGCGGCTTCTCACTCCGCTCAGCCTGGTTTAATGCCTAGGCCTACGAATTCGCCCCCACTGTGAGCCCAGCTGCAGGAAGTGAAGGGTTCTGAAACGTCGCAATTTATTCTACGCAGGGTCCCGTCCAGTTGGGAGGGAACACCTGGGCGCTGGCTGCGTCTCAGCGTGAAGTGGCTTTGAACCACAGGATGGAAGCACAGTGAGGAAGAAGAAATAAGCAGGCGTCCACTCAGACAACATCCGGATCTGTGACATTTGTAACAAGCTGTGTGCTCTGATTGGGCTGGTCAGCCATACATTGATTCATCAGGCACTGGAGCATACACCATGATCCAATGGCTCGATGGGTGCTTCGACAATCACCTATCACAATAAACGTACGTGGGAATAGGTGCAAAGGGAGATGAAAGGTCTGGGTTAGCTCAAGTTACAACTGGTGTAACTCCAGGACTGTGCTAGGATCACGCCTGGCAAACAAAAGAGGTGTGGGACCGTACATTACGAACTGACACCGGCATGTCAAAAATCAGGCATAATGGTAATGCAAATAACAAGGAGAAGGGCTATTTTGCCCATTACTTTTTTTGAGGCTCCTTAAAAGACCTCTGGGGACAAATTAAAAAGCTGCCTGACAACCAATGCTAGCTGGAAGATGGGTGGCCCAAAAGAAGCAAGTTGTTGCTCTCACCTGGGCCCCCAGGAGCCACCGGACCACCACTGGGCCTTTACTGTCCTAATTCAGAAAAATGTTCTGAGCAGACCGGGCCAGAGAAAGGGACCCCAAAAACACGAGCACTTCCACCAGCTTTGGCTGACTCCCAGCCACCACCTGGGATGTAAGGTATCAACTCCTTCTCTCACACCACCCCTGATTGCCTCCGCCTCCCCCTCCCCCTGCCCCCGCTTTAGATTTTTCCCATCCCTCTTGCTTTCAAGTAAGAGTCTGGCTTAGACAGCCAGGACCGCACAGCCTATAACACAACTGTACACCTGAGACCAAAACCGCAGCTAAAAGCAATGCCCTAAACAGCTGTGCTGGGATGAGTAGCCAGACCCTGACAGAGCGGAGACGACCACGTGTGGGGCCTGTGTTTCTCCAGCAGCAAGGGTGCAAGCAGAAGTTCGCACCAGAGACAGAAGCTGCTTTTCCCCATTGGGTGGGCTTGTCTTGTCCTGGCTTTAGGAAAGGGGACTGAACCCAGCAGCAGTTCCAGCCCATCCCACTCCCTGCTTCTCTCCCGCCCTCAAAGAACAGCTATTACCGTCTTCACTACCACCTAGGCTTTGCTCAGACAAAAGGCTCCAGGGCTCAGAAGAAGGGAGGGCGGGGGGGAAGAAATCTTGGTACAGTAAAAGCCTCATGTAACACTTCACATTCCCAGTACTTTCCCTGGGCTTCCTTCTTTTTCTAGCTCTTTAATAAACTGCAGAAAGGGTCTGTAAACGGGATTGCCACTGGACCAAGCAGGCCGAGCTCTCTGCACACCCAATCCCAAACACTGTTTAAAACTCAGTGCTGAACAAGGACAGGGTCACATTAACCCTTGGACTCTCTGGGTCATCAAAATTAATGCAAGTGCTCCCCAGCTCAGAACTGGGGAGGAGCTCGGCCTTTCTGGTTCCCTCGGTAACAGCAGCTCACCCCTTGCACAAACACCGCTAACAAAAATGCACCCAGCACGGGTAACATGGGAGAACTGTCCCCCCAAATCACTCTCACAAAACTACGGATCCCCACCAATGGGATGACATTCACCAGAACTGTAACAGAAGAGGCAGAGGCAGAGCTCCACTTCACATGCAACGCTAGCAGATAGCACTGGCCAATTTACCTTGAAAAATAAACGATGAGAACCAGCAATTAGGGAACCTGCCAGCTAAAAGCATGAAGAGAGATTCACTCACTCATTTCAAACATCTAACCTGACAACGAATGATCCAATTCATTTGGTCGCGATACATGACATTGGCCAGGAAATTTATCAGGGGTGATTTTTCTGTCAAATTACAACCAGCTGGTGTGGATCAGAGACTAGGAAACAGATTCACTAATGATGACCTCCCTTATCTTTAAACAGCTCAGCAGTTAATCTTCAGGATGAAAAGAGGTTACTCATCTGTGACTGGCAGTTATTCGAGATGCATGGTCCCTATCTGTATGCAGTGCGGGGTCACACTCGCACCACGCGCTGGTAGCCTCAGAGTTGGAAAACGGTGCCCATTGGTCCGTGCACACATCCTGGCTCACCTTATGCCTCCGACAGAGGGGATAAGAGGGACAGACCGACCACCGCTCCAGTTCCTTCTCTGTGGTATCTCAGATAAGATCCAAAGTGGAGGGGAAGGAGAGAGAGTGGAGAGAAATAGATTGGGACCGCACATCTCTCAGACCCTCCCATTGCAGGTAAGTAATTCCTCCTCCTCACTGAGTGCTGGTCCCTATGGTACTGACAAGCAGTACAGAAGTAGAAGGCAGGTGTGAGGATGTAGACGGTAGGGCTGAGCAGAGGACAGCTGTCCCAAAGGAGGCATCAGCAGAGAGTCCTGCACCAAGTGCAAGCGTTGCGACAGAGCCCCACATGGCCACTTTATAGATGTTTAGGAGGGGAACCTCCTGAAGAGATGCCATAGGTGCTGCGTGCGCTCTTACCCCATACGGTGGCGGGGCGAAGATGGTTCAATAGCTTGTGTCTGTGTGGAGATGGCGTGCCTTTGACTCCCTGGTACAGTGACAAACTGCCTGAGGGATTTCCTGACTGGGGGCCTGCTCTATGATTACGGGAAATTCTGCACAGTCGACGGGTATGCAGAGTAACTTGCATAACTGATGTCGACTTGCTAAATCCTCGTCTGCACGCTATCTCCCCTATGCTGCACCTTCTGAGGAGGTGGTTTAACTGAATCGACCTCCCAATCGATTGAGCGGGTCTTCACTGCCGCTCAGTTGATCTGGACAGATCAATCTGATGGCGACGACTTTGCCACAGTCAGTGAAGACATACCCTGGTTTTGTTCTCTGCATGTGGAAAACCCTGGCCTGCCAAACTCGGAGGGGTGGAGTCTTCATTCCCCAGAGGGAATGGTTGTGGGAAGCACACAGCTAAGTGAATGGATTGGTTACGGTGAAATTCCAAAACTACCAAGGGTGAATTTTAGGTGTAGACACAAAGAAACATGATCCTTACGGCTAATAGCGAAAGGAGGATCTGCTGTCAGCAAGCTTGCCACCCTTGTCGCTGCTCATGGGCCGAGCTGGTGGGCTTGCTTACAGCTGAGACCGACTTCTCTGATGTGAACTGAGAGGAAGACTTAGTCTCATGCTTATGAGAGTCAAGGCCCCATCGTGGGGTGTGGATTCTCCCACCCCGGCATCGGATGTCGCAGCAGAAGATGCACTCAGTGCTGAATTAGAGAGATGCACAGTAGGGGGTCCCATCTTGGCTCCAGCTGGAGCCTCAAGGCCTTCTCCATCAGGTATTTATGGAGACAAAGTTCCTGCCCTTCTCAGGTAGGGCTGGGGAATGACCAGCAAATATTTCACCTCACTGCAGTGCTGAGCTTCCCCAAGGCAGTACAGGCAGCCCGTCAACAACGGTCGCCAGGAGAAGGATTGGGGCAGGAAGCACCGAGTTTGAAGCCCAGAGCCTGGGCACAGTCCTGTACCCACACAGCATACGGGGGAAAGCGGGAGATTCCCCGGGAGACTAATGTAATGTTAACAGGAAAAGCTATTAAAACTATCACAGATATTGAGAGTTAAAACGATTTACAAACTAGATGGTTCTTATTTTGTAGAAGGAAGCTGAAGCACCAGGCATTAAAGGTTCCAGCCTGGACCATGCGGCCGTGGGAAGGAATTGGAGGGGCAGTTGGTCTGCCTCACCCTGCCCTGCCCTTTGTCCACTCAGTAAGCAGCACTGGGTGAGCCACAGCTCATGCGCGGACCAGCTAACACGACTTTCATATGCTCTGACTCGGGGCACACAGCGCACGTGAGCAACCCACAGTGTAACGCAACAGGGACCATCAAGAAGAAGAAGAAACAGTCCCCACCACACTAAGGCTGGATAAACCATATCTGGGTATTTTAAAGCTTTAAAATTTGATGAGCTTCATGCACTGCTGAGCTAAACCAACACCTTTCCAAGAGGATAAGAAAACAAAAGCAATCTCTCACCCCCTTTTTGGTGGATCAATTCAATGCTATGAAGACAAGATTCCACTTCAGTGTTACAGACACCAGCACGACTGGGAGTTACATGGGGAGATGCTCTCTCTAGCTTCGTTTTTAACAAACATTTTTTTCTTATTGTAAATTTCTTAAGAACATAGGAACGGCCAGACTGGGTCAAACCAATGGTCCAGCCAGCCCAGTCTCCTGTCTTCCAACAGTGGCCAGTGCCAGGTGCTTCAGGGCAAATGAACAAAACAGGCATCATGGAGTGATCCACCCCATTCTCCACTCCCAGCTTCTGGCAAACAGAGGCTAGGAACACCCGGCGCATGGTGTTGCATCCCTGCCCATCCTGGCTTACATCCTCCCTAAACTTACCTAGCTCTTTCTTGAATCCAGTTATAGTTTTAGCCTTCACAACATCTCCTGGCAATGGAGCTCCTCAGGTTGACTGTGCATTGTATGAAGAAATACTTCTTTGTTGGTTTTAAACCTGCTGCCTATTAAATTCACTGCGTGAGCCCTTGTTTTTGTGTTATGTGAAGGAGCAAATAACATTGCCTTGTTCACTTCCTCCACACCAGTCAAGATTTCACAGACCTCTATCACATCTCCCCTTAGTCATCTCTTTTCCAAGCTGAAAAGCCCCAGGCTTTTTAATCTCTCCTGAAGCTGTTCCATGCCCCTAATAATTTTTGCTGCCCTTCTCTGTACCTTTTCCAATGCCAAAATCTCTCTTTTGAGATGGGGTGACCAGATCTGCATGCAGTATTCAAGGTGTGGGCGTACCATGGATTTATAAGGAGGCAATATGATATTTTCTGTCTTATCATCTATCCCTTTTCTAATGATTCCCAACATTCTGTTAGCATTTTTTACTGTCACTGCACATTGATCAGATATTTTCAGAGAATTATCCACAATGACACCAAGATTTCTTTCTTGAGTGGTAACAACTAATTCAGATCCCATCATTTTGTATGTATAATTGGGATTATGTTTTCCAATGGGCATTACTTTGCATTTATCAACACTGAATTTCATCTGCCATTTTGTAGCCCAATCACCCAGTTCTGTGAAATCTCTTTGCAACTCTTCACAGTCTGCTTTGTACTTAACTATCTTGAGTAATTTTGCATCATGGCAAAATTAGCAAACCTCACTGTTTACCCTTTTCTAGATAATTGATGAATATGTTGAACAGTGCTGGCCCCAGTACAGCTCCTTGCAGGACGCCACTATTTAATTCTGACTGCCAGGAGCTGGGAGTGGACGACAGGATGGATCAGTCAATAATCGCCCTGTTCTGTTCATGCCCTGTGAAGCACCTGGCATTGGCCACTGTTGGAAGACAGGATACTGGGCTAGATGGATCCAGTATAGCTGTTCCTATGTTCTTATGACTAGGACAGCCACCAACTGAAAGGAGACACATGGGGTGGGAGCGAAGGCCATAAATCTTAGATGTTCCTTCCCCGTGTCTGTAGACATCAGGCTCCTGGTCTGACCGACACCTCTCTGCTGCCTAGCTCTGTCCCAAAGCACCCGGAGCTGTTTTCTGCTGCTGTTGGATGCACACAAGCCTCTCTAGACGGGAGAGAGCAACAAACCCTTGCTGCTCTGTCCCCTGCAGCGCATGCACAGACTTGGTTCCATGGTGGAGGCCAGGAGATGTACAGAGGAGAGGCTGGGCACAAAAAGTCACTTCGGAAGAGTCCAGTGGTGCTAAAAGCAGCAATTCCGTCCCTTCAGAGGAGCCCAGCGAGGAGAGGGGCGAACCGAGAGGAATCATCTGTGCAAAGGAGGGAATGAATACTCCAACGTGCAAGCTGGGAAACCCCGCTGCTGGAGCTGCAGCCTTAGCCAGCATGCCCTCGCGTAGCAGAGGTGAATAGGGCAGATAAACTACAGGGTGGACAGCAGGAAACTCAGTGGTCCCTCTTTCTCCTCCAGATACTCCACACATGGGGAGCTTGGAAGCAGTAGAGACCTCTGAGCCACCTGCCCACTGTGATGCCCCCTCTCCCGGTAGCTTTGGGCCGAC
Source organism: Mesoclemmys tuberculata (assembly GCA_007922155.1). NCBI lineage: Eukaryota > Metazoa > Chordata > Testudines > Chelidae > Mesoclemmys > Mesoclemmys tuberculata. Next base: position 879,994 of record ML677084.1, read on the forward strand.
TCCCCAGGAAGGGCTCACAACACCGCGGCCAGGCCACCAAATGAGCTGTGCTGCAGCTGACCTGCTGGCGGGTGCAATCAGGGGCCAGCCCCCGTCAGCGGGAAGGGCTGAGGAGCTAGTGCTCTGGCTGGAAGAGCGTGGCCGGAGGGACTGGTTCTCTCCCGGCTGATCGCAGGAAAGGAGGCGGCAACCGCCTGGGGAACCCAGCCCCAGCACAAGGGAGAGCGTGGCAGGCTGAGTGGCTGGCATCAGTGTCAGCAGCCAGCGGCCACCAGCGCAGCCAGCCACAGCCGCAGCTCACCCGCCCAGAGGCCTCCCCTCCGCCTGCCTCTCACCTTGGAGTAGATGGTGACGTTGATCCAGGCCAGGCGGCGACTCAGGTGGTTGAGTTTCTCAGAGAAAACCTTCTGGCTTTTCACCAGCTCCTCGTAGATGTCCCTCCTCTGAAAGGAGCGCAGGGGGTGTGAGAAAAGGAGATGCCCCTCCCTTTGCAGAGCACAAGAGGGTCCCACCTTCTCTGGTATTAACCCCTTGGTGGCCAAGTCATCTCCAAATCACCAGCCTTTGGTAGGACTGGTCAGACCAAGTTACCCTCCAACTGCAGGAGCAGACAGAGGAGCCTGGGCCCAGAAACTGTTCTGGGCATTTCCTGTCTAGTTTCTCGATGGCCCTGCCAGCCAGCTGCCCTTCCACAGAGCCCTAGTGCTGCGTGCTAGGCTGGGGGGGTCTATTACACGGGCTGGTTTGGAGGATGATTTTATTTGATACCCTCGGGATAGAAAACCAGGAGGAAACTACCGTGTCATAGCCCTGTCTCGTGCACTGTCCCGGGAGCCAGGCCCTCAGCAAACAGGCTTCCACCAGAGCCAGCACCCTGGCCTGCCGGCAAGTCCCAAAGAGGTAAATGGAGAGTAATACCTGTGCTGTCCCCCCTCGCCTGTGCTGGGACAGCCAGCACTCTTGTGACGCACCCCCCTCCCTGCTAGCCTCCTCGCAACCCCCACTTGGGCTGCCCTCGGGCACAGATGGCAGAGCCCTTTGCTAGAGGCCTCAGAAAAGGTTAAGACAGATGGTGGGCAGCGATCAGGGCCCTTACCCTCTTCGGACACCGGCTAATCTTCTCCTCCGTGTCCTTCAATGCCAGGGCATATTCATTCACGTCGTCAGACACCCCCACCATCTGAAAGACAAGCGGGGTTCAGTGATCCCAGCACACAGCTCTTCCAGCATGGCGAAGAGCAGCCAGGCATTCAGCCACCACCTGGCATCGTGGCGCTCCAGCCCCTTGGCTGGCGGGGACTGCAATGAGCTCTCATAGGCGTGATCCTTCTGCACCACACCCAGCCGCTTGTTTGAACGCAGCAAAGGCTAAAGAAGCAAAAGCAAGACCTGGGCTAGCTTGTAACCCACCCCCAGAACGTGGGCAGCAAGTCCCACGCTGCCCCAGGCTGAACTGGGTGGGCTGAGCACAGACCCCAGATTCCAACATCCCTGGGCTGCTACGGTGGCCAGCCACCCAGGCCAGCCGCCCTGTGCGCTAGGCTCCACCTGCTGCTCCGTCACTCAGCTCCTCTCTCCAGCTCTGCTCCCAGCCGCTGGGGAGCCAGCGCAGCGTGGGGGTGGCTGGAGAGCAGGCTCGGCTGCACTCCCGTGGCACCGAAGGACGGCCAGCCCAGGGTCCCAGGCCGCGAGAGACACACGGGCGCATCCCTGCCCAGCCTCTAGCCCCGGGATAAGTGCAACAACGAAGACACAGGCTGTGCCACACAGACTCTAGCACTGGCCGAGGGCCCATGCGTGAGGGAGCTGGCTTGCTGTGAGGACCGGGCACTGGCCCGCACCGCCGTGGGGACACAGGGCGAAGGCCGTGACCGTCCATGCAACAGGCCCTGCTCACCTTGCCAAGCTGCTGGTGGACGCTGAGGTTGTACATCATCACTATGCCATCGAGGATCTCCAGAAGGGAGTTCTCGGTGATCGGCTGCTCCGGCTCCTCGGGGGGTCTCCCCAGTAACAGCCCCTCGTTGCCATGGCTGCCTTCGACTGCAGCCCAGCCCGAGACAGGAGAGAGATTCTCAGCCATGTCCTTGGCCAGGCCAGGCCTGCACGGACCTGAGTCAATGCTTTGCCCACAGCGTGTTGTGTTCCCAGGGGAGCCCCCCCAACTCCTCCCTGCACACACGGTGAACTCTGAGGGCGAGCAGTGCTCTTATCAGACACGCTACTGCCGTCCTTCCTAGGGGCCTGGGCCCAGGAGGGAAGCGCCTGACAAAACACGTTGAGAAGAGGGACGTGAGCCTCCCAACGTCCCCACTGCATGCTGGGAAAGGGCTGGGCACAGCCGAGGCATTCTGGGCATGGCCATCCACAGGTGCAAACCCAACAGCTTCTGCAGTGTGATGCCAAAATCCTCCACAGCAGCTTGGGCCTGGAGCCCAGCCAGAGTGCCCAGTGCCCAGTTCTAACCCGTCCCCATGTGACCACCGCCTGGCCGCCCCATGGAAACACTGCAGGGGCCAGCGCGGCGCCCTCAGCCACTGGGATCTCAGCTAGGGTCAGGGCTGGAGGCTGAGCCGCGCCCTGGGGACTGGCTGGGCCCTTCTCCTTTCGCTGCTCCCCCCAGTACATGGCACCCTGGCACACATGCAGCGGGAACCACTCACTGTCCTCCTCCGTTCGCTGCTCCACACTCTGCGTGCGTGCTTTCAGCTTCTCCAGGGTGCCCAGTGGCCGCCGTGGGTTCATGAGGCTGACGGCTGCGGTGCTGAGGAAGCGGTTGGCACGGCCCAGGGTGGGTGAGCTGAGCCAGCTGGGCCTGGCAAGGGCGCCCCCGATGGCCAGTGCCGCAACGGGGCGCTGAGACAAAGATGGTCAGAAACGTCACTGGCTCCATTTGTCAGGCTGCCTCCTGACTCTGAGCCCCCGTTCTGCCTCCCTCTCCACTGGTCGCACCAGTGCCAGCCCCGAGCCGCGCTGGCTTCTCAAGGCTAATGTGACACCATCTCCAGCTCCCTCCCACCCCCCACGGCTGGGCAGGACTAAGGGGAGCTGCACCCGCCTCCGGCCACCCAGGGAGCAGGGCCGAGCGGTGCCTTTACAGGCACTTCTCTGACGGGACAGCGCTCGAACACTGGACGCTGCGAGCGCCCAGGGATGTTCACTCGGCAGGGACGGGTGCAGTAAGGCCAAGTCCCCTCTCTTCCCCTAGCCACTGCTGGGGGCGCTGGCCCAAGAGGCCCACCTGGGCTGTGGACGTTGCTGACTCCTCGTCCTCGTCCAGATCATCCATGGTCACAGCCCGCAGCTCTGCAGGGTCAATCAGGATATTTGCCTTCGAAGCCAGGTCATCTGCATGAAAGGAGCCGTGGAGTCCGGGTTCGCAGTGGGCACGCGCCCTTCGAGTGCAGGCTGACGCACGGCCAGCCCCAGCGGGATGGGGGAGGGTGCTGTCGCAGTGGAGTCACGGCACTATGGTCCCTTAGCTCTGCCCTGCCCTCTCACACGTGAGCCTACGCTCGTCCTTGAATCCTCCTCTCTGCTACTCCCTGCAGGCCTAACACAGTCCAAGGGGGCTCGCGGCCATGCCCTACAGCTGCCAGTCCTACCCCAGAAGCAGGGCTGACGCTGCTGTCACACGTCGCTGGCACAACCCTGCAGGCCTGGAAACCGCCCGGCTCTGCCTACCACAGCCACCTCCGTAAGAGGCCACAGCAGGCCCCTGGCACGAGGAATGCCCGAGCCGGAGGAATGGGCCAGGGCCATAGAGCAAACAGAAGAGGTGCCCCCAGCTAGGGCACACGCCTGGGCACTGCTCTGCCCCTACTAACTAGGGGCAGATCCTGCCCATTACTGCAGCGCTGCCTGCACAGGAAGATCCTGACACCCCCATTCCCTCTGCCCGGGTGGCACCCGCACCCTACGCTGCAGTGAGAAAGTCAGACAGATAAACCAAGGCACCCATCCTGCCAGCCTGGACCCCCCATTCCCACTGCCCAGATTTCACAGCGGGAGGCCGCCCACTACTGCTGAGCATGACAGGAGCTGCCCCTTGGCACTGTGAGCTCCCTCGTGCTGCCAGGACTCAGGATAAGAGCGTGGCGCTGGGACCAGAGCCCAAACCTTCCCCAGCATGCCCTTCCCCACTCCACTGGCTCCTGGGCTCCATGCCCTTCCCCTCCTCCCCAATCCTGGAGTCTGCAGCTACCCTTGGAGTCTCTGAGCCCCTCTGCCTTCCCTTCACCCAGTCTCCTGCGCACCTCCCTCAGGTTCTCCCTGCACCCCTAGGCCTCCCACCCTCTCCACAGGGTCCCTGCCTCAGCCCTAGGGTCCCACTCTTCTGTCTGCTAGCCACCAAACCCTCCAACAGGGCACGGTCTGTCTCTCTGGGGCTCTCGCCCCCCCCCCGCTTCCTGCCTGCCCGCAAATCTCTCGAACAATCAGTATTTACAGTAACTCAGGACAAGGAAGGTCACAATTTAAAACATCTCAGTAGGGAAGGGAAGGGCACAAGGCAGCCAACGCCAAACAACACAGCAGACTCCTCGGAGGTTCACAGATTCCCAGGCCAAAAGGGACATTGTGCTCCTCTAGTCTGACCCCTGGTGGAGCACAGACCAGATAGTTCCTAGAGGAGATCTTTTAGAAAAACAGCTGATCTTGCGATAAAACTGGTCTGTGATAATGGAGAATCCACCACATCCCTTGGTAAATTGGAACAATGGTTAGTTACGTCCACGGTGAAAAACGTACACCTTCTTTCCAGTCTGAATTTATCTAGCTTCACCGTGAGATCGTTAGACCTTTTTCTGCCACAGTGCAGAACCCATTATTAAATATTTGTTCCCAGTCTAGGTCCTTATAGACTGTGATCAACTCACTCCTTCACCTTCCCTTTGTTAAATTAAACAGAGCTCCTGGAGTCTATCACTAAGGCAGGTTTTCTAATCCTTTAATCATTCACCTGGCTCTTCTCTGAACTCTCCAATTTACCATCATCCTTCTGGAATTATGTTCACCAGAACTGGATACAGTATTCCAGCAACAGTTGCACCAGTGCCAAATACAGAGGTTAAATAATCTCTCTGCTCCAACTCGAGATCCCCCTCTTTATGCATCCCAGGATGTCATTAGCTGCTTCTGGTCGCAGAGTCAAACTGGGAGCTCATGTTCAGCTGATTATCCACCACGACCCGCAAATCTTTTTCAAAGTCACTGCTTCCTGGGATAGAGCCCCCCATCCTGTATGTACAGCCTACATTCTTGATTCCCAGAGACGTACATTGACATTGAGCGACATTAAAACACACGTTGTTGGCTTGAGCCCAGTTTATCATGCAATCCAAACAGCTCTGTATCAGTGGCCTGTCCTCTACATTATTTACCGCTCTCCCAATTTTTGGGTCATCTGCAAACTTTTATCAGTGATGATTGTATGTCTCCTTCCAAGTCATCATTGATTAAAAACGTTAAATAGCACAGGGCCAAGAACAGATCCCTGTGGATGGCATTGGAAACAAACCAGCTCAGTGATGATTCCCCATTTATATAAATCTATCAGTTAGCCAGTTTTTAATCCATTTAACATGCGCCATGTTAATTTTATACTGTTCTAGTTTTTTAATTAAAATGTCTTATGGTACCAAGTCAAACATCTTACCCAAGTCCAAGTATATTACATCAACACTAGTAAATTTATCAACCAAACTTGTAATCTCCTCAAAAAGAGATATTTTATGTCCATAAACCCATGTTGATTTGCATTAATTATATTGTTCTCCTTTAACTCTTTATTAGTTGAGTCCCGTATCATCTGCTTCATTCTCTTGCCAGGAATTGATGTCAGACCAACAGGCCTATAATTACCCAGGTCATTCCATTTACCCCTTTTGAGAATTGGCACATTAGTCAGTCTTCTAGAATTTCCCAAGTGCGCCACGGCTTACTGAAAATCAACATTAATGGTCCAGCAAGCTCCTCACCCAGCTCTTTTAAAACTCTTGGATGCATGGACCTGCTGATTTTAAAATGTCTAACTATAGTAGCTTCTAACTAACACCTTCCAGAGACGCCAGTGGAATAGAAAGAGTGTTAACCTCGCCATATGACGGGACTGTATCATCTGTTTTTTCTCCTAATGCAAGTCAGAAATATTTATAGCCTTTTCTGCCTTATTATTGACGATGATAACCTGTGCAATGGACAACCCACTCCCTGTAGTCAGAACGTCAGACCCTCCCTCCTCGCAGACCCAGAAGCCAGCCCCTTTCCACCACAGTTAAAGGACAAGGACATGCCCATTACTCCCCAAGATACCAAAGATTGCATTGCTTTCAGCCATCTCCTTCCCCTTCCCCCCAGATCTAGACCCAGGACTCCCAACCACCCCAGGAAAGCAAACCCTCCTGCCTGCAGCAGAGCTGGCACTCACCTTTCAGAGTCTTCTTGAGATGGGACAGGAGCCCGCCGAGGCGCTGCAGGTCGAAGTAATCCACCTTGCCACTATAGAAGAGTTGAGGAGGAACATATGCCTCTGGCAGGAAGGGGAAAGGCAGATTTACGGCGGAGCCCCATGCCTTGGCCCAGCTCGCACACGAGGAAGCAGAGGGCACCGAAAGCTGGCCCCAGCCTAGGGAGCCAGACAGCCCTGCAGGTTTTACAGACGGCTCGTGCAGAGGTGATTTCCAGAGCAGAGCACACATCACACGAGCACAGAGATGGGGCACTCGGATCCCTGACTGGCCACATGCTGCTCCCCCCGCCCTCGACAGCCAGGGCACCTGGTTCCTAGCAATGAGGGAACAGACAACGTTGGGATCGAGGGGCAAGGCCCCGCTGGCCAGACGGCGCTGTTTGCCCGGCACGTCAGGGCCCTCTGGCAAGCTCCTCAACTCCCCGGGGAAGGCTGGTCTGCGTGGGGATCTCAGCAGCATAGCTCCGGAGGCATGTCCCAGAGGGACGACTGAAATGGCAAGTGTGCGTGGCGGAGTCCCCATGCCAGCGATGCCCGTCACTTCCCTGGTGCGGCCAAGCCCCCAGTGCAAAGGTTCCCTGGGTGCAGAGTCATTAAAGGCCACTGCTCCTGAACGACACTTAAGCATCCAGCCTCTTGGAGAACGGCAGCCAGGCCTCACCCTGTTCCCACACCTAGCAGCCACCCAGCGCAGTGAAGCCCCCCTGGCTGACTGCTAGAGCACGGAGAGGTCTTACCCTCGCTGCTCAGTGCTGCAGGGTTCTTGGCCCTGTGCCCCTCCCAGTAGCAGCGCAGGGCGGAGACGAGTCGATGCAGGAAGCAGACCATGTATTCTGGCGGGCACAGGACAGTCAGGTTCTGGAGGGGCAGCAGAGTGACAATGAGGGAGGCTCATGCCGGGCAGACTCGGCCTGTCTGCTCCCAGCCCCCATTCCTCACGGAGCGTCGGCAGCACTGGCCGCAGAGCCCAGCCCACGCACAGCATCCCCAGGAGAAGGCAGTGGCCCTCCTCTCGCACAGCACCTGTAGCATCACGGAATCGAGTGCTGGGCCAGCTCGGGCCTCTCAGTGGCAGAGCAGGCAAGCTGCTGAATACCGTACGCATGCAGGAGGGAAGGGCAGGAATACCGAGCACGGAGCTGGCTTTGACCGCGAGCATCACTGAGACTGTCAGCAGCAGCACGTGAAGAAGGCTGGCAGCCGGCATCCCCTGGTGCTGGGGCTGACGGGCTTCTCCCAAATCTCCCACCGCTGGCAGCTGTGGGAGAACGCTCACCCCCGTGCTCACTGCCACCTTGTCCCCGGAGCTGCTGTGAGCAGGGTTAGGAGCCAGGGCCCTGTCCGCATTTGCGTCCCCCACAACTACCAGGCATGGGACTGCACTGGGACCAGCGCAACTGAGAGATCCGAGGGCAAGGCTGGGGCAGACACAGGCTACATCCTGAGACGACAACCATCCCTGGGTGCTGAGGTTACAAGGGCATTTAACAGCCTCTCGCAGGATCCTGGCAGCTTTGTATCCCTGACTGCGGCACAGGTCCCTTCAGTGCCCTCGAGGGTGTCCAGCCTGGGCAGGTGAGCCTCACGAGGCTGTCTGCATCCCCCCGCCCCACCAGACCTGGAGTGCCCCTCCTGCCCCAACACTCTTGGTGCCTGAGCAAGGGCAGATTCTCATTCACCCCATGAGGTGCTAGCAATGGGGTCCTAAACAGATGAGCCCTAGGTGAGGAAGGGGTTAGCACATTTGGCTTCTCCCTCCCCGCTGCCCACCCCAACCCCCATCCCTTCCCAGTGCCCACTGGTGTGTGCAAGCCACACCCTGAGGGCAGCGTGCCCAGCCGTTATAGCGGGGGGGAGCTGCTGGCTCCCCTGAATTCTGCTCCTGGCTCTGCACTGGCTTGCTGCATGCCTGGCTAATCCCTGCCCCACGCTGGGGGCACACTGTGCAGCCAGCTCACACTGGGGCAGGGCTTAGCTGCCCGGGCTGGAGCACTCAAGAGGACAACGGACCAGCTGTGGTGCTGGTGCCGCGACTTACCCCTCGGTTGCTGGCGTTTTCCTGAAGGAACTTGCGGAATTTGTTGAGGAAGATGTATCTGGAGGCTTCCCCCTGCCAGGAGGGAGAGCGGCGGTGAGTCTCCTGTGCATTGGGACCCTGTTCACCTGGTGCACAATTCGCTCCCAGGACCACCTTTGGGAACGGGGCGCCACCCAGACCTTGGCAGGGCTCTCTGCACCCAGGGCAAGTTCGGCCTTTGGGGAACTTGCTAGTCGCACACACGGTGCGCTCGTCTCCCCCCAGCTCCCCCGCTGGCCCGCAGCGCAGCAGACACTATTCCCACTGCAGACACATAGCCTGCACCAGTGCCCCACGGCGACACCCTGAACACCGGCAGCTGGCCCCACCCCACAGAGCAGCCATGTTCTGCTACCATCTGGACAGTGATTTCGCCGCGCAGAGCAGCACCACTAGATAACCTGGCAGCTGGGACAGTGCCTTCCTGCTGGTCTCATCAGCGCCCCCCGGTGTGAGTGCAAGTGGGCTGGTGAGCCAGAGCCAGCGTGTCCAGCTAGCGCGAACACAGCACGCTGCACGCAGGCTTTTAGAGGCGACACGCACAGGAGCAGGGCTACTTCAACTAGAGCCCCATGGAGGAAGGAAACTCAGCGCGAGGGAAGAGCTCTGCCTCGTGGGCTAGACACCGGGTGCCAGAACGAGAAAATGCAATTCACGGATGGCCCCTCACCCCTTTAACACAGAGCCCAGGCCTCAGCGAGCCAAGCAGGCGGCCTGTGCCCACAAACACAGCACGCTGCCCTCCAGGAGCTGGAATCGCTGAGGCTGCATGTCCGCATTCAAGACTGGGTGTGCTTGGCATGGTGCGGCAGAGGCGTGGCCCTTGGCTTGCAGGCGGGGGGGGAAAGGGCCAGGAGTTTGGGCAGCCCGGCAGTCCCTGGACACTGAAAGAGAGGTGCCCACAGGATGTTTCCCTGCCACTCACCCCTCCTCGGTCTTTGTTGTTCAGCAGCAGCTTCAGGATCTGAACCTGGAGATCCTCCACCACTGAGAGAGGGACAAAGAAGTCACCCATCAGACACAGTGCCCTGGAGAACCTCAGCGACACAGGCAGAGACTGCCTCCAATTGCTCCCCCGGCACCCGCCCCCGCAGCCAGCTCCCAGCCCCGGTAGGCCCGAGTGCCAGCATTGGCCACAGGGAGGTTTTCCTCTCGCCCATGGCCTGGCTGGGTGCTCGGGCTAAGCTTGCAGCCCAGGATGACACGCTGCAGGCCACCATGGCACCACGCGCATGGCTGCTGGGCCCCGTGGGCTGGCATGGTGCGTGGCCCAGGCCCCCGGAGCCCTCCGCATGGCCATGGAAACACCGACCAGCTCAGCAGACGGGCCTGTAGCTGGCTCCTTACTGCCAAGGCATTCAGAGGCCGCTCCGACGCCTTTCCCTGGGACGACATGAGTGCGCTCGGCCACGCGACTCTCCACAGCACTGGCCCCAGGGGCAACCCCCTCACGGACCTTCAATGCGTTTCTTGAGCCGCTGGCAGCCTCTGTCATATGCCCGGCGGCGCAGCCTCTCCTCCGCACTCTCCTCCTTCACCTCCTTGCTCTCCTTGCCCTGGGGGTGGGAATTGGCCACCATTAACACCAGCCCAGGACCAGCGCCACGGAGGGGCAGTGGCACTTCCCCTGCAGGGACAGCCAGTAGCCCGGCAGCTGGCAGCCAAGCCAGGAGCTCTACCTGCAGTGCCACAGGTCCCCCAGTGGATGTGGGAGCCGGGAAGGAGCCGCTCTGCTACAGTGCCAGCCCTCTGTGGGGTGGAAAGCAACTGGACAACGCTGCAAAACTGCAACAGCAGCTGGCCGGGGTACCCCTCACCCTCCTGCAGTGCAAGCCTGTCCACACCCCCGGCAGTGGCCAACCCAGGACAGGCCATGACGGATGACAGTGGAGGAGCTGGGAGCTCTTGGTGCACAGAGGACGCAGCACAGCCCTGCAGTCCTCCCAGCCCCTGCTCAATGCTGCTCAGGCCTGCATGGCTGGGGAAAGGAAACAGAGGCTGCCTTGGTACAGCCCTGGCCCCCAGACCCCCACAACACTGCCTCCCTCACACCCACAACCTCCTCCACCCCAGGACCCCCCCACATCCCTTCCCAAAAGCAATTCAAGGCAGTCACTTAGGGCACCCCCACCCCGAAAAGCCACCACAGTGGGGAGTGGGGAGGGCAGCCCCAGCTACCCCCCCATGGGCAGTGCAGGGCCCCAGCCCGTTCTCTCTCTTCCTCCCACAGACTATAGCCTGATGCTGCTTCACTCCCCCTCCCCCCCTGGGAACCATGGAAGGAGCTACCAGGGAGCTCCCAAGCCCCGCAGCACAGCACCCTGCTCCCCTGCACTGCCTCGGCCCCCGTACAGCGCTAGTCCAGCGCTTGCGACGTTGCCCATCCCTCACGCTCAGCCCTGCCCTGCTTCACCCCGCAGCTGCTGTGACCCTCCGCGGAACGCCCTGCCAGCCCCCACTCGCTCCCTGCAGCCGCCTGCCGCGGAGCGAGATGGTCCGGGAGCTGGCCGCCCCTCAGCCCTCTGTGGAAACCAGGCTGCAGCCAGCGCGGCTCCTGGGCATGGGAGCGCAGCACTGCCCTCGCTGGACTTTGTCCCGCAGGCAGCAGGGGCTAGTGGGCAGTGCCGGACCTTCCTCCCCAAACCCTCCCCCTCCCTTTCTCTGCCCCACCTGCCGCCCATAACCAGGGCGCTCTGATCCGGCCTCTTGCTGAATCCAGCATTGATTCAGGCCGTGTCCAAACCCAGCCGCTTCCTCTCTGTCCTCAGCCACACCAAGCAACACCCTCCTCCGGCCAGCCCTGGCGCCTCACTCCCCTGGGCTCCACGCAGAGCAGGTGGACAGTCACCTTCCCACTCGCTGCTTTCCCTCGCCCCTTCCGAGCCTGCCCCCACCTGAGACATGACTCGTCCCCCCGCAGTGTACGGGGGCGTCAACCTGCCTGCACCCCACCATGTCCCCACGCCCTGGCGAGCCCCAGCAGAGTCCAGCCAGCCACTGTCTTCCCCTCCTCAAAACTCCACCTTCCACCCCACAGCCCTGCCTTGGTGCGGCAAGGCCCGGCACCGGGCTGCCCTCGCAGGGGCTGTGCTGGGACCCTCCTCGCCCCAGACAGACCTTTCAAATGAACACCCATCAACAACTCACACCCGGCAACTCTCCAGCCCCAGTGCCCGGCTCGTCCAAACAGGGACCATCTCCTCACTGGAGTCTGTACAGCACTGGCATAACACGGCCCATCCCCAGCTGGGCCTTCAGTGCTGTGACCTAGGAGGCAGGTTCTATGCGCAGGGCTGCCCGGCTGTCACTGGGCCAATCCCCAGCTCTTTGTCAAATGAGGGTCCCAACCTGCCGCTGTCAAGTGCTCTGACCCATGGAGGAGGATCGCTAAGCATCGTTCTTCCTGCGCAGCCCTGGGCCCCACACCGCAGCGGTCTGGTCTGGATAGGAGGACAGAGGCCCCACATCCGAAAGAAACGGCCACAACCTCCTGGCCAGACACAGCCAAAAACCCATCCCGGCCAACGTGGCTGCCTGCGTATCTAACTCAGCCCCAAACTGCAAACGTGTCCCAAACAGCGGGGCACCCCCTAACAGGCTCCCAGCTTGGCTTCTCCAGCCTGCCAACCTCCCTCTGGTCTCTGGCCCCAGCCCCAGCCGAACACCAGGCTAGGCAGCCAGCCACACCCTTTTAGCCAGCCAGCAGCTGGCAGGCCTTCCCCCCAAGATCATAGGCATGGAAGAGCGCCCATACTGGGGGAGACGCATGGTCCATCCAGCCCAGCGCCCTGTCTTCTGACAGAGGCCCATGCCAGGCGCTTCAGAGGGAACGAACAGAGCAGAGACACGACCCGGACAGATACCAGCCGACTGCGGGCCCCTGGTGCTGTACCTCTTTGGTGAAGCGGTTTGGCCACCAGGTGGTGGGGATGAGCTCCTGGAGGCCAGCCTCCTCCACGCGCAAGGGGCTCTTGATGTAGAAGAACACCACGGAGCGGAGCACATCGAAGCTGTGCGGGGCTAAGGACAAGCACAGCAGCTCAGCTGGGGGCACACGCAGGAGCTCCGCCCTGCAAAGAGCCCCAAGGGAGGGGAAAGCAAGCCTGCCGCTAAAATGGGGTGGTGCCTTTCCAAACAAGCTCACGAACCTCTCTTGGAAGTGCTCGGACACGGAGGGCAATCACAGCGAAACGGACAGCCTGGGTCCCCAGGGGACCGACTGCTTTGGTGAATTCCCTGTGGCGTCACTCCAGGAGTCAGCCAGTGGGACATGGAGTGTGTGTGTTTGCCCAGGACAGAGAGAAGCAGGGCCCAGGACAGGAGAAAGAGCCCAACAGGATACAGCACGGGGTAGAGCGCTCCCCTCCCTTCTCCAAAAGGGAGGTTCCAGAGCCCCCGCACACTGAACACTGATGGCAGGAAGCCCTTTCCCTGCAGTCTCACTGGCCACACCTTCTAGGGAGGGTGGGAGTGAGAATAAATGCAAAGGATACAGGACGTTGTTGAGCAGATACTTCCTGGACTTCTCATGCTTGAGGACTGCAGCGGTGAGCCGGAGGTAGTGGATCTGGGGAGAGAGGTGCAAAAAGCTCTATCCAGGGGAAAGATACAGAGTCAAGTACCAACACAAGTGCGGCTGTAACAAAGAGCTGTCAAGTCAGCAACTCAAGAACAAGCTAAGGAGAGTCGGGGAAGCTGAGTCTAACAGAGAGAAGGTGAAGAGGTGACCATCACAGTCTGTAAGTACCTACTTGGGAACAAACATTTAACATGTTCTATGACAGGGATTCTCAAACTGGGGGTCAGGACCCCTCAAGGGGTCATGAAGTTATTATGGGGGGCAGGGGGCTCACGAGCGGTCAGCCACCGCACACGCTGGGGCTGCGACTGTCAGCCCTGTGCATGGCTGACAGCCAGAGCCCGTCAGAGCTGGGTGGCCAGAAAGCAGCGGCTGCTGGCCAGGTGCTCTGAAGGCAGTACCACCCCCAGCAGCAGTAGGGGTGGTATGACATGACGGAGGGTGACATGGCATGGGGGGGGGCGTCACTTTTCTTTTTGGTGTGGGGAGCAGGAGGGTCACAGCCTGAAATATTTTCAAACAGGGTCCCAGCAAAAAAAAGTTTGAGAAACCTTGTTCTGCAACCTAGCTGCAAAAGGTAAGATCCAGTGACTGGGTGATGAAGTGAGACAAATTCAGACTAGAAATAAGGAGTACATTTTTAAACAGGATGGGTAATTAACCACTGAACAATTTACCAAGGGTTGTGCTGGATTTTCCAATCAAAAGGGCAGGCTAGTCACCTGTAACAGGAAGTTCTGCGAGATGTGTGGTCCCTGCCTGTATTCCACTGAGGGCAACGCACATGTGCCATGTACCCGGAGCTGGAGCTTTTCAAAGTAGTAGTGTCCAGCAGTCTGCGCATGGGCCCTTACATTGGTTTCACATCTTCCTTTCCTTCTCCACTGCAGTCCTGTCAGATGTGCAGCACAGGGGAAAGAGGCTGGCTCTGGAATACAGATTGGGACGGCACATCTCGAAGAACTTCAGTTACATGTAAGTAACTTCCCCTTCCTCTTCGAGTGCTGGTCCCTACTATGTCCCACTGAGGGCAAATAGCTAGCAGTACCTAGATAGGCGGAGGGTGCATGGAAGGCAGCAGAACCACGGAACGAGGCTGCGCCAAATGAGGCGTCGCTTGCAGAATCACACACCACAGCACGAGAAGAAAGGCGTGTTCCAAATGCCACGCAGCCGCCTTACCTAGGTCCGCCAGGGCACATCATGGAGCGTGGCCATGCTTGATGCTTGTGCTCTTGTGCAATGGGCCCACATCCCACCCAGTGGGGACCCTCCTGACAACTGATCGCAGAGTGCAATGCAACCTGAGACCTACTTCATGAGTCTCTGGGCGGAGGAGGACTGCCCTTCACTTCTCTCCGCCAGGGCAACACATAGCCTAGGAGACTTGCAGAACAGCTTTGTCTTTTGCAGGTAGAAGGCCAAGGCCCTGCGCACATTGTGGGAGTGGAGCAGTCATTCCCCACTGGAGGTGTGTGGCTTGAGGAAGAAAGGTAGATGCATGGGTTAGTTGTGCTGGAAGTGGGAAACTACCTTGGTAGAACTTTGGGATGCAGACGTACTAAGGCCTTGTCTTTGTGGACTGTAATGAAAGGGGGCTTTGCCATCATGGCTGCCAGTTCACCAACCCTTCTGGTGACTAGAAAGATGACTTTCATAGAAAGAAGAGAATGGGGACAACAGGCCAGGGGTTCAAAGGGGAAGCTCATTAATGACGTGAGGACTAAGTTGAGCTCTCACTGAGAAGTGACAGCCTGGTCGGATGGGTGGGTGGATATTTGTGTACAAGGTCCTTCCAGAACCTGGCAGTTAAGGGGTGGGTGAAGACTTAAGGTCCATCCACAGGAGGGTGGAAGGCACTAACGGCCACTATATGCACTTTGATGTAGTTGAGAGTGAGCCCCGAGGTCTTTAGAGAGAGAAAGTCCTGTAATAGCATGGGGATGCCCACTGCCTCGGGCCAATGTCTCTATGTTGGGCCCAGGTGGTGAAACAAGCCCACATGGGCTGGCAGGATCACCTTGTGGACTTCTTTCTGCTATTGGAGAGAAAGACTCAGACCACCTGTAAGCATTCCTGTGGCAGCAGAGGCATCTACCCAAATACCATGCTGTCAGGTGGAGCGCCTTGGATCTGGGTGTCAGAGTCTGCCATTGTGTTGTGTGAGTAGCTGCAGGAACATTGGGTGCAGGAGTGATGAATGCTTTGACATGCGGAGAAGAAGAGGAAACCAGAACTGGCGAGGCCAATATGGGTGCTCAGGATGATCATCATTCTCTACTGCATGAGGTTGTGAAGAATGCATGGTAGGAGCAGCAGTGGAGGGAAAGTGCAGTTGATCTAGTCCGATCAGCCGATGAGCAGTGCATCCCCCTGTGAGTGGGCGCAAAGTCTTCCCCTCAAACAATAACTGAATGCATTTGCTGTTAGTGTGAGATGCGAAGAAGTCCCTGAACGGGGCTCTATCATGTTGTGTCATGGTCAGTTGCACAGCTCCAGCTGAGAGCATCGGCAAGTGTATTCTGGGTTCTCAGGAGGCAGGTGGCCGACAGGAGGATATGATATGAAGTGCACCATTTCCAGAGGCGTACCGCTTCTGCATACAGTGCTGGGGACCACATGCCCCCTCGCTTGTTTATGTAGTAAACCGCAGTAGTGTTGCCATGTTGGACAAGTACATGACGGGAACGGATAGTTAAGAATGCATGGCATGCCTTGTGTACCGCTCGACGTTCTAGAATGTTAATGTCATCCTGGTTTCCCGAGCGGTCCAAGTGACTTGACTCCTGGTCTCCCTGGTAGGCGCCCCAGTCTTCAAGCGATGCATCCATTATAATTGTAACGCTTGGCGAGGACGGAAGGAAGGGCATTCCGAAACAAACGTGGAGTGGGTTTCTCCATCATCGGACTTCCAGTGAAACTGTGAGGGTGATGTTCGTGGACTGATACATGGGGGAGTAGACTCCCTGTAGCCGAGTTGGAGTCAGCGGAACCACAGACGAGCGAAGGGCTTGACATACGAGTACACTGCCACGTGACCGAGGAGGGAAAGGCAAATTCTGACAAACTGAGCGGATGAAAGTCACCAAGGTGAACAGGTTCAGTAGGCTCAGGAATCTGTCTTTTGGCAGACGAGCACATGCCGATGCTGCATCAATGCATGTTCCTATGAATTCCAGGGACCATGTAGGATGCAAAGTAGATTTTTTGATGCTGCAGCTGACTCCTAGGGAAGAGAAGAGGAGAAGCAGCAGCTGGAATTTTGACTCTCTAGCTTCCGTTCTGGACCACGCCACCAGCAGCAAGTTGTTTAGGTAAAGGAAGACAAGGTTTTGTCTGAGGTGAGCTGCTACCACAGAACAAAATGGAGGTTACTTACTGTAACTGGAGGGTCTTCGAGATGTGTTGTCCCTATCTGAATTCCAAACATTGGTGCACATGTGCACCATGTGCTGGAACTGTTCATAGCAATGTTTGTCGATCCGCATGTACATCATGCGTTGGCCAGGTGGTGCACCCGAGATCTTATGCGGCTGCGTGGGTCAATGCTCCTCCTGGTCCTAGGCAGAGAGCCCATAGCAGAGGTGAAGGAGGGCGGGACTGGAGTGCAGATAGGGACCACACATATCTCGAAGAACCTCCAGTTACAGTAAGGGACCTCCATTTCTTGAGTGCTGGTCCCTACGTGGATTCCAAGTGTGGGTAGCGTAGCGAGCAGTACGCACCATAAAGACGGAACGAGTGCTCATTGGAAGTGAGACTCTGCAGGACTGTGTGGCCATCTGGCTTATCTGCTGTTGCTGACAGAGCTGTGATGTAGCGAGCAGTGAAAGTGTGGGTGGAGGATCATGTGGCTGCTTTGCAAATGTCCTGCCATGGAACATCCACGAGGAGGGCGGACATGGTTGCTTGCGCCTGCGTGGAGTGAGCGGTGATGCCAGGTAGCAGAGAGACTCGAGAAAGGGAGTAAAAGTCTGCGATACAACAGGAGATCTACTCGGAGAGGTGCCGAGAGGAAAGGGCGCAGCCCCTGCAACATTCTGCTATGGCGACCAAAACCTTGGATGAGGTTTGGAAAGTGTGTGTTGTAGAAAGAAACCTGACACGCATCGGATGTCGAGCGAGTATAGTGTACGCTCTCTGGGCAAGGCATGCTATTTAGGACAGAAGGTTAGGAGGTGAATGAACTGGTTGAGATGGAACGGAGAGACCACCTTAGGGAGGAACTTCTGATGCAGTCATAAAAGGAGACCTTGTCCTTATAGAAGACTAAAGGGCAGGTCAGCCATCATCACCGCCAGCTCACTAACCCATCGGGCAGAGGTGATTGCTACCAGACAGACAGTTTGCTTTCACCAAGAGGTGGCCAGTAATTCGAAGGCTGCTTGGTGAGGTTGAAAGGACGAGGCTGAGGTTCCAAGGGGGTTGAATTTGCAGACCGATGGGAAGGCGTTGAGGAGACCAGAGGAAAAATGGGTTGAGTTGGGTGGCTAAAGGTGGAGAAGCCATCAATCAGCAGAAGGAAGGCACTGAGCGCTGCCAGATGGACCCTGATGAAGGAATGGGTAAGGCCCGATTGTCAAAGGTGGATAAGGCAGTTGAGGATAGTGTAGAGACTGGATCCAGGGGGTGGTGGTGAGACGCCCATGCGGTGAAGCATTTCCACTTTGCTTAGTAACATGCCCTAGTGGATGGGTGTCTGCTATATAAAAGGATGCCATGCACTGATGTTGAGCATGTATTTTCTACATGTGAGCCCCAAACAAATACCAGGCTGTGAGGTGACCCCAGATTGGGGCAACAGAGCCGGCCATGTTGCTGAATGAGGAGATTCAGGAGAAGGGGAAGGCAGATTAGCAGATAAGTGGAGAGGTGAAGGTGAACCATTTCTGGTAAGACCAGAATGGAGCGATGAGGATAAGATCCTGTCGTATTTTGTGGAGGATCTATGGAAAGAGTGGTATGGGCTGGAAGGTGTACTAGGGACCATGTGACCAAGGGAGAAGTGCGTTGCTCTAAGAACCTTATCCAAAAGCGCCCCTGGAGCAGAAAAGAGGGAGCTTGCAGTTAGGGGTTGCAAAGAGGTCCCAGTGCAGCACTGGTGGAAGATGGTGCAGAGAGTGGGGGTCATGGAGCTCCCACTTGTGATGGTTGTGGAAGGAGCGCCTGAGAGTGTCCACAAACGTATTGTTGGTGCCCGGATGATGGAGTGTGTGAAGTGTTATGCTGGGCCTGAGACACCAGTTTCAAAGACAAATGACTCCAATGCAAAGGGTCGAAAACCGGACTCTGCCCTATTTGGTTATATAGGCAATGGCTGGTGCGATATCCGAGAGGCGGTGCACATGATGGGAGCAGATGAAGGGTACGAACACCTGGCAAGTGAAATGGACTGTTAGTAGTTCTAGGATGTTGTGCATCCTGGCTTCTCTGGGGGACCATAGCCATTGGGCAGTGTGGCCCTCCAAATGAGCATTTTGGCCTACCAGCAAAGTGTTCGTAGTGAGGGTGGTTCTGGGCATAGGAGGGTTGAAGGGGGGGCTGGCCATGACCTTGGCAGGTTGGACCACCAGTGAGGGAAGTCAAGACTGCCGAGAGGGGGAGAAGCACCCATTTGTGGAAGTGGTCCACTTGCAGGACACAAAGCCACAGTTGGAGACATAGCATGTGCAGGCATGCATGTGGGGTGACAGAGGTGCAGACCATCATATGGCCCAGGAGGGAAAGGCACTGCCGGAGACGTGTGTGGGGGTGGCTGCGGAGTTGTGCAATGAGGGAAGTGAGGGCTGTGAAGCAATCCACCAGCAGAAAGGCTTGTGCTGCAGGGGAGCCTAGCTGAACTCCCATGAAAGTGAGCTTGCAGGTAGGTACGAGGGTCAACCTGTCCTCTCTGACAGATCGCCAGGCCAGCAAGGAAGTTTCGTAAGGTGCAGATGGTGGTCAACAGAGGTTCCCGGGATGATTCGTCCAGATACAGGAGCAACGAGTGGCCAAGACATCTCATATAGGCCCCCACTACTGCAAACACCTTTGTGAAGATGCATGGAGTGGCAGCTGTTCCGAATGGAAGAACTCAGAACGGATAGTAGTGAGTGGCCTACCATGAAGTGAAGGAATTTGTGATGGGTGGGATGTATGTTCACATGAAAGTATGCATCCCTCATATTGAGAGCTGCAAACCAGGCTCCGGGGGAGGCAGAGAACAATCTGGGGAAGGGTGACCATGCGGAAGCAGAACTTGCGGATGAATGTTTAGAGCCTAAGTTCTAAAATGAGGTGAAGGTTGCTCCCTTTCTTCAGTATGAAGAAATCGGGGGGAGTAGAATCCAAAGCCATGACATTGGCGTGGGACGCGTTCTATTCTGTCCTTCTGGAGGAGGATGTTTGTTTCATCTTGGAGGAGATTGTATTGTGATGGGTTCCCAGTTCCCCCATGGGGATGATCACAAGGGGAGAAGAGAAACTATGAGATACCCCCAGTGCATGATGTCCAACACCCAAGCGATCGGTGGTAATCTTGCTCCAGTTGCAGGCAAATTGAGCAAGATGGCCCCCGAAGATGACCGAAGGGACCACAGAAGACAGAGAGGGTGGTTCATGGGTCTGGAGGGAGGAGTCAAAATGGATGTTTGGATGAGCACTGCAGGAATGAAGAAGCAGAGGTTGAGGTGGTAGCAGCAGAATATCTAGGCCATTGAAAGTACTGATGGCAGAACAACTGGTCCTGCTGGCATGGAGGGTAAGCTTGGTAGGCAGGGCAGGTAGGGTAACAGGAGGGAAAGAGGACTGGTACTGACACTGAGTTGGGGCTGGAGTGTAAAGGTCCAAGGACCACAGAGAGGCACAAGAGTCTTGAAGTGAGTGCAGACTCTCATCAGTTTTGTCTCTAAAAATTTCTGGTTATCAAAGGGGAGAGCCTCAAGCCTGGTCTGGACCTCCTTCGGGAACCCTGATGTTTGTAGCCATGAGTCTCTGTGCAATACCAGCCCCAAGGCCAAGAAGCGGGATGCTTCTGCGTCTACTGTGGCTTTGGCCACCAACTTGCCCTCCCCAATAAGAAATGAAACTCAGCCCGTCTATCCTCTGAGAGAGAGGCCAGAAAGTCTGCCAGTTTGGTGCATGTCTGGAAGTCGTATTTTGCCAGTACAGCCTGGTAACTAACCATGTGAAATTGCAGGCCCGCTGAGATATAGCCCTTATGTCCAATCAGGTCAAACTTCTTGGCCACTTGATCCAGAGGGATGGCCTTGAAATGCTGTTGTCTGGCATGCTCTGTTGATGCCTGGACCACTAAGGAATGTGGTGGTGGATGTCTAAACAGAAAGCCTGTATCTCTGGCACAGACAAAGGATCACCATTCCACTCACTTAGGGGTAGGGGCGCATGATGCTGGGACATGCCAAACCACCCGAGACAGTTGGAGAAGCGCACTGCGTCCCCAGTCCTTAGCCCTAGGAAACCTTGAGAAACAAGAAATGACTACATAAAACATTAAAATTCCTCACTAAGCAAAGAATAAAAACACTTTTCTGGAAAATGCATCACCAAGGACAAGAGGATAGCAGGAGCTCTGACTCAGACCACGCAGCAGTAAGGAGGAGCGGAAGATATGGTTAGTTAGCCCCAGCCTTTATTGCCTTGGGTGAAATCACAAGGCAACGTAAGGGCGCATGCGTGGATCGGCAGACACTACTATTTTGAAAGCTCTGGATGCATGCACATTACCCTCAGTTGAATATAATAGGGACCATCACGCGAAGAAAACTGGATGTTTTTCTAAAAGATCTGATCTAGGTGTTACTTTGGGGACATTCTCCAGCCTGCGTTATACAGGAGGTCAGACTAGATGAGCACAAAAGTCCCTTCTGGTGCAGGGATTTCTCAGTCTGAGACTCCAGACTACTCCCTACGTTCAGACCCTTGAAGCCTGGGTGCCAGGGCAGGATGAATCCTTGGCCAGTCACTTCTCGTGCCTGCTCAGGTACCACGTACCTGTAAGCCCAGGTCTGGGATGATGGGCGAGAACCTGTAAGCTCGCAGCAGGGACATCAGCAGCTGCTTGAGGCATTCGTGCACTTCATAATCCTGAGAGAGAGAGAGAAACACAACAGAAATCGATGTTGGGGGCGCATGGGTGGGGAGGAACTTTGGGCTGGAAGGTGTCTGTTCCTTTCAGAAATGACCAATCAGGACCCAGAGAGGCATCAGCTTTAGGTATCTGGCCGAATACACAGCAGTGGCATTTGCCTAGGCAGGAATGGGTCGGGTCCCTGGATTGTACGTGATCCCATACTGCACCAGGACACTAGTGAACCGAACCAGCACCAGGTACCTCGCAGGACAGAGCACGTTTAGGCATTACCTTCCCTGCCGGCTTTTGTTACTAACTGGTCCTAGTCACATGAGAGCCCTACAGAGGGCCCAATTCTCAGACTCACACCCCTCCCCATGCCCGCCATTCCCCATGCAGAGGAGGAACTCCATCCAAGTGGCTGAAAGCTGGGACAGTCACCCCTCCCCCACCAGGGCTTGCCAGGGCATCCTAACACGACAGCAGCTGGCATCTGCTGGCCAGGTGCAACCGAAGGGGCACCAATACCCTGGAACTCCTGAAAGCCTGACTTCCAGCTGCCCGAAAGATCCCCTTACCCGAGAGCTCATGGAGCAGCTAGACCAGCTGCCAGGCTGTTTCTGCCAATTCTGGGTCTCGCCCCGCCAGGATACTCACAGCAGGGGTGCCCCAGGAGACGCCCAGACACTTCCCAGGAATGAGCACCCGCTTCTGGTCACTGAGCCGGGGCAGAGGCGGGTCTGTGTTTCACTAACCCGACTAAGAGGGCAGCAGCGTGATAGCAGGTGCCACCGCAGCCCAACGCAATGACATGGTCTAACACTTCCCAGGTAGCGCCTGACTGCTCCAGTGACGAGCACTTCATAAGGACAAGTATTAATCAATACTGATGGTTATGTTCACAGAGTTTTTAATCAACTTCATTGTCACACAAGCGGGGAGGGAAGTAATTAACATGGGGGGTTATTTAAAAGCTGGGGAAGCTAGAAAAGTCAGACCCAGAAATCGCTTTCCAGAGGTCAAGAATACTGAACTCCTTCCTCCTTCCCAGCTCTCCAGTAGCAGCAGGGTCTTTGCCTCCCTCTCCATAAGGGACCATTCTTAACTCTGAGCAGACCTTGGCGCTGGGTTCTGGGTGGGAGGACAAACTCACTGTGACCAGCAATTTATAAATCTAGTTCTTCCCAGCTCCCTCCCTGTCGCCAGGGTCTGAGACGCCAAGAAAAGCCAGTTCCAGGACACCAGATGGCACGGCTGCATTCTCGGGGAGTCCCGCTAGCAGGCAAAGCCGCTTTGGGCAACAGTGGGGAGAAAGAACTGGTAAACCGTCCCAGTGCAGGGGTGCAGCCGAGATGGGCAAATGGGGAAGCCCAGGACCCAGCCAAGACACTGACACCTGCCCATTGTCACAGAGAGGCAAGGGGATGCCGGGCTAAACGAGAGAGAGGGACTTGCCAGAGCACCTCACCTCCATGAGAAGCCACATGAGATCCAGGAGCTGTTGGATGAGAGGGTGCGCTTCCACCGCCCCTCCCCGCTCCAGAATGCTCAGCAGGAAGCTCATGAGCACCTCTTCCACCAGGTACACTTTGCACTGCAAACAGAAAGCCCACGGTCAGCAGCTTCATACAGCGGCATCACCACCCGGCAGCTGAGAACGGGCTCCCAGCACTGCACAGAGGATCTAGGCCTAGGTGGAAAGCTGGAGACGTGCCGGGAGCCAGCATCAGGTGGACAGCTGGCGTCCCGCCACCCCCGGAACACTCTTCTTGCCGCAGGCTGAAGACGATGCATCTGGCAGGAAGGCCTGGTTCGCTCCAGAAGTGCATGGAAACAAGAGTTTCTGACAAGTGCAGGGCAGAAGTGGGTCATGCTAGGTGTGAAAACAAGAAAGCAGAGCCCATGGAGACCAACTGCTGAGCTCGGGGTACCAATGGCTCCAAATGAGGGAGCCCGGCAGCGCACTAACCCCGGCCAAGCAGCCCGCTCTCATCCCTGCCACCACCACGCTGTAGTTCAGTGAACGCCAGACATGCACACAGCCTTTTAAATAGGAGGCCCCGTCGCTCCTCCATCACTCCCCACTCAGGCTGCAAGGGGAGGTGCCACCCAATGGGAGGAGGGGCCATTCAAGGCATCTAAGCAGCTTGGGGCTGCCTGGACAAGTAACTCTAGGCCTGTGCATTGATGATACCAGCATCACTCCGGCTGCATAAGCCAAGGCAGGGCTGTGTGTCCTGCTCCCTGAGGGTGCTGAGAAGTGGGGGGAGCGCGGCACGCATGCACGCACATGCACGCACACGTCTGGCAGACAGCACTCACCATGAGAGGTGCAAAGTGGTTGAAGATGTGCGCCAGGGTGATCAGCACCGTGGGCTCGCCTTGCAGCTGCCATGTCGAAGTGTCCTTCTCCACCAGCTTCCCCTCCTGCAACACCAATCCCAGGAGACGTAAGGCTCTGAGCCCCCTCAGTCCCATCCGCAGCACCATCACCAGACGCCCACCCACTGGAGAGAGGGAGGGCAGCTGTCAGCCAGCTCCCTGCCTCTGCAGAAAGGACCTCAGCCCAGGGGACGGCCCTGAAGGGCTGCCCAAAGGCATGCACATCCCCTGCCCCACAAGGCGGCTCCTGACAGTCCTCCCAGCATCCCAAACGCCAAAGGCCTGAAACATCTCCCCTCCCCCTCCTGAGCGCATTTTCCCCTCCCCGCCTCTCCTGCCAGCCCTGCGAGAAGCCTGCCAGTATGGTGCTCAGCTCCCAGCATGGAAGGAATTTTCCAGGACACAGACAGCGGTGGGGGATGCGAGGAGCGCTCGGAGCCCACCAGGCAGTGCTGGCTGAGCGGCTCCATCTCCAGGTGTTACCCAAGCCCACATCCTCTGCTGCATTCTGTTGCTCAGCTGTTAGGGAAGGGACCCACCAGGAGACAGTGGGTGGAATGTAAGCTTGGGGGTGCATGCAAGTTCATTGGGTCGCTGAGGCGAAGACAAGAATTTACAGGAGCAGTGATTATACGGCGCCACCCCATGGGACCTGCTCAGCTCTTTGAGTTACTGCAGGCGTGGATCCCACTCACAGTGTCCATGCGCCCCAACACAGGAGCTCGGAATGTTTTCACCACTAGCGTCCAAGGGGGCTCGTGAATATGCCCTGCATGGCCTCACGTCCCCACTCCCTTGAGGTCATCATGAGCAGAGAGGCCCCACCTGCCACTCAGATCAATCTAACTGCCTCAGGCAGGGAGCGGGAACTAGTACTCTGCTGTAACCTTGTTACGAAGGCATTGGACTGATAGTTAGCAGTCAATTGTTCCTGAGTGAGTTCCAGTGAGTCTGGTCTGGTCGTAGTTAGCATGCATCTTTATGTTTCTGTCGCCTTGTCAGCAGGAGGAGTAAAAATGCAGCAGCTTACGGCAGAGCAGAGGCATCATTCATTCCTCTGACTGACACCCAAGACAGATGCCTTTTCGATCTGGGTGAGGAACACAGGGTCACCACGTGTGCCATCTGCAAGTCCTTCAAGCAGCGCACACAAAAGCAGAGCAGTCTAGCCTGAAACGCAGTTACAGAAAGGTCCATGACAGCGAGAGGCGACTCGGAGCACAGACCTGACACAGAGGCTTCTGGTTTCACAACTTCTCTCCCCATTTGCTCTTGTTCCCAGAAATGCAGCGTCTAGTTCAGGAGCAATTAAGAGAGACTCAGAAGGGTCTGTGGGAAAGTCTAAGGACTGAGTGACTGACTCGGAGACCAGGCCTAAACTCAAAAGTTAGGTTGACCCAACTACCCCACCCCACCCGTGAGTGCTATAGTTAAGCTGATCTAACCCCCAGGTGTGGGCAGCATTAGGTTAACCTAGCTAGTGCAACCTGGGGAAGTGGATTACCGACGCCAGCAGGAGAACCACTCTCATCGCTGCAGTGAGGGTCCGTGCTGAAGTGCTGTAGCTGTACTTCAGTAGTATTTCAAGTGTAGACAAGCCCTAAGTCAGTTTCCTTGCACCAAGCTGGAAGTGCAGAGGGGCTCTTCAAAGGAGCAGCTACTGCCAGTGCAGGGAAAAGTGGAACAGGAACCTGGGATGTTTCTGCATTAGAAGTTTTCTTCATCCAATACTTAGACTCCTCTGCGGATTCTGACAGGCATTCTCCATGAAAAAGGAAGTTGCTTGGACAGAAAGAAGATATGTCCAGGGAGGGAGGCATATGGAGAAGAGTTCCTAATAGCTGTGGGGATGTTAATTCAAACGATATGCCTTGGTTCCCTTCAAACTGGCCAAACATCCCTTTCCTACATGATCCACAACCATGGCCATATTGGCCCTCATGGCCTCTAGAGCAGCAGTTTCAGGGACAAGCTCTTCCACAACACACAGCATCCATTCGAGAGTCACTGCCGCAGACTCCACATTCCCATCACTCCCCTCATCAAGTCCAGGAGTCAGAGGAAAAAAAAAATTTTAAGAGCTGGCAAAACACCAGCCCAATCCTTCCAACCCTACGCTTGGGTCTTCTTCCTTCCCATGAACCATTTCACAGGCGACACTACTTTCGGGGGATTATTTTCAAACTTTTCAGGAACGACTGAAGTGTGTTGCAAAAAATCCTGGCAGTTCCTTTGGAGACAGCTCATGATAAAGCAAATAAACTTTTTTATATTTGACAGCCAGCATCCCAAAGTAGGGCTGCTGGAGCTAGCAAGATATCTCTGAGCTGCCCCACCCCCATTTCAGCTACTGCAAAATGCGCTGACTGTAGATACCAGGTGCCATCTAAAGGGTTTGTGTATTTTTACACTCAACTCCATCACCACTGATTGTGGATTCAGGCAATGAGCAATCAAAACAATCTGGGCAATCTACCGTAAGAAGAAAGACCCTCGAGAGACTGGATCTTTGTGGAAAGACTTGCTCTTTAAACATCTTTCTAGGTCAAGATAGCATGGCTTGATAATTTGCTATCTAAATAGGACCCTCTGCAATGGGATAGACTGGCAGAGTCAAGGGCAAGTTACCCCCAAATGTATGTGTGAAGAAGGACAGCTTTTGTGAAAGCCTCTCTTCAAGCTGCATTCAAGGCTGCTGATTCTGGTGCTCTTTCAATGCTACTGATGCAAGGCTCAGCGTGATTATTTGCCTCAAGTTTACCAAAAGGAGGAGAAGCAACTATTGAGGTGTTGCCATTCAATAGTCAAAATCTATTCAGTGCCAAGTCTTTGGAGTCCGCTTCCATTAAAAGACTCAAAATCCACGTTCAAATCATTGGGTTTATACAAAAGAAAGTTTTGTCCTTCACCTTCATTCTCCAGCTATGGGAATGCTCAATATCCAGCCTTTTCACTTTCCCAACACCAGAGGCCTTCTGAACAATCTGGAAAGAGATCTAGAGACCAGAAGTAGCAGTCAGTGCCACTACCTTTTCCTATGACCACTCAGCTGCGTCAGGCGCAGTCACTAAAGAAACCAACAGCAGCCAAGACGCGGAGCGAGGAAAGCAACGCTCGAGTCAGAGTCCAGTGTAAGCAGGGAGCACAGCAATCATCGTCTGATCTCCTGTATAACCCAGGCCAGAGAACTGCCCCAAAATAATTGCTAGAGCAGAGCTTTTAGAAAAACATCTAATCTAGATCGTAAAATGATCAGTGAAGGAGAATCCATCCTAACCTTGGTACGTTGTCCCAATGGTTAATTACCCTGGCTTTTAAAAGTAACGCCTTAGTTCCAGTCTGAATTTGTCTAGCATCAGCTTCCAGCCTTTGCCTCATGCTGGACCTTCCTCTGCTAGACTGAGGAGTCCATGAGCAAATATTTGCTCGCCAGCCAGTACTTACACACTGTGATCAAGTCTGAACAGACTGAACTATGATTCTCTCGCTATATAGCAGGTTTTCCAAACCTTTAACCATTCTCAGGGCTCTTCTCTGAACTCTCTCCAATTTGTCAATATCCTTCCTGAATTGTGCTCACCAGAACTGAACACAAGATTCCAGCAGTGGTTGCATCAGGATTAAATACAGAGGTAAAATAACCTCTCTACACTTACTCGAGATTCCCCCGTTTATGCATCCAAGAATGGCATTAGCCCTTGTGGCCACAATATGATGCTGGGAGCTCATGTTCAGCTAATTATCCACCTCCCTCCCCAAATCTTTTTCAGGGTCAATGCTTCTCTGACTAGACCCATCCTGTAAGCTTTGCAGAAGAGTGCAGCACTCGTATCCAAGAAACTTACGTTCTTTGTTCCCAGTTATATACTTTTACACTTGACTGTTAAAACACATGGTTTGCTTGCACTCAGTTTACCAAGCCATCCGGCTTGCTGCATGTCAGTGACTTGTGACAAAGTGGGTATTGGCCACAACATTTTTATGGAGGATACGCATGGCAGGACTTACTTGACAAGGAATTGCTACCCCAGTGGGTGCAGAAAGGTTAAAAGCAAGAGACTGTAGTTTTTGGATTAACTAGCTGGGGTGGGATGAATGGGCCATTAAAGACAGGATGAAAGTGACCTAGCTCAACAGAGAGTCTGGAAAGACAATGGGAACCCCATGAGAATCATAACTCAAACCTAGCAACTGCCAACCAAGAGGAAGATTTTCCACACCCACCCCTCCGCAGACAAACAGAGTTGAAGAACCATGGGGAAAAGTGGCAGGTGGCTTTGTTAAGAGATGGCCATTGGAGAGACAAAAAGCTCTCCCCTGGGATTGACAAACAAGACAGAGCCAACAGCAACTTGGCTGGGCAGAGGCCTGGCTTTAACCAGTACAGACATCTCAACCTTGGTTTCCCATCAGGACTTTCATATTTTGTAGGCCAGATGACTATTAGAGTGTTAATTTGTTTTTGAAAAGGTTGCAACGGATCACTGCAAATACCGATGGAGAGCATTGCTCCCTGCACGGTACTGGACAGACCTTCCGCAGGAGTTTGGCTTGGCTGGATGTGCTGCAGGGAGCCACAGAAAGGGACAGGAATTGCTGGTGACAGCATCAGAGTCGTGGAGACCACGGGCCTGCCCTGTCAAATTGTGTGAACCCACGGGGTCAGGCACATTAAAGGGCTCACTCCTAAGGGACTGATTACAGACCTAGACCAGACTCTTTCCTCATTATTTACCACTGCCCCAATCTGTCACCTGCACTTCCTGTGCCAACAAGTTCTAACTGACTACTTCTAAACTAGGCGAGTTCAGAAAGATGTGTGTGCTTTCAGTCATGTGCAGGGCTGGATCCAAGTGCTGCCCTCTGTGGGGAAGCAGGAGAAGGCCAAGGGGATAAAGCAGGTGTTTCAAGCTGGGATAACGATGAGGCAGCCTCACTCCTTCAGAGCAATCTCTAGCTACGCTCAACACTGGCTGTTTTCCTCTCCCTCTCTTGCCTGATGCTGGATGCCAGGGATGAGAATACAGGTTCTTTAAGATGGGCCCACACTGCTGCAACGAGGGCCATGTCAGAAAGTGGATCAGTGGAGCTGAATCACAGGATCGAATGAAGAGTTAAAGACGCAAAATCATTTATCCCATGGTTGCAACAATAAATTCTGCGGTTATGGCCACACATGCTATGAACTCTAGTCTGCCTCGTGGATGGGACACTCGATACTGAGAGCTGTGATACAAAGAAATATTTTGTTGGAGGAAGAGATACATTTTTCCGCTTCACAGAGCTTCTTCAGGTCTGGAAAAGGTAAATACAAGTTGGGACAGATTATTACATGTAAGAGGTTAGTTAACATGATGTAAGAAACGACTTAAAATGTACAGGGCAATTAATACCCCGGCAAAAGAGGGTTAGTGGGTTACAAACTCTTGTAGTAAGCCATAAAGCCAGTGTCTCTGGCAAGCCTATCATTTTTAAGACCATGTCTATGCTACACAAGTTATGTTGGCTTAGTTAGCGTATTGTTTGGGCATGTGCATACTTGGCTCCTTGTGTCAGCGCTGAGCACACTCACCAGGTGTGCTTGTGTTGACACACAGTGCGATGCACCATGGCTAGGTATCCCAGTGTGCAACCCACTGCTGTCTGGCATGCAGTCTTTTGGTAAGTTTTGGCAATGCATGCTGGGGCAGAAAAGAGCGATGCAGGGGTGACTGGGAGCACGGGCTTAACTTCCCAGCATGTAACTGTCTCCACCCCATAACATCATTTGTATCCCATCATTTTTGTGCCTTTTTTTAAAAAAAACTCCCATGACCCCACGCAGCCCTCCCCACTGTCCGCCATCTGACAGAAGCATGGAGCCCACAGCCCTGCGCTAGTGTCTTAAGCATTGCAAATACAGCACACACTATACTCCAGCACTTCCAGAGCCACAAGAAGAACCAAATCAATGGAGAACATGACGATCTCTTGGACGACAGATTGCTGTGGGAAATAGTGGCTGGTGGGGATCCCAGAGCAGCTGCAGATGGTAGAGTGTGGCCTCTGGGCCCACAGCACTGACTGGTGGGATCACATCATGCAGGCTGGGGATAAAAAGCAGCAGCTGCAGAGCACTGGAGTGCACAAGGCCACATGCTTAGATCCGTGTGCCAAGCTCATCCCAGTCCTCCAGTGCAGGGACACCAAAATGAGAGCTGCACTGACAGAGAAGGGAGTGGCAGTTCACTGTGGAAGCTTGCAATACCAGATTGCTACCGGTCAGCTGGAAATCATTTTGGAGTTGGACAAGTCACTGCAAGTGTGCAGGGCCATTAAATGTCTCCCGCTGTCCATGACATAGTGGATGGTTTTGCAGCAGTGTGGTTCCTGAACTGCAGCGGGGTGACAGACAGTCCACATATCCCTATTTTGGCACCAGGTACCTCACCAGAGTACAGTGACAGAAAGCGCTCCCTCCTTATGATTCAACAACCGACTGGTGGTTCACCAAAGACACTTCACTGACATCAGCGTGGGCTGGTCAGTGCATGATGCACTGTCCAGAAAGCTACAAGCAGGGACTCTTCTCCCCGACCAGCAAATGACTGTTAGTGATATTGAAATGCCAGTATGCCGATACTTCCATGGCTCATGAAGCTATACACCCACCACCCCAACAGCACCAAGGAACAATTTAGCTACTAGTTCAACTGGTGCAGAGTGACAGTTGAGTGCAGTTTTGGTAAATTGAAGGAATTGTTTACTCACGAGATTGGATCACAGTGAAAAAAAACATCGCAATGGTTGTAGCTGCCTATTGTGCCCTGCATAGTATCTATGAAGTAAAAGGGGAAAAATTTCACTGGGATGGAGGTGGAGTGACTGTCTACTGAGTTTGAACAGCCAGTCACAAGGGCTATTAGAAGAGCTCACCATGGCTACATGACTCTGGGGGACTTTTAAAGACCACTTTAACAGCAAGCCACAGTGACATGTTGTGGTGTGCTCTGTTCTATCTGGCCCTGCTGTTTGGGGGCCTGTTAGGAATCGTACAGTGCTTGGTGCACTGTCAATGCACCATTAATTTTGCAGTACTTGCTGTACATTTATTAGTGTTTGTCACTGATCCTATGAGTTGTGTCCCACTGTACAGTAACAAATGGGAGCTAGACAGTCTGTAGCATATGTCGTGAACTAATAAAGATTAATTCTTTTCCAAATAGAATTTTATCCGGTCACAAAATTAGTGCAAAGAAAAACTGCACAATTTAAAAGCAAATACATTAAAAACTTAATACATTAATGGAGCAAAACTTAAAGGGAAAGAACTTTCATGTCCATTTTACATACACATACAGCAACCATGGCTCTCACCAGTCGGTGCATACAAGCCAAGGTTGTCCTTAAGGTACCACGGAGTAGAACGGTAGAGATGTGGCGCTTGACGCCATGTGGAACATTGGGAGGGGCTGTAATGGTGTTCTCCGTGGGCTGCAAAGGGAGGGGTCCTGTAGATCCCCAAGAGTCTGCAGAATCTGTTTGCTGCCAGAAAAGCCCCAATGTGTCCTGCTGCATCTGCCTCTCCTTTTCTTGCTGGGACTTGGGCCTCTCTCCCGCTTGCTCTTTCCTTCTCCATGCTGTCTGCAATGTTCACCCTCCAGGCCCTTTGCTCACAGTTTGATGCAGCGCTGGCTTGCAGGATCTCATTGAGCACACCATCCCGAATCCTCCTTCCTCCTCACCTGGCTCAGGTGTTCCACAGGTGTGGAGGGATAAGCCCTCAAGGCCACAATAGCAGCAATTGCAGAAAAAATACAGATACCGCTGTTGATATAGGTCACACCAGAAAGTGAACGAGAAGATTCAGAACTCCCATCTCTTGCTCCCCTGAACAACATGTTTGTGCTTCTTGACATTTTTGCTTTGGCACGCTTGTGCATGGCCCACTCACAGCACCAGCCGTGGTAAGGGAAATGCGGAGGCAACTGCTGGGCTCCGTGAAACTGAGCCCAGAGCCATGGCACTGAATAATGTCCATTTCCACAGATGATGGGGATTTTAGAGGCTCTCTCCTGATGTAACAGACACACAGATCACGGATGTGGCCGGCACCGCAAAGCTGCCCGGGCTGGTGTGCTGCAATGGTGCCTGCAAAAGTTATCGCTGAGTGGAGTGAGGAAGAAATAAGGCTGCCCTCCCTAGGAACCTTTGGGAGACGATTGCACAATACCTCTGAAATGACTCTTTCAGCAATGACTCTCAGGAGGTTCAAGGGACATCCCCGTGCATATAAGCAAACTGCTCCATGTGCCCCACCCTTACTTGACTCTACTGACAAGCAGCTAACAACACTACCTCTTGGCTGTACCATTCCTCTTCCTGCACTAGTAAATTAATGACAAGTCGATAGCTAGGTCTGTTAAGTCGGGAGCACACAATTACTTGCTTACCTATGGCTCCTCCCCCTGCATGGGACTCGCCCATGCTCAACTGCTGAGACTGCAGTGGGATCTCAAATAGGTCTTGGCTCGTGCCTTTGCTGGACGCCCGAAGTTGCATGTCCCCCGACCTCCTCTTCTTCCTCCATCACCTGTCACTGTCACACCAGGGGCCTGTGGGTCAGGCTCCTCAGAGGTATCCATCGTGGCCTGTGGGGGAACTGGGTGGTCTTTGCCGAGTATGGCACGCAGGTCTTTGTGAAAGCAGCAGGTCTGCAGTCTGGCCCTGGATTGACTGTTGGCCTCCCTGGCCTTTGGGTACACCTGTTGCAGTTCTTACCCTTTCACACAGCATTGCTGCTGGTTCCTGTCATACCCCGTCTCCTGCACCCCGAACAATCTGCTCCTGGATGTCCACATTTCTACTGCTGGTCTGTAGCTGGGCTTGCATAGCTGTCTCTCCCCACAGGCCAGGAGATCCAGCATCTCCCGTCTCCTCCAAGCCAGGCTGTCTGGTGTGGGCAGCTGGGCAGCTGCACACAACAATGGAGTGCTGCTAGGTGTGCACGTCAAGCTGGACAACCAAGAGAGAGATTTAAAAATCCAGGGGAATTTGAAGGGAGGACAGGATGGTCGGGCTTCCGGTCTCTGACTCCTGGGCAGTGGAGTTCACCACTGTGACCAAAGCGGTCAGTGTCAGGCATTGTG
The DNA here is from genome assembly GCA_007922155.1 of Mesoclemmys tuberculata. NCBI lineage: Eukaryota > Metazoa > Chordata > Testudines > Chelidae > Mesoclemmys > Mesoclemmys tuberculata. The sequence continues at coordinate 912,700 of ML677084.1, forward strand.
GGACAGCTGGTGGAGGACTGTTAGGGTAGACACAAGTCACGCAGCGTCTACATTCGTGCTGCATCAACCTCTGTACATTGACCATAGCTCAGTGCCTCTTGAGGAGGTGGTGGTACTGCATTGCTGTTAAAAGGGCAGCTACCTCGGTGGGAAACAAACTGAAGAGTACATGCACAACTAGATCCACATAAGCAGCTTAAGAGACCTACCTTTGCAGTGTAAGTGCCGTAGAATCTAGCAGAGTTATGAATTTAAGTTTCCAGGCTCATTTTTTGAAGGTGTTGTGCAGGTTTCCTTCAAGGATGAGGACTGAGAGGTCAGATATGGAAAGTGCTTTGTGAAAGGCAAACACCCACTGTTTTGGTCTTACTTTTCTGTGCAAGTTCATTAAGCAGTGTAGTGATTGTCTGGCTCCATCCACACTGGTGTTATCGGGGTTACTGATGCACAGGATGAGGCACACCACAGGTTGTGATAGGCACATGTAGGACCCCTAGATCCTAAAAAGTGTTATGGCGGTGGAGGTGGGGTAAACTGATCATCTTAACATTGGAGATATGTCTGCAGGCTTTGCATCCGTTGTTCTGCCAGGGTCTGGTGCCTCTGAGCTGGTGGGTCCTGGTCTGTGGGGAGCTTGCTTGTGATACTGCCAAGGCATTAATTGCCCACTTCATTTAAAGTGCTTTCTTTGTTTTAACCTCTTATGCTTAATCTGTCCCACCTTGTATTTAGCCGTGACACTCTACTTACCTTCCCCAGAACAGAAGCGCTCTGTGTAGCTCAAAAACGTGTCTCTTCCACCCGTAGAAGTTGGTCCAGTAAAAGGTCTTACCTCCCCAACCTTGTCCCTCCAATATCCAACCCAGCTAACACAAAATATTGTAACAAGCTAGAGGTGACCTACTGTAACGCCTGAGTGACAGAACAAGGAGTTACTGTGTCCCAGAGCCCACATGAGCACATGCCCCCAATGGTGGGGAGCTAGCCTCAGAGATTTAAGAGCTTTTAAACTGGCAGACAGAGGGAAGGCAGCAGTACCCATTTCCCGGAATCTGACCCTCACAAACCTGATGACGCCAACTTACCAGCACGTCTATCCCGGTGTGAATAACGTTCTTCAGGTAGCCCAACAGCTTGTGAGCTTTCAGCAGGTCTGCACTGGGCGTGTCCTGCAGGGGGCGATATCCCTCCACTGGGTAAGTGCTGGGGTGTTAAGAAAAGCCCACAGCCAGAATGCAAGCTGTTCCCAGACCTGCCCACTGGCTCTGCAAGGAGACTGCCATGTCTGCACTGTGTGATATAGCCCCTATACTCTCTGGGCAGAGCTGAGACTGCACCGTGCTTACAAGTCAGCGTGCCAAGCTGGGAAAAGCCATTCCAAGAGACCACAAGAAAGCACAAGTATTTCCGTCCACGTCCACTGAAATACTGCCAGGACCCTCTTCTCCATCTCAGTGAATGAGGTCGCCTTTGGGATCCTCAGGGCCCTAGAACCGCCCAGCGACGGGCTGCCATTCCCACCCCTCCCACTGATGTGTGAGGCCCCACTTTTGCCATGCCAGGAGATGCATTAGCATGCCCTCAGCCTGGGGTGGAGCGTGGGAAGGGCATGCAGCAAAGGAGCCAACCCCCCAGCCACTTGGGACTTCTACATTAGGACTAAGATACAGTGCAGCCGCCTTGGCGCTCGAGAGCAGTCAGCTTACAGCTGAGGCAGCACTAGACCGAACTGCTTCAGAGGAAGTGCAACACCCGCAGGACAGGAGGAGATGCTGGGGCCTGCAGGCCCTTCGTATTGCCAGCTTCCCAACCAAGGGATGGCTCAGAGCACACCTGCGCCAGCCAAGCGAGGACAGGACTGTGGTATGCACGGTTCGGCCTGCGCACCCAGCACCTGGACCCAGATTGGTCTAGGTGTCGGCTGTTCTCCCCTAGCCTCGCAGGCTCACTGTGAAAGGATATCGGAGTGGGCGGCTGCCGAAGTTAAAAGCCACCGATTCTTTGAAGGAGAGGCTGATTGCGGGGAAGTACGCCATGCCAGCTCCCCTGGTGATGTTATCGAAAGCTGTTCCCAGAGACACTCCATTCCTGAAAGAAGACAGAGCCCCCATGGGGGTTTAAGCAGCTGGAAGAGGTTTCTGGTTCATCTACCTGACACAGAACATGTCTGGAGGAGGCAGCAAGAGACCAGGGATCACACCGCAAGGGAAAGAGATGCACTAGCAGATTCGGAAATCACAAAGCCACCCCAGACTTGTGCTCCAGAATCTCATTCAGATTCTCTGGCCCTTTTAGCACTGAGGTAACCCTGAAAACATGAGCTGAGTGTGACGCAATAGCCTTATCCGAGCCAACAAAGATAACACTCGGGTGTGATTCGCCCTGAGGAGTGGGGAAATCAGATTCCTCAGCCACCGCATCCAACTTTAGCTGTGGAATTCCCCCGGTGCCACCAGGCCACCTGTGTCGTTTCCTGTCCCCTGCCTGGCCGGGACCTGCCTGCAGCTGCCTCGCGCTCCCCAGCTAGCTGGACTCCAGTGCACAGGTCCATGGTGCCAGGCAAGGGGGTCACAGAGGCGAGCCAGGGAGCTGGGAGTGCAGCCTGCACAGGTGCAGGCAAGCTGCTAATGCTGGCTGCAAGCTGCTCCCTCCCCAGCACAGACTGGCGGGTGGGCAGCTGAGCCAGGCTGCTGCCGAGGCCCCTGCAGGCAGCCAGTCAGTCAGAGCCGAGAACCGAGCACCAGAGGATTTTCTCCGGAGCCCTGGCCGTGGGCCTGGGTGGGAACGTGAGGGCTGTCACAGACAGTTCACAGTGCTGTGGAGTTCAGTCCCCTTGTGCTGCACAGTGCTTGTGCCGTGCCACCAGCCCGAGGCCCACCAGTCACAGCCCACGGGTGCCGGGGCCTGGCCTGGAACAGGCATGGGGGGAACACTTTGCTAACCTGTTTCGCAAAGGAGACAAACTGACATGCCAGGGCGAAGGCGACTCCCCCAGCTGCAGCCCAGGGGGGCACTGTGCTCCACCAGACTCCAGCAGGGCCTGATCTGCAGATGATCAGCGCCCCCAAACGCTCATAATCGGCTCCTCCACAGGCTTTACTTCTCAGGGCCAGAAAGAGCCCTGCGCGCGGCCCACTGGGCCAGCAATGCCTTTCCATAGTGCCGCTCCCAACTTTACAGTGGCAGTTCCCAGCAGGAGGAAGCAAACCCTGGTGCCAATGTTACCCTCGTTATTAGGAGCTGTTCCCATTGCGACCCACAAGCTAAGGGCTTGTCCACACGCCTCCCCCACCCACTGTGAACTACAAGGTGTGACCTGCCATGTGCACAGAAGTGCTGTGCTGGACCTGCCTGGGCACTGCTGGGGCAACTAAAAATTACCTGATTCCCATTAACGCAGTCGTTTGAAGAGCACTCCACTCCACTCCCAGGAACTAGGCACCTTGCAGCTCATGCCAGCAGTGTCCACACGGCACAGCCATGGCGCAGCACTTTGGTGCATGCTACAGCTCACACCCCTGCAGTCTGCACAACAGACAGCCTTACAGCACCTGCGCCACGAAGCACCTGCGACAGTCCTTGCAGCGTGTCACATGCCCACACTGGCTGGACTCCCCTGCCCTGCTCTGCCAATCAGCCGGGTGCCTTCAAGCCAAGCCTGGCAGCCCCCAACTTGCCCTGGCGAAAAAGGGGATGAGTGCGCGGCTGGCAGGAGGTGCCCCACACTCACCGGGAACCGGAGTGCAGGCTGTTGCACCAGAGGTGCCCCAGGAGGGGAGCTCATCTTCTCTTTGGGACAGAGCTGCCTGGCCTTGAGTTTAAAGGTGACCCTCAAAGGATTTTTTTTTTAAAATGAGATTATCCATTGGAAAGTAGTAAAAAAGGCACAACGGCCGCCTGAAAGGGTTCCCCCATCTCTCCCCTCCAATGCTGCATGGTTTGGGGGTCTACGAGGGGGATTTGGAGCTCTCACCCTTCAATCCGAAGGCTGGGGGGTAGATCTTTAACAAAGACACCCAGTCACTGAAGGTGAACAGCTGTTCAATTTACAACAGCGTAAGACATAGCTCCCATCCCCTCGCTCACTCGACTTTCGCTCTCTGGCGTCATGCACTGTTATTTCACTAGCTCTCCAGCCCGAGTTTTCCAGGCTAGACATGAATGGAATTTCTCATGGAGAAAAGCAGACAAGAGTATTTCTGAAGACACCTTTCAGGCCTTCTGTAGCCACCAGACAGCACAAAAGACAAGCCCCATTCGCTGTCTGCTTTGCAGCTCCTTTTAACAGGCTGGTTCAAACACTCGCACCCACGTCTAGTCCTCTAGTTTTGTGCCAGCCTTTTAGAAGTTTAAAACCAAGATGTGATGCAGACTCGCCCTTTCCTTCTGCTCCCGCTTGTTTCATGGAATGGGGCAGGGGGCGTTTACAGAAGTGCAATACTGCAGAACTCCACTCAGCACCACGGGCGACTGACCCTCACCTGAGAGCTGGCGAGTCGCATCAGGAGATGGCTTTGGGTCTAGCCTGCCTGGTGGCACTGCCCCCTCCTGCGGGCATAGCCTGAACCCCTGGGTTGCTTTAAGCTGCCTTCACTGCAGAATTAACCTGGCTCCCATGCACACACAACCTCTGACCATGCCGGATAGGGCCATCAACCCTGCCAGCTGGCTCACCAGGGGTGACACACTGAAGCCATGGTGCTGCTGTCACTCAGGCTGGTGACCCACCCAGTCTGCAGTCAGGAAGGAGAGGAGTGCTGCTAGTCCTCCAGTACCTTCCCACAATTCCTCACGTGCCCAGGACAGACAAGTTCTCCCACAATTCATTGCAAAAGAATCACAGAGCAACTCGGATTACTGTCGTGCTAAGAACCACGGGTCAGGAGATACCCCCAGAAGTCCTAGCAACGCACTAGGAGGAGGTCAGCGCCAGCTGAGAAGACCTTGGCAGTGTGGCTGCTCACTCCTGGGCTAGGTTAACCCAAACACCAGTCACCCAAGTCACTTGGCAGTAAAGACATGCCCTGTAAGCCATGTTCAGAAGCAAACCCTGGGACTATTGGGAGCCAGGGAGGAAGGATACGCTGCTCCTTTGGCCAAGGCCTAGCCATGGGAGTACAATATTCCAGGTGGCTGCCAGGAGCAGCTCAACAAAACCCTGCCCGCATCTGCTGAGAACAGAGGAAGAGGAACATTTACACTAAGCAAGGCTAGTGAACACAGCAGGGAACCCTGCAAAGATGCTTACAGGCAGAAAGCAATGGTGCCCTCATCCAGGTCTATCAGACAGCTGACGATGTCTCCTGCTGCCCAGGACTGCACAAAAAGAAGGAAAAGGTTTAGAGACACATCCAGGTGTTCAACCAGCTTCCCATGGGATATTCTCAAACCAGAGCAGTGGCCAGACACCCAACCCAGACCCCTTGGACTGGGACAAGAAGAACTGGCCAAAACACGGGATTTTCGGTTCTTGGGAAAACACTGCAGTTTTGAATTATGGTTTCATTACGAAAAGGAATTAATTCCCGTTGTTATAAACGCCCCATGAACCAGAAACCTGCCCGCCCTCTCCCGCCATTCATTTCAGTAATAGACCAAACATTTCAGTTTCCAAAACAAAATGCGAATGCGAAATGTTCCTGTCCGCTCAGGGAGCCAGCTGACCAAGTCTGGAAGCCTGGGGTCCCTGGCCCAGGGCAGTCCACATCCACATGGCAGTGCTGTCACAGACCTCAAGGGAGCCTCAGGACGTCCAAGCTCCCGGTTTCTCAGCAGGCAATTTGGGAAGCCCTGCAAGTCCAGGCTCAAGCCAGGGGCCTTCGGGCTTCCAGGGCCCCTGCTGCGGAGCCTGGAGCTACACCTCAGTTAGACTGAGGGCTCCCAGCTCCACACACAGCAGGGGCCCTGGAAGCCCTGCCATGGCCAGGCTGCCCCAGAGCCAGACACCATGGCAAACTGGGGTCCCTGGCCTCACAGCAGCCTGTACAGGGGGACACACTGCCTCCTAGAGCTGATGGGGAAGGCCTAGTGCCCAGGCACTATGCCTTAACAGCCCCTGAAAAAGCTTTTTGTCAATTCGCTTGCAGAAAATGAAGCTGACAAGAGCCTTCCAAAGACAAGACACCTACCACCTGTGGGTGAAGATTTGCCACAAAGCCACTGTTCTGTATCTGACCCCTCAGCCCTCGTTCCCAAAGGAAGCCTGCACAACTCCTTCAAAAGATGAGCCTGGGAGCTGAAATTCATAGCTTTGCTAGACACTTAGGCCTGGTCTACGCTAGAGAGTTTTGTGGACAAAAGTCATTTTTTGTTGGCAAAACAATCCTGGTGTGCACACTGCAAGGATCCTTCTGTCAATAAAACTGCCGTGTGGTCAACAAAATAAAACCACCTCAACGAGAGGCGTAGAGCTTTTGGCGACAATGTTTTAGCGACAAAGCGGCATGTAGACATTGCGGCATGTTTCTGTCATGGTAAATGGCCTCCGGAAATGTCCCACAATGCCAATACTGACCACTCGGGACATTCGCTTGCACTCCACTGCTCTGCAGCACCCGCCCCTCCCTGCGGAAAGTTGTGGGACATTTTGAAATTGTTATTCCACTTCCTGCTTGGTCGAGGTGGAGCTTGCATCTCACCGTCCCAGCTGACCATGGCAGCTCCATGCAGCAAATGCTCTCCTGCTTGAAGCACACTGGAACTGCCGGAGCTGAGCAGCATTCTGCCATGCAGTCCCAGCTCCACTCTAGCTGAAGGAACTTTGATACCTACGGCCAGATTTCTCGTGCCACAGCGGAGAAGGGCGATGAGCAGGACACGCTGCAATGCTGAGCTAAAAGGAGCTGCGGCAGAGCTACCACAAGGCAGGAGGGTAAATAGTTGCTCTGGTGCGGAGCCAATGAGCTGCTGCTTCTACAAAGAGCTGGACTCCATCCTCAGCGGCAACCCCACCTCCAGCCCCAAGACACCCGTAGACACCTCTGCAGCCCCAGGGCCACCGTGTACTGGACTGAACCCCGACGAAGAGGTCATCGACGAGAAAGTGGAGCTGGAGGATGACCCAGAGGTGGGGAACAGTTCGAGGCTGGGAGTCAGGAGCTGTTCTCGACCCCAGAAGGCTACAGCCAGCCCCAGCCCTTCAGCTCAGGCGCTCGTGAGGCAGAAAAGGAGAGTTTTGGTAAGTGTTTGGGAGCTGGTGCTGCTTGTACACTGGAGGCAGGGGGCTCCTGAGCTTGGGCTAAAACATACATGGAGTTGAAGGACTAGAAATGCACAGGAGTAGCTGTGTTTGCACGTGCTTTCCCGTTCCCTTGCGCCTCCAGGCTGAGAAGCACACTGATGATGTGTGACCTCTAGGAAACTTTCTTGGAGGTACTCCCCGATTCCCTGCCTCAGATTCCTGGCCAGAGCAGCTGTTTCTGTCCCCATTGTAGGTCACTTTCCCACGCCAACTGGCAATCACGTAAGTGGGGACCAAAGCAGCACACAGTCGTGCAGCACAGGGACCTGGTTTGAAGCTGCTCACGTGGAGGGGATGCAGCCTGGCATCCTTGCTAACTCTAAAGAACAAGATATCTGCTTCTATGGCCCCGTCTGTGGAGAATGGTGGCACAATTTCACATTTGTTTTCCCTTTGTACCTGCATTTATGCCCCAAGCGAGCACCCACCCAGAGCTTAGACCTACTTGGATGGTCTCCCCCCACCTGCACAACTCGCCATTCCCAGGCTAATCAAGGAGCTTTACTCTGCGCAGGAGGACAGTGAGAACGGGCTGTGTTTCAGTGATTCATGCGTACTGTTAGGACACTCACAACAATGGTTTTGTTCATTGTTTCTTGTTCTTATACAGATGTGACCTTCACAGCTAAGGCCCTTATGCCAGCAGACTGCCTATAACTGATAAAGAAGCGACCCTGGAGAAGCAAGGAGGAGATGTTCCAGGAATTCCTCCTGTCCTCTAAGGCATCCAAGAGAGAGAAAAGGGCATGGAGACAATGGATGTCAGAATTTCAGCAGATGGACAGAAAGAAATGGAAGGAAAACCAGGAGAGAATTTTAGCTGGCCATGAGCGCATGATCAAGGCCATGGAGGAGCAGACAGAGCTTCTAAAGACAATAATGTCATTGCAGACACAATTCATGCAAGCTAAACACCCCCTTCACTCGCAACAGAACTTCTTTCACTGCACTCACAACTCCCCCTACACATTCCTACCAAAGTCACAGGCCATCTCGCTACCCCCTTCATTCTAGCCCCTCAGACAACTATGAGAACGACAGCTGGACTTCCACACAGCTGTCATAGGTGCCACTGCCACCCACTTTCTCCCCTCTGGGATTTAGTGGTCTCGTGTGATATTTTGTGTTTGATGATAAATGTAAGCTCTCAAAGCAAGAAGCACTCTTTATTTATGTGTTGAACATGACATGCACACCTACCACTGACACACGTACGGCTGTATAGTGGTCATAGAATGCCACAGCGCAGTTTCAAAAACACCTGATGGGTTCTCATTGTCAAAACGGGCCCTCAGTGCCTCCCTTATGCGTATGGCCCCCGTTGTGCCCCTCTAATACCCCTCGCATCTGGCTGCTCATATTCAGACGCAAGTCGATCCCACTCTGCGGTCCACCCAGGGGCAAATGTCTCACCCTTAGCATCACATAGATTATGAAGCGCATAGCATGCAGCTATAACCACAGGAATATTGTCCTCCTTTAAATCCAGCCTGCCATAAAGGCATCTCCAGCGCACCTTTAACCTGCCAGGTGCACATTCAAAAGTACTTTGGCACCTGCTCAGCCTGTTATTGAAGCGCTACTTGCTGCTGTCCAGGTTGCCTGTGTAAGGTTTCATGAGCCATGGCATCAGTGGGTAGGCTGGGTCTCCTGGGATCACCATGGGCATCTCAACATCCCCTATTGGAATCTTTTCATCTGGAAAAAATGTCCATGCTTGAAGCTTCCGGTACAGGCCAGTGTTCCTGAAGATACAAGCATCACGCACCTTTCCCGACCAACCCACGTTAATATCAGTGAAACGCCCACGGTGATGCACGAGTGCCTGCAGTACCATAGAGAAGTACCCCTTTCTACTGATATACTCCATCACAAGATGGTCCAGTGCCAAAATTGGGACATGCGTGCCATTAATCGCCTCGCCACCCTTAGGGAATCCCATTGCTGTGAATCCATCCACTATTTCATTCACGTTGTCCAGAGTCACAGTCCTTCGCAGCGGAATGCCACTAATGGCCCTGCACACTTGTGATAACACAGCTCCAACAGTGGACTTGCCGACTCCAAACTGTTTAGTGACTGACCAGTAGCAGTCTGGAGCTGCCAGCTTCCACACGGTGATTGCCACGCGCTTCTCCACAGAGGTGGCAGCTCTCATTCTGGTGTCCCTGCGCTGCAGGACAAGGGCCAGCTCTGCACAGAGCTCCATGAAGGTGGCTTTGTGTATTCAAAAGTTCTGTAGCCACTGTTCATCATCCCAGACCTGCAGAACAATGTGATCCCACCACTCAGTGCTCGTCTCACATGCCCAGAAGCATCAGTTCATCGTGTGCAGATACTCCGTGAATGATAACAGTAATGCAGTGCTGCTTGTCTGCATGTCACTCAGCAGGTCAGGCTCTTCGGATTCCTGTTCCGATTTGGAGCTCACGATGTACTGCGCGACCCGTCGTGATGTGTTCAGAACGTTGAAAGCAACAGTGGAGAGTAATGCGGGACTCATCTTCTTAGACAGAGATGGCAGGCGTGCAGTAAATAGCGGGGAGCCATTGAAAAAATGGCACAAGTCGCTACCAGCAACGCAATGAATGACGACACGGAAACGCAATGCACCACGGGGCATTGAACCAGCACCCATACTGCTCCATGCGCCTCTCCCCCATCCTAGAATTCCTAGCAGCAGAAGCTGCCAAGTTGCATGGTGAGATAGCTGCCCACGATACACTGCTCTCCTTGTCGATACTTCAGCAGCAAGTGTGGACGCATTTTTGCAACAAAACGAGTGCTGTGCAGACGGGCGCAAGCGCTATAATTATAGCACTTTTTATCACTGAAAAAACTACAGTTGACAAAGCTTTCTAGTGTAGACAAGGCCTAAGAATCATGGACTGAATAGAGACCCTAATGCAATAAGCCATAAAGTCAATCTATAACCCACTAATAACCCCTACCCCCTTCCTTTCTTCCTTATGAATAGAGGGGTGTTAACAAGCCACTTAACCTTGACAGGTCCCTTGAAATGTGTTAAACTACTTATGCTAAATAATCTGCTCCACCTTGTATTAAGCTGTGACACTCAGTAAGTTTCCTAGACCTGAAGAAGAGCTCTGTGTGGCTCAAAAGCTTGTCTCCCCAACAGAAGTTGTCCAGTCAGAGATACGATCTCACCCACCACGTCCCTCTAAGAGCCTTCTGGGCAGGCGCAGCCAGGCAGCACTCATTTTGGTTCGCCTGACAGAAATCAGACGTTTCCCAGGGAAGACGTCAGTTTTGCAAAGAGGGCACTTTTGGTTGTTTTCCAATAACACTTTTTTGACCAGATCCATCGAGAAAAGCAAGGGACAGCTCCTTCCCAAGGAGTACAAGCAGCATGGTCAGCCACCTCTGGACAGTTGTGCACACAACTCTCAAAGGCTGGCAGTCACTAGGGTTGCGCCTAGGACCATGGCTGTAACAAACCCACAAACCCAACAGAATTAGCCCCAGGCAGCAGCAGCACTTAACAAGGAGCAAAACAAACAGAGCCCTGCGGAGAGCAGTGAGCAGGCTAAGCTGGGTTCGGTCCCATCAGCAGCTCCTCGATGGCGAGCTGAGCAAGAGGAACAAGCAACCATGGCTGAATACACAGGTGCTGTCATGGGGCAGTACGCTACCAGGGGTGTAGGTCAGTGATCGGCCGGCTCCTTTCCCCCAAGAGCCCACCTGGGGCTGGTGGCTTGTTTTGCCAGACTGCTGAAGAGTGTTCTACAAAGTTCAGAAAAGAGCCTTGATAATATGGGGAGCAAAGGGGGCCACCTGCTTCCTTCCCTTTTAAAGCAAACAAGGCTCTGATAGTTCTTCTTGCCCCCAGCCCTCCCCAAAGGAAAGGGCAGCTTGAATTCACCAAGAGCACAATGGGCTATGCGTGGTTTGAGAGCAGCACTGCCTCTCTGGGCTCTGCTGGCCACTGCACATTGTCCCGCAGAGCCAGCTCCAAGTCACTGCCGGATGCCACTTAAGTCTTCTTCAGAGGCTGTCACTGCAGCTGGGGAAGGCTGGGCCCCGAAGACACAGTGCTTCACCAGCGAGCTAACCTGTGGCCTGGTGGGAAGGCCCAGGAGCAAAGGAGAGCTCCATCTGCGAAGCGAGAGAGCAGGCACTTACTTTACCATAGTTGGTGGTGGTGACGTTCCACTTGCGCACCCGGTTTCCATCGTATGCATACGAATCCGGAGTGTCTCCAACCCCCTCCTGCACAGGGAAGAGGCCAAGAGGAGAGTCGAGAAGACTGAGCGCAAGGAGCTCGGCCCAAGCACTTCACACCCAGAGCAGCAGCCGCTTCAATAGGAGCGAAGCTCCAGGGCAGAGAGAACAGGCTTCTGGGCACTCAGCCACAGGCACTCTGCTGCGGGAGGAGGAGAGCTGGACCGTAGGTCTAGTAGTTCACACGCACGTCCCCACAGCTGTGGCCTAACACCGAGAGTGACCTGTGATCCTCCCGGGGCAGCAGATCGCCCTCTGCACTCCCATAGCGCCTGCAAAGATCCTGTCACTCCGTGGCGCTTGCACTCCAGCTTCTTCTGCCTTTTTACAAAGCACCCCCCCCCAATGCCCGTTAACCCAAACAAGAGAACAGGGGCAAACTCTAGCCAGCCTGACACTGCCAGCTGCTCCCCACCCCCCCTTTGGCCAATCACACATCACCACTCAGGGACAAACTGAAAACAGGCAGGCCAGGCTCCAAGTGAAACAAACAGGCCCTGCTTCTGCCAGCCTGAGAAGCCAACGGGCACTGCATGGCAAGACCCACATTGATGCTACCACTATTCCCGTCAGTTCTGTGCATGGCGCTCACAGGATGTCAGAGGAGAGCAGCAAGGAAGTGCCCTGAGACGCAGCATTTGCTGTCCCGTTGCGTCCCCAGCAGGGGCACAGAACACACTTCAGGGATTCGGCGGGCGCCCGCACTGCACCCATCCCGCAAATGCAGCAGGAACAGCTTTTAGGAGCAGGGTTGTATTATGTCAGGAAGCTCAGACAGTGACACTGCGCACGTGCTGGGAAAGATGGAGAGCAGAAAGACCACAGAAGGCTCTGCCCTGGCCTGCATGCTGAGGCGAGGGAACAAGCGGCAGGGCAGCCCAGTATGTGCTGCGCAGTTACCGTACCTCCTGATTAAACCTGCAGTTGAGAGTGCACCAGCCGATCTGCATGAGCCCCTGGGAGGAGATGAGCACTTCGTAGATCCATTTCCCTGGGAGCGAGAGGGGAAAAACAGGGGTGACAAGAGCCAGACAGCACAACTCAGAGCCCAATGGTACTGAACAGCAGTGAGCTACGCTGCCATCGCAGGAGAGGTTGTGATGCCCAGGGGAGCCCAACCCCCTCTACCAACTCCTCCAACTTGGTATCAGACATTGGCGTCCCGGCCCCTCTCCTACACACCCCAGACACTAGTGCAAGGATTGGGGTTTTAAAGGCAGCTCTCCAGCTGTGTACTACACAAAGCCGCTACTCCTTGCTGCCTTGATGAGCCCTCTACCCCCCATCCACTCACCGCCCTTACCTTTATACACGCAGGTCGTGGCCCTGATGGAGCCAAAGTTGCTGTGGCCAATCACCTGAGCCAACGAACAAACAAAGGAGACTGTTACAGCTGAGGCAGGTGCCCCCCACCCAGGCCCGTCACCAGCACTTCCCACCACATGCAGCCCAAGTTACAGGGGAGAACTTTCCATCGTAAGTCAGGGAGACAAGCTGCTATCAAAGGCAGCATATCAATTCCCAGGATCTCAGAGACAGACTCACTGAGGGGCCTCACCAGCAATCAGTCTGGAGCCACCTAGCCAGCGTATGTCCCACAGTGCACAGTGTGTTAAATACCCTGGGGGCTGAGTAGCGGCTCCGCAGCAGCAGCCAGGTCCTAAGGCAGGGAGATGCCAATTGCTGCAGGGGCTGCAGAGAGTGCAAGAGGAGCAGGGAAGATGTCTGGCTGGATCCTAGACAAGCCAGATGACACCAAGATGAAGCCACAGTCAGAGCCAGCCTGGAGACAAGGACTACTGGGTATTTACTATGGTCCCCCCTGGTTTCTTTCTGGACACTGAGGAATGACAAGCCGTGCTCCAGATTTCAGGGCAGACAAGGAGACAGGGGTCAGACAATGACAGGCAAATTACACACAGGTCAGTTTGATTTGACTGGACAACGAGTCCTAGATCCAGAGGAGGAGGGAGATGGGGCAGTGGTGGGAGAGGCAGGAGGGACCAAGGGAAAGGACAACAAGAGATTGAGATAGAGGGTGTAGGCACCAGGCCTAGGTAAAGAGGCAGTGGGGTGGGGCCACTGAGGCAGGTGGAAAGTGGTGATGTGGAGAAGGGGCTAGATCCCAGTGGACTGTGTCGCTTCGCTCTGTCAATGAGTGTTGGGGGAGCAGAAGCTGCAGTAAGCGGAAGCAGCAGGGCTCAATGGGGGGCAGGTGGTGGCAGAGAGGGGGGCTGTATGGCCAGAGGGATAGTGCGTGTGAAGGAGGAGAGAACGAGTCAGTGCAGCGATGGGGGTTCTCGCAGGACCATGGCAGGAGCAGAGGGCAAAGGTGCTGGGAGCAAGCCAGGAAGTGAGACTGGCAGCAGACTAGTGAGGAGAAGGATGAGGGAGCTGCCCTGCCCCCGCTGACTGGAGACCTCTGGCTCCTCAATCACCCTGCACGCCGCCTTTGATTTGGGTTTGTTGCTCCACTGACTTAGCCTGCCGGGCCCGGGCACCGTGGCAATGCAGCCCCGCGGTGACTTCACAAAGCCCAGTTTAGCACCGCCGCAGAGTCGAACCCCCGGGAGTCAGACTCTGCAATAATACACGAGTGGGAGCAGCTTGCCTGAGGTGCAGGCCTCCTCCTCCTGGAGCATCTATTTCACTCAGGAGTGTTACAGCTTCCAGAGCTTCGCTGACCACCACACCCCCAAATGGTGGCCCCGGGGGAGGAGGAAGGGGACGGGGGCTTGCTTTGAAGAACACATTGCAAGAGGACAACACATGCTTGAAGATAGCCATTCTGCACAGTGCCCCTCGTCACACTCACCCCAAGTAGGTCATCATCAACCAGTAGGAGTCCCTCAAACCCACTGGTGTGGTCCAGCACCACAATAGAGGGACCAAGCCGCCCCTCTACCACCTGATCTGAAATGAGAGTCGCATGAAAGCCAATCAGAGCGGTGGCGAAAGCCATGGGGCATTTGTAGTACAAGAGTCTCATGGGTGCCAGGCTCTAGACTAGGGCAGAGCGCCTGGACTCTGCATCTGAGGAGGAGCAGTAGGACACAGGTATCGGCACCAGATCACCAGCACTTCCAGGAGGGAGCAGGGAAAGGTGAAATGTAAAGGGAAGTCTGAGGGCAATGCATGACGGCTTAGGTCAGCAGCATCCAAGTCACCCTCCAAGTCTCACATAGCACCTGGGACATTTACTGCGACAGTTTCGGCAGTAAGTGGCTTCAGAACAGGCTACAGGCCAGCAGAGCTAAGCCTCAAGCCAAATGCTAGCCCCAACATTCCCATCTAGTGGTAGTGGGCCAGCGACACAGTAGATATGGGCTCACGACTAGAGACATGAAGAGGCAAAGCTTTCACCTCTAACTGGCTGTGCTTTAATGAGCAGAGAAGAACAAATGCCTAAAACCATGGGGGCTGAGGAAGTTCAACAACAGTAGGGCAACGGGCCAGAAGAGAGATCCACGGAGACTATCAACAAGCCTGCATACTCCATGAGAGTGGGACACTCCAGCTATTTTGCAGTGTGAAACCTTAGCAGCAAGGGCTAGCTATACCATTGCTAAGGAGAAGTCTCCAACACACCGGCCCAAACAAGCATTCACTGCAAACTGAGTTTGTCCATTGCTTTGGAGCAAACATCCCACTATCCATTTGGAAACATGGCTGTTAGAATGAAGAACGGAGCCACTGAAGAGCTGCCTACCAGTGCTCAGAATGCCGGAGCGAAAGAGATGAATCACAACATAGGAAAGCAAGAACCAGGCTCATTTAGGAAGCTGTCTCCCACGAGACTGCTTCGTCTCCCAGTAAGGCACACAAGGAAGTACCAAGAGGACCAGACACCTAATATCTCCTACCTCGATTGTCCTCCGCACCACTGTCCTCTGCCAGCAATCGGTCAAGGTGCTCTGGCAGGTTCTGGAACGTCAGCGGCTTCCTGGGAAAGAAGAAGGAAGCCCTTCAGAACTCACATCACCATGGTTTTAAGAGTTCTCGCCTGGGGTGGCTGATAAACCAGAACTCCCTAAACAAGCTATATTACAAAAGGCCTTCAGTTCTTGGTGCTCATCAACAGCTGGGGTCAGAAGCAATCCCATGGAGAGAACTGTGAAACTGGCCAACTGCATTACTGTTACCAGTGCCGAAAGCCTCAGTCATGGACTAGGACTCCATTGTGTCAGGTGCTGTACGCACACAACAAAAGTCCTTGCCCCAGGGAGCTGACAATCTAAGTATAAAACCAGAGATGATGGAGACAGATGGGGAGCTCAAGGAAACAGAGAGACAGTACTGGGCAGCAGGGCCAGAAGCAGTCTTGGGGTACCTGCACCCTAACCACTATCCAGATTTTGAGCTGTCCCAGAACAGTTTTCAGGCGGGCTCTGAAGGGCGATAATGAGATAGCTTTGCAGATGTTTAAGGGGAGCTCCTCCCAAGCACAGGCTAGACCACTACGAGACAGCATAGCAAACTGGAAGGACCGCTTCGACATGGCAAGTTCCATTAGCCAAGAGCTCTGTTTGTCTGCCCCTAAGTTGAGGTGGTAACATACTGGGATCAGGCAACAGCCTTCCACCTCTCAGCTAGAGAGTTACTGCAGAGAAATCTTTTTTGGGTGCTGGCTGGTGAGTCTTGCCCACATGCTCAGGGTTTAGCTGATCGCCATATTTGGGGTCGGGAAGGAATTTTCCTCCGGGGCGGATTGGCAGGGGCCACGGAGGTTTTTCGCCTTCCTCTGCAGCATGGGGCATGGGTCGCTTGCTGGTGGATTCCCTGCAGCTTGAGGTCTTCAAATCTCATTTTTGAGGATTTCAATAACTCAGTCATGGGTTCGGGGTTGTTATAAATGTGTATGGGTAGGGTTTTGTGGCCTGCCTTGTGCGGGAGGTCAGACTAGATGATCATATTGATCCCTTCTGACCTATGAGTCTATGAGTCCAGGGAGGTAGAAAGGAGAAATCCAAACAGAAGCCAGTGTTTGAGACCAACCACCCTTTCCTTGGCTGTCAGCTCCTATGTCCTTAAGGCACCAGTCATCAGACTAAAGAACTGGAGATCTGAAAGTGACAAGCTGGTGCAAATGGAATATTCCAAGGCATGCTGGCTGGGAAGTTTGTGGCAAAGTAACGCGAGACAGTCCTCCCTCCTCCCCCCATAACCTCAGCTTCCCAACAGCCAAGAGGGCCCAGCGTTATTTTTAGTGGTGATGACAGCTCAGATGTGAGCTCAGAATCTAAGCATAGTGAGTGGAATGTGACCAACAGCTTTTTAAACACAAACAGCCTGAAAGAGGAACATGTCTCCAGAGGGACATGTCACAGCATTCCAACAGCACCTGAGCGCACCCCAAGCCTACATGCACTCTGGTGGCAAAGCTGAATGCAAAAATTCAGCAACAGAGGCCCCAGGATTCTAACCCGCCAAATGGGAAGCAGAGTGGAAAGCATAAAAAGAAATTCAATGCCACAGCGTGGTGTCTAGCTTGACTTTTGTCCTGCACTAGCAGGTTCCTTCAGATGACACCTAGTAATAAAAACGCCAACATACTGCGCTCCAAAACTGAGACAACAGAAGGTACATTCCTGTCATAGGACGTGTCATTGTATTAAGCATAACAATAGCAGCATTGTGTCTAATTTAGAGAGCACTGAAGGCCCAAATGCTCACACAACATTTCTGCAGTATTTGCATCTGCATAAGCAAATCGGGAAAGCGTGTGCACAACTGCTCAGGTAGATGCGTAGCTGGCCTTACATACATGCAATCACCACATTTACTGTATGTCTGAAAGCAAGTTAGGCCTGCAATTATACGTGCACAATTCTAACAGTCAGGCACTGGAAGCCTAACTGTGAGACCAAGAAGTCACTTCTGCAATACAATACACTTCCACTGGCTTGTTTTTCCTAATGCCAGCATCACAGTGCGGCTTTGTTACCAAGTGACTCTGGACAGGGTCTCCCAGTCAGACACATCATTGCACACACGGAAGAAGGGGGGTGCGGTTTCAGAAGGTGACCCGTACCTGTGAGCAGCTGCAGGCTGGTTGCCATCCACGCGGGGGAAGATGTGGTGCAGATAGTCATTCAGCAGCTTGCTGTTCACTATCCCTGCAGCAAACAGCAAAAGAAAGATAAGCAGAAAAGGCAGCTTCAGGAAGACATTAATCTGCTGACCATCTTTAGTAGGGGCATCAGATGTTCTCTTTGCAAATCATGGACTTCACAGCAAGGGCCCATGTTGATCTGAGCAGCCTCACCGCACTGAGGAGAGGGTATAGACAGTGCCCCATCTATTCACCTGGAGCTCCATCCTGCAGTCAACTGGAATTTCTGCACACCCAGAACAGGAAGTTTTTAATCAAATTCAGTGTGACCGTGAGTAATCTGATCAGTTGTAACTCCTGACTTTATTTAACGCTTTATTTAACGTCAGACTTTATTTAACGCTGTCCCTGTGTTCTCAGCTTTTACACGTTTCTGTACTGCAGCAGCCGTATAGCGCACAAACTGTTGGAAGGTAAGGGGGCTGGCAGCTTCAGTCCCCCAGGTCTAATCAAATCCCCTGCCAGATCTCCCTGGAACACTGAGTTTCAGCACTTCCTGCAGGGACAAGCTGTCCTCACACCGTTCATATCCTTCCCAATTCTTCTGAGGGGCACAGCAGTGGGAAGATCCTGCGGTCATCCCTAATGAAAGCCTACTTGGCTGAAGCTACAGATCATTCAGCATCCCTAAGAGCCAGCAGTCAAACTGACTTAAGGACAGTTTCTTTCTAGAGGAAGAACAAAAATGAAGTGAGCCTGGCTCATAAGACCATGACCCTCCTTGGCCCCTCTCAGGCCTTGTCTATCTGGACTTTTAGTGCCTGGTAGCAGGGTCCACACAGCAAGTTAGTGCTTGCTGTACATTCCCAGGTCAGCTTGTCACATGTTATCTCGCCATATGGACATGCCCTTACACTCCACGTCATGCCAGGAAAATCATTTTCATGACACCGAGGGCAGGTCTACACTTACCTGGAAATTCGGTGGCAGTTGACAGGAGTTACACAAGCTACACAGAGTAGCTTGTGTAACTCCTGTCAACTTTGTAATTCCTCTTCTACATGGTGTCTTCCCTTCGCTGCACAGATGGGAAATGCGTTCCCATCGATGCAGCGCTACACCACCTGAGGGGGTGGTTTTATTGCAATGACTTACGGATTGATTGAGCAGGTCTTCACTGACGGCTCAATCAATCTGGACTGATCGATCTGACGGCGGCCAACTTGCCACCATCAGAAAAGACATACCCTGACACAGCTTCTTACTCCACGGGCACTGATGCTACAGCTGGAAATATTGGACTCATGGTCTCAGAAAGGAGCATCTTCCACCAAGCACATGACACTCATTCAGCCATGGAAGAGGAGATCCTAGTGGATATTTAAGCAGCCCAGAAAGGGGTTCAGCTGAAAACTACCAACCCCACCAGCCTCAAAGTGCTGCACAGCCAACTCCCCACATTAGAAGGGGCGAGAACAAGGAGCCACAAGCATCACATTTTTGCCTCAGGTAGAGGAGGTGCGTGCAGAAGAAAGGCCACTGTAGCAAGGGAGTCTCGGGCAGAGACAAGAAGGAGAAGTCCTTAGAGCAGGGAGGAGGGCCCTCCAGGAGGGACAGAACCCTTCTGGGCTCTTAGGAATGGTTTAGGCCTTGTCTGTCCTGGAGTTTTGTCCAACCAAAGCCCCCAGTGTAGCTGCACTGGGGCAACCCCCTCGCACAAGCAAGTTAACCACAGTTGGCACCAGTACAGCTCCTCCCTGCCTGAAAGGGAGTAAAGCTGCCCCAGTGCAAACTGTGGCTGCCCTTGGCACCCTGGGGGGGTTGGCAGTGGAAGAGGGGAAAATCCCCAGCACAGACTAGAAACGGCTAATGGGCTCTTGTGAAGAGCTCAGCCTAAGAAACAGTTGTGCCCTCCCCACCATCAACTGGCACCTACACACTATGCAAGAGCACCTACCTGTGACCTTGGGCTTCTCCGGCTCAGTGCTCAGCCTGTAGTTCCGCCGGGAAAAGGCTGTCCCAGCACCTCTGGATGTCATTCTTCAAAGCTGTGTGAACCACCACCAAGCCCACAGCTGAAACAAGGAGGCATAACAGTCTCATTGGGAGCAAGGAGACTTAGTGGTGAGAAAGGCCCTGCCCTTAGCGCTTGCCCATCATTCTGAATCAGAGAGGTGCACAGGTGTCATTTCGGTTTCCCTGGCTTGAGAAGTGCCCAACATGACACTGAATGGGTATGAGCCAGACAATTACCGGGGTCCCTGCCCCAAGAGCTTGCCATACAAACATCCCGGGCTCGGGGTGGGGAGACAAGGCCCTCACAACACACAGTCATTCAGCAGTTCCCAGCACCTGTCCCAGGTCACGCGACTCCGTGCCTGCGCACACCAGGCCCTCCACCTCCTTTCAACCACACACAGCTCGACACCGGCCAAAGAGCTCCGGCTCCCCACACAGCTTCAGCCCGAGCCACTGCGCAGAACCTGGGCGGCAGCAGTGGACAGCATATAGACGCACCTCACTGGAGAAGGGGGTCAGGGACAGCCCCAACCTAGCAGTTCCAACACTCATCCTGACCATACCCCACATGCCCGCTGAGCTAGGAATATACCCACGTCTCATTCATCTTCAGTGTGACCGTTTGTGCAAGAGGAAAGTGCCTTGGTCAGTGATGGGGGAAGGCAGAGAGAGGCCTGAACTGGACAAAAGCAGAACACCATTGGTTACAAAGCAGAGGAGCCCAGGGCCCACGGGGTTTTACAGGGACAGCAACTGATTTGGCTGGAAGCAAATGAGCTACACTGAAGCACCTCTCACCTGGGAACTGAGCAAGGAGGTGAGATGGAGAGAGACAGAGCTTGCACAATGGTGTTCATGACAGCTTGGCTGGGCTCTGGCTAACCAGAATGGATTTGGGCTGCGCTCAACCTTCAGTTCTCCGGGCTACCCTAAGGACTTCCTACACAGTGTTCCAGTTGATTAATAAACCCAACTGTTTTGACAACGGTCTTAGAGAGTCACTGCAAGTGTTTGGTGAGGCACATTGGTCTCTGAAGAGTCCATCTCGGCTGGACTCACTTAAACAGAGCTCATGGGATGAGGTAGGAGGGCTGGAGCCCCAGTTCGGTCTAAGGAGAATCACTTCCCTCGATTTCCTGGCAATGCTCCTACTAATGCAGCCCAATATGCCATTAGCCTTCTTGGCAATAAGGGGACATGGTTGACTCACGTCCACCTTCTTGTCCACTGTAACCCCCAGGTTCTTTTCTGCAGAACTGCTGCCTAGCCCGGCAGTCCCCAGTCTGTAGCTGTACATAGGATTCTTCCATCCTGAGTGAAGGACTCTGCACTTGTCCTTGTTGAACCTCATCAGATTTCTTTTGGCCCAATCCTCCCATTTGTCTAGGTCACTCTGTATCCTATCCCTACCCTCCAGCATATCTACCACTCCCCCCAGCTTTGTGTCACCCACAAACTTGCTGAGGGTGCAATCCACCCCATCCTCCAGATCATTAATGAAGATGTCGAACAAAACTGGCCCCAGGACTGACCCCTGGGACACTAGGGACGTGTTTATTCCCCCTTATTTGGCACTAGTGATCTCCAGCGAGGATGAGGAACCATCAGCTCGTCTTACCTCTGTTTTGTCCCTCACCTCATGAGACCAGTTTTTTCAACTAGAGGATCAGAGCAGACAGTTCTGAGTTCAGCCCATTCTACTGTCCCTACTGCCACTTCTATAACAGCCATTAACAAAAACGGCATTTCAAAGGGATTAAGACTTGGTGCATGTCATATCACCCCACTGCAAACCCTAAAAAACAAGTTATGGAACAGCTCTTATCTGGACTCAACTACCCATGTAACACCACTTCCAGAGACAGCAACAGGCTCCATGCCACTCTGAGCCTCCTACTGCCTCCAAATAAGGAAACATGCTGTGCACAGCACACTCTCCTCACCTCCCTCACAGGACACAGCAAAGCCTGGCCTACCAGCTCAGCAGCAGCAGCCAATACTCAGGGCTGACGCTGAGGTACTTCACAGGCTGACCACGCTGCTCCTTCTGTGTTTGTGGGGGATGGGACAGTTGCAATGAAGGTTCTGCTCCCTGCTGTGGGGTGGGCACAGGGGACGGCATCCCTTTCTTCCACTAACGACAGGTGTTACCGTGAAACCCACCCTAATCTAGGTGCCACACATTTCCGTGGCTTTTATCACACGCTGGCTCTGCGAAACCACCAGAGGCTTTAGGGAACCAGAGGCCATTTCTCCCGAGGACAGCCTACAGCTTCACCCCTCTTGGGCACAAAGCAAGTGGTGGCCCCCGCACCACTTAAACTGCAGCCATTTTGACTAAGGTCACAAGCGACTTCACTTGCACGGCGAGTAACACGAAGGGACACCCAGGGGCAGCGCCTAGCAAGGCATGGGAGCTGCAGCTTCCAGCCCTGATCGCGGGGACGCCGGCTGCCCTGTCTGTTAGCGAGATAGCGAAACACGCAGACTCGGGACCTCGCACCCAGTCTCCAGGCCCCAGAGCCCGGCCCTAGACTGACAGGGGCGGCCCCGCCTCTGCCCAGCCACGGATCCCGGCTGGAAGCCAAGACCCTGCAGCCCGCGGGGACTCGAGACGCTCGGCGCGGGGCTGGCGCTCCCCGCACGGGCTGCTCAGCCCCGCCTGCACCGCGCTCAGCCCGCGGACGCGGCCCCACTCGGCCGGGCGCGGCCCCAGGGAAGGCGCGTGCGACGGCCGCGGGCAGAGGCTGGCCACAGGCCGGGTGTCCCGGGCCAGGCTGGCGGGAGGCGCCGGCGGGGCGGGTCACCCCTTCCCAGCGCAGGGCCGGACACCCCCCCGCGCGGCCGGCCGGACACACGCCCCCCCCCGCGCGGCCCCCCAGGGGACGCCTCTGGCCCGGGGCCCGGCCCGGCTCACGGCCCGGCGATGCGCGGCGCAGGCCCGGCCCGGCGAGGAGCGGGACCGGGGCACACGGGGGAGGGCGCTCGCCCGCCGCGGACACGACACCGGGCGCGGGCGCGGGCCCGGGCCCGGCCGCCCGCGCCGCTCCCGGCCGCGGACACTCACCCCGGCAGGCACAACGGCCCCGGCTACGGCGTCCCGCCAGGGACACTCGCGGCTGCCGCCGGGGCGGGGCCGTGGCACAGGCTCCGCCCACCTGCGCGGATGGGCGGAGCCGGCGGCTCCCCGCGGGCCGAGCGGCGGGGGGGAGGTGGTGCAGCGCCCCCTGCTGGGCGCGCTGCGCCCCCGCCCCGGCTGCTGCGGGCAAAGCCCCCGTCTGCGTGTCGTTCCCGGGCTAGACCGGCCCCCGCGCCCGGAGTGCAGCCCAGGGATCCGCTGGGATCCGCCCCGGGCCTCGCCCCGAGCCTGGCCCGATGGCCGGGCTTGCAGGGACAGTCCCCGTACCTGGGGCTCCGTCTTGCCGAGGCGCCGATTACCCCCTGGGGCCCTGCCCCATGCCTCTTGCTCTGGGGTCACCTCCGGCAGCACTGGTGTCGGGGAGCCGGCCAGAGCCAGTGTCAAGGCTGCGGCCGCTGGTGGTGGTGGGTGAAGGGACGGGCTGGGCGGGGAGCCATGCTCTAGAGCCCTGGTCGCAGCCGGGGATAGGCCTGCCCCTGGGGCACGCAGAGGTCTTCCCGGTTCGTCAGCTCAGCCAGAGATTTGCCTCATTTACAACAGGCTACATGAAAAGCAGAGCAGAGTCAGTACAAACTAAACTTTCCTACAGTGACTGGTTTATAGGGCTCTGTCCGCTACACCCTGCATTGTAGGTAAATATGGATATTCTGTGCAGTAAAAATGAGAGCCATCTTTCAGTACCAGCGCACTGATGCTTTTGTATTTTGATGTCTGATTTTGTCGGCAAGTAGCTTTTAAGTGAGGAGCAACTTGGGGTACGCAAGACAAATCAGCCTCTGGAAAGAGGTACAGGCATCTGGCAGGTTGAGAGAGCCGCTGCCGGATCTCTACGGTGATGGGTCCAGGGCTCCAGCCATGGAAAGCTCACTGAGAGCCCAACTCACCATTGAGACGTAGCCAAGAGCATCGGCCTAGCTCTCCAGATAGGTAGGAACCCCCAGCCAGGCCAGACCTGCATGATGTGGGTCATAGCATCACTCTGTCGCCCAGCCCCACCAGGAGATCCAGCCCCACAGGCCTCCTGCCCAGTCCTGAAGAGTCACCAGGCATCCAGTTTTCGAGCCCCACTGAGTCCCTCCTGTCACTCCCCCACAAGTCCCCCACACCTGCTGCGTCCCTCCTCTCCTTCATGCTCCACGTCCCTCACCCACAAGACACCCCTCTCCCTGCCTGCTGCTTGCCATGGCCATGCCCCCCCTCCACCCCCGCAAGAGGTAGTAACTGTCTTGGGGGGGGGAGAAAAAGTTAGCAGAGATGGTCTGGAGCTGTTGTTAAAGTCAGATCCTGCTCCCCTGAAGGCAAAACGAGCCGAACACACACAGGAGGGGAGAGATGCGAACACCAAAGAGAAAATACAGCTTGTCTCTGGGGTTGACTCTTAGGGGATGTCCACACTACAGCTGGGAATGAGCCTGCAGCCTGGGCAGGCAAACCCACAGCAGCTGAGCTGGAGCCAGTGCAGGACAAATAGCACGGCTGCTCATTGGCAGCGGCGCCCAGACCAGCTGCCAAGCTCAGTCCCGCCCAACTCGGTTGCTAGCCCAAGCCTCCACTGGAGCAAGTGTCTCCGTGTTGCTGTTAGCAGGGTAGCACAAGCGAGGCTCCAACAGCAGGGAAGGGAGTAAGGGATGGGGTTCAAATTAAAGCCTCCCTTCATATTTCCATTCCAAATGCTCGACCTGCTTGTCCTCCGGCCCCTGCGTCTAGTGACGGGTGACACAGATTGCGGGTGTCGCCATGGCTCTGAGCAGGCTGAGGTCTCTGTACTTGAGAACCAGTGAACATGTCTAACGGGCCAGGCTGCGTGGTGACCGGGTGACCTGGGGGCCCGTCTATTCCCTCTCTGAGCTGTGGGTCTAGCGGGGTCATGTCAGGACACTTGAGCCTCAGGCCATGGTGTCTCTGGGCCCAGCCAGCTCGCTGACAGCGACAGCCCCCCCAGGTGTCTCCAGCCTGACCGAACCTCTGTGCTCAAGGGTGTCCCTGCCTGTTTGAGAGAGGGTGCTGGCTTCAGCTTGCTGTGAATGCTCTACACGCTCTCCCTCTCCCACTCATACCTGGCAACGGACACCACCCTCTCCTTTGCCAGCCTCTTTGCTGTTGATCTGCGTGTGGGGCGCGTTGGACCGCCCCGATTTCAGTGCACCCGTAGCCATAGGACTATTGCCATGATGAGCTCTCAAGGGTGCTGGGCTTTGGGCTCAGATTTCTGCATTGCAACTGAATGAGGCTCCCAGTTCTGTGGATGAGAGAGATCCCAAACCCTGTGGCCTGGGGGAGGTGGATTGAGCTGGGACCCAGGAGAATGTGATCCCTGACCATGTGGTAACCTCTTTTAATTGCTGTTTAGATTTCTGTGCGCTTCATAGCCCTTCTGTGTTTCCACGTCTCCTTCAGCAAGTCCCATCTCTCTGAGCCTTCAGTCCCATCTTTGAAATGACAAATGGGAGCTCTTGGAAGCGTAGTCTATTCCAGTGAGATGTGCCAGATGCTGTGGGCATATGGGATATTCACAGCCCAGTGAGCTGTTTTCTCTTGTCCTAAACAACGTATTGTGCTCTGTGAAGGCTGGCTGGTCCCGTCGTCGTCCTGCGAGAGCAAAGCTGCAGGTGCTGAATTAGAGCCAGGCCTGCTGGGAGAAGCACTGTGAGGTGCAAGTGGACTGTAGCCATCAAGCTCTCTTCTGGAGGGAAAGGTGATGGCTGGAAGCCTGAGACCAAAGAGAGTGCCCTTGAGCAGGCTATGAAGGGGCAGAGGCGCAGTTACCTTGGGAGCTGTGATGGGTAAAACCGGGCCCTGGTACTTTGCCTACATTAGTGACATAAGGACTGGCACCAACTTCTCGGCCATTGCGTGGCTGAATCCAGAGCACTCCTAGCTCCCCGAGAGCAGCTGATCCTGTTCTCAACCACCATAGCCAAGCTGGATTGCCAAACCTGGGATGAAGCCCCCCGTCCACAGACCAACTGAGGCCGCTGAGCCCGAGTCATCCTCAGGTAATTGGGTTCCATCTCTCAGCGACGGGTAGGATAGTGCCAGAGCTAATATGGGGGCAGGATAGCTGCTGCTGCCAGTGCTGTGCCAGCCTCAGGGCTTCCTCCCTTTGCCTTACTACCCTCCAGAGGCAGAGAAGCTCCATTCTCACCTGGCTACTGGGGAGGAGAGGCTGAGGCCTTTGGTGGGGGAGATGGGCCTGAATATGGACTCCAGAGTCAATGAGTGGGGAAAAACTAAAAATATGTCCTGTGGGAAGGACACTTCACTGACAGCCCATAGGAAGATCTGGAAATGTGTGCTTTTTGAATTCATATTCACTAATATCCCAAAAACTCAATTCAAGGTAGTTTTCAGATAATATATGACAGTAAATCCAAGTGATTCCACCTCCCATTTAGACTGGGTGTGGTGTGAGGGACCCTCTCATATCAATAGGATGAGCTAGCACTCATTTTGAGGCTAGGATTAGACAAAAAATTCTAATGATCACAGGCCCTTTTGGCCTTTCTTTTAGGTCTCTATCCTCTTGTGAACTTTCTAGACCAGCACAAGGATCTAGATGCCAAGAATATTATGCAAGGACTTGGAAAGGATTCCCTCCTTTGACAGAGCCAGAGTAGCAGGGGAGTTTGGCTTCTCTTAGTGATGGACACATTTTCTCTCCCATTGCAAGATAAACTGTAAGCCTTTATTGCTAGTAGAACACAGTTTTTGATTATGTTGATAGAAACCATTCTAATGTCAGCAAGCCAATGATTTTAGTCATTTTGTTTTTCTATACCAGTCACATTCCTGCTGCTCTGTGTCACTATTCAGAACTATCAGTATCAAGAATAGAGCTGGGTGAATACTGAATTTTTTTGGTTTGCTGGCAATTTTGAAAAAAAAATTCTGTTGAACATTGAACCAAAACCATGTTTTAAAATTTTCTTTTAGCAAACTGAAAAGTCAAAACTGTCTCAAGTTGGGTCCAAATGAAGTATTTTGTTTCAACCCAACTCAAAACTTTTCATTTTGATTTCAGGCATTTTGACAAAAGCAAAGGAGCACTCCAGTCACAAATGGCCAGCGGATGGAATGTGGCTGCTCATAATCTTTAGGCCAGGGGTTAGGGAATTTGTGTAGGTTGTGAGAGACCCATGTCTCCTAGCATAAGTAACTGAACCCAAATTTCATCTCCTTAACCAGTGGGCTAAAGATGGTGAGGGAGCCCTCCTCCTCCTCAGGTCAAAACAATTTAACTATGTGGTGAAAGCAACACAAATACTTTTGGGTTGACCAAAAGTCAGTTTTGACCAAGAACATGGTTATCTGACTTAGAGCTAGCAAGTGGTGGGTGGTAACTGCTCTGGGATTTACACATGACAAACATGATTGTGATACTTTTGATATCCACTCTTGTATCTGCTTTCCTCCAAATTTATTACATGTGTAATCATAGAGAGGAAACATAAGAACAGGCATATTGGGTCAGACCAATGGTCCATCTAGCTTAGTATCTTCTCTTCCAGCAGTGGCCAATGCCAGGTACTTCAGAGGGAACGAAGAGAACAGAGCAATTTTTGAGTGATCTATCCCGTCAACCAATCCCACCTTCTGACAGTCAGAGGTTTAAGAACACCCACAGCATGTGGTTGCATCACGGACAATCTTGGCTAAGAGCCATTGATGGACCTAGCTTTCATGAACTTGTCTCTCTCTTTTTTGAACCCAGTTATAGTTTTGGCCTTCACAACATCCCCTGACAAAGAGTTCCACAGGTTGACTATGAGTTGTGTGAAGAACTTCCTTTTCTTTGTTTTAAACATACTGCCTATTAATTGTATTGGGTAACCCCTGGTTATTGTGTTATGCAAAGGGGTAAATAACACTTTCCTATCTGCTTTGTCCACACCAGTCATGATTTTATAGACCTCGATCACAAGCAAGCACCTCCTCACTCTGAGTCTCCACTGGCCAAAGACAGCTCTGAGTGGGATGCAATGTAGAAGGCACCTTACTTATTCCTCCAGCTGCTCGCCGCTCCATAGGCCACTGTTTATGGTGCCACTGCTCACTCCACCGCTGCGTCACCTTCTGCTGCCAGCTGCCGCTGTGATCTTTGTGAGTCAGTCTCTTGTGGTTC
The DNA here is from genome assembly GCA_007922155.1 of Mesoclemmys tuberculata. Lineage (NCBI taxonomy): Eukaryota > Metazoa > Chordata > Testudines > Chelidae > Mesoclemmys > Mesoclemmys tuberculata. Next base: position 940,514 of record ML677084.1, read on the forward strand.
CACCCAGCTCTCAGTGATTTCAGCTCCCAGGGGGAAGCTCACTGCTAGAGCAGGCTAGGCAGGCTCTGCTACAGAAACACTGGCCTGCAGCAGGTCTACGTGCTTAGATCTGATTATCAGTGATTTCAGCTCCTATTGTCACTTAAAAAATAAAGCTCTCTAGGGTGGCTAATCACGTCTAGCTTTGAACAGGGGAGGGGGCAAGTCAAATAGTGCCTGTGACTCTTAGGCAGAGCCCACCCCACCAAGCAAAACTCCCATCCCCACCCCCACCCTTCCTCTCTCCACTGAGATCTGGTATCCAAACCCCCTGCTCAGCAAGTGCCATTCAGTTCAGGATGACCTGTGTTTACTCTGTAATGAAAGAGGTGCTGGGGCTCAAAGTTTTATAACTGAGGCAGCAAGCCCTGAGGTCCTTGGGCTCTGAATTGCCAGGCCTAGAGGTGCTGGAGCTCAGCACAAATTAAGCACTGAGCATGACCCCCTCAATCAGCACAGTGCAAGTAGTTTTGCTGCCCTTTACTCGTGGCACGTGCGCATGTGTGTGAGATAAATTTGGTTTTTTTGATTTCACTGAAGAGTACCACTTGGGCCTACGCTGAGGCCTACCTTGTAAATACAGTAAAATAAAACCTAAGTGAGGAATAAAAACTCCCACTAGTAGGACTGATTTACTCCAGGCCCCCCTGCACCACCCAAGGGTAAAATGCTGAGCTTGGCAAGGTGAATGAAGTGCCTTGCCACCTAATGTTCATAGATTCATAGAGCTTAAGGCCAAAAAGGACAATTAGATCATCTAGTCTGCCATCTTGACTGTCACATTTCATCCAGTTACCCTGCTACTGAGCCTAATACCTTGTGTTTGATTAAATCATAAAGTCTGAAAAGGCATCCACTCTGGCTTTGAAGATCTCAAGAGATGGAAAATCCACCATTTCCTCTGACAGTTTGTTCTGATGACTCATCAGCCTATTATAAAACTGCCTTATTTCCAATTTGAATTTGGTTCCAAGCATTGGTTTTTGTTCTGCTTTTTTATGGTGGCTGAGAGAACCCTTTATCACTCACTAATTCCTCCCCAGGGAGGTGCTTATACACTATAATCAAGTCACCTCTCTCTTCTTTCTGATAAGCTAAACAAATTAAGCGCCTAACTCACTCACTCACTGTGAGGTTTTTTCCTCAGTCCTTTTTAAAATGTGGACACTGCTCCAAGATTGGTTTCACCAGTACTGTATACAGGTAAACTCACCTCCCTTCTTCTATTCCTCTGGTTATACAGCCAAGGGTCCTATTAGCCCTTTATGGCTACAGCACCACACTAGGGCTCACATTGATTTGCTCGTCCACTATGACCCCTAAATCCTTTTCAGTCAGTGCTTTCCAGCTAGGGAAAGCTTTTGTATTCTTATTGCATCCTGTAAGTTTCTCAACAAAATGATATTGCAAATGCATATCTAACTCACTACAAAAGAATGACATTAAAAGAACACTTGAGGTTGCCAAGTCAAAGAGTCAAAACACAACCCTTAAACTGGCTCCCTTGTACATCTGCATTAGGATCAGAGCTGGGTGGAATTTTTCAGACAAATAATTTATTTCCCTAACAGTGCAGTTTTGTTTGACTCAAATCTCTGAAAATTTGACCTGATTGATTTTCAGTGTTGCACCCATGTTGGTCCTAGGATATGAGAGAGAGAAGGTAGGTGAGGTAATATCCTTGATTGAACCAACTTCTGTTGGTGAGAGAGAGAAGCTTTTGAGACCAGCCATGGTACATGTGGTGCACTGGCAGAGCTGCGTGGGGAGCCCATGGCTGGGACTGAAAGGCACCAGCAGAGCCCAGGGCTGGAATAACAGGGGTCTGTGGCTGGGATTGAGGGGCAGCAGCAAGGCTGGGGTGGGTGTAAAAGGAGCCCAGGGCTGGAATGGCAGGGTCAGGATGGAGGGGCACCAGTAAAGCTGTTCATGCACAAGCCTGCCCAGGACTAGAAATGGAAGCAGGAGCCGCCCAGGCTGGTACCGGGATTCAGTCAGAAAAAACACACTTGTGACTCAAACTGTCCAGTTGGTGGACACAGCCCCACATTCAGGACAGGCTGCTTCCCCAAGCCTGTGACCTGACTCCCAGCAGGAGCGGAGCATCCAGCCGGGGAAGGCACAATACTTCAGAGTGATAGGGTTTGACCCCACAGATTAGCGAGAGGGGTTGGGTACATGTGGCTCATCCATAGAGTTAGGGTGCCCAGTGCTCATTCACTCAATTCCCTGCTACAGCAGGGCAAGAATCTGGCTCTTGTGAGCCACTTGCCAGCCCCTTCATTTAAGCAGACCATTCCTTAGCCACCCAGAGCTTGACACGGAACAGAACTGAGCCCACCCGCCAAAAGGCAGTGGCATTCACCCCTTTGAACCTGCCTGATTGCACGGACGCTCTGCCTCGAGGGCTGAGCTTACTGCAGATCTTGCTCTTGTTTTCGCCTCTTATTAGTGTAGCTACAGCGGCTGGGACTTTTCCAGCCATCTACACGGCCTGCTCTGCTTGTGCTCTTTTCACTTGGCTCCATGTTTCCTCTGCTGGAGCTAGCCCATCATCTGCTTTTCTCCACCACAGGAGCTGCCCCACCAACTGCCAAATTAAGGCCAGGAGGGACTACAAGATCATGTGTCTTGACCTCCTCTATATATCATATGCCACCACCGTCACCCACACCCTAAACCCAACAACTGAGACCACAATCACTAGACAGACTGTTATGTACCACAGGCAGAGAATAGGAGGGAGCAAGGTGCACCACTGGTCAAGGCTCCTGCAATAGCCAGAAAAGGATTCAATGAGATATAGCCACATATTCCTGGCAACCTACCTGTACTCTATGCTGCAGGAAAGCGCCCCCCTCCCCCCCCCCGCTCACTGCCAGCCTGACCCAGGGGAAAATTCCTTCCTAACCCTATTTACAACAATCAGGTAGGCCCTGAGCACATGGGCAAGAACCAAACAGCCAAGAACATGGAATAGGGAATGCTCCGTGCCACTTCAGAGCCCCAGCCCACCTCCACATGTCCCGTCTCCGCCCATGGCCATCATCAATGCTTCTGAGGAAGGAGATTAAAAAAATCCACCCAGAAAGAAAGAAATCGTTTCTTGACATCTGGCAGTGGCCAATTGAAACTCTGAAGCATGAGATTTAGGAACATAAAACCAACCGGAAGTGAGCTCCTGAGCTAGCAACCTGCCTCCCAACATCACACACAACCCATCATGCAACCCCACTCATAAATTTGTCTAGCTCTCTTGCAAAACTAATTAAGTTCACAACTCCTAGCAGGGGCTGTTCCAGATCCTCATGCTGCTGATGGTTCAAAGCATTCTTCTGATTTCCACCTGAATTTGTACATTTGTTCTTGTGTCAACATTGTCCTTTGGATTAAAGAGCTCTCCCCCCACAGTGTTTATGTCTTGATGTATTTAGAGAGAACAATCACACCCATCGCTCAGCTTTCCTTCTCTGAGACTAAACAAGAGAACAGCTCATTAGGGACACCTTCCTGAAGGCTGCCAAGACAGTGGGACAGCAGGAGAGCCTTGGGCCTACCAGAGCAGTGAGACTCTTCCTTCCATCCCTCACTCATGAGCACCCCTCCCCTTCCTTTCCACCACTGAGGCTCAGAGTGACAGAAACCACCACCAACTCCTGGAGTCTTGGGATTAAGGGATCTTTCAGCTTTCATTTAAAACCCATCAGTTTCTAGCTCTGTTTGTTGAGGTGACCAGAATCAGCTCAAGGGCTCAGAAACCAGGGGGCCCAAGATGCCCAGAGCTCACCTAAAATATCATGACTTTCCCATGTGCCCCACATAGCCATTACAGCACTGGCTGCTTGGGTCTGCAAAGTGCCTGACAGTGATTCAGGTGGGTGAGAACCCCATTTATAGGATTGGAGTGTTAACACTCACACAGCAGTGTCACCAGTAACTACTTCAGCAGCAGAGAGCCTAGAAATCCATTTGCCATGGAAAAATGCATAATTGGCATTTTAACAGAGAATCTTTAGTTTTTACTGCAGCTGCCCAGCTCTGAAGGTAGAGCAGCAGCTGTTGGTTAGGAGGCCAGCTCTGAAGACAGCATTGGCGCCAGCAGCGGTGCAGAAGGATGGCATATGGTGGTGCCTCCCTTATTTCTCCGCTGTTACAAGCGACGCCACTGCCTTAGGAACTGGATGCCAGGCCAGGAACAAATTTCACATTGATGGTAGTGGGCTGTTCAACTGACACTATATATATATATATATATAGTGGCTGGGGAAACTGAAGTTCAGCATTTCATTTTACTGGCAGAAAAATATTGGACTTCCATGGGGTTTTTTGTTTTTAGGAGAACTTTGGTTTTTTAATCATGGAAAACTAGGATCCCTGCTCATCATTAATCATTTTAGAGGAGTAGGAGCAAAGCCCACTGGGGTAGGAACTGGTGGAGGACGGAAGAAAAGAATAGCAAGAGGCAACTGTGCATGTTACAGTAACAGACCACTGTGACTCTTGGCCTTTTGCACTCCATGAGCCCACTCCTGCCACTGCATCCCAGCAACACACTACAGCTATAAATCAGCTCAGACCCAATCAGCAGAGGTGGTTTATTGGGAAATACAAATGGAAGACACCCCCCATGTGACACTACAGAATTAAAAAAAAAAAAAAAAGACAGAAAACTCTGAAACCCACCCTACCCAGAGTTAAACTTGGCACGTTACCTATTCCCTCAGCTCCCCTTCTCCCCAACACAGACCGCACATCTCCTGCTCTGCTCACAGAGTGGAAGGGTGGATATACTTGAGATTTTGCTCCTCAGAGATTAGTTGCAATGTTTACTAAAGAAACTGAAACCACATGTGGGGAGGCCCACAAACAGCGGGGACACCCACGTCCTCAGCTGGTCAGCTCTCAAGAGAAGCTTTCTTCCCGGAAAGTGACCTTTGGTTAGAGAGACTGCAGCTGCCAAGTGCAGGAGCTCTACATGCACAGCTGGGAATTAAAGAGAGGAAGGGGCTATGGGGGATTACACAGCTGCATGGATCTATCTGTACAAAAATCACTGACTTCAACACGCTCATTTTATCAATTTCCTCTGGAGTCACCCCGGAGCCATGCACTGAAGGCAGGGAGGCCGCATCCCAGGAGCGGACACAAGTAGTCCTGTCAGCAGAAGGAAGTAATGAAGAAATCAGAGGCCTGACAGTCAGCTGGGGCACAGCTGCACCATCGTCTCCAGGTCAGCTCCCCACCAGGCTGCAGCTACGTCAGCGTTTCGCCCTTCGTGACCTGCGGAAGGAGAGCACAGCATGCTCAGCGAGGGCAGTCCCGGGGTGGCCACTCCGCCCGCGTAGGGAACGGGGAGCTGGGTAAAAGTCGCCCTTCACGGCAAGGCAGGGGCAGGAGCCCTCCCCAGGCCGTGTCACCAGGCTCTCCCTGTCTCTCTAGCCCCGCTGAGCAAAACCAACCACGGCTCCACTGTGCCACGGGCGGGTGCTGCGGGACGCCCACAGATGCTGGCGGACGGCAGGATCCAGCACTGCTGGGCGGGGGCGGGCACCGGGGCCGTGCCGCCAGCCAGGGTGACAAGGACCGCAGCGGGGTGTACGGGGCGAGCGGCCACCCCCGTGTCTGCAGCCCCAAGCGGCTGGCGCCGTGGGGCCGGCAGGGGACACACAGCGGGGCAGGACCCGGGGAGCCGGGCCAAAGCGGCCGGGGGCCTTCACACAGCAGAGCCTGGCCGGCGGGGCCCGGCCGAGCCATCCCGGGGCCGGGCCCCTGCGGCTGGGCACCCCCCCTGGCGCCCCTCACCCTGGCCTCGATGTACTCGATCCGTCGCTCCAGCGCCGTCAGCTTCTCGTTGAGGGTGGCGAGGCGGGAGCGGCAGGACATGTCTGTGGGAGACGGGGGTCAGGGCTCAGCCGCCTCAACCGGCCACCCCAGGAGCGCCGCGCCCGGGGGTGTCAAAGGGGGGCGGGGCAGAGCGGGGGG
>ML677084.1:946634-981758 GCA_007922155.1 Mesoclemmys tuberculata
AAGAGGTCGCGGGGGGGGGTGAGGACAGGCCGGGGGTGGCTGGGGCGGAGCCGGGCCGGTGAGGCCAGAGCGGGACGCGGGGGAAGAGGTCGCGGGGGGGGGGGTGAGGACAGGGCGGGGCAGACCGGGGCGGGGTTACCGGGGGGGTGAGGCCAGGGGAAGGGGGGTGAGGCCGGGCCGGGCCGTTGGGGGGGGGGGTCCGGAGCGGGGTTACCGGGGAGGCGAGGCCGGGGCGGGGCGGACCGGGGGCGAGGCCGGGTTGGGGCGGACCGGACCGGACCGGCGGAGGGGGATGGGCCAGGGGGGGCGAGGACGGGCCGGGCCGGGGGCCGTGTGACCGGGGCCCGGGCCCGCACGCACCGAAGGAGTTGAGGAAGTCCGCGATCTTCTTGATGGAGCTGGTGATCACCTCGATGTACTCGCGGTTGGCCCAGTCCTGGTGGATCTCGCGCTGCACCGGGTCCTCCTGCCCCGACATGGCCGCCGCGCCCCGCGTCGCGCGCCTGCGCACACGGAGCCCGGCCGCGGCCCCCTGCACGGCGCATGTGCGGGCTGCCGCTCTAAGGGGCTTGCGAGGCGGCCTGGGGAACGGTTTCCTGTACTGTGCGAGCCCCGCCCCACAGGCAGCCGACCCTAGGGGGCGGGGAACGCCAGCCAGCCCGGGCGTCGCTCCCGCTTTCCTGTTGCTAGGAGACCCCGCGGGCGCCCCGCCCAGCACAGGGCTGCGTCTCTAGCACCCGCCTCTGCGCCCTCCCTCCACCAGCCTCGGCTCGTCCCGGCAGCAGTGCGCAAGCGCGAGAACAGCGGTGTGCACAGTCGGCGTAAATAGCTCCCGGGCTTTTATAGCGCCACTTCCCGGCAGCCTTTGCGCCGCCCGCGTTGATTGGTGCGGTTGGCGGCTGCGCGCACGCGCTGTGCTGTCTCGGGAGCGCGCACGTTCTCCTGCCCCGCCTGTTGCCGTTTGCTGTTGCGGCTCGGGGGGCCCGTGGAGCAGGAAGCGGCGCCGTCGGCGAGACGAGACCGAGCGGAGCCCGCAGGTACCGGCCTTGCCGGCCCGCCCTTCCCTCGCGCCGCCCGGGCGAGTTCGGGGCAGCGCCCCTCCCCCGCCGGCGGTTCTGCGGCCTGGGGAGCGGGGTACTCGCCTCGGCCGGGCGACGCGGGCCCTGAGGGGAGCGGGGGAGCGGGGGAGGGGCGTTACGGGGCAGAGGCCGCGGCCGCCTTGTGCGGTGCGTGGTACCCGGCCGGGGCCGGGCTCGGCCCTTCACCCCCCGCCCTTGCGTGCGGCTGGCCCGGGCCTGGCCGGCTCCCGGGCTCGCACACGGGCGGGGCGGCGTGTCCCGCTCCCTGGGGCCGCCCCGCTCGCGGCTCAGATCCCGCCCCCCGCTGGGGTAGTTGGGGCTCGCTGGGCCCCTCAGCCGGGACAGACCGTGCGCGCCTTGGCTTCGCTCAGCCGGGCAGCGGGCACCTCCCTCACCGCTCTGCACCCCGGCCCGTGAGGAGAGGGCCGGTCCGCGGGGCCGCCAGGCGCGGCGTGTTTGCGAAAGGGGGATCGCGGGCACCTGGGCGCCTTGTGCTGGTTTAGCTTTGTGTGGGGCTCAGCCCCGCGAGGCTGCCTGAGTGCGCCCTGCGCTTTAGCAGGAAGGGCGGGCGAGGCACGCTGAGCCGAGAGACAGCCGGGCAGTGGTGGTTCTGCGCCTGTGACTGCACGTCTTCCGTGAAATTGAATCTTAATGGTGTGGGGAAACACTGTCGCCAATGGCATAACAGCTGGAAATTGGTTGCTGCTCAATGTTTTCTCTGATTAAGTGTTTCTTCCAGACTGAGATGGAAGTAAGTCAGACATTTAAGATTTTAATCCACTGGCTAGAGCAAGGAGTTTTATCATAGAAAATATGTGGAAGTATTGTCGCTGAGTCAAAGTAAACTTTGGCTTAAAAGGATCAGATTTCTCAACGTTTGACACCTAGAATGTCTTAGCAATGTTTTCACCCTACTCCCAGCTCTTGTTTTTCCTTCTAGAACATCTCTTCCCAGACACCCCTACAATAAACAGGTAGATATCAGAGGAGCAGTGTGGGGGGCGGGGGTCTCTACAGACACATTAAGCTTTACCTCATATTGCAAGTCACTGAGGCCTCAGGAAAAACTAAATCAGCCACAAAAATCTAGCCACGGCATAAAAGGCTTACTTCTAATATAGAAGAGGAAAAACATATCTGATGTTTAGATAATCTAAAAGATGTAGGTTTTTAAAGGATAAATATGTGCAGTATTTTTTTACTCAACCCTCGTTCCCCCAGATTTGAAGATGATGATAATTAGGATGTGTAACAACTTAATATCCAAGATTTCCATCACTCAAACTGCTAGGTTTTACTTTGGAAGTACAATGTTTACTTGTTTTGCTGACACCAGTGTCTGGTCTGTACCTCCTTAGAAGGACACTGCTTGGAAATTTTTGCCTTTCTCTTCAGGTGAACTGATCTGTTGCAGCAAACTCCACCCACTTTCTGACTCTCACCTAGTGTCCATGGCAACAGAGCACAAGCATTTCAGATTGAAACATTTAATTCTGGAGCATAATGGCAGTTCTGACTTGGTCTAGGAGATAACGTTGACTGTTCTGATTTTTAAATTTCATTTCAGGAAGTTTTCATAGAAATGCTTAATAGGGTGTTCAGCTAAACAGAGTGAATCTTGCATTATCTTCCATAGTTCACCAAACACAAGCTGTTGGACGTTGCTGTAGGAAGTGAATGCCAAAGGTGGGGACCCTGCTCTGAGAATTCTCCTGCTGTGTCAGGAACAGACAATAACCCCCCCACACACTTATTCACTACCACCAGGGTGCAGGGCTAGTGGCGGTCCTTCAGATAACCTGTTATCCAATCATTCCAGAGTTTAGAGTGCTTTGGCATCAACCAACTTCAAATGGCAAAATTGAACTCTTTCCCTCTCCCTTCTCAATTGCTCAAGCCTCCCTGTCTCTCTCTGAACCTTTGTATCTTCAGCTCCCCTCTTATCTGTTTCCTCAGCCCATTTACGCTGCTTCCAAATCCTGCCAATTTTTCCTTGACATCATTTCCAGGATCTGCACAGGCCCCAATGTTCTCATTTTGAGTACTGCAATGTCTTCCTCTCTAGGCTGTCCTTAAATTTTTTTTTTAATTTTCAGATTTTATTAACTCTACCAACAGATCAGTTATCACAATACTAAATGTACGCTGTCTTTAAAACTTCTACAACTAGCTCTCATCTTCCCCATTCCCACTCTCCTTTTTATTCATAGACTGAAACAGAAATACGAGTTTTCCTTTTTCCACTCCCAGTCAATTTCTTAGTTGAGAGTGAATAATACCAAATGATGAAAATATTCGTTCTGTGCCTGCAGAGGAAGCTACTTCTGTGAAAAGTTGGCTTAGCAACTGAAGAAACTCTGTTTCAAGGTGCCTGGCTAATGATTTCCCCTAATTCAGGGGAGTGATTTTGTTCAAAACATCAGTAACATGTACTGTTTAAATGGTTCCGCTCCAGCCCTGAAGTGTATTATGACTGGCATAACTGAGCAGAGATTTTGAGATGCCCATACCATGGCAGCAGCATCTTCTTCAGAAGTTAGGCAACCACCTTTACATCTGGGATCGAGAATGTTTGCAAGAAAATGAGGTGGAGTTAGTGCTTGATCCATTGGCTTCTTTATTGCCTGCAGTTGAACTTTCTGGTGAGATATTTCTTCAATGTCTCTTGAAGTGCCTTTCAAATTTCAACAGCATCAGCAATACGGCAACAATTTCATTGAAGTTTTGTTTAAGGTTATGGATATAGCTTCAGTATACTGAGCATAACCTCTACATTCGCCTTTCATCCAATGTTAGCTACTTTGGATGAGATACTTCCATCTATTTTATCATGGTTTTCTTCACAAAGTTTTCTGAGAATAGGCCAGTTCTTAATAAATTGTTCAAAACAATCAACCACAGAATTCCATCGAACATCTTGAGGGAGAATTAGTATGGATCCTCCTGCTCTCTTCAGTGAACCTGAAGCAAAATGGTTATGGAAGATTTTGTGACTTCAACAACATTTTCTTTTATTCCTGGAGAAGACATACTTAAGTCTTTGGCTAAAAGATGCATTAAATGGTGACTGCAGCCATATGTTGTTAAGGAGCATCCTTCCATTTCTTCTTCTAAGTATCTTCTCATCTTTGCCATGTTTGCAGCATTGTCTGTGACAAAACTGTGCATGTGACAGTTGAATTTTTGTTCACTGTTTGTTACAGCTTTCACTGTTGCCACTTTTAAATATTCTGTTGTCTGGACATTTCCCGACTTGTGTGTTGTTTTCTGAAAGATATGCAACCTCATCTTCTGTTACACAGGCACATGTTACTGGATCATTGTGTATATTGCTCCACCCATCAGCGTTTAAACTGGCAAATTTCACTTCAGTATTTCTTGCACACCTTCTCATACAATGTAGCTGCTCTACCAGGTGGAGTGTAGCCTAGTTGTTAAGGAGTCAACCATGTCAAGGAAGTTTTTATTAACAATGCAAAAAGGAGAATTTGTGACATAAATGAACTGAGCGATCTTTTCATCTATGGTGTCTTATTGGTATTTGCTGGTCCTTACTACAAACCCATTCTTGGTGGTGGTTTTACTAGATGATTGAAATCTTTTGCTTGCCACTGATACTTTGTTGTCTGAAATATGCCTAGTTGCAGCACTGCTGCTAAAAGTACCAACGGATGACTCTGAAGTTGTTGCAGAGAGACAATCAAGTCAAAGTCTCTTTATGCTTAAATGGGATCCTGAAACAAAATTCAAAAATGATTTTGAATAGCCGTTCGTTCTCAGTTCTTCTCACTGTTGTTCAGTTAATCATTTACATTTTTCAGCAAGGATGCAGATCTGATTCCATATTACCCAAAAAGCTAAGACTGACTGACTGCACTTAGGGTGCACTTAATTTTGGAATAAGCCCCATAGAACTCACTGGCACTTCTGTTTTTTGAGAGAACAAATATAGGATGGGTTCCCATGGGAAAGCTGAGTTATGCTGAAGTAAAATAGGGAATAGTCTTATGGCATCACCATTATGGTCTGTGGCCATGATGTTCCAAAATAAGGGGCCTGTATTATGTAATATAAAATGACACTTAGTGCCAACTGGCAACTCTAGCTTTCTCTTACTGTAGCTCTCTGTGGGTGATAGATTCTAAACCTGGTTAACTAATTAAACAAGCCAGAAGGATTAGCTAAGCTAAACTTGTTTTACTAGCAACATTGCAAACACCTTGGGAATTGTTAAATCACACTTATACTAAAAGACAGAGTCTTGAAGAATGATGCATTGCAAAGTGAATTAATTAAGTACTAACCAGTTGATCCACATCTTCCTCCACATCATTTTCTTCCAATAAGCAGTTCTCATTATGATGTTTCATTCTTGCAACTAGGCCCTGCATCATCATCTTGCACTGCTTACATTTGACACATTTTCCTTTTTTACCCAACAAAGGAATTTCTTCAAAATAGTCCCAGACAGGGTCTCTCTTTACAGCCAGAAGCCATGATGGATTTTCTGTGGCAAAAGTGTACGGGAATATAGGAAGGGGGTGTGTGCGTGTGCGCGCCCGCCCGCGCGCTTTCTCTTTCCAGTCCATCCCACTGTTTGTTCTTTTCTACTCTGCCTCTGTCCTTTGTGTTTCTGTCATTGAAACAGTGTCTTAACTAACTCCTCTGCCTTGCTTGGCCCAGCTCCACCATCACATAAGCCCAAAACAACAATCTTATTCAGCCTGTGTCTTTCTTTGCACATGTGACTTTAGTCTGCTGAGAAACAGAAACTGAAAGCCCAGAACTTCCAATAAGCAAGAGCTGGTAGTTACGCTGAACACACTAGAACAGTGGTTTCCAGCCTATGGCTTGGTGGCCAATGGGCTTTCAAAGTGGCCTACGGCTCCACTCCTGTAGGCTGTAGAAGGGAGCCATTGCCTAAGAACCCTGGCAGAGCATGTTTCTGTGTGTCTTAAAGACCAGTGCAGGCTCCTTGTTGCAACCAAGGGGACGGAAGATCAGCGCTCCCCTCCCCCTGGCTGTAGCAGGGAGCTCATTAAAGCACTGAGCCTAGGTCCATAGGCACTGGAGTTCCTGCTGGAGCTGGGGGAGGGGAGCACTGATCTCCTGTTTCCCTTGCTGCAGAAAGGAGCCGCTGCTTAGGGACCCATGTGGAGCACATAGGACTACAGGATGCATGTGCTTTCCCTGTTGCAGCCCAGGAGACCGGAGATCAGGGAGGAAGAGGCGGCAGCAGCTCAGGACACTGGGCCGAAGGGGGGCGGGGGTGTCTGCTGGTGGGCCTTTAGTGTTGTAAAAATGGTATCTGTGGCCCTTGAGCCAAAAAAGTTGGAAACTACTAGACTAGAGCCAGTAATTCATTTTTATGAGACTGTGTAGGTTTGACATGTTTGTGATGAGATTTAATTGTAACTGTTCATTTTTAAATGAGAGAGATTTAGTATTGATTTTAAAAAAATCAAATCCAATTTTAAATTTAAAATTCAATTTTTTTATTTAAAAAAGAAAATTCAATGATTTTTATCTACCGTGTTCTCAGGACTGAGCTAGATCTGTGAACTTCACATCAGGTGTTGACTAGTGACATGAATCATGGTCACACTGGCTGGCAGAATGATCATTTGTAGCATATATGTGTTTGATGAACATCTTCACTGGTCAATCAGACTCTTTCTTCAAAATGTAATCACAAAAAATTGACTTTGTCTACTGCTTTGACTACAGTAAGTCCCTCTTCAAATCTTTCCTTTTACCTTCAACATTAAATTTAAGCATCTTGTCCTCTGCAAAGCTTAGGAACATTCAGGCTGTTATCTTCCTCATCCACTTGGCCCAAGACATGCCTCTCTATCCCCTTAGGGCTTGTCTACACTCAAGTTTATCTCTAGTTAATTATCAGATTATTTGAGGTCGCTAACATGTTTGTAAAGGTTGGCATGGACCCCGTCTAATCCTTAGTTCCAAGATTCAAGCATCTGTGGCTAGCTCTAGTTTAGAGGTATGTCTGCATTGTGATTAGGATGCACAATTGCAGCCTGTGCTTCTCCAAGCTAGCCAGCTCGCTGAAATTAGCAGGGTAGTTGTGGAGGCACAAGCTTTTAAGAATGTCTCCCCTGCCCCCATTTTAGGTGATTGTTTAGGTTTATAAATAAGTTGTTCTTGAACCAAAATAAAAGTCTGGTGCAACTTTCGTTTATCAGCCCAGCCTTTCATGTCCTCTCACATTAGTCTCTGAGCCACTTCACCTGCAGCCCCTCATTCATAAACACCTCCCCTTTCTTAAGTCAGCCTGCCATGCCTTCTCTCTTCTCTTCCACGTCCTTCCTTTCAAAGACACTTTTTCAAAAGGTCTTTTGACCTGCAACTCCTTAAACAAAGTAGATGACCGAAAATCATTACCAAAAGGGGGAGAAAATAAATCTCAGAACCAGTGGTACATTTGGAACTGTTCTTCAGTCACTGTTTTTCATACCCTTTTCTACTCAGTCACGCTGTTCTCAATCCCTCTTTCTGCATTTGTATGTTTTTAGTAAAGCCTAGTTTACAAACACAGATTTTATACCACTGTAATTATTTTGGTGGTTAATAGTTATACCAGTTAAAAACCCTAGTGTGGATACAGTTTTATTAACATAAAAGTGCTCAACACCAGTACAGCTTGTTACTGCATCCACACTTGGTGGGGTGGGACGTGGGGGAAGGGTTCGCACAGCTTTATCTATACGTGTACAATGGTACAACTGCTGCACGTAGACAGTAGTGGAAGATTGAGAACTCTTCTTTTCATGCCTTTTTCTAAAGCCCCTAGCACACTACTGGTATGATACTAAGAATCAAGATTGTTGCCATCACTTTCAGTTGAATCTGGAAATAAACAGGCAGCTGTTGCACAAGCTTAAGCAGTTCGTGCATTGCTGTGATGGATTCCCTGACAAACTCCTCAAATAAATGGTAGCAGCATTCTGCAATACTGCAGCTTCTAAGTGATCTTCTGTTGTTGCCCTAAGTAGAGGGCATTGCAGTATTTTAATCTGGAGGTGACAAAGGTTGCAAAGTTCTCATTAGAAAGGAATAGCTGAAACACTTGGCTGGCTGTAGTTGATGAACAGCCTCACATACCATCACTACTACCTGAGGAGCCAATAAGACACAAAACTACAATTGATTTTAGTGGAAACTAGGCATGCTGGTGCTGACATCCCTTCTTCCTGTTCTGTGCTAATCAAGAAGTATCACATCAGTCTTATCTGGGTTGAGGTGTAGCCTGTTTACTTATATCTAGACATCTTTCCCAATCAGAGGTTGAGTAATGACATCATAGAGTCTGGGTTCAGTGAAAAGAAGACATACGTATTGATGGCTATAGTCCAAAATGTACATTTTCTAGCAGTTTGATGTACACATTGAAAAGAATGGTGGTAAAATGAGACTTTGCAGGGCCCCACATGTTGGTGTGCTTGTGAGATGATCAGTTGCTGAAACAAGGAGCACTTGATAGATTAATAGGATAACTAGCTGGGATAACGTACCAAGAGTCACAGTGGATTCTCCAACACTGACCATTTTAAAATCAATATTGGATCTTTGTAAAAAAGCGATGCTCTCGGAATTATTTTTGGGAAGTCCTATGGCTTATGTGTACAGGAGATCAGACTAGATGATAACAATGGCCCCTTCTGACCTCGAACCCTTCTGTCCTCGAAATCTATGAATCAGTTGCCTAACATTGCCTTCTGAGAACTCTCTGAGGGGGAAAGCGCAAACTCAGAGGGACCATTCAAAATACATAAATGACTGAGCATGAGTATCTCAAAAGCTGCTGACTTCAAAGCATCACTCACTGTAAGTACGATACTTAATAGCATTGCTAGATGGTCAACCACCTTTTGCCTTGCGCGTAGTCTATGTTCCATACCCAAGTTTGAAATCAGACTGAAAAAGATGAAAGAAATCACTAGAATATGGTTACGTCATTTGGCTTTTATCCAAATACAGAACAGAAATATTTATTAAACATGGTTTTCTTCTACAAGAACTCTTAGTTATTATCTGTTAAAGGATTCTTCAAAGGCTGGTTAATGGCTTTTCATAGATTAGAAAAGTGGTCTTGCTTTGGAATCTCAGTGTGGTGCTGGCAAAGTTAATTGGTTTATTTTTGAACCACTGGTTGAGGGCTTTTTACTCTACCTATTGCTAAAGACAACTTTTGTAATTGCATTTATGTATTTTTGTGAGAAGAGTGAGTTTTACAGCCTTTCACAACTGATCCTTCTGTCACTGTATATGTCACAGGGATAAAGTTAGACAAGGTGCATGAGGTAAAATCTTCTATTGGACCCACTCCTGTTTGGTAAGAGAGACAATCTTTCAAGCTACACGGAGCTCTTCTTCAGTTCTGTGTAGCTCAAAAGCTTGTCTCTCTGACCAACAGAAGTTAGAAAACTAAAAGATATTACCTCCCCTTCCCCCTCTAATGTTCTGGAACCAACACGTCTATTACAACACTGGATACAGCAGTAGAAGATACAGGGATAAAATTGTCTTGCATCATCATCCAAAATTGTTACCTAAAGTAGTGTCAGATTTTTTTCCCTAAACAAGAAAGCTGATTTCCTAGTTCTTGGCGTGTCCTCTGCATATTCCCACTTGTGGGTTGCCCCAGCTAATACGTCTTGGGGAGTGGACCTTAACAAACAGTGTCCACCGTGACATTCCTCCCCCATCAGCATTTGAGCACACACTGGGGACAGGCGTGGTGCTCTGCCTGCCTCAGTTCCTCTCCCTGCTGTGTAGGTCTGAAGATGTGGACGAGGTGGACAGGGAGTGTGAATATACAGATTTTTTTTCTTAGATGGACTTTGGTTACAGGTAAGTAACCTTCACTTTTTCACAAAACCTTTCTCTTGTGAAGAAAAAACGAGACTCCGTACACTAGATTTTAAGTGTGCTTTGAGCTTTTATTGATTAGCCTAAATGACTTCCTGAAAGCGTTAGTCTGAATCCCAAAAGGTTACAAAAAAATGTAAGGGGAATACAATTTCTACTGAAAGTTTGTTGAAATGGACTAAGTTATTGTTCTGGCGAGGCTGTTGTTGCCTGAGAGTTTCTGAATTCACAGTTAAGATAGCATTGACAACAAGGCTGTAATGTTTCCATCATAGATATCTAGAGGACTGCTATCTGGAGTTCTCTGTGCACACTTATGCAGCACTGCTTTCTCAATTTGGCATCTCATTCTGAAGCTTGCTTTGGGCAAGCAGTTCTTTAGTCCTTATTTAGAATTAGAAATCCTCAACCCACTCCCCTAGAGATTGTACTGCTAGCGATACTCCCACAAAAGGGAATATTCAGAAGGTGCATGGAAAGAAGACTAATTACTATGGTAACTAGTTTGAGAGTGTTACCTTTTGTATATTCATAATATCCATGGACTTCTTCCTCTTCCATAGACTTCTACTCTTATGGGACTCTGGGCTTTAGCAGAAGAATAGGGTTGGTTGAGGGACTGCATGACTTCTTATAATCTGGTCTCTGAACTTTTAGTGCCATGAGGGCACACGTAGTCCAAACAGGCATTGCTTTTCCAGAAGCTCAGTGTTGCTGTAGGGGGACAGTCCTCTTACAAATGTGAATACAAAAAAGCAGTTGTCTCCAAGAACCATGGTGACTGTTAAATAGCCTCTTCTTTTGTGATTCTGTCTGCACACAGCAAGGAAATATAAGTACCAGGAAGTAGGAGGAGCTCAAAGGAGTAGAGGTGATTAACATCTAAAAGGTTTATCCTCAATAGGTCCGTCCTTATTGATCTTGTAGGAGAGCCAGTCCTTGTCTAATGCATTGGAGATGTACTAGAAGTGTCAGGGATGAGAGTAGCAAGGTGGTTGAAGTGACCTGAAGAAGAACTCTGTGTGGCTTGAAAGCTTGTGTCTCTCACCAACAGAGGTTGGTCCAATCAAAGATGCTATCTCACCCACCTCTCTAATGTCCTGGGACTGACATGGCTACAACAGTATTGCGTACAGGGATGAGAGTATGAAAGAAGGCAGACTTTCTCTTCATATTTAGATGAAAATCTAATAAAAGCACTTCACTTCACAAACATTGGTGAATGTGCACAACTTTCCTATAAGTACCTCAGTAATAGTAACCTCATTTTGCTTAAAGGAATCTTAGTTTCCATGATATTAGATGAGGTGCTCTCAAAAATAGCCAGGAAGGACACACATCATCTAGAACAGGTCAGCTTCAGTTTGCTGAGTAGTGTGATCATTAGCTTGCCGCACAGTGCCACAGACGGCCTGTGTGTAAGGCGTGCAAAGGCACGGATCCTGGGTGCCTTAAACTGCTTCTCTTAGAATTTGCAGTGTTTGCCAAGCCACCCTTCAGCAGCACAGAGAGAGGCTCTAAGGCCACCATGAAATCTAGTCAGTTGATGCTCATCTACAACACGAGCCACTGACTAACAGCGGCCCGAGTGACAGTGGGTCATCGCACAGACCCCATGTTTAGAAGTTGACTGCATATTCCTTGGCCAGTTTGGAGCCTGCTCAACAGAGTACAGAGGTGATGTGGCAGATCAAATCCAGGTAGTTGAACAGTCGGATCAGTGACAAGGAAACTATTCCAAATGTTCTTAGCTGACCACTCACCATGCCATAGGGTTGCTGTTGACAGGTTCCAATCTGGCAGTTGAGACCACAATGGACTCCTCAACATAAGTTGTGCTTTGGGGTTACAGAAAATGTATGTGTACAGTGGGAGACCTGGATATACATGTCGCTTTTCTACCGATCTGTCTGTAGCCTCTCTGCAATAAACGTGTGGAGGAGCCTTGTTGCTCAGAATTGATAGCCATGGGATAGGAGTGGGACTCAGTGCCTGTGTTGATGCACATGGTTGAGTACATGGAGTCAGAGCCGATGTGCAAAGCGTCTGTGCGTCTGCCCCCCCCATGTCAAATCAGCAGATTTGTTATTTAGATTATTCCTGATCCGGACTTTAGCAGCATTCTTTTTTTAGGTGGTTGTGGAAAATCAAAGAGCAGTCCAGTGTGACAGCAAGGTAGGCCAGTTTTGCATCGTGTTTTAGTCGTCTTCCATTGAGGAAGATGTCTAACTTTCATTCAGTACTTCCGTTGTGGAGTTGGAAGACATTTGAAACTGTCTTAGGCCAGTGGTTCCCAACCTGTGGCTTGGTGGTCAAAAGTGGCTCACGAGAGCTTTCAAAGTGGCCTGCCCCTTCCTTCCCACTGGCTGCAGAAGGGAGCCACTGCCTTATTTAGCATTGCTGTGGTGCTAAAAGACAGGTGCAGACTCCCTTCTGCAGCCCAGGGGATGGGAAATCAGTGCTCCCCTCCTCCTAGCTGTAGCAGAGAGCAGGACAAAGCACTCTGCCTGGATCCCTAGGCGTTGGGGTCCCTGCGGGAGCCAGAGGGAGTGTTGCACTAATCTCCTGTCCCACTGGCTGCAGAAGGAAACCACTGCCTAGGGAACTAGATGAAGCTCACAGGGCTACAAGATGTGTGGGGTTTCCCTTCTGCAGACAGGAGATCAGCAAGGAGGCAGCCTGCTCGCTGAACTACTTCTGTCTGGCCACAGTGAGGGTATGCGGGGAGGGCTACTGGACAGAGACTGGTGACTCTTCAGGGTTGTAACAATATCTGTGGCCCTTGAGCCAAAAAGGTTGGGAACCACTGGTCTTAGGCCATGTCTACACTAGCAAGCTTACAGTAGCACCATTACAGCTGTGCTGCTGTAAGACTGTTCATATAGCTGCACTATGCCGATGAGGGAGAGCTCTCCTGTTGACATAATAAAACCAACTATGTTGGCAGGAGACCATCTCCTACCGACACAGCATTGTGCGCACGAGTGCTTAAAGTGGCAAAGCTTATGTCGCTCTGAGGTGTGTGTGTGTGTTGTTTTTCACACTCCAGAGTGACATAAGTTTTGCCAACATAAGTGGAAGTGTAGACGTGGCCTTAGTCACACTTCGTTGGAGGCTCCATCTGCTACTGTAGTTCGCCATCTTGAACAGATGGGCATTCAGGATGTTCAGGGTTTGATGGAAGAGTAATGGGCACTGCAGCAGATGTCATCTGCCCAGATAAACTTGTGTGACTGAGTCTGGCAGGTCATTTGTGCACAAATTGAACGAGGTGGGTGCAAGCATAGAGCACTGGGGTAAGCAATTCTGTCTCCCATATGTACCCGAAAGCACTTCTTATGAAGTAGTTCAGTAATGTCCACCACTCATGCTGGAAAAGCTCTTGACAGTTTTACTAGAAGACCAGTGTGCCACACAGCAACATTGTTTGCTATGAGGGTTGAGAAAACAGCTCCTGTCTTAGTTTTGTTGAAACCTGTTTTCTTAAACTGGGAGAGCAAGATAATGTAGGATGGTTTAAACTAGACTTTTGTAATGTCTTTGACTTAATACCGTGCAATGTTCTGATTTTTTTTAAATAGTACTGTACAATATCAATAAAGCACACCATTAAACAGATTATCAATTGGTTCATTGATACACATCTCAAAAAGTCAGTGGGGAATTATCACTGAAAAGGGGGTTAGTGGGGATCTGCAGGGATCAGTTCTTGTACGGCTGCACTATTCAATATTTTTACTGGTTATAAAGTAAATATAAAATGACAGCTGATACAATTTATTGATGATACAAAGACTGAAGTAGTAAATGACTGTTCTATTTGGATCACCCAATGCCAAGTTCTACATCTAGGAACAAAGAATGCAGGCTATTCTTACAAGAATGGAGCAGTGGCTCCCAAGCTCTATTGGTTCACATGCTGCCTTCTTAAAAAGTTGTGAAGTGAGTGAATGGAACATCAAGCTTATATACCAACAGAGATACAATACTCTATTCCAGGGGTTCCCAAGCTGCGATATGTGTATCCTGAACAGAAGGGACTCTGAAAAGGACTTGGAGGGTCCTAATGGACAAACATCTCCACATGGGCTCCCAATGTGGTGCTGTGTCAGAAAGGGCTAATGTTGTCCTTGGATGTATAAACAAAAATAATGAGTGGAAGCAGGGAGATGATTTTGCCTCCATATGAAGCAGTGGTGTGAATGATACTGAGATACTGTGTTCTGTTTTGGTGTCAACATTTTTAAAAGGATGTTGAAAAACTAGAGAAGATGCAGAGAAGAACCAAAAAAACCCCTCCAAAACAAACCTATTTTGGGACTGGAGCAAGTGATTTACAGTGAGATTTAAATCTGTTTAGCATATTGGAAAGAGGATCAAGAGGTGATTTGGTTAGTATATAAGTACTTTCACAGGTAAAAAATACTGAGAACTCATGAGTTCTTTAACAAAATGGCAACGGGCCAATGAGAATCAATGGCTGAAAATTTAAGGCAGACAAATTTGAATTAGAAATAAAACAAACATTCACCAATGAGTGTGATTTAGCCATGGAACAAACAATGGAAGGAAGTAGTGGATTTGTTATCTCCTGAAGTCTTCAAATAAAGCCTTTCTGGAAGAGATACTTTAGTCAAACACAAGTTCTGGGCTCAATACAAGGGTAACGGGTTGCAATTCAGTGGCCTAGTCTGACACCATATATAATGCCAATGTTATTAATGGCCTTTTCTGGCTGGAAAAAATCTATTGAATGCTGATACTTACCCAGAGATAGAATTGAAGTTAGTGCAGACTGTAGAGCATAGGTGTGAAATGCTGTCTGTAAGAAGCATTACTAAGCAGGTGATTTCCCACATATTCTACATTATGTGAAGCTTCCAAGTGCTGTACTGGTATAACTGCAAGTAATACAGTCTGAAGGAACAGCAACATGTGAGGTCCATGTCCAGAAAGAGATCTCCATCTCCTAGCCAGGTGAGGAGGAAAAAACATGTTGACTGCTGCTTGATCTAACATGAACCCTAGGTTGTGCCTCTCACTGACAAGAGGTGAACCCTCTCTATGGGGACACACATCAACTTGCTATCGCCTCTGAATGCTTTTCCCAGCCCAACAGCAGTATCTGTGCTGAGCTGCAATTAGCTAGCCCTCACGCAAGCAGTTGTCTTAGATACGCTGGGATTGCTGAGACTACAACGTCCAGATCTGATTGGGGAAAAAGTGTAAATGACACATTGATGTCTCTGCAGCCCATTCTACCTCATTATCTTGCCCGACAGCCTCCTATTCTTTTTGTCCTTATAATACAAGTTCAAGGGGTTATTCAGTTAAATGTGTAATTAAACTTGAACTCATTGTCAGAAGTGTTTTTTGAAGGCAAGAATTTAGCATGATTCAAAGAAGGCTTGGGGATATGTGTATATGATAACAAAAATACCCGGAGTTGTTGTATTAAATGCTAAAACAAATTTTGGAAGGGCTATAAACCCTCATTCTTCATGGCTTAAACAAACCTTTGCTTATTTGCGTTGATTAGGAGGAAATTTTCAGGAGGGGGCCACAGTATGTCATAAATACCTTCTGTGAAGGTTGTTCACTATCCCCTGAAGCACTGCCACTGGTCAGAGATGGGATACTGGACTGGATAGGCCATGAGTCTGATCCCGTCTGGCAATTCCTATGTTACGTATGCACTGAGTGGGAGGGGTTTCAAAATAGAACTTTGCAATGTCCTCTACAAGAAAAAAAGGGGAGCAAATGTTCAGCACAACATCCTGGGTTCTTTGTTGATACCCTGTACGTAGAGAGCAGGAATCTAGAGTGACATGACTAAGATACTAACAAATAGGCAAACTCATTAAAATCTGCTACAGTACTTGAGCAGAGCAAGTGATTTACCCATCTTTATAAAAAGCCTTCGGGTTAGTCCAGTCGTCAAGATGATTTAAAAATAGAATAATACACCTACATAGGAACAAATGAGCAAAACATCTATAAAGGAAAGTGGTGCACCATTTTAATCTACTACAATTCTTTGAGCATGCTTGATAAAGGATAACTGATTGTTCTAACTTACTTGGACTTTCACAAAGCCTTTGAAATCCTCCTCACAAAAGGCTAGTAGGGTCATAGGCAAATTCTGTCATGGATTAGAAACTGGTCAAGAGAGAGAAAACCAAGAACCAGAATAAATAGCCAGTTTTCAACATGGTCAAAGGTTAACAGCAGGAAGCTGCAAGGTTCTGTACTAGGACTGCTTTGACTGGTCATTTTTTCCCCAGAGACAAGGGTGAGTGAGGTACTATCTCTTTTTGGAAAAGAGTTCTGTATAGCTCAAACTTCTCTCTCACCGACAGAAGTGGATCCAAGAACAGAGATTACTTCATCCACTGTCTCCCTCTCATATCCTGGGAGCAACATAGCTACACTAACACTGCATACACATTTTCCAGATCGTTTAATAGGTTAGTGACAATTTGCAGATGGTAAAGACTAGAGAACACTTCAGATAGACAACACAACAAAGGTATTTGAGAGACAATGAAAGGAAGATAACAGTGTACAAATGGACAATAATACCTGATGTAAGGAATAATTTGGTCTACTCAAATGCCCCACTAGCTTCTGAATTAACTGTCATTTGGGCCACGAGTCATGGCCAGTTCAATGAAAACATTTGAACAATGGGCAGCAGCAGTAGTAAGAAAAATGTTGGTGTATATTTCCTATCCAATTCTATATACTATAAATATTTTAATGGAACACAAATTGATGGTACACCATCAAATGGAATATTTTTGTTTTTAATTATCACCGGTCTCAAAAAGACTAAACAATATTGAGGCACTCAGATATAGGCAACAGAAATTTAGAGCCATGAAAAGTCAAAATCCTCATGAAGAGATTGGAAACTTGTATTGCTAAGTTTACAGAAGCAGGAAATGGCTGCGATAGAGGTATACAAAATAGTGAATAGTACAGAGAAGATCAATTGGGTGCCACATATTGCTCCTCTCATAATACCACAATAAAGGGACACCACATTTTCATGTGAAAGGCAGCAAATTTAATTTTTAAATTTAAATTTAATTATACATGAATGAATAGTCTGTGGAACAGATAGCCCAAATGGCAATGTCTACGCCGCAATTTGAGCCTGGACTCAAGCCTACCCTACCTTGTGTCCACATAGCAAATTCTTTCTTTTCTCATTAGATTAGGTAATGGTGAATGCTGTATTTCCTTTTTACTAGGTTGCACATAAAGCGCATATGCTAAAGGAATACAACTTGAAAATTAGGAAATGCAAGATTGTATGGGCAGGTGTCAGTATTATTTCTGCCAGTTCGTGTGTCCAACCTGTGCACTTAATGAGGCAGGAGGTCCTGTGAAAAAACAGAACGTGATCCTGTAATTAAAGACTATAATGTAATGGCTCAGAACTAAAGTTGTGCAGGCAGCCATAAATCTTTGCAACCAAAAAAGTTGTTTTAGCATAATTTGTTTTATGTAATTTCTGGTTTTTTAAAAGAAAAAGGTAGAACACAAACTCTTTGGTGCAACTGTAAAAGCCATCTTCTTCCTCATTCTGAATCAGCATCGGGGGTTGAACCCCAAACTGTCAACTCCACAGAATAAGCTGCCACTTCTTGAGCTACGGGACTTAATTATATTAGCTCATAGCAGGAGAAGCATATTTTGCCAGAAGAGGGAATGTGACTCGGGTCTGGCTGTCCCTCTTCTGCCTCCAAAATAGGAGGAGCTTCTGCCCTAGAGCAGGATAGGTCACTGGGTCCAATGCGTATTAGGAGGAGCCCAGCCCTTCAGCATCTTTCTCTCTTACCACATGGGAGTTGAGCAGGATTATGTGGCTCCTGCCCTGTTTGGTGCTCCCAAGGGGTTAGAGGAGGAGGTAAATGTGCTGCTGAAGTAAGTGCAGGGTCAGGAGGTTAACAGGATGAGGTGACTTCCACCGTTTATCCGTTTGACTTTCTTTACAGCTTTGGCAGTAAATTCTTGAATGGTGCACCTCTAGCCCTAAAATTGATTATGGTTGGCATGATTGAGCGATCGTTATTAGGGGCTCATGTCTCAGCAGCATATTCTTTGTCAGGTAGGTATCTACTCCGATACTTTGCGTTGCAAGGAAACCAGGTGGAGTGATCACTAGATCCATCTGCTCCTTCACTGCTTGGAATTTCTTTTTGCAATTCTGTCAAAGTTGTTCCCAAATTTCAACAGTATCCACAATAGAGCAGGTTCTTTTGCATTTGGTCAAAGTCTGTGGAAATAAGTTTTAATATATGCAGCATATATCTTCTACATATTTATTCTTCTGTTGACTGCTTTGTTTGTAATAATTCCATCTATTTTTGTCATGACTTTCTTCACAAACTGTATCAGGTTTGGTCCGTTCTTAATAAATACTTCAATACTATCAGCAATGTAGACTGCAGATGGTGGACTAGATTTTGTAAAATAAAGGACTGCTGTTTTGCCAACTGTCGTGAAACTGTTGCAAGTCTCTCAATAACTGGTGTTTTTCTTAAAGCCACAGTGTATAGAGTCATATGAGATTGTGGCAAATCTGTTCTTGTTCTTAAAAAAAACAACAACAACAAAAAACCACATACCTTTCTGGCTGCAGCAAAATGCATGAAAAAAAATCTGACTTCCATGTATTCTAAAGGTTCTAAGTCCAGAAGGCAAATAAGCCAAAACATAACTTTTTAATCTTCTGATCTTTTCGTACCCACTCATGAGTTTTTTAATTCCAGGCTCAGAGAGATGATTGTTTTGTATTACTATTGCACCTGTAAGCCCTAGTCAAGGACAAGGACCCCTTGTGCTAAGCCTTGTACAAAACAAAAAGGTGATCCTTGCACTGATAAACTTTACATCTATGTATAAGAGTAGACAACAGAAGGATACAGACAGAAGGGAGTACAAGGCAACAGTGAGACATGTTGATCAGCACAATGAGCAGTGGCCTCAATACACCAATGGCCTGGTAAGTGTTTTTTGTAGGCTTCACCACAAAGAGTTTTAAGGAGGGATTTGAAGAAAGATAATGCTGTAGCTTTCCAGATGTGTATGAGGAGCTTCTCCTAAGCATGAGGGGCAGCATGAAGATGCTTGTTTGCAAACTTAACAAGTGGGTGGGCGATGGAACCTAGCATCCTGGATTGATTGGAGGTGGGAGCTGACATTTCAGTAGGGAATGAGAGATGATCGGTAAGGTGGGGATGGGTGATGAAGGGCTTTGAAAGTGAAGATTAGCAATTTATGTTTGATGCAATAGTGGATAGGGAACTAGTGGAGGGATTCATAGGGAGAGGATGACATGGGTTAAAGCAGTAGGCTAGGAAAATCTTTGTAGGAGCATTCTGAATGGCTGTGAACAGGGTGAGATTATTTGTTTGTAAAGGCCAGAGAAAAGAACGTGTGACCAGCACAAGGGCACTGCCTAGCCCAGTTCCTAGAGGGGCAAGGCAGCAGCCAGTGAGCCCTGACCTACTAGAAAGAGCCAGGGAAATAAAATTGGCTGTCTGGAAGACAGCAAGAGAGAACAGCTGGGTATGAGCTGGATCCATGCCCCCAGCTCTGTATATGGAAACTGCTTGCTGCTGCTGCTGTTTGTATTTGGTTACTGTTGATTTTTGTTCTGCTTGGACTCTTAAGTTTTTTCATAAAGCTGTCCCTGGAAAGAAGGGACTATAACTGAAGGCTGTCTTGACTGCTTTATTTTATGGGCTGGGAAGTCAGTGCACCATCCACTCAGGATGTTGCAGTACTTGAGCCATGATATAAAAGCTTGGATGAAAATTTTAATTGTGTGGATGGTTAGCAAAGGCTTTATTTTAAAGGTGTTGTATGGAAAGAATCTGCAAAATTCAGGTGTAGCTTGAATATGAGGATTTAGAGGTTCAAATCAAAGATGACACCCAGATTATGGACCTGAATTATAGGCAGGAGATGTGTTGTCCACAATGAATTGAGAAAGGAGCTGTTGGAGGGCTTGGGAGAAAAGATGAAGAGTTCTGTCAAGCCACTGTTGAGCGTGAACTGACAGGTAGACATCTGCACAGAGATGGCAGAGACAGGCTGAGAGTTGAGTATGAACAGAAGGAATAGACATATCTGTGAGTCTTCAGCATAAAGGTAACTGAATTGTTTTACAAATTAAATTACCCCTAGATTTTGGTGGTGAAGAAAGAAGTAATAAGTAGTCACTGATGAAAGCAGGATTAGGGGAAACAGCAGAGGGAAAGAGACAGCTGCAAGGTCCATGGTCTTGCTGAAGCAAAACAAGAGAGCTGCTGCTCACAGCAAATACCATAGAAAAGGAATGAGGAACCTAGTATGCACACACTTTAGTTAAGGGGTTGCAACATTTGAACTCTATGGAAGAGATGACACACGACCTACAGATTTTTATAAAGTTTCATCACTGTCAACAAAATTAATTCATTATGAAAAGGTCTAGAGAGCATTCAGAATGTATACTCCAAAGTCACAAGCTTAAGTTTGTTCAAAACCGTATCTCTTCTCTTTAAAAAAGATTAGAGCTGGGTGAAATATTAGCAGCACTTAAAAGGGCAGGAATTTGCTATAAATGAGGGGTTTCCATTTGACTTTTAATTAAGCTTTCAGTAATCACATCAGAGGCAGTCAGTAGGTGGACTGCTGGCCAAATCTGGACTGCCAGACACTTTCCAACAGACTGGGTGGGCTGAAGCTGAGCAGGGGCTGGAGCTGGATGGAGCCGTGCCGGCTCCCCAACGCAGAGCCCCCCCCCAGCTAGGAGTGGGATGCTGGGCTGTAGGGTGCAGGCGTGTCCTGGGGCTGATTTTAGGGGGGGAAACACATCTCTGCACCCACCCCATGGAGAATTTGATGTCTCTACTACACCCTCCCCTCCAATCACATAGCGATGGGCTATCACGTGATCAGGCTGCAGCCCGCTCAGAGGGCAGCACTGTAGGGGCCCTAATTCAAACTCTTTTCTGCTGGCCATGGAGACAGCAGGACTGGCTGGGCCATGGAGCCATGGTAAGTGCCTAATAGGGTCCCACAGCATTCCCTTGTGCCAGGGAATTGCGCATGGCACAGCCCACCTCCCATAGACTCTAAGTCCCCCTGGCCTCATGCCCTCCACCCCTGAGTAGTTCCTGGAGAGCCCCCCAGCCTTGTCATCCCCATCCTCCATCTTTCAGGGCCAGCCCCTGGAACCCTCTCCAGCCCCCTGCCTCTTTCCCTCCCCAATCTGCCTTTTGTTGCCTGTTTCTGCCACATCTGGCTTCCCCTCCACCTCCCTGGGGCTGCTATCTGGAGTCACCTTGGTCCCTCCTGCTACCCGGAGCTGCCGCCTCACCCTTCTGCTTTCCCAGCCCCCAAAGGGACATTGCACCACTAGCTGGATCATAGTCCAGTAGCTTCGCTGCCTGGCTCCGAGCCCAAATGTGCTCTCTCGCACACCTGCTTTGCTGCCCAGATCCCCACCCACACTTATTCCTCCTTCCCTCTTGCCCCCATCTCTGCTACTTTGTTCATTGGGAGCACGGAGGATTATTTGGGGTGGGAGGGGCGATTGGCAATGCCAGGTGGCTTGAGCCAGCCCTGCATGTCCCATTTTCAGTTTAGAGAAATATGGTCACCCTACTCTCCAGGTGGAGATGTGGCAGGTGATCGAGGAGTTTGGGGGGGAATTGGTGGTGTAAGGGGAGGTTAGCTGTGTGGGGGCAATCGTGGGGTGTTATGCCTCCAATATTTTATTCGACAAAAACCAAACTTAATACCCTTTGTAAACTCTAAACAAATTCAAAACTTAAAATAGCTGTCTGGTAGTGTTTTAATGCTAAGATTTGCATCTATTTGACATTTTATCTATGTACGCAGATTTATTACATCTTTCTTGGAGGTAATTTTTAGGTTATATGCAGTGGCTTAATTTTATTTTTCATTTAATGCATTAAAAATACAAACTAAGCTGTGGCTGTATTACATAGCATTGGATGTATTTGTTGAACAGGGCGTTCATGGTGTGATTGTGAACAATGTTTCTCTAGGGTCTGGACCTTGACTATGCCTTGACGAAGAAATTCGGACCTTGACAAAAAATAACTGACTACCCCTGACTTTCATAGTAAGACTGTAAATAAGGGAGTACCACACTCCAATTGCTTGGGAAAGAGAGGTAGAACTGACAAAAAAAAATCATGGCAGATGGTGAAACCCTAGGAAAAGAGACCCTCTACAAAAAAGACTGTCAGTGACAGATGCAGTGTTGTGAAACAGGAGAGCTCAGATATCTGAAGATTAACCAGAAGAGATTAACTGAGTGTTATCCAAAATGAAGAGCTGAATAATAACTATATTAATGGTAATGATAAAATACACAGTTCAGTTTGATTGGTGTAAACATAAATGTGCAAAAGCTGTGCCTTAATATTTAAAATATAAAGTAAATGTTTAAGGGCGTTGAATGGAGTTGTGGAGTGGTCTTGAGAAATTAAAGAATGGATGTAGAGAAATCTCCATGTAAATGTAAATCCGTGTAAGTTCTGTGTAAATCTTCCTCACGGAACTCCCAATGTAAGATGATACACTGTTCCTGAGGGTTGAGGTTCCTTACCTAGAGTATGTACGTTCCTGGCCCTGCAGGAGGTAAGTATTCCCAAATGTTCATGGAGGGAGAATACAGGGGTATAATTATGGTTCAGCAAACAGATCAGCCATTGGGAGACTGACACATATTGTGAATTTTTTTCACTGTGGGTTTTAAGATTGGAAATGATACAAAAAGGAGAACATGGGGGGGAAAGGGAAAGGGCTGAGGGTGATAATTTTCTCCTTTTTAAAGGAAAAAAATAGAAGTTTACAACCAAAAATTCAGCTAAATCCAGGTTCACAGAACTGTGGGAACAATATCTTCAGAAATAAACATGGTTCAAACAGAGGATGGCATATACATGGCCTCTTCAGTGACATACAGTTGCATGCAAAAAAAAAACCCCCAACAAAATTGTACTTGGGATGTTTTTTGTTAGTGATATTACATTCGACAACTAAGTTTATAAATATTCATAAAGACAATTTTCTTTCAGTGTAAGAATAGTCTCAAGCAATATATCTTAGGTAACGAAATGCTTCTCGAAGAAGTGATAAGCTCATTTTGTAATGGTTAATATTTTGTTCCTGGGGCTTGCATGCAGAGTGGATTGATTTAAAGCAAGATAATAATTGATTTAAATCAAGTTTCCCACTAACGTTTGTTTGTTTGTTAAACAATGATGCAAATCTGATCATTAAAACATGTTGTTTTACAACTCAGTACAGCATTTTACAACATCTGGGCGGTATACTTTGTGTAATTTAATTTTGTATTAATTTAGGAAATAGTACATAATACTCATTACCTGTGTCAAGCTGCAGATGCAGCAGCAGTCCATTAGGAATGGTAAGAGCTAAATCACACACACAAACACAATAGCACTTATATTTTATTAAACTAAATCTTAAATGTTACATAAATGTTTCACACTTACAATTACAGCAGTCTCCTGAGTTGCCGGTTGATGGCTGTCCTTAAACTTTTTATTTTAATTTTCAAATTTTATTAACTCTCTCAGACAAGTCATCATAACACTAAACATACACTGTCCTTAAAACTTCCACAACTAGTTCTCATCTTCCCCACTCCCACTGTCCTTCTTATTCATAGACTGAAACAGAAATAAGTTTGCCTGCTTTTTCAACTCCCAGTCAATTTCTTAGCTGTGAGTGAATAATACCAAACAATGAAAATATTCTTTGTGCCAGCAGAGGAAGCTACAGTTGTGAAAAGTTGGCTTAGCAACTGAAGAAACTCTGTTTCAAGGTGCCTGGCTAATGATTTCCACCAATTCAATGGAGTGACTTCGTTCAAAACATAATCAGTAACATGTACTGTTTAAATGGTTCTGCTCCAGCCCTGAAATGTATTATGACTGTCATAACTGAGCAGAGATTTTGAGATGCCCATACCATGGCAGCAGCATCTTCTTCAGAAGTTAGGCAATCACCTTTATATCTGGGATCGAGAATGTTTGCAAGAAAATGAGGTGGAGTTAGTGCTTGATCCATTGGCTTCTTTATTGCCTGCAGTTGAACTTTCTGGTGAGATATTTCTTCAATGTCTCTTGAAGTGCCTTTCAAATTTCAACAGCATCAGCAATACGACAACAATTTCATTGAAGTTTTGTTTAAGGTTATGGATATAGCTTCAGTATACTGAGCATAACCTCTACATTCGTCTTTCATCCAATGTTAGCTACTTTGGATGAGATACTTCCATCTATTTTATCATGGTTTTCTTCACAAAGTTTTCTGAGAATAGGCCAGTTCTTAATAAATTGTTCAAAACAATCAACCACAGAATTCCATCGAACATCTTGAGGGAGAATTAGTTTGGATCCTCCTCAGTGAAGCTGAAGCAAAATGGTTACGGAAGATTGTTGCGACTTCAACAATGTTTTCTTTTTATTCCTGGAGAAGACGTACTTAAGTTTTGGCTAAAAGATGCATTAAATGGGCACTGCAGCCGTATGTTGTTAAGGAACCATCATTCCATTTCTTCTTCTAAGTATCTTCTCATCTTTGCCACATTTGCAGTATTCTCTGTGACAAAACTGTGCATGTGACAGTTGAATTTTTGTTCACAGTTTATTACAGCTTTCACTGCCACGTCTTTTAAATATTCTGTTGTGTGGGCATCTCCTGATGTATTTACTGTTTCTGCAAGATATGCAACCCCATCTTCTGTTGTCACACAGGCACATGTTATTGGATCATTGTGTACATCGCTCCACCTATCAAGGCTTGAACAGTATGCAAGAAATACTGAAATGTACTAGTTTAAGTTCCTTCACATATACTATATAGCAATCTTCCACCAATGTCTTCTACCCAGTAGAGTGTAGCCTGGTCATAAGGACGCAGCCATGTCAATCAAGTGTTTAACAATACGAAAAAGAGAATTTTGGCATAAGTGAACCGGGCAGTCTTCATCTATGATGTGGTGTTGGTATTTGCTCATGCTTATTACAAACACATCCACGTGCTGGTTTTACTGGATGATTGAAATCTTCTGCTTGCTACTGAAACTTTGTTTGAAATATGTTTAGTTGCAGCAGTGCTGTGACAAGTACCAATGGATGACTCTGAAGTTGTTGCAGACAGACCGTCAGTCTCTTGTGCGTAAATAGAATACAGAAACAAAACTCAAATGATTTTGAATAGCTGTTCATTCTCAGTTCTTCTCACTGTTTGTTCAGTTAATCATTTACATTTTTCAGCAAGGATGCAGATCTGATTCCATATTACCAGAAAAGCTAAGACTGACTGACTGCACTTAGAGTGCACTTAATTTTGGAGTAAGCCCCATAGAACTCACTGGCACTTCTGTTTTTTGAGAGAACAAATATAGGATGGGTTCCCATGGGAAAGCTGAGTTATGCTGAAGTAAAATAGGGAATAGACTTATGGCATCACCACTATGGTCTGTGGCCATGCTGTTCCAAAATAAGGGGCCTGTATTATGTAATATAAAATAAGAAAATGACATTCAATGGCAACTGGCAACTCTAGCTTTCTCTTACTGCAGCTCTCTACCGTATATGTGGGTGATAGATTCTAAACCTGGTTAACTAATTAAACAAGCTATAAGGATTAGCTAACAAACTTTTTTTCTAGCAACATAGCAAACAGCTTGGAATTTACTTGTTAAATCACACCTATACTAAAAGTTAGAGAGAGTGTTGAAGAATGATGCATTGTAAAATGAATTATTTAACTTACTGACCAGTTGTTCCACACTGTTCTTCAGACATATCCACATCTTCATCCACATCATTCTCTCCCAGTAAGTAGTTTTCATTATAATGTTTCATTCTTGCAGCTAGGCCCTGCATCTCCTCCTTGCACTGTTTATGCTTAACATGTTTTCCTTTTTTACCCAGGGAAGAAATTTCTTCAAAATATTCCCAGATAGGGTCTTTCTTATGTCTAGAAGCCATGATGGTTTTTCTGTGGCAAAAGTATGGGGGAATATAGGAAGCTGTGTATATTGAATAATATCTTCCTTTTTTCTTTCCAGTCCATTCCACTGTTGCTTTCTACTCTGCCTTTGTCTCTCTGTCTTTAAGACAGTGTCTTAGCTAACTCCTCTGCCTTGCTTGGCCCAGCTCCACCACCACATAAGCCCGGAACAACAACAGTCCTATCCAGCCTGTGTCTGTCTTTGCACGTGTAACTTTAGTCTGCTCAGAAACTGAAAGCCCAGAACTTTAAAGAAGCAAGAGCTGGTTGCTAGGGTGGACAGACTAAAGCCGTTAATTCAATTTTATAAGCCTGTAAGTGTAGGCTCAGCATGTTCATGATAAAATTTGGTTGTATCTTATTTTTTAAACTAGAGAGAGATTTAGTATTTTATTGATTATTTTAAATCAAAAATCTGATTTTTAAAAAATCCATTTTTTAATCATTGATTTTTCTCCATCCTGCTTGCATTTAAAAGAGTTGTACATTTGTTAAAGCATTGTAAATAAGCCTTACTTTCAAGAGTCCTATTTATATTTGTTAACACTACATTGGTAATGAGATAGGAAACATGTAACCAGGGCCATGGTACAGAGGGTAGAATAAAACTAAATGGAGATTTCCCTTTCTGAAAACTGATTGAATTGTATGTACTTTTTTTCAAGTGTATTCCCCTCCCCTCTTTGCTTCCCTGTGGCTTTGTAGACTTCACATGCACATGAAGTTTTCTCGTTATTAAGTGGAGTTGCATGTAGAGCCCTACTGGCATTTGTGATAACTTTCCAACTATATTCAACTTTTTCTCATCTAGACTTCACTGCTTTTTTTATAATATGGAAAGAATTGTACATAGGACAACAAATTCCCTTTCTATTTTTAAGCATTGCCAATTGTGAATTCTTGAGACTCAAAGTAGTCCTGAATTTGCCATATTATATGGAGAAACAGTAAATAAACATTTATGATTTAAACTGTGTAATAATTAAACATGCACAACAGGGTCCAGCGAAGCAAATCAGTCACTTGGGGATTGAGCAGAATTTTGGGGGTTCATTGAGGAGTTTAAAATTGGGACTATAAATAGAATAGCCTCCTGTGGACTGTAATAGTTCAGTGTGATTTTGGTATGTGGTGTTGATGGCCTGTGAGGTAGACTAGAAGGTCCTGGTGATGATCCCCTCTGACCACGAACTTTTACTCTGAGAATTATGCACAAAGGAAAATGTGGGTGAATGAAATGGACATTCACATTCAAAGTTGTTCCTTGACTTTTCATGGCTTCGCTTTGCTCCTGTCTTCCTTCTCATGTTGCCTAAGTAGCAGTGAGAAAAACTCTAATCTTAGGGCTGGTCTGAAAATTCACACTGGCATTGCTACATCTCACACGGCTTGTCCACACGTAGACAAGTGGCTGCAGTGGCTCAGCTGCAACACTGTAGCGCCTCAGTGAAGACATACCTACACGGATGGGAGGGGTTTTCCCATTGGCATAGGTACGCCACCTCAACCTAGCACTGTCTGTGCTGCAGGGTGGGGTCAATTTAATTGCGTCACTCAGGTGTGTAGATGTTTCGCATCCCTGAACAATATATAGTAGAACCTCAAAGATATGAACCCCTTGGAAATGGAGGTTGTTCATAACTCTGAAATGTTTGTTATGCTGAACAAAACATCATGGCACAGGACCCTGCAGTCGGTGTCTTCTAGCTGAGGCTGGGCGAGATCTCTGCAAAAGTGGCAGCGCTGCCTGGTTTGCAAGCAGCTCCCTGCCCTGTTCCTGTTTTTTGCCTTTTGGCTGAACTGGGGGGGCCTGCTTCTGACCCTTGGCAGTATAAGCCCCAGTCCTCAGCTGCCTCTCTCCAGGGCTCGCTCTGCTCAGTGCAATGCTCACCAGGCTCCATAGGCAGCATGTGGCAGGGTGTTGGTGCCAGCTGGCTGCTTGCGCCCCTCCCTCCCCTGCCCCTTGCACTCCTAGAGGTGCTGGCAGGATCCAGGAGTGCAGCCACTGGGAAAGCTTGGGCCGCATCAGTGCACAGGCTGTGGTCCTCCAAAACTCTTCCAGAGCTCAGCACCTCTGCTCCAGCTCCAGGCCAACCTTCAGTTTCTTGCAGCAGGAGGGAGCTTTCTTTCCCCAGCTCCAGAGTGTTTTCACCCCCCACATACAATTTCCCCTTCCCAGTGGAGTGGGAGGGGGTGAAATAGCACCCTTGGCGTACAGGAGCAGCGCAAACCCTGGACTGTCTCTGCTCTGCGTGCTAACCTTGCAGTAGAGGCGCAGTGTTTGCTCCTCCTCTGCTGCTGCCTGATTGCTTACTTTGGTTTTGTGTGGTGTTAGGTTGACAGGTCAATTTGTAACTCTTTGTATCTTGGAGGTTCTACTGTAGTCATACTGATCTAATTTCCTAGTGTAGACCAGGTTCTCCATCACTGTAGTTTAATCCACCTCCCTGAGAGGCGGTAACTAGGGCACTCGATGAATTTTTCCCTTGACCAAGCACTGTCTATCCCAGGGATTAGGTCAACATAGCGACGTCTCTTAGGCGTTGGTTTTTCACATTGGTGGGAGATGTAGCTATGTCAATATAAGCTGTCAGTGTAGAACAGCCTTAGGATTAGATCTTCTCTTGCTGCTACAATTAAGTGCCATAGAGGAGGTTCCTGATACGTTCAAGAGGGAAGGATTCTACCAAGGTTCTTTCTAATATCCCTCCCTCCGCCCCCCCATTCCCAAAGTTGTGGGGGGAAATCTCTGCTCAATATTGGCCTTCAGGAAGCTGAATTCTTTCTGAAAATTCCACTTTTGCATGTGGTCTTTAGATTCAGTAATTCCTTCCCTTACCCAAAAGGACACATTTGATTTAAGGACACTTATTTTCACATATCCAGAAGGCCACTACCTCATATACATCTGCTTTGTCATAGGTCAAAGGGGAGGACCTTGTACAGAAAATCTTTCCTTATCTACAGCCCCAGGGCTTTTTACAAAATGCCTGTCTGTGGTTGGTACTTGTGGTGATAAGGTATTTTTTTAACCTTATTTAGATGATTGACTTGTCAAAGCTCCATTGAAGGAGGACCTCTAGCTGTTCCACTTCCGTTCTCTTTTCAAGCTCATTCCATGGATTAAAAGCAGACTTAATGTATAGAGTTGCTTTGATGTAAGTGCTTTCATCTTGTGAAGCTCAAGTGCTGAAGTGGGGACTTTTTAAGTAGATACCTCAGGCACCCGGAGCTGTGCTCTCTGCCTTTATTTTAATTGAATTGTCCATTTGGGCCTTTTATGGTGGTAGTCTGTCTTGTACCAACTGTTACTGGGGCAGAGCTGGAACCTCATTATGGGGGGGAGGAGAGATTCTGCACTTTCTAATGAAATACTAAAAGAATATAGGGCTTTCCTGTTGAAGGTGTTAGCCACAAAGGTACGGGGAGAGGGCACCCACAAAGGAAAACACAGCAAGTAGGAAGGGTAACTATAAACAGCACTTTAGGTCTTACAAGCTTTTTGCAAACAGTCCTCCCTACATCTCAGTGAAAGTTGGTATTCTCCATTTTGCTAACAGAAACTGATAGATACCTGTGAAGTGAATCTCTCCAGTGCCACAGAGCAGGTCAGTGGCTGAGTTTGGATTATAAATTGGGACCGCTGATTTCCCTTTCAATGCTTGTACTGCTAGAACTTGCTGCTTCATGGTTGAGGCACAGAGTGGGTTAACTGCAGTTGATTTAGCACCTAGAGGAATGTACCTTTTTGAGAACGTGTTGCAGTGACTGAAGGAACAACACAGGCAGGCTCTGGAGGGAGCTGCATCCTGCCTCCTCCAAATATTCAGGCATTAGGAAAGTTGTCACGGTGTGGGCTATTAAGAGACGGGAGAGGAAGGGAAATAGTCAAGGCCAATGTCCTTTGTGGAAAAGATTTGTGACTGGTAATTGCATCAGGCTGAAATTATCCAGGTTTTCTGTGTCTCCAAGAGGAGTATATTTCAAAGCTTGAGCAGTAACCAGATGTCCTGAGTATAATGAGTGGAAAGAAACATACTCCTTCCATTATAAAAGCTACATATATTCTGGTGACCTTTAAGCAGCTTTTGTGTCAAGAGGCTGGCGGTGGAAAGTGAATTTGGCGTAGAGTTAGCTTTCATGGAGCAGTGCCTTTTGAGTGCTGCAAGAAACACTGGTTTGTATGCGGCAGTGGAGCCTCTGAAAATCTAATTTTGCATGAGTGTAGTACAAATTTGGTTAATTAAAATGCTGTATTTTATGTAGACAGATGTAGAATGGGTTGTGCTGTTGTGGTAAAAACTTACCAGATGGTGTTCTGTGAATGAAGCAGAGTGTGCAGGAGCCCTTGATTCACTTAATGCATGTGATTTTAGGGACACAGTGAAAACATCCTCCAGAAGATGTGTGGGATAGGTCATTACTGTGGTGTCAGTGCAAATGTTTTCATTGTGGATAGTCTTTCTTTTCTTCAAAACAAGCCTTTAGAAATTCCATTAAAAATTACATAACAAGGACTAAAGTTGCATACTTACTCCAAAGTCAGAAAAAGCTGATTATTTTCAGGTTGCCTGTGCAGCCTTAACTCTGCTAACTGCATATATGTTATGATAATCTGCTGATACATGATTAATATTAATCTGTTTAATATTGTTTTCTACAACTTCAGAGACATGTATGGCATCTTGAAAAGTATTTAGTGTAAATAGTTTAACTTAATTTGCATACTTGTGTGAGAATCTTTGATTTTGACTTTACATGTAAACTTTTATCATCTCTAAGTCAGATAGGAAATGAAGGCCTCCAATGGGTGTGGCCACATGGGCATGTTTCACCTGACAGTTTTATTCTTCTCTGTAGATTTTCATAATATTTTTTCAGCTGACTGTCCTTCAAAGAACTGTGTTTGCTCTGACCGTAATACCTCTTGAACTCCATACAGCTCCTGTCTGGAGGGTTCTTGAGGTAGGTTCAACTGTTGTATAATTGAGTAACTTGAAGATTAAACAATAACAATGAGTACATTGCACACTCTGTAGTAGCTTCTGTCTTACTATCTTGACGTTCTTTTATAGAGATAAATTAGTGTCTCAATTCTCCAGTGCTCTAGGTAAGTATCTCCTATATTTTTTTGGTGGAAAAACATGAATCTGCAGCTTGAGTAGTTGGCTTTAACCTTGTGGCTTTATGATAGGTTCTGTCATTTCCCTTTCTAATCCATTCTTTTTAGTGCTAGTCATGCCTTCCTGGAAAAGTCCATTCTTATAACCAGTATTGGAGCCTCCCCAAGGTTGGTTTGCAGTGAAAGCAGACTGCTGGCTTTTTTCTATCTGGCAATCATGATAGTGAGGTCAGTTATTGTCCTCTGTTTGTCATATCTCTTTCCAGTTCAGCCTTGGTGTAAGCAGATGACAGTGACACCTATTTGTGCACAGGCTGAGCAAGGGCTTGTCCACACACAGACTGAAAGCAAAATAATTAAATCTCTTTTAATTCATATCTCTAGTTACTTATTCCAGAATACTAAAGATGTGAATTAAAACAATATAGATATTTTTGTTTGCTTGCGTGTAGACAAGCCCTGAATTTGGATGAGAGTTCAGAGTAGAAAATACAGTTTAAAGAACTGTCCTTAAAGTTTTGGCTTTTAGTGAACTAAAAGTGACTGTACTGAAGACATTTGAGACCCCACTTTAAGCTTTACTATTTTTAAAATGCTTTTCCTTAAAGTTGATGGATTTAGAACAAGACTAACTACAGCAAAAAGAATCTACATTCTCAGTCTTCATCCAGACTGCACTTGGAGAGTTTCCACAGGCAGTGACATTCCTACTTATAACCAAGCACACTGTCCAAGAAAAACCATTTGCATTTCCTTTGAGAGAAACTTGGCCTAGTTTTAATCATAAGTCTAACTGAATACATTCTTTTTATTGAATCACTGTATACAGAGTCCTTTTGCTGTAATTATAGATTAAAGAGCATCATTTTGGTAGGAAGGAGTGAAACTTCGTAAAGCTGTTCTAAACATGGAAAATCAGCTTCCTGCAATTTTTAAATATCCTTGTTTTGCAAGGATTGAAAAGCAATTGTTCTTTTTATCTTCACATTTTTCTTGAAACATCAATGTTTTGTTCTCCCGCTTTTTGCCACTGAGTGCAGGGTCTAGGGTTTTTTCATATTTTTCTCCTCTAGTGTAAAACTTCTCCATCCTTAGAAAAGTTAGTGGCACAAGGAAAATTTAAACACTAACTTTCTAACTCTAAAGTTGGACATTTTGAAAAGTTATAGTGGAAAAGGTAAAAGGGATGGGAACCTTAGCTGGCATTCATGGGTACTCACATATTCCATGTGCTTGAGATAAAAGAAATGCTGAAAGTGGTGTCTGTTGGTCACACCTGCGACCCAGCTCTCCTTGTGCGCTGCACTGTGGGTATAAGGGCCAAGGTAGACCATTTTGCCTTTTCAGTTTCTTTTCTACTGCCACATGGGCCAGATACTTCCAGTATCTGGAACTTCTCCTTTCTCTCCAGCCTCTTCATCTTCAAACCTGTAATTATTCCAGTTTTAGTTTTGTCTATAGTTTTATTAGTATAGTTAGTGGTTAGTTAGATTCCCTAGTCTGGATATCCCTCTGGCTTTCAATACGGGAATTATGTTGTGCCCAGGACACTGGGTCTAAAATGTGCATCACCTGTCCTCACTCCTTCTCAGTCAGTGATTACTGCTAGCGCTGCCTGTGCTGCTTTGAAGAAGTGCACATCTCTGCCAGGTGCAATATCTGTCACTCCTTCCCTAGTGGTACCCAACAGGTGCAGGATATCTGGCTTAAAAAGCACCTAATGGAAAAGATTGAGGCCCAAGTCAGACCTAGGCCATGCCTTCCCATTCCCCACTCCCAGTACATTGGATGACGCTATCACAGAACGTGCCTTCTATCGTGAGGCCTGACTTGGGAGCGAGGGAGATGACACCTACAGACCCTCAGTCAGTATTTCATCAGGAGAGCAGGGATCAGTCTCATCCACACATGGGCAGATCCCTCTCTAAGTCCACTCCAAAGAGGACAGATCCCTCTCAGCTAACGAAGCAGAGTTTCTTTACCCAACCGGCACTGAATTTCCTAGTTATTCAGGCTGCCACAGACTGATCTAGGCAGCTATACCCAAGAGCCACCACCTCCAATAAGGAAGCCAAGCATCTGGACGTAAGAGGAGGAAAGCTTTTACATCAGCTAGTCTCCCTTCCTTTCTTAACTGCCTCCCTGTCTGTCTCTAAACAGATAAGATACTGCAGTGCTAAATGAATCTGGGTTACATGAACAAAAGGCTTGGATTATTAGGGTTTTTTGGGAGAAGGGGAGAGTTGTGTAACAAGGGAGAAGGAGCAGTGTATGCAACCAAAAAGGAGCTGCATTGGTGTCAAAGCAGGACATTGTTGTCCCTTCTCCCATTCTTCAGACTGCAGCCTCTAGTGTTGATTTCAACACCTGGAAACTGAAGGGAAAAAACTTCCATGGCTGCAGGTGCTATGTGTTTTGTTTTTTTGTTTTTTGTTTTGTTTTAATTTGGGAGTATTGTCAAGAAATTTCTGTACCTCTAAGTAAAAAAAAAAAAAAAAAAAAAAAAAAAAAAGAGAGGTATCTACATGCCTCCAGCTTCCACCCAGGACACATCACACAATCCATTGTCTACAGCCAAGCCCTAAGATACAACCACTTTTGCTCCAATCCCTTAGACAGAAATGAACGCTCACAGAATCTCTATCAAGCATTCTTAAAACTGCAATACCCACCTAGGGAAGTGAAGAAACAGATTGACAGAGCCGGATGGGTACTCAGAAGTAACATACTACAAGATAAATCCTACAAGGAAAACAGAGAGCCACTGGCCATCACCTACAGTCCCCATCTAAAACCTCTCCAACACATCATGAAGGATCTACAACCTGTCCTGGAAGATGATCCCTCACTCTCTCAAACCCTGGGAGGCAAGCCAGTCCTCGCTTACAGACAGCCCACCAACCTGAAACACATACTCACCACACAATAGAAACACTAACCCAGGAATGTATCCTTGCAACAAACCCCATTGCCAACTCTGCCCGCATAGCTACTCAAGATATGTGACACCATCACAGGTCCCAACCACCTCAGCCACACCATCAGGAGCTCATTCACTTTTTATCTACTAATGTGATGTATGTCGTGTTACCAGATTTGCCCGTCACTTTGGGGTATGCTTATTTATTAGGGTTACTTTCTGGAAAAGGGGGTGTGATTCTATTAGTGTGCTGCTTGTGTTACTGGTGTGTTCATAGGGTTACAAGTCCCCTCCCAAT
Source organism: Mesoclemmys tuberculata (assembly GCA_007922155.1). NCBI lineage: Eukaryota > Metazoa > Chordata > Testudines > Chelidae > Mesoclemmys > Mesoclemmys tuberculata. Next base: position 981,023 of record ML677084.1, read on the forward strand.
GGAGCTATCCTGCAGGACCTAAGGTTTTCAGATTCAAATAAACCCCCCACAGATACACACAACCATTCCAGATTAACTGAGTGCGTCTGAGCAGAGCGGGCTATCAGCACTCGCAGCTGACCCCTTATACGTCCCTGAACTCAGCAGGCTGGGTGAGACAGCACTGTCAGCTGTCACCCTCATGTGCCCGTTGCACCGCACCAGAATGGAGCACACTTATGAGCAGGCTGGGTCAAACAGCACTTTCAGCTGTCACCCTTATGCGCCTCTGGACTCCGTAGGCTAGGCAGAGCAGCACTTTTCAGCTACCCCCTTTATATGCCTCTTTGCAACACAATTGTTCTAGCAGTAACCCCCTTGATAAGCAAACCCCATAGGATTTTGGGCATTCCCGGGATCTTTGGCTTAGTAAAAGAAGCGTTGCTGCAGAGCAAGGTAGGGAAGCCAAGAACACAAAGGAGTAAACGCATTTAGAGAGAGAGAAACTGGCAATCAGCTTGATTACAATAGTTAGTTTATTGCTAGGTATATAAAATTTATGATACTAATAGTGATGCCATACAAGGAGAGAAAAACAATCTAACACTTACAATACAACAAAATTACAGTAGGGGTATTGGAGAAAGGCTAGCCCAGGTTTGATTACAAAAGTAGAAAATTATAACTGGGAGAGAGGGAGAGGGAGAGGGGGAGAGAGAGAGAGAGAGAGATGGGGGGGGGGGTCCTCACCACTCCT
>ML677084.1:987350-1217670 GCA_007922155.1 Mesoclemmys tuberculata
GACTAGATGATCATATTGGTCCCTTCTGACCTATGAGTCTATGTGTGGGCTTAGGCCTGCCATCTCCCAGCAGCTCCAGTAGGTACACATCTTCCAGCTTCTGCAACAATTCAGGCAGAGATCCTACAGACAGAACCCTCTTTTCCTGTCCAACCTTGATTCATCCCCAGGGCATTGTCCATTCTGTGCACTGACTGAGACGTAATTGAAGACTAATCATAACATTTAAGCTTAAAGAAGTCAAACTGCAACCTTAGTTCTGGCATTTCCTAGCTTTTAAATGCTAGGCTCTCCAAACTTAATGTTCTTTGGATATTTTTTTAGTTTCCTAGGTTTAAAAGGGGGGGGGGGGAAGCAAACTGAAAAAAGTCATTATGTGGACCCATATTGATATTTACATGGGTCAGCGATAGGGTTATAACCTTTAGATCCACAGCTCAGACCTCTACTGTTGGAGCTAATGGAGTAACTGACATCAGTAGTAGATTGTCATCCTGTGTGTGAACAAGCGTCAGAAGGGGATGAGACTCATGCTTTGCCCTTGGATTTCACAGGTGTTTTCTGATAGCACAGGAATGGTGAGATTTGTGAATCTTGGGCTTCATTCTAGATTCTGGAAGGAAGTATTCTCTAGTGGTCACAGACCCTTCCGTCCCCTTCACTCCAGCCTATTCTAGTTTTCCTCTTTACTCCTCTCCTACACTTTGTCTCCCACCCTTGTGTTCCGAATTGTTTGTCTCTTTACCACCACCTCTCTTCTTTCTTCCTCCCCCAGTGCTGCTTGTCCTCTCTATATCTGAGTCAGCCCACTTCCTGCTCTGTGCTACTTGGGCACCTGCAGTGGGAGCTTTGCGAGTACAGAAGAAGCAGTCTCCCTGTTCTTAGTTATGTCGCCCAGCAGGCTGCAGGAGCTATGAGGAGCAATTGCAGGGAAGACCTGCGCAACCCATGCGTGCCTAGGCTGGAGCATGCTCTGTGGAATCTTGGAAACCTTTGCTGCCAAACTTTAACAAGTCTCCAAGTAGAGGAACCTCAGATTTTTTCAAAAGTTTATAATTTGGCCCGGCCTGGTCCAAAGCTTCTCCACAAAGTGATTGTCAGAACTTTGGGGCAATTTTCTTTTTGTTTTCAGAAACGGCTGAAACTTTTTGCTGAAATTTTCACCCAAAATCAATCTGAGGCAGACACCTGGTATATGAAAATTCAGCATAGAAAGTTAAAATATGGCAAAGTTATAAGCAACTAAAACCAGGGTGTTTGGTAATGGGAAATGTTGGGCTATCTTAAGTCTGAGTAATAGTACTACCTGTTCCACCTAGAGTTAAATATCACAGTTCAGGGTAACTGAACCTCGGATCTTTATAGACACCAAATCATGGCAGGGAGTTAGACTATATGACCCTTCTAGCTCTATGGTTCTATGACCCACTACATGGTCTGCTCAAAAGACACCCCCCCCCCTTTTTTTTGACCTGAGGCCTGTGTTAACTGCCATTGGGAATTGAAATCCGTTAGTGCTATCCAGGCCATAAAGGAAGTCTGTTCTCACAACTGACTCCCCAGGATCAGTTCTAATGCCTCAACCATACCTGTAAATCTTGCATATGTGCCTCTAACAAATCTGATCCAAAGATATCCACAAAATGGTCAGAAGTTGTCCACAATCCTAGCAGAATCTTGGCACTTGCATGTAAGGGCAGGCTTAAAACACTACTAATCTGGAAACTGAATTTTGGGTGTTGGGGGAAAAGCAGTCCATAGCACACCTTTCTGAGATATACATTTAGGATGGGAAATATCAGTTTTCCATTTTCTTAGCATATTCACTTAGCTTCGCTTTACAAGTATGTTTCTAAGTATGCATTGTCTTGAGTGCTTCTGTGTACCACAAAAATACCCTCTGGCTAAGCAGGGATATTGGTGTGCTAAGTTTCAGCTAATAGGAGCTAGTTCATTGTATCCTACTGTGACTTTAGAGAGTTATTGAGTAAACTATGGCTTAAAGCTTTTGTGATTAACTGCTAGAGATGTTGGGCTGAGTTAAGGAAATGCCGTCATTGAATCCCTTCCATGGAAACTAGTCCTCTAATTCATGCTGTGCAGGGTGAACCTGGTGTGGGTTTCCTTTCCACTGCTGAAGCTGCCAGGCTAGCTTGTTTTAAAAGAACCCTGTGTAATTGCAGGGGAGGGGGAAGTGATTCATTGTTTTTTTTGTTTGTTTTTTTTTAAAGGGGGGGAGGGGGAGGATTGCAAGAGTCTTATGCTCCATTGCTCTAAAGAATCTTTTCTCAGAAATGTATAGATTCCATATAAAACCCCAGAAAAAATGGACTTAATTCTATATGTGTAGAATGTTCTGTCACTGTAAAAGCCTTCAAAGTGCAGACTATAGGTGACATTGTTCTTGATGCTTTGCTTCTGGATTTATTGGCCTTAGTTAATAAAAAAAAAAAAAAAGGACCCAGTACATTTTAAGGCAATTTCATGTATGTTATCAATACATGTTTTGTATTTAAAACTAAGGAAATATTAAATGTAGTTTAATCAGTACAATTCACTGTCCTTCAAGTTCTTCGAATTTGTAGATCACATCCTCTCCTACCCCTTTTTTATGCATAAATTAAAAGAAAACAAGTTTTCCTGTTTTTTTTCAGCACCCAATTGGTATCTGATTTGTGAACAAGTTAGTCATTGAACTGAACTAGTTGAATAAATGGGAATTAAAAAAATCTTCTCTGTACCTGCAGAAGAGGCTACTGCTTTGTCATAGTACTTAACAAATGCTGGGTTCTAAGTGGTTAGCCAATTACTTCCATCAGTTCAGTGGTGGGGCGGTAAACAGGTACTGCTTAAATATATTTAATTTAAATTATTTTAATAGCTTGTAGTATGTTTAGCTCTAATATAGGTTGTCATAATTTCAATTTTAATATTAGGTTTATTCTTAAGGAAAAATTTAAAATGTTTAAAAATCCATATTAATGGTTAAAAAATCCCATTATAATTAAAATTGCAAAAGGGATTTCATTATAACCCCCTGTTCTTGCTTGCTGATAGCCTTCCAAAGCAATTATTCTATAGAACTGAAATGCTCCAGACTTGGGCTCTCCTCAAAGTTGACTTTTTTTTTTTTGGCACAAGTTTAAGCAATCCTATTAACCACTTACAGATTCATTAAGGATGGGAGAAAGACACTTCTATATCTCTTGTTTTTCATTTTAAATTCTAAACACCCTTCTTCAGATAGGGCTGCAATACCCGTCACTAGTGTCTTTGGTCTGAAAAATAATTGTTTCTGGTCAGGAGGGTTTGGGAGTAGTCTGATCCATGGCAGCTCATCATATTAACGTTTCTCTGGATGCATCATTTTGTTTTGAAAAATGAAACCTTAGATTCTGCTGAACGTGTGTAGTCCTTATGGTTGGAAAGATCAGGATTGCATTTACTCATGTCTGGAATAAGTGCCTTCAGGTCAGGTTTAGAGCTATTTTTCAGGCTAATGCTGTTCCTGCCCTCTATGTGCACAGAATATCCAAAATGCACTAAACTATACTAGTTCCTCCTCCTAGAAGGGTAGGCTTCAAAGAGGCACTCTTGCAGGGAGAAGGAGGTGGTGGGATGGCAGCATGGCAAGTTAGTCGGTTGTCACTTGGTAGATAAATGGATCCAACTCCCCGCACATGCAAAAACATGCAGGGAATCCAGCTGCTGCTACAATCATGCTCTGTAGGAGAGGCAACTGATTTGGTATGCAGTGAGCTGCCAATTTGTACAGGAGGGGAAGGTTCTGTTCCTCAATACCTTTCAATGTATGTCCAGATTAGGAAAAGAGGTCTAAATTAGGTTGTCCTCATACAGCAAATTGAGTTAACCTGGTGTTAACTTTTGTCTGCCTTGATATAAAAGTCAGGATTTCCTAACTTTTATCTCTAGGTAGATGGGCCCCTAGGTAGGATGTGGATAAATTGGAGAGAATCCAGAGGAGAACAAAAATGTTTAGGGGGCTGGAGCATACGGTTTATGAGGCGAGGCTGAGGGAATTGGGCTTGTTTAGTTTGCAGAACACAAAAATGAGGGGAGATTTGATAGTGGCCTTCAACTACCTGAATGTGGGTTCCAGGGAATATGGAGCTAGGTTGTTCTCAGTGGTGGTAGATGACAGAACTAGAAGCAATGGTTTCAAGTTGCAGTGGGGGAGATCTAGGTTGGATATTAGGAAAAAACAATTCCCTAGGAGGGAGATGAAGCCCTGGAATGGGTTACCTCTGGAGATGGAGTCTCCATCCTTAGAGATTTTTAAAGCCCAGCTTGAGAGAGCCTTGGCTGGGATGATTTAGTTGATTGGTTCTGCTCTGAGCAAGGAGTTGGACTAGATGACCTCCTGAGGTCCCCTCCAACACTAATCTTCTATGATTCTATATCCCTTTTAAATACTATACTGGCATATCAGCTTTCTTCTATTCTTCTGGTACTGTCCCAGTGTTCCAAGATTTATTGAAGATCATCATTAACAGTCCAGTGAGCTTCTCAGTCAGCTCTTCTAAAACTTTTGGATATAAGTTATCCAGACCTACTGATTTTAAAGTACCTGTTTTTTAGTAACTCCTGTTAACTTCCTCCTGAATTCTATTACAATGAAAAGTGCTCATAGGACACAATCATCTGTTTTTCCCAAAATAGAGAATAGAATATTTATTGAGCCCTTCTGCCTTTTTCTGTATTGATAATTCTACCATTTTCATCTAATAAACAACCAATACTCCTGTTAGGATTATTTGTGTTCCTAATATACTTTAAAAACTCCTTGGCCTCAACTCTGCAGAGTATAGAGTCTCCTTGTCTTTTTGCTTTCCTTATCAATCATAGCTTTTCATTTAATATTCAAGACTATCAACGTCCCCTTTCTTCTATTTTGTTTAGATTTTTTACTTTTTTTTATTGCTGCCTTCACTTCCCCTCTAAACCAGGTCTGTTTTTACACCTCTGTGGCCTTCTCCCTTGACTGTGTGATTATGATTTATGGTCCTCTAATAAAGGGTTCTTAAACATTTCCTAATTTTCTTTCATATTTTTCTTCCTTCTAGCTTATTTGCCTCATAAGGGTTTTCAGTTTTGTGAAACTGGCCTTGTTAAAGTACCATGTATCCATTACTGGTCTGGACTTCATTCTGTTTGCATGTTGTAACAGTTGATAAAGTCATGATAATTTGTTGTGATGGTTCTCAAAGCACCCAGGACTGCGAGTCATCTTGTTACCCCCGACCTCCAGCACAAGAGCATCTTCCTTGTGGCTGCTGTGCCTGTACCCAAGGCCTCTTCTCTGAGCTATTCCCACCCTAACTTCGCCTGGCAGGTTAACATTAGGTACCCCCAATACCTGTGTCCCTTTGAATATCCTCTGTGATATTCAGCCCCTGACTTGAGGTACTGACAGAAACCTCAGATTCTCTGCACCCATAGGTGCAGTGTACCCCAGTTTAGCAATTTTATTTTAAACCACTGCTCCTGTAAACTACACAGCACTTGAGCACTTCTTAATAAAGCAAAAGAAGGCTGAGTATTGAGCAAGGCTAAGCAATTGAGCCTTGCCTTGTATCAGCTGCTCCCCTTTGCCTGAATGGACCATCATTGAGACATCCTATTTCATGGTCACTAACTTCTACCCCAGGTCCACAAAGTATACTGTCAGTATAAATACAACTATTACTGTGCATATATCTTGCAGTGAGTTTGAATCTTGAGATGTTGCGTCCTTTCTGTAGCTACTTCTCACATTACTTTTCATAGATAAATCTGTAAGGCTGTTGGTGTAGTGAGTTTCAGGTGAGGAATTTTTGCAAAAAACAGAGGGTCCTTTGCCAAGGAGGTCTGTGTGTCACATTTGTACCTAAGCTACCATTGTAGTTCTGTGGTAAGTTATTCTTTATCGGGGAAGCCAAGGTCTAATGTAGAACTCCCTCAGGTTGGATGCAACATATTTTCAGTTTGGAAATGGTTATCTGTAATTAGAAATTTTGGGGATGTTTTAATACTGGCAGCATGAGATCTCCAGCATATTCCACTCCAATAGAATCCTCTGTGATCATGCACCTTTTTTCCCTACACATTATCAATAGGTGCATAAGGACCCAGTCATCCTGTTCTCTGGTGTGATCTGGTTGTCTGTAGCAGATACCAACTAATAGCCCATCTTGTTCTTTGTCTGTTAAGACATTGATCCATGAGCATTCAAGATCATTTTCTTCCCAGTTGTCAGTGACGTGGAAACAGGAGATGCCATTTTTAACAGAGTGCCCCTCCCCTTTTGACAGCTCGATCCTTCCTAAGTAAGTTATAACTATTGATTTTTAACGTTTCAGCCATGCAGATCATCACACTTGGTTTCAATGATACCATCTAGATCAAATTTATTGCAATAAATGAGCAATTCCAATGCCTCTTGTTTGTTACCCAGACTCCTAGCACTGGTGTATTGGCAGTTAAAGAATGTCTTCTCTTTATGTCTGTTGGTTCCCTGATTAATTTTGTTCTTAGCATCTGTTTTGTGCTAAATAAGTGTTCACTTCTTCCCTCAGCATGCAGATAACTTTGACACGCAGCATTACAAATTATTAAACCTCATTGTAATGGATAAAGATTGACAATTAGTGATTGCCTAAGTACAAGTGATCATGACCTAGGTTACATTCATTGCACGCAAGCAAAAAATAGTCCCAACCGGTAGTGCATATATTTGCAGCTTTTTAAAAGGGTCAAGTTTCCCAAAGAAATTTACCCTGCCTAGGATATGCCTCCACCTTGACCAGATTCAGCAATTGTAGCAGCCATTCCTCCTAAGGACAAAAGCCTCAGCTTGCGGCCTTACACTAGCCACAGCCCTGCTGGCCAATCATGTCCTATGTCCCTATAACATCTTTCTGCCACTGCAGCATGGCAGCCCACTCTTTCCTCCTCTGAAGCCCCCTTTATCCATTGATCCAGACCAGTGGTTCTCAGCCCATGGACTGCTTGTGGCCCAATCTGTCATTCAGGGCCATATACTGAGTGCACGTATTGTTATGTGGGCTGCATCCACACAACACACAGAGCTGCATATGCGGCCCACGATGGTAAATGGGTTGAGAAGCACTGGTCCAGAGAAACATTTAACCAATCCTCCCCCACTTGCCATTCAATGGTAACTGGCATATGCCGTGCCTTCTTCTCACCTGAGCCCAGACCACTGCAAGCATAAGAATATAAAGTGTTGCTTCTCAGATTGCTTTTTGCTGCTGCCTTTGACGTACATTGGGTGAGGCAAGTGTTCCAGCAACTGGACAAAGACAGCCCAGCCCTGCTTTTCCAGTGTTCTGTGAATTAATTTAAACAAGCTAACATAAGTCTTGTTTTTTTTAGTGACTGTTTCATTCAATTTTGCCCATCCCTGCGCCCAATTAAGAGTAGCTAACTGTAGTAGTTCTCATGACTGTTGTCCAGTGAAGTAGTGCTTTGGCTGTGTGGGCCATCCTGTCTTTTGTGTGTTTGGGGCTGTCTTGTCTTCTGATTTCATGATGTGTTTTTAGAGTTTGTAATAGCTGGCTTCAGATCTGGCTTTCCCTGGGCAGAATTTCTGAGCAGGGCACAGATTTTGGTGCATTTTCCTTCAGGGGATGTTGGTGGGAGGAGATGATTGCTGTTGGTCTCCCCTCCTCTCTTTACCCTTTGATTTACTATGGGGAAAAAGACAATCAAACATGTCCTGAGTTACCAGAGCTCCCAGAAAACTTGTCCTATTCCTCTCAATGCCGCAGGCTTCCAAGCATTTTCCTTAGTTTTCTAGCCACTTTCTATATTAGGAATGTTTTCATTTGTGCTCCTAACAATGATCTGATTTGTTTCTTATCTGGCCTAAATACTTGGTTCCCCACTTTACATGTGGTTCTGCTTCACCCTCCTCAAAGTCTCTATGGTCCTTTGTCCCACCATGCAGCCTGTGTCCTTAGTGTTGTGAGGTTTTAAGAAGGGTGGTGAATTGGTCAAAACTGATGCCGTACCCAGTAACCTTAACGAACAACCTGTTTTCAAAGTTCTTGCTGATTGGTGACTTAGCTAATCAGTTAGTTAGTTGGTTTCTAGCATCTGTATTATATAATCGTTATAACAGAAATGTTCATTTGTCAAGCCCCGTTTGTTTTTGTTTTTTTCCAGATATGGCAGCCATTCGGAAAAAACTGGTTATAGTAGGTGATGGTGCCTGTGGAAAGACCTGTCTGCTGATTGTATTTAGCAAAGATCAGTTCCCTGAAGTTTATGTTCCTACAGTGTTTGAAAATTATGTAGCAGATATTGAAGTGGATGGAAAGCAGGTAGGTACACATTTCTTCTGCAATCGTTCAACATAACTTATTTTGTTCAGAATGGTGGGGAGACCTATGTTTGTGAAACCTCTAGAGAGAAGTACATCTTTATAGTATCTGTAAAGCTTTGCAGCATGTGTAGGGAGAAAGACCTCTCCTGTGGCTACAGATGTGCCTAGAGCTGGCTTTTCTTTTAAGTGTCAGCAAAATCCCCCCAGCCTTTTTGGGATTGAGAGAGGTTTTAAAAAATAGTTTTCCGGTGTATGATCTTGAGTAACTTTTTTTTTTTTTTTTTGGCGGAGATGGGTGGAATAATTCAAGGATGCCATCTCGTGAAGAGAAGAGACTAGGTGCCAGCGTTTATGGAGAGGTTAGCTGGTTCGCTATTTTTAGCAGTTCCACCAGTCATAATTTTGCACACACTACAGTACCTCTTCATGGGTCTCTGCATATTTCCACTTGTGGGCATTACCTTTGGTGGCAAGCATGCAATAAAACAATGTCTCGGAGGCAGCGTGAGTGCTTTCCTGCAGCACTGACATCAGCCGCCCTGAGCCCGGTCTACACTTACCTTGGTGATTCGGCGGCAGTCAGCAGGAGATACGCAAGTGACGTAAATCACTTGCGCATCTCCTGTCGACTTTGCAGCGTTTCCTCTGTGCGGCGTCCATACTGCGCTGCGTCAAAGGGAACGGGGTGGTTACGGGGGTGGTTTTCCTGCGTCACTTCCTAGATCGACTGAGCGCGTCTATACAGACCACTCGGTCGATCCAGAGCAATCGATGTGACAGCGGTGAATTTGCCACCGTCAGCGTAGACCCAGCCCTAGTCTCTATCTAATGGAATGCACCCCTTAGCTGCTTCTGCTCCTTCTCCATCAGCAGTGAAAGGAGCCCTCGGTGATGGTCCAGATTGACTAAGACAACTTCAATAAATAGCTAAGTAGGTTACTTCGTCTAAATAAAAAGCTTAAAAAATAATTTTAAATACGCCTCCTGAAGTTTTACCTCTGAGCCCTAAGGCTCTTTCAAACAAGGGCAAACGTGCCTGGCCCTGACCCCAAAATGGGGTGTCAAAAGATGTGCCTTTGCGAGACCACAATCCCAGAATCTGATGTGCATGTATGTTACTATCTGTGTCTGGGTGACACATCTCTGTGTGCACTCACAGGTCTCGAACTGCAGGCTCACCTGGCTGCCTAAAGCCTTCAACCAAATGCAACGTTGGTCTTGTTCTGGCACATAGGCCAGACAGAATCAGCTCCAGTACCAAGGTCCTTACCTATGGCACCCAAGAACACAATTCCCTCAGCTCCAGAACCACCCACCATAGAGGGCTTGATACAGCATCCATCAAGCCTAACTGGCACCAGTAAAGGTGGCTTCCTCCTGCACATCGAGGATATAGTAACCTACACCAGTTATGCCACTAGAGGCATCAACTACATCGAACCCTTTCTTCTGCTTGCACAGATTTCTTCTCTGGACTCAGGTACAGACCATCTCTGCATTGGAAAAGAAGTGCCAGCAGTACAAAAGGAGAAAGAGAGCACATTAGCCAGGAGGGTGGGCATAGAAAGAAGAAATAGCATCCTCTGTCCTTGCCCAGGTACCCAGTGAGACAGAGTGCAACAGAAGAACCCCTAGCATCAGCCGAACCAGCAAGGCCATCTCCCAACATGAGATCTGTTGGTGCCTGTGCCCTGGGGAATATTGCCATTTTGAATGCTATCAATACTTGCCAGTTGGCGCACTAAGCCGCCAGTTAGAATCCTAGCCTTTCTACTGCCTTATGCCTCATCCAGCTCAAAATCTTCAGCTAGTCCTATGGCTAGGTTTATTCCACTCTGGGGTTGACGTGGAGCACCTTTGAATAAGCTGACGCGTGTCTTGAGAGTTCCCTGTGGCAAGCGCAGCACAGGGACTTGAGACCATTCACTTCTCCTCAGGCTCAGGAGTCTTGAAAAGACTTTATACAAGGCTTGCTTCTGTTAATAATGTGGCCATACATGCAGGATTCAGTGAAGACCCTGTTGAATGCAGCAATATGTCCATCCTCCAGGCCGCTATAATATACAATTCCAGATGGGTTTACATTACCAACCCATCATGGTGTGTTAGTTACACCTTATTGGATACGTTGAACCCCATTTTGGGCTTTCTCCCCAAAGAACAAAAGGAAGCAGCCAGAATCCTGGACAAGTGAGTGCGCTGGATGTTGGCTTTGCATTCTTTGAGGGCAGCATGTTTTGCTATAGATACAAGTGCCAGGACATTGAAGGTCTTTTGGGGGGATTCCTAGGTTAGATATTCAGGGCTAATGCCATAGTCTGAGTAAAATCAAGGATCTGCCTTTCATCAAAACTGCCTGTGTAGTGACAAAATGAATGAAGTCCTAGCAAAGATCAAGATCACCATAGCTATAACTCGCTCACTAAGGCTGGGTCCACACTGACGGTGGCAAATTCGCCACCATCAGATGAATTGCCCTGGATCGACTGAGCGGTCTGTGTAGACGTGCTCAGTTGATCCAGTAAGCAACACAGGAAAATCACCCCGGTAAGTGGCGTAGCGCTGCGTCAAAGGGAAAGCTGTTCCCTTCGATGCAGCACAGTGTGGATGGCGCGCAGAGGAGACGCTGCAAAGTCGACGGGAGATACGCAAGTGATTTACGTTACTTGCGCATATCCTGTCGACTGCTGCTGAATCGCAAAGGTAAGTGTTGACCGGGCCTGAGTGTTTCCCCATGTAATAGATTCTTCCAAAGGAAGTTCTCATGCCACACTTTTGTCCCCGCTCATCCTCAAGATGTCTGGCACCAAAAACAATACCAGCCAACTAACAAACCAAATGCTGAGAGAAAAATCTCAGTAACACAGCACCAGGATTCCTCACCATACCCTTCACAGCATGTAGCATCTGCCTCAAAACAGTGGATTTGAGGGTACTTTCAAGAGAGAAATAGCTGTCTGACAGGATACAGAGGTCTGAAGAGGTGCCATTTCCTGCCTTTGGCACCTATCCTTGTCCTCTTCCTCCTCCTGTAGTAATTGCTACTCTCTTACTTTTGGTCATTGCGTATTGAATACCAATCTGCAAAGGATAGTCTATCCAGTTCTACACTTGGTCCCCGCACCACTTTCACCTTCTTCGTTTCTCATGGGACTGGTCCCAAAAGAGGGAGTCCTCTTCTATGAATTGGTATCCTAACTTGTAAAAATAGAATCTATCGAGGGAATAGATACTATTCCTGTTATTGCATGATGGCCGGTAGTCTTAGATCCATCCTAGTACTAAGGAAGCTGAACAAGGACACACACACCTTCGAGTTCAGGGTGCCCACCTTGACAGACAGCACATCCCATCCCTATCCCATGGAGATTGGTACGTAACCCTTGACTTAAAAGACACATGGTACGTAGTCTAGATACTTTCACGTTTCATCAGGAAGAGTTGCATCAAATACCTGAGGTTCTGCATGGGAATCAGCCAACCAGTTCAAAGTTTTCTTTTTCTTCCTGTCCATAAGCCCCTGGTTATTTAGTGTCTAACAGTGGCGGCTGCCTAGCTCAGAGAAGGGGCATTTACATATACAAGCACCTGGATAAGTGACTAGTAAAAGCAAAATCACAACAAGAACTGGCACGTGAATACATGTGCAACCTGTTCACTTCTCTGGTACCCCAGTCCTCCATGAGAAATCCACATTCCAACTCATCCATCTTATTGGGGCGTTCCTGGATTCAATCCAGGCCAGAGGACAGGTTCCTCAGTGTCCAGCAAGCCCTGATCACACTCAGTGCCCAGCCAAGCCAGCTGAGCCTTGTGGCCTCTTCAGCATACATGACCCCTCAAGCTCACTTTCATGCAAGACCCTACGGCCCTGGGAGCAGAACACCACATTCTGAGCAGGCACAGCTTACAAAGGAAACTTGTGCTCTTTTCACAAGTCCTGCAAAAACTTTCCTGATTGGAGACCAGGAAAAATACCTTGCAGGGAGTACAATTTATTTGTTCTACTCTCACGTCCACATTCACCACTGATCCCTCTAACTCATCCCAGATTGGGCACTACCAAGACCTTCAAGTTTATAGTTTGTGGAATGCCTGAGAATCCAAGTGCCACACTAGTGTTTTCAGGGCAATGCAATGGGTCCTCAAGGCATTCTGCCTGACCCTGAAATGTCAGTTGATATGGGTTAATAACAGATAATACCAAAACCAGGTTCTCCATCATTAAGGAGAGCAAGGAAAGTGTACATGGTGTACAAAGCACCAGATTCATCTAGTAGGCATATATCTATCAGGGGAAGAAAATGTGCAAGCAGACTTGTTGAGCAGCAAGATGCAGAATCTAAATGAATGATCTCTTAAAAAAAACATCAGTGGCCAGAAAATTTTCTCAAATGGTGCCACTGAAAAATATATGCCCTTCCACATCATGGCAAAATACCAAGCACCAACTCTACTACACGAGAGCAGGGAGAGGCAATAACACTCTGATACATTTCTCCTGAAGTGAGATCTGTCTCTCCCCTGCACCTGTGATCCCCAGAGTCATTAGGAAAATCAAAGTAGACAGCCACTGTGATTCTAACCTGTGACCATGAAACTCCAGGACCTCTAGATAACCACCCTAACCTTCTGGTCTCTGTCTCCAGACCTCTTGGCTCAGTGCAGAGTACTGCACTTGAATCCCAAAATGCTCCATCTCACATCATGGAGGATTGCCTTGGTTAACCCGTGTGGACCTGACCTGTTCTTAGAAATGACTGTCCATCCTGCTCATGTCTAGAAAGAGCTCCATTCTCAAATGCTACAAACAAAAATGGAAAGATTTTGCATCTGGGCCAATGACAATGTTATGCCTCCATCCTAACCTGGGATTTCTGCAGATCTGGGCAAATTTATTGCATCCTGAGACCCAAAATCTTTTGGATGCATTTCTTAAGGTTTGTCTGGCAGCTATTTCTGCTATTAGCACCATGTCAGAGGCAGACCAATTTTCCCTCCACCCCACAGTCTCCAGATTTCTAAAAGGCTTGACGAATGCTTTTCCCCGACCAAGGAGTGTCCTTCCTCTTGGGATTTAAATCTTGTACTAAGTTGATGGGGGGCCTCCTTTTTAAACTTCCTAGAGGTGCTTCTTTACAACATCTTATTTCTAAAGACCGCTTTCCTTATGGCCTCCACCTCTGCAAAGAGGGTAACTGTACTCCAGGCTCAATGGTCACACCATGGCTCAAAGATGGTTGCAAGGCCACGTCATGTCTAAGGTGGTACCCGATTTGCACCTCCATCAGTACATTTCCTTTGCTGTCGTCTTCCTGAGACGACGTGCCTGCCCACTCTGTTAAAAGAACTTCCTGACTTTATCTAGACAGTACAAAATCTGTTAAGAGAAACTATCTGTGTACAGTTCAAGGGGAGTCTATCTCTAGCCAGATTATCCCAGTGGATTAAACGATGTATAGAATTGTTCAATCATGACCAAAGTACCAGGATGTACAAGTTTAATAAATTTTGCTAGAGTCACTATTATATCTTTGAGCTTGTTTCAGGCACGTTCTTTCTGTAGTGAGAGCAGCAACATGCAGTTCAGTGCATACCTTCACCAGGCATTTTTCTTTTGGACTTGAATTGCGATGCGAAATTGGGCAAGGCAATGCTGCTGTCCATGTTTAATTAGAGCAAGCCTCATCTGCTTTCTTTCTAAGGGAAAATTTATTCACTAGTCCCTCACAAGTGGGCATGCACAGATGCTCTCAAAGGAGAGAAGGAGCTGAGGTGGCTAAAAGGTATGCACTGTTAGGTAGAAAAGAGTGACTGACTTCAGTGCCATACAAGGCACTCTCACACACCCTCCTCAGCAGATGCTTTAGAAGAGGGTGCCATGTGTTCACATGTGGGAATGCACAAAGGTAATCCAAAGAACAAGTTACCGGTAAGTCATGTCTCTCTTTGAGTCCAATTCTGCCTTCTGTTACATGAGTACATCTTTCCTGGAAGTCTATGGAAGATGCACCCATGTAATTAAGAGTAGCGTTTGAGCTGTTTTTGTAAGTTAAAACAATTGACGTTTTGTGGCATTCAAGCATGTTAATGTTTGGAGTCCAGTTGCTGCCTGTCTCCCTTAACCTGAGCTTCTTGAAAAATTTCTCAACTTTTTTTTTGTTGCTTAGGGTCCATTCAGTTAGTGTTTGCAGTTTTACAGATTTATTATTGTAGGTATTGAGTATAGCTCGTAATCTTCTATTTTTCATTATTTTTTTCAGAAACGTTGTGCAGTAGTTGTCCTCTTAGCCCTTTTTTGCACTATGGTGATGGAAGTTCAGTAAAATTACACAGAAACAAGTGGCCCTTTGACACTTCTGTTTTGGAGTATAGAATTAATTTTTTATTCATTTGAAAATCTGTCCAAGTTTCTGAAAAGCACGTGCATGTATAGTCCTGTTTCACTGAAAATGTGAACTCTTAAAACATTTAGAGCAGTTTCCTAGCTCTTAAGAACTGTTTTTAGGCTGTTGTATCCCTTCAGTTCCTCCATGTTTTTTCTTTCTTGTAGCTCCCACTCTTCAGAGGTGTAGGGATGACCATTAAAATAATGGAAAGTCTTGTCAATGTGTTGCATTGACTTTTTTGGAGGCAAGGAATAGACAACTCTTCAGTTTCTGTTTGTGAAAGTTGAGTACACCGTGTCCCCCTCTTTTTGAGTCATGTTCACTGAAATCCACTCTCTAGTTTGCTTGGGCCACTCATCCTTGAGTCAGATGTACCCCTGATGACTGACCTGGCTAATTGCCTTCACTCTTTCCTGTAGGTTGAATTGGCCCTGTGGGATACAGCAGGACAAGAAGATTATGATCGACTTAGGCCTCTTTCGTATCCAGACACTGATGTTATACTTATGTGTTTTTCAATTGATAGTCCTGATAGTTTAGGTAAGTAAAACTGAATCCAAACCATGTTTCCTAGATCACTGTATCCCTAGAAGACTTTATTGTGAAGCCTGTAATACATGTTTCCATGGTTTAATATTGAGTGGCAATTCTGATTTCTACAAACTGCATTTCTATATAAATTGCAATGCTAGCTTCAGTATCCTGTTTAATGAATCTTTCTCTTCAGTAATGTCTCTGTGGGGTGCTCCACTGCATGTGCACATGTGCCCCATTTGCTATTCAACCAACACATGCGTGTACACCACCTTGTGCCCCCTTCCAATGATATATAGGGTTGCGCTGGCAAACTGCCCTCAGTGGCTTCTCCACCATCTCATGCTGAGATGGCGCATCTAGTATGCCCACTTCACTGTTGGTTAAGCTTCCCACTTTTACTTCTAGCTTAACCTTTTATTAGTATTTAATTTAATAAGTATAGTTTGCCATTTTTATTTCCCTCATAAATGCCTTCCCCAGGAGTCCTTGTCCTCCATTAGGGGAGTATGCCAGGGTGACCAGGATTTTCAAGTGTTGCCTCACCTAATGGGATGCTATCCCAGTCAACAACGGACATTCCAAGTGTATTTGGTGCCTGGGCGGAGGGACAGACTTCCCTCAGAAGTGTAATTTTTGTGCAGCCCTTAAGAGCGGGGCTAGAAAAAACAGAAGCTAGAACACCTTGTGATGGAACGCTGTCATCTTCTTGCCCTGGGTCCAGGTCAGTGGTACATCAGCCTGCAAGTGAGTGTAGTGCCCTGTCTACGTCAGTGCCATATTTGCCCAGATATTCAAAAGAAAAGAAGTCAGAAGGTCCTGGAAGACCTATAAAGCCAGGAGTTCAAGTTCTCCTCATTAAGAGCTTGTCATCAACCATTTTTGAGCCCTCTGCTCCTGGGCTGGGTACCCCAAGGCCCCGAGTTCATTTAGGAGTCATGCTTCCAAGCAGGCTTTGGAACCTATGCTGTCTCCAATACTGTCTAAGTATGAGCGGAGCAGCAAGGAGAAACATTTTGTCTCTGTCAAGACAGTGTGGATGGACCTTAATCTGCAGCCTCCAGTACCTAGCCACATGACTTCCTGAAGACTGCAGAAGTCCAAGCCATCTTGTATTACTCCTTCAATAGTCACTATCATCTGCCGATTTACTTCTGCTGCAAGGGAATCATCAAAGCAGACCCTTCTCTCAGCTCCTCTAACTCACCTGGTGCTGCAGGAGTTTAGGTACTCCAAGGACCTGTATGTCTCCAATGAGTCAGTCTCCTCTCTTAATGGGTGCCAAGTACATATCAGTACCATGGTTGTCATGGTCACCAAATTACAACTTTCTGTTACCACTCAATTTCCCAGCAATTTCTGAGCTAGGCAGAGCTCCTCACCTCGGTTTTGAGGGGGACCTCTCATTTGATTCTCACATTTTGGGGCAAGATTCTCCTACCTACCAGTATAGGCTCTCTTCCTGAGGCCTATAGTGAAAAGGACTACTGATGTGAGAGACACATTGGTGCTCCTTCCCCTTGGTATGAGCGACAGTGGATGCCACCTCCTATGTCTTACGGTTCCCTTCAGAGACCATATTGGGGTCCTTGGGTTGCCTACTGACAGCAGTTTTCATGAGTCCCTAGCATTTCTCATCAGGGCTGTCAGGACATGTAATCTCCTACTCCATCTGTTCCTGCTCAGTCACCTCAGTTGCAGGATGAAGCCTTTTGAGGAACAAGAGGCCAGAGTGGATAGAGAGGCTACTCCACAAACTAACATCTTCTCATCTTTCCCAGATGAAGCTGTGATTCCTTCCCCACCCTGCCTGGCCAGTAACTTGAAGCAAGTTCAGGACCTAATTAAACAGGTTCAGTGCTCACTGTAGATTTCCCCTAGAAGAGCTTCAAGAGTCTTGGCAAATGTCACCTTCTGTGCGGATGACCTTGCCCATAAAAGCCCTTTTGATCCTGCCAAAATCATCTGGCAGACTACACCAATAAGCACACCAATAAGAAATATTATGTACCAGCCAAGGATTCCAAATTTTTATTTTTGCATCCTTCACCTAACTCCTTAGTGATTGAAGCTGTAAATGAACATGGCAGACAGCCCCATGCTAAATCAACCCCATACAATAAGGATAAAAAACATCTTGGCCTTTGGGACATATGGCTTATTTGTCTGCAACCCTACACTTCAGGATCACAAATTATCAAGCTCTTACGGCAAAGTACAATCATACCATCAAAAATCACCTTGTCTATTGAACACCTTCTAACAGAACATCGTGAACAATTCCAGGCCATCATATCTCAAGGTCAGCTATTGGTGAGAATGTTGCTACAAGCCTCCATAGGTACAGCTGATATGGCATCTCAGTCCATCTCCAATGCTGTCATGATTCATTTGGCATCTTGGCTTCAGCTCTCTGGATTCCCTAGGGAGGTCTAGAATACTGTTAGGAGCTCCCCTTTGATGGGCTGAAACTTCATTGCGACAACTGATCATAGCATATCTGGATAGTCTAGTAATTTCTTGGGAGCTATATGCCTGCAAGCAAATGAAGATTTATTAGATCCCAAACAGTACAGAGATCTTGCCCCAACCAGTTTTCAGGTTTCCAAAGACCTGCAAGGTTCTTTTATTTCTGCCAAACCAATAAGACTATGGAACTACTGCATAGCCAACCACATTCTAATTTTGGCAGTCTACCTTCCAGGCATACAAAACACCATGCCTGAAGACCTCAGAAGGTTCTTCTCCCAAGGCTGTGAATGGGAATTGGACTCTCAGTTGCATTTTTCAGACTTAAGCTTCACAGAGGTGGACTTTTTTAACACCATTGCCAACAGGAAGCGTAAACAACTTTTTTCGGGGGAGTTGGGCCCCCACTTGCTTGGAGATGCTTTTCTCATACTGTGGGCAAGGTGCATTCTTTATGCATTTCCTCCAATACCACTGATATTGAAAGGGATAAGTAAGATCAAGTAAAACAGTTATCCTAGTAGTTCCAGTGTGGCCCTGACAAGCCTGATTTGCCTTGGGATTTGTACAGCAATCAAACTTCCATCCATTGCCCATCTTTTTTTCTCAAGACACCAGTTGCGCTCTCCATCCCAACCTGAGAATTCTTCATTTAAAGACTTGGTTACTCCATGGCTTGCAGGAATAGAAACTACCTGTTCTGCAGAAATACAACAGGTGTTGTTAAACAGTTGGAAGAGATCTACACAAAATACGTACTTCCAGATATGGAAGAGATTCCACCACTGGGGTGTCTAATGATACCTTTCATCCATTCTCTTGTCCTATTGTCCTCAAAGATCTGCTGGGATTAAAAAGATCAGGATCATTTCTAAGTTCTGTCAGGGTACACTTGGCAGCTAGAATGGCCTTCCGTTCCTCAACTGAGGTATTTTCAATATTCCCTTATCCCACAATAATGAGATGCTTTAAAGGATTGAGTAGCCCTTTCCAGCAGATTAGACTTGGAGAACGCACATCTACGAGGGACTTAAACATTGTACATCAGAACCTTATGAAATCTCCCTTCAAACTAATGGCCACCCTTCACCTGTTGATGAAAACAGCCTTTTTGGTGGCCGTCATCTCTGTCCAAAAAGTCGGGGGGGAAAGGGCATTAGTGGCAGACCCTCCCATTACAGTGTTCAAGGACCAAATTTCACTGTGATCGCATTCTGAATTTGTACCTAAATTATCTGAATTTCACATCAGCCAAGTTATCCATCTCCTGGTTTTATTCCCCTTGAAACCACATCAGACCAGGGAGGATGCTGCCTCCTATACCTTGGTCATCAGGATGGTGTCAGCCTGCAAGTTAGACAACCAAATCATTCAGAGAGCCTCCCAGACTGTTCGTCTCTACTGCTGAAAGGTCCAACGGTCCCCCCTCTCCCCCCCCCGAGATTCTCAAGGTGTAGTTGTTATTTCTTGCTATGAATCTTCCAACATACAACCCCTTCCTAGGCTGCTAGTTCATTCCACAAGATCTCTATCTACTTCTGTGGCATTTCTTAAACATGTTCCCATTGTTGAGATCTGCAAGGCTGTAATTTTTATCTTTGATCCATATCTTTTCCAAGCACGATGCAGTGGTTAATTCTACTAGATCTACTAGGCCGTGGGAATGCAGTCTTGTCTTCTGTGACTTCCAAAGCAGCCTCATCCCACTGAGGATACTGTGCAGAAGTCCTCTGAAGTGGAGCACCCATGGGGACACAACTCAGAGGAGGAGAGGTTAGTCACCTTGTGCAGTAATGAGTTCTTTGAGATGCGTGTCCCTGTGAGTGCTCCACTACTCAGCCTCCTTTTCCTCTGCTTTGGCGTTCCCCCTGTGGGACTTTGTGGTGGGGGAGAAACTGAGGGTGGTTCACCCACACTGCCCTATGTATGCTCAGCGTGGGGCACAAGGAGGTGTAAAGGTGCATGCACAAGCTGAACAGGCACTGCTACCGAAAAGCTCTTCTCAAAGGCTCTGGGGTGCATGCGCACCTGCAGAGGCACGTCCACAGGGGAACACGTCTCAAAGAACTCCAGTTACTGCACAGGGTGAGTAGCCGCCCTTTTCTCTACTTACTAAACAAATAAAAAGCCTCTCCATCCTTGGTCCAAAATATCCTGGATGTGTTGGCATCCTGAAAATCCCATCTGCTGGAGCAGGCATTGGAGGGGGGAGGTTGAGGTGGTAGAGGTGGAATTTCTACCAGGTGCAAACAAGTGGCAGGGGCTGAGGGTTTCAGCTGTACAGGTCTGCCAGTCAGTAACTGGCTGAAGGATGTTTGGAGAGAGAGAGAAGTGGTGTTGCTTGGGCTGATGGATGCTCGAAACTCCTAACGCATGAGCGCCTGGGAGGGGCATAGAGTTCTCAGCATTGAAATCTAAATCAATTCAATGTACTGCTTTTAAAATATAGTAGGATTAGCGTCTATCATAACCATGCAGCCGTTTTAGAAGATGGTGGGGAGCAGGGGTTGCAGATACTACTGTTCCCAAGAACCACAAGTTCAATTCCAAGCAATTCTACATAGAAATGAAAGTTCAAGTGAATTCAAGTAAGTTACCCCTCTCTGGTAGAGACCTCTTAAAAAATGCTCCCCTGGGCTATTGAAACAACTCTTACAAGAATTCTCCTCTGTTTCTCACCAATGTGCTTTCAATGGACACCAGATCCTGCGCTCTGTGGAAGAACATCCCAGGGGTCATTATAATGAAAGTAAATGCAAAAGAACCCTTTTTGATTTGAATTGATTAGCTGGGGGAGGGAGACACGGTGTGCCTTTGGAGAATGGGTTCATGTATAGCGGCACCTTGGTTTATAATTGTGGTCTATGAAACTGCTGTCAGATGTACATTTTGAACGTTGTGTACGGCGTGAGTTCTTTGCTTTTAAAAAAGTGAGTTCCCCTACCCTTGTACAACAGGGGTGTGAGGCTTGTTTAAACTCTGCTCATAAGTGGGACAAAATTCTCTCTCCAAACTCATTAACCTAGAGGATCCTCAGGACAAGTTTGGGCAGAGAATTTCATGCCCACACCCCCACATTGTGCACCATGTACCCTCTCTTCCCTTCCTCCAAGCCAGCTTCGAGAGAAACCCTGGCTCCAACTGCTGGTTCTCAGCCTCAGAGAGCAAGTCAAGACTGAGCAACCCAGTGAAGCATGGTACATTGGGAGCGCAATCCATGGGGAGGTATTCTTGGACCTACTTTCCCCAGTAGCCAGAAGATCTGCTTACTCCCAGGCACAACTCATCCGGGCAGCTCACCCTTGACCAATGAGCAGCAGCGAGGTCCCCGGGTGTTAAACATTGACTAATTCCCAAGTGTATTAAGAGTAAATGGAAAAAACAAATAATTATCACCATTTCCCTTTAAGGTTTCACACACACAGGCTGACATTATTTGCTGCTTATCTCCCTGTAAACAAAATACAGGTTTCCTGACTGCCAGCAAAAAACTCTCTATCAAATGTTATTGTTCGTTAATATTTTACTTTACAAAGTAACTAGAAACCCATGCGTATGTGTCAGTGTTTGCGTAGCAACAGGTAGTGTTGGCTTCTCCATCATGGAGGTACTGCACACACGAGGACACGATGTACTTAGGGGTCAGCCTCCTGTACAGGTCTCCTGAGTCCCAGTCCAATGCCTTTACCATGGGGCCATCATGTGGTACTAACACAAATCCAGCTTGCCTTTGTTTATTTTGATTTTTCTCTTGATTTTTCTAATATTCCTTAAAATATCCTTCGGAGTAACCACTCATGTAGGTTCCCTAAAATACAGACATCTAACTTAACTCTGGTGAAAGGCAACTGACTTGAAATGGTTGGTTAAATATGGGGCCAAAGGGTGCCCATTTAGAGAATGGGCTGGCTTTGGTCAGCTTGGTGTCTGGGGACTCCTGATCTCCATCCACATAGAAAGGTTGACTCAAAGCTTTAAGTCTTCTCCCATCCCCTAGTACCTTTCTTACATCATTTTGGGGTCTGAAACTAATCTTGTTTTAGTCTGAGTCGAAGGGGAAAGTGTCCTGGGTGAAGAATCAGCTAACCCTTATCAAGTTGAGTCTGGGAAAAACACTTTCCATTTTAAAGACTGTTCAAATGTCTGTCACTGTTTGCTGCCCAAAGATGTTCCAAAGTGGCTCTGAGCCTACCAGGTGAAACACCAAGATCCCTAGGGTCTTTCAGGGTGACAGTCCAGTGCCAAGGACCAAGCACTGTTGACGCTCACGAACTTGTCAGACAGCCCAAGATCCCCATTCAAGTCATGTCCCCAGAGGTCAGTGCTGCGGGTTTGCAATCATTGGCTCTGTATTCATCTTCAGCAGAACTGAAGTCCCCAGCTCCATTGAAGTAGACCAGTGGTTCTTTCAACTGGGGCTAAAGCTGTAGGGGTGCCATTTAGGGCAGGTGGTGTACCATAAATTTCAGCCCCACACCGGCAGCCAGAGCTCCGCCCCTGCCCTGCCCTGGGGCTGACAGCTGGAGCAGCTTAGCTTTGTGCGCTCTGCGGCATGGAGCCACAGACAATTGCCTGGCTTCCCACTCCCTTATCTCAGCTCTGTGCATCACTTCTGTCTACTCAGGAACCTTTGCAAGGAATCAACACACGTTGTGGTTGAAGCCAGCTTGAAAAGTTGCTGTACAAATAATTTTAGCAATGAACCATTTTTCTGAAGAAAACTGGAGGAAAGGGCAGTAATGAAGGGGAGTTGATTGCCACTTGCAGCAAAAGAAGGTCACGCCAAGTATCCAAACAGGAGTGAGAAACATAGAAATTGCAAATACGACCCAAAATATTTGGAATATGGATTTACGTGGGCTGGTTTGAGGAGGCTCCCTGGCCACAGTGTGTGGTGTGAGATGAAGTTCTGTCAAAGGAGAGCGTAAAACCATCTAAAATGTTGCAGCACTTGCAGACCCGGCACAGTTTGCTTCCAAGCAAACCACTTGATTTCCCTCCCTCCCCGCCAGCGAAAGCTGAGAGAGCTAAAGGGCCAGAAACCAGTGTTGAGAACAGCAGCTACAGCAAACAAGAGGCCTTGAGGCATTTGCCATTCTGTGATTACACCTGGCAATAGTGTCATTAGATGGGGTAGAAGCAAGATGAGTCGGATAGCGGAAACTGCACACAACTGGAGAAACTTCTTTTCTGCCATGTGCCAAGGAAATGGTTTTGATTATATTGGAGCTAGGTGCAGCGAGTCATCCTGATTCCATCCCCCTGTCTAATGACATTCTTGCCAGCAGTAGTCACAGAATGGCGATGGCGTGACTGAATACTTGATTGCCAAAATCAAGTGAAGTCCTTTTTTTCCCCCTTTCAACTTGACAAAACAGCAGATGTCGGGTGCTGCTCAGATTCTGACATACACCAAATTTGAGAGTGACGAAAAACTCCAAGAGGAGTTCCTGTCCTGCCAGCCATTACCACAGCATGCTACAGAGGAAGAGCTCTTTGCACTTCTGGATGCGTTTGTCTCTTATTCTGGCTTGGAAAGGCAGCACCGTGTGTGAATGTGCCATGACGGTGCTCGTGCAATGACTGGAAAACCGTGAGCTAGTCACCCAAGTGCAGGCTGTTGTACTGCAAGCAGCTTGGGCTCATTCATGCTCAGGCAAGCCCTGATCGCAAAAGAAAGCCACCCATTCTAGAACGAGTTCTTGCTGAATCTGCACAGTCAGTTTCATCATGAGTAGCTCAACAAATGTACATCTGTTTGGAGTTGTGCTATGAATGACATGAGAGACTGAGCACCATCAGTTACTCTACCACAAAAGTTTGTTGGCTGTCTTAGGGAAAGATACTCAATCGTTTGAATTCATCAAGGAAGTGAGAATTTTTCATTCAGATAGATTCGCCACTGGCTGAAAAGCTTGCTGATACCAAGTGGCCTGCTTTGCTAGCTTAACTGGCATACATTTTTTGAATGACTAAATGTGTTAAATACCTCACATCAAAGGCAAGACATTTCCATCTTTTCTCTCACTGACATGATCAAAAATTGGATCAAGAAACTTTTCCTGTGGTATGCTGGTGTGGTCACTGGCAGTTCTGAAGGGGGTTTTTTATTGGATAACTTTTTGGATGAAAATTCCTCACCAAAGCATGGCTTGCAGTCCATTATCATCAGCCACCTGGAAAATCTTAAACTGTAATTTCAGGAGTACCTCCCTGAAAAGGAACAGAAAACAGAGGCCTGGATTAGAAATCCCTTTAACGCAGAAGCAACTGCAAGTGCTGTTATGTCATTTACAATGAATGAAACATTAATGGACCTTTCTGGTGATGAGACGTTGGGGCTAAGATTTTTCTGAACAACCTCTTGCTAACTTCTGGATATCTGCAAGAAGAATATCCAGAGCTGAAAGCATTCGTGCCGTTTTCATCCACCTACTTTGTGAAGCTGGCTTTTCAGCACTGACTTTACTGAAAAACAAATGCAGGACCCCATCTCTCTTTGACGATGACCTCAGTCTTTACCTCAGCCCCGCTTCAGAGGTTATATTCATCAGTACAAAACTGAGCTAAAACAGCAAGCTTGAAGGGACAATCTTGTCTGTCTCATTGAGTATAATGGGCTTGTGTAGGGTACGAGCTTTGCTTATAACACTATAGCCTACTATTTGGCCTTTTTATGTGCCAGGGTTTCCACAAGTGCCTCACTGTTTGAGTTTGTTGTGGTGTATGTGATGCTATCTCTGCTTCCCCTGCTCTGATGCCCAGGTTTCACAGCCTTTACGAACACTGCAGTTAAACAAGTTTATGAAGTGATTGCTCTCATCCCTCGGGGCTGCTTGGGGGGGGGGTAGCATTGTGACAAAGGAGACTGTAGCCTCTCCATTCGCGTGTACGGGTCATGCTCTGGAGATTGTGGTGGCACGGGTTTATCAGCAACACTTGAGGTCTGATGCAGGAACTTCCTCTGCTATGGCATTGGAGTCTTGTCTGCATGAGCTTTGTGAGAACAAGAATTCAAATGTTGGTCAGACCATTCCCTCCAGGTAGCTGAACACCTGCCAAGTCCTAGCAATCATGAAACATAATCTGTTTCATTTGGACAACCTTAAAGCTGTGACAGACCAATCCCCAGTCTCACCTTCACGTGCACCAAAAGTCTAGAAAACTTGTTTGGTCTCCGAGATGATTAAGGCCTTGTGGATATGCAGCGTATAGGATCTGACTTCCTGGATATGAATGGGGCTTGGAGAAATATACACGGTAGTGTCCTGAAAAATGGAAATCAGAAACTACTTTAGACAGGAATTTGGGGAGGTGACACACAGGCTCTGGCTTTTAAATGTTTGTGTATTTGGTTATTGCAAGAAGAGGGATGAAATGGCTTATATCACCAAAAAATGAATGAAATTTCATGGGACAAAGCAAGATATTTCAATCAGAAAGCAGAGATGATTTTAAAAAGAAAACTGCCCCAAACACTTTTCTTTAGCCTTGTATGTGGATTGCGAGACAATTCTGCTTTTTTTTTCTTCCCCTTCCTCCAGAAAACATCCCAGAGAAGTGGACCCCAGAGGTGAAACATTTTTGCCCCAATGTGCCTATCATCCTGGTAGGAAACAAGAAGGACTTGAGAAATGATGAGCACACAAGACGGGAACTGGCCAAAATGAAGCAGGCAAGTTTCTTTCTGTTCTTAAAATAAAACTTGACCATTTTTGTCATACAGTTAACAAGTACATTAACTCAGTGTCTGCACCGACGGACAACTCTCCATGGACTCCATCTCCTTTAGCACAGCATCCTGGAACACCGCTGCTTGTCTGGATCATCCTCTAGTGCAGTTTGGCTATGCTAGGTAGATGAAATGTTAATTCTTTTATCACATTTCCCACCCCTCTTCTGTGTGCTCCTATTTCTTGCTAAGCTGATTTACAGCAGGTCACCCTGGCTGTCCTTTGACTCTGCTCTGCAATGAAATCTGTGAGGGATTGGGAACAAGATGATCTTCGGGAAATAGCAAAGTGGGGCTTATATTTAAAATGAATTTTAAAATGTGCAGACCAATACAGGCCATAGAGAACAGGCTGGAACAGATTCAGGACATAAAATGGAAAGCATATTTTAGATGAAAAATAAACACAATCTGTTGCTTAAACGTTATAGTTGCATAGTTTAAAATCAAAACTAAGTTGTTAAATTCAGATGTTAAAGAGCCAAATGTTGCTCTGTTGCAGCTGGATATTTTCTTTATTAGCCTCTTATGAAAGACCTTGTCAGAGGCACCAAATGATGCTTTCATAACCTTGGCACTTCCTAGCAGAAAAGGGCACTCTCAAAGAAATGAAGAATTTATCTCTTATCAGTTAGTAGCAGTTATGCTATTGGTAGATGAATGCCCCAAATTGGAGAAGTGGTTCTAGAAGGTCAGTGATCAGGCAAAATCAACACACCAAGCACATGCACAACAAAACAGACACTTAGATTACCACTAGGTTACCATTTATCCAGTACTCTCCCACAAAGAAACCATTGCATTGGACGGTGGTTTTAAATATTAATTACTCTAACAGCCTTGCTTTGGTTCGTTAATGAGTAAAGACAGAAATGTGGTTCATTTTAAAACAATCCCTGGGGCTAGTAAAAAGTAGTCATCCTCCAACAGGAGAATACACTGCCCAAATAGGTGAACTTGGGTGTCATGGTGTAACGTTTCTCTTAAACAAAAAGTGACAAGTCAATTTTTGTAATAAATAATATTGCTGGGTTTTTATACTGTTATGGTAATGACTTGTAAAATTGTTTCTACTTCCTAAACAAACAGTTATTAAATAAATGGTCCCATGACTTTTAAATCTCCAGTGGAAACAGTTTGTTTAAACATACATTCCCCTGAAGTGTTCGCAACACAATCTTTGATGCTTTTATACTACAGCATGAGAATGGGACACTATAAATGGACTATAAATAACTGGGCTATCATTTCATTGTCCAAAAAGTGATGAAGTAAATGAGATTTTTAAAATTCTTCAATAAAGTGAGGTGTTACTATGTTACAACCTTTGGGAAGGAAAATGTGTTTTTAATGCTCTTAATGAAACTGGTTCTAATCCAGAAAATAAATACCATTTTTTCGATTCTGGATGGAGCTAAACAGAGTTTGTAGCTGGCACTTGTGGCAAACCTGGAAGATGATGAAAAGAACAACCTATTCTGGTGCATTTTTGGACCCTACTAATTGTTTTTGTTTGTGTCGCACAGGAGCCTGTCAAACCTGAAGAAGGCAGAGACATGGCAAACCGCATTGGTGCATTCGGGTACATGGAGTGCTCTGCAAAGACCAAAGACGGTGTGAGAGAGGTTTTTGAAATGGCCACTAGAGCTGCTTTGCAAGCCCGGCGTGGCAAGAAAAAATCTGGGTGCCTTCTCTTGTAAAGCATGGCCAAGGGAAGGTGGCTCAGGCAGCACACTGATTAATTCTGAAGTGCTGTTTATTCATCTTAGTGTATGATTACTGGCCTTTTCATTTATCTGTAATAATTTCCTTGAGAGATTTAAAAATCCAATCATCTTGCTACCAATATTTAGAAGCCAACTATGATTTTTATAACAGTCTGCATCCAATTCATCTGTGCACATAAGGTTAACGTCAACGTTCCTTTAACAAACGTCTGCATGTGCAGAATATGTCAGGCGCTAATTGAAGACAATTCTCTAACGTCTTGCTTCTTTCTAGAAAGAGGAAAAAGCTGGTAACACTGAGAATTGGGCTGTAACTACTTTATAACTAACATCCCATTCTAGCGGGACAGGAGCTACATGGCTGTATGTGGAATTTAGAATAACTCCAGCGCTTTCACACTTTAGGGAGACTGGGTTTTTCATGGCTGTAGGGTGTAAAATGATAGTTTGATGGAACTGTGACCATCCTGAAATGAGTCCTATCCAGCTATGGAAAAGTGACAGTTCTGTAGTTTCATGTTAGTTACCTTTTAGTTACCATGTAATTAGTGCCACGTAAATGTATGGTACCAAAAATAAACCTATATGCCCCAGCCTCTATGTAGTATTTTTTGTATAATTGGATTTCTTAATACTGTTACTTGTAATCTCTGCGTAAGGTGTTCTGGGTTTTTTAAAGAAAGTTTATTTCAAAATGAAATCCAAAAGGAAGCATCTGATTTCTTCCCCCCGACCTTCCACAAGTGTCTGACCATTTGTATGGTTTAAATTATAATCTCTGCACCCAGGAAGAGGTTTTTTCTATGAGCTTCAGGAGCCAGGGAACGGCAGCCTCTTCACACTCAAGGCAACTGAACAGTTCAGAAGCTTTAAGTTAACCCGCTGGACTCAGCTCAAGGCTAAAAATGCAAGTTCTTTGTGTATTGCTTGGTTACCACCTGGTGGCCAGACTCCCATCTGCGAACATGTTGCTGATCTGCAGCCAATTAAACTCTTATTTTTCTGTATTATTTCCTTTTTCCAACAACTAATAGAATAAAGGCAGTTTTCTAAGCTCCCTGTATCATGGTGTTTGTGTTCTTCTCTTTGTATGGTATTTGTTATGCAGCCATCCTGTGGCCCAGCATTTGACAGGCTCAGACAGAAATCTCCTTTTGATATAACTGTTAGACATTTGCCTAGCACTTCCAGACACTTGAATACCTTTGATTCCACACTGGTGCCTGCAGCAGATTTTGAGTGGCAGAGCCCAATCGTTAATGTCCAGCATTTTCTCCCTGCTCTCCAATGCCAAAAAATGAATCTTTCCCCTTGAGGAATCTCTTGTAAAAGACCCTGCAAACTGGACCCTCCACTCCCAGTCGCTTGGCTTCTGCAGCAGTTGAAGTTGACTTATTTTCTTGGAGAGCATAGCAAAAGGTGATGTGTCAGCAGGAGGAGGGGTGTTGTGTGGGACATGTCCTGTGCTCCCCCACAGTGCACCTCTGACATGAGGGCAGTTTCCTTGGATGCTCCCGCTGCCTCTGGATGTCCTGTGGAGCATCTGAGCCATGCTCCCATGATGATGGCATGTGATGTGTGCCACAAGGGAGTGTGGGAACCTGTAGATATAGAACTAGTGCCATGCTCCTTGTATTTGTATATGGACACAAGAGAGGTGTTATAAAGTCCAGTTTTAACAGGTGCTTTAAACCTTTAAGTGTAAAAATTTCATCAAAAGAGCAAAACCACGCTAATTTTGAGTGCTATTAGAATTGCTCATGGTGGGTTGATGGAAAAATAAATTGCTAGAATAATAATTAGAAAATAACCACTTTGTGTTTTCCATGGATTGTCTTATTTGTCATTGTACCCCTCTTGGAACAAACCTGGAACGCTTCTGGGCTGTTCTTTGGCCATGCTGTTGCTGCGCATCTGTGGGTGTGCAAGATATCAGTTATACCATGGGAGTGTTGGTTTATGAGCGTTTTTAAAATGGGTGCCCCCTAATAAAAAACCTGCACAAAGTTCAACCTACCCACTGTAATTTAAGACCGACTCTGACTCCTTCACCTTCTGTAGCCTGAGGAGAAGTTTCTTGAGCCAGGAAAGAGGAGACCAGGAGCTCAAATCACCCCATTTGGTGCTATTCAAATTCCCATGCAATGTAGTAAAGCAATAAACCCCAACCTAGATGGCAGGGAAGAGCTGCAGAACATTCCTCCTTTCTCAAATTAGCAGAGAACTTGAGCAAGATCACTGGGGCGAAGAACCCTAGCCTCCCACATGAAAATCCCCCAATCTCATCCACTGACCCACCCTACCTTCAAGAGTGAAAACACCAATTTTGGCTCTGGGCTTGTCTACACAGAAAGTTCTACGGGTACATGAGGCGTGAATTCAAATCACTGTAGATAGGCCAGGACAACTTCCCATGCAGACAAGTCCTCTGAACCCCATCAACCATCCTCCTCTCCCAGAGCCACCTTCTATTGATGAGTAAGTAGTTGTAACCCGCAGGAGCAGTGTGTAAAATCCTCCTCCACTGGCCAGGCTACCACGGAGCTGGGGCTAGGACTACTCATGGTGTTCAGGCAGGTAGGGCCTAGGCTAGGGAACTGAAGGTGAATGGATTCAAACTGCTGTGGATGTAGGAGCAGGGGATGGGATAGTTCCCATGGTGAGACGAGGTCTTTTAAAACAGATTCGGTGTTTAAGTTCACGACTTACCAATTACGTTTTCTGGTGATTCTCACCATGCTTCACATTTCAGGCCATCGTTCGTTTGCTTGTGGAAACTATGGTCCTGGTCAGTGGGCACACGCTGCCCCTGCTGTGCTGGTCCACAGAGGAGGAGAGTTTGTGACAGTTCTCAGCTTGAGCACAAGTGGCACAGACTCCTGTTTTTAGCACTAGAGCTCATTGGTTCAATCCCTGGGGTTGGCCAAGCTGGTGGTAGTCATATGTTGACATGGTTGTAGGTTAGGAGGCTTCCTTTGTGCTGGCGAAGGGGGGGTGGGGTACGCTAGCAGACCTGCTGGTTGAATGCACCCTGCTACTGCAGCGGGCTGTATCTAATTCCCAGAAGGTGATGAGAGGCTGTGGACGGTTTCAAGAACTCAGCGATGATGAGCTCTAGCTGCCAGGCTCTTGTGGCTGCTAAACATGGAGGATTGTTCTTGTTTTGAATGGCAATAAAATGTTACAAAGCCTTTTCTGAAGCCCATCACAGCCTCTCGCACTATTCAGGAGGGGTGATGTAGCTAGGAGCAGTTTCCTCCTCTGATTCCCAGGTGGATGCAGCTCCCTTTCTCCCTGATAGGTGGGAATTATGCACTAAGACATGCCCAAGCCATATGAAAAATTGCAATAACTGCAAACAAAAATTCCCTTTAATGATACGGCTGCATTGGACACACTCCTCTGACCGAAAACTTTAAGGGGAAAGATTTGTGGATTCCTTACGTCCTTCACGTTGCCTACAATGCTGTCAGTAATGCACTCCAATGCACTCTACGGCTTTTGTCACCTCCACCCAATACCTACCCCAGCTTCATCAAACTTGCACTCCAAATACAGACCCTTAACTGTGACCTCAGCCGCATTAAGACAAAATAATTTCCTAAATGCAGGGAATGTGGGACAGTCTGATGTGCTGATCAAAGCTGACATAAAGCAGATGAGGTGGCTGTTAAGATTTTTGTATGAGCATGCAAGTTCAATGGAGTTGTGCTTTTGTATTGTTTCTTATTTCCCTGTTTAAAGGTTTTGGGTGGAAAAAGGAGATTGCCGCTAAAATCAAAAGGCAACAGATTTAAACCTGATCAAAGGTTAGATACATGACTGGACCGAGATAGCATTGATGCCAAGAGCTTAGCTGGGTTAAAAAAAAATCTCTTGGTTTATACATAATAGCTATTTCTGTTCTGTACTTAGACCAAAGCTGCAGGATGTAACCATCTCATGGGGGATGTGGATGGAATAGAAAATGTACCCTCTGGGGAAAAAGGAAGTTGTGAGGCAGCATCTGTTAAACTCAAATGTTTTCAAATCAACAGATCCAGATGAATATGCCCCCAAGCATCTTGAATTAACTGAGGCGCGCTCTGAACCACCCATGTTTAAAAATGAATAAAACTTGAAATACAAGGGAAATTCCAAAGGATTAGAGGACTGCCGACATAGTTCCAATATTTTAAAAGAGATGATCCTGTGACCGACAGACTGGTTAGCCTGACATGAATCCTGGGTAAAATAATGGAACAGTTAATTTGGGTCTTTATTTTTTAACCTCTAATTCTTCACTGAGAATGCCAGTCAGCATGGTTTCATGGAAGATAAGGCTTGTCAAACAAACCTTTTGTCTTTTTTGGCAGACTTACTGGTCTGATTGTTCATAGTAACTGTGTGGGTACAGTATACATGGATTCTCCAAAGCATTTGATTTGGTACCACATGACCCTTTGATTAAAAAACTTGTATTATATGGAATTAACAAGGCACATGTTCATTGTATTAAAAACTGGTTTGCAGATGGATCTCAAAATGTAGTCAGATGAATAAGTGGAGTTATTTCTAGGGGGGCTCCCTAGGGATTAGTTCTTGGTTCAATGCCATTTAATATTTTTATTAACGATCTAGATGCTGATTGTAACTGAAAGCACCTCCGTATTCGCACCCTACACATAACTGTACTACTCTGTACAGGTATCATTGGCAAATGTATACCTCAATGATCAATAATATGGTGAAATGTGTGTAGCAAAATTAGATGAACATAAACAGAAATTATGACTGAAATGTGTTTGAGACAGGTCTGGGGAGAGGGTGCATCTGTTTCTGAAGGACAAGCTGAAACCTTTAGCCAGGTGTCATCAAAGCTGATTGGCAATCACGGGTCAAGTGGCCATTCTTTGGCAGTGGAGGGGGGCAGGGAGAGCTTGATCTGTATTTTAACAAACAGGGAACCTCCTTCATCAACAGACCCCATGACTCCATACTTAAAGGAACTTTATCTAGGAGTAACCTTCAGGAAATTGCATTTCAAAGGGGGATTGGACTATAAAAGTGAGGGACAGAAATGCCCTAGGTATTTTCTTTCTTTCCTTATTGTGCACGCTCGCTTTCTTTCTCTCCCTCCTGAGAAAACAAGAACCAGCCTTTGGATTTGCAGCAGTTCTGACCTGAGAATCTGGTCAGCCCTGTTGCTGGGAACACGTAAGGATTTTAACCTTGAACCAAGTCTAGGTCATTAAGATTTAGCTTTATTTCACTTGTAACCATTTCTGACTTAATACCTTGTATTTGTACAGACTTACACACTCTTTGTAGTTCAAATAAACTTGTTTTATTCTTTCATCAAGCCGAAGCCAGTGCTGTGTTTTAACAGAACTGTCTGGATAACTCCAGTTAAACTAGCAAACTGTTGCCTCTTGACCCCTTACGGGGCAATGGCCCTTTCATACCAGAACTGCCCAGGAGAGGGCTGGCCAGTGCAGACACACCTTTGGGGGGTACTCCAGGACTGGGAGTGTATTGGGGTCGCTCTGCAAGCAGGAACGAAGGCTGCTGGAAGCTAAAGTGTGGCTGGTGTTCGTTGACAGGCTGGTGGGGTCAGAGCTGCTGGACCAGGGCTGTCCCCAGACACTCAGGGTGTGACCTGCCTGGTGTCTGGCTGTTCGTCAGCAGCACAGGTTTGTGAGGCAGCCCCGGTTACAGGGCAGGGAGTGCCCTGGCTGGTCTGAGTCACAGCCCAGAATGTAGTGGTGCTATAACATCTGCAGATGGCACAAAGATTGGTGGAGCAGTAAATAATGCGGACGAGTGACTGCTGATTAAACAGTTACACTCCTACGAACTGTGTTTTAATGTCGCTAAATGTAAGGGAATACGTCCGGGCACAAATAGTACAGATCATGCCTACAAGGGGGAGACTGCCTTTGACAGTGAGAACTCCAAAAAGGAACCGGGGCCTCATAGGACATAATTGCCTCAGCAAGAGCTCTCGCTGCAATGCTGCGTCCAGGGGGCTGCTGTAACCTTTGGGGTATAAAAATGGGGACTAGCAAGCAGAAGTAAGGAAGTGGGCTCTCGCACTCTCTCTCCTCATGGCGCTGCTCCACTTTGTATAAATACTTAACTAGGCACTGAAGCAGGGACTTGCATCTGTCTCTCCCCAGCCTATGAGAGTGCCCTGACCACGGGGCTGGAGGTCAGCTTCTGGCACATGCTCTTGTGGGTGTTGAATGAATATTTAAGCATTTATTCAAAGTGTTTAACAGGAGAGACAGGGTCCCTCCTCCCCTCTTCTCTCCCCCCCGCCCCCCCCCCCCCGAATCCCCTACAGCCTGTGCTCAGGGCACGCCTCGAACTTGGGAGACCCAGGTTCAAGCGTCTGTTCCAAATCAGGCAGCACAGGGGATTGAAAACCAGCATCCCCCAGCCCAGGTGAGTGCCCTGACCATGGGGCTACTGGCATCCTTTCTCTCCCAGGTGTTTCATGAGAAAAGGCTACGCTTGCTGAGGTGCCTGGCCCAGGAGAGGGTTCCCAGCTTTGGAGCGTGAGCAGAGAGGTGCAAAAGGGCCTCTGTGCAGCTGGCCCCTAAGCCCTGCCCACTCTTCCGGCCTTTCGTTCCTGGCTTATGGCAGGGGCTCCCTGCTCAACGTGCTGGTTTTGGAGGATCCCCTTCTTCAGCGCCTGTGTCTCCCCTGGCCGTGCCCAGCAAGCCTAGACCTGACTTGGGGGGATGCCACAGCGTGCCCAGGAGTTCCAGCCTGCAAACCCAATGCTCCTGCGTGCCACCAGCACTCGGCTACTGCCGGGATGTGTGGGCCACAGCAAAGCCAGCACCAACTGTATGCACCGCAGGCTTTGGATGGTGGCAGCAAATAAGACAGATGGCCACAGGTTTAATGCTGAGCGTGCCCAGAGTCCGCCCAGGCTGTGCACTGGATGAGACAAGTCCTGCAGCAATAGGACTATGCGATCCTGCAACCATGAGCCTGTCACAAAGCATCTGCCCACAAAGGGCTGAATTACAATTGTGCAGACAACCTTAAATGGGGCATTTAACTTCCAAGTGTTGGACTTTGCAGATGGTCCCCGGCGTGTGTGTAATTACCCAGAGCTCTCCATAGCCCGCAGACCCCGCTCAGCAATTCTGCTCTATGCTGCTGTTGTGCCTGCGCCATGCAACACTGATGGCTGTGGCCACACCAAGTGTCCTGGGATCCCAGAGAGAGACTCCTGAGGGCTACGGAGATGTCCCCCACCCCCGGCCATCATTGTTAACTAGTCGGCCACACTCTTGCATAAAGATCAACTTTCCTGTCTAAGAACATTCAGTGCAGCCCTGATGATCCTGGCGAGTTGCCAAAGCAGCTCTGGGTTGCGCCAGTTGGGCCAGGCTCGGGCAAGCACTTCCTCTCCTGCTTCCTCATGTCAGAGCAGGGCAGTTACTGCCTTCATGCAGCACACGCTGGGGAAGGAGGCACGGCAGTCTGAGAGCACCGAGCTTGCGCACGGAGCACCGTGAGAGGGGCTGGTTCCCCAGATGTGAGGCCAAAACACAGAGACTCGGATGCAAGGAAGCTAGTTCCCAGCCCAATCTCCCAAGACAAGGTTTAAAGGAGCAACAGTAACTCCAGTGAGCTGCATTTCAGCTTCGTGGCTTCCCGTGTGCCTGTCACTCGGAGTCCCCGGCCTCTCAAACCTCTTCATTTTCCAGCTGCTCCCTGCCCCTGGGAATCAGGATAGATTAAGAATCCAGCCATGTTACCACCACAGTTTGTCCAGCTACATAGCAACTTCTTACCCGCTCTATGGCTGGTCAGGAGACTGGCTGGTCAAAGACACATCCATGTCATCACAGCCCAAGGTTTAGTCTTAACTGGGTGCCGCCCTGCTTGCTGCCTTGCATCACACAGTCTAATTCAGTGGTCACGCCTCCCCTTAACCACTCCGTGTGCCCTCCTTCCTCCCGGGAGCTGGGGCTGGGCACTATGGCCCAATCTAAAACAGCAGCAACATCCACATTAGCCATACAATATATTAGAATGTAGGCAGAACCTCATAAAAGGTCTTCTTTAGCACAATGCTAAAAGGGCAAAAATTATTATTGATTTGATTATTGCTGGGGATTAAGAAAAAAACTAAAAACATGATCTTCTGGGATGGGGATCAGAATTCTTTTTCATACAAAAGAGTCAAATCCAGTGTGCTCTCAGAAGCTGGAAAATTGTACAAAGTAAGAGAATGCCATAGATCTTTCACCGCTCCAGATTTACATGAACAAAAACAAAGATGCACAGAATCTTTTTCAAATTTACCTTTAAGGACATCATAGTCTGGCGTCCTAACTGGAATCCTAACTGGAGTCCTTCAAATATGGTTAAAAAACATGAGCCTGCTTCAGAGTAGAAAACCAAAAGGTAAATTTAGAATAATGACTCGCAACCAGATCTCCCTGTTGGATAATAGCTGTCACTCTGTTTGAGTAGCTTATTAAAAATATTAACAGTGCGTAATGGGAAAATCCAAACTAACTATAATAAATTAAAGGGCCTTATACCATGGAAATAAGGAGGATACAGGTTGTTCCTCTGTCCCCTGAAGGCAAAGACGGGGCAATCTATAATCGGGAAGAGTGCAGATCTTAGACCACAATTTAAGAAAAGCAATACCAGCTCTACAACTTACAAAAGGAACATCCACCTTGGC
This sequence comes from Mesoclemmys tuberculata, assembly GCA_007922155.1. Classification (NCBI taxonomy): domain Eukaryota; kingdom Metazoa; phylum Chordata; order Testudines; family Chelidae; genus Mesoclemmys; species Mesoclemmys tuberculata. The sequence continues at coordinate 1,023,247 of ML677084.1, forward strand.
ACATAAAAATGGGGCAGGAGTAGATTTTGGGAGAAGTAAAAGTCTCCTCAGAAATTATTTTGAACTGTGGTTATGTTGGGGCATTCTGGCAAAATCTGTACAGCGCTCCCATAATGCCTCAGCCGGGAGCGCGGGCCTGGAGGATGTGAACAGAGAGCGGCATGGCAGTACATGGCACAGTGCACGCTGGGATGTCCTATCACACAGACCACGGAGGAAGGACTGGGCCAACAAGTCGCACAGGCCGGGTGAGGCGTTCTGACTGGATTACAAACAGCAGTGTGAACTGGTGGCCAGCAGCTATGCCATGGGGCCGTTGTTACACACTGACAGTTAACCAAGTGCTGCAAGGTGTCGGCGCTTTCTTCTTTGCTTCTCATGTATTTACTCATAGACACACAGCCTTAAAGGGCAGAAGGGACCAGCATGATCATCTAGTCTGGCCTCCTGCCCACTGCCACAGAACCTCACCCACCCGCTCCTGTAATAGACCCTAACCTCAGACTGAGTTACTGGACTCCTCAAAGCAGGATTTAGCGACGTCACGTTACAGAGAATCCACCATTTACACTAGCTCAGCTCAGCGAGCGACGCATGCCCCAGGCTGCAGCGGCACAAGAAACAGCCCCAGGGTCTCTGCCAATCTGACCTGAGGGAGAATTTCTCCCCAACCCCAAATATGGCGATCAGTTAGACCTGAGCATGTGGCTGAGCGCCAGCAGCCAGACACCTGGGGAAGAATTCTCGGGCATAACGCAGAATCGTCCCTATCTACAGAGGTTGGAGATACCAGGTAATGGTAGTCATGGAGGGGCCATATGCCAATGTAGGCAGCCTCATCATACCATCCCCTACATACATTTATAAAGCTCAGTCTCGAAACATGGTAAGGTCCTTGCCCCCATTATTTCCCCAAGAAGGCTGTTCCAGAACTTCACTCCTCTGAGGGTGTGACCCTAAGCACCCCTGTATTCACACACTACGTACTATTGTAATCATCTTTGTACAAAACGTGCCTTGGGAGGTAACATTTGAAAATCGATAACTTATGAATAGTTTTGTGCAATGTACGTACATACCGTGTAGGAAGCGTTATGGACATATGCTGTAATTCTGACTAATGTGTTTAAAGCAGGCACGGGGGTGCTGAGAGCCATTGAATCTCACTGTAAACCCTGGATATAATGGAAACCACTTCCAGCCAGGGGGTGCCATAGCAGTAGTCTTCCCCCCAGCACCTCTGACCAAGCATGCTGGGAAAGGGGGTTGTTAAACAGGTCTGTCCTAAACACAGGAATGTGGGTTTACCTCGATTTACATACTTAAGCAGTAAACAGGGCAATCAAACTAACAAAGGTGAGACTGAAGGAAACAGAACAATTGGTGTTTTAGCAAACACCCCAGGCAAAGAAAGAGCAGAGATTCCTTCACCACCAGACGCTATGTCGCCTTCTTCACAGCGTGAATAAACTTTATGTTGAGGGGGGGTAACTGCCAGAAGAATCCATTTCAAAAGCTCACTGGACTATAAAAGTAAGGGGTAGACACCCCCACATGAGCTCTTTACAGAAGACGACAAAGGAATGGGCACTCTAGTCTTCAGGAAGAGATCGGGAGCGTGTTGAGGGTAGGAGGTGGTCAGCCACCATCTTGCTGGAAGACTGTGTGGACGAGAACAGCCATCTTGAACAAAGCCTGGACCTTGCTAGATTGTTAGCCTTTCAGATACATTTTCACTTTTATTTGCTTGTAATCCTTTCTAACACTCTCTCTTAAACTCACTGAGAAACCCTATCACCTTTTGTTAGCAAACTCATTTACTTTTCAGCTAACCCGATGTCGCGGTGTTTGAATTAAAGTGAGTAACTCCAGTTAAGGTGGCCTCTGTTGGGTTTTCTCTCTTTAAAGGAGCAAACAGCCCTTTAATTTCTCTGAATTGTGCAGGAGAGGGCTGGACATCGCAGAGCACATGGGTTGGGGAAAGTTCGGGACTGGGGGTATGTGGGGGTCACCTACTAACATTAACCAAGTCTGGTAAAGATCAGCCTGTGTCCATGATCGTTGTTGGCAGGTTCGTGGATTCAAAGGGTTGCACCAGTGCTGTACACCATACAGAACATGGAGTGCCAGCTGGCTCTGTCCCCCACGCAGGACAGGGAACCACGTGTAGCAGGAGCATTTAACTCAGGTTTATAACACAAGCAGTGACACAACCTCTCATGGGTCTGAATTGCACCTAGAACTTGACAGAGGGTTAGAAACTTTTGTCTAATTTCAAGCCTAAATTTGCTGATAGCCATCGCATATCCATTTGTTCTTGTGCAGCGCTGGCCCTTGGCTTAATGACGACCCCCCCATGCTTGACCTTCTGATGTATTTATAGATATTAATCATCTCACCTCAGCCTTCCTTTTGTTAAAGCTAAACATCCCAAGCTCCTTAAGTCTCCTCTCGTACATTATAAGAACATAAGAATGGCCAGATTGGCTCACACCAATGGTCCATCTAGCCCAGTCTTCTGTCTTCTGACTGTGGCCGGTGCCAGGTGCTTCAGCGGGAATGAACAGAACAGGCCTCATGGAGTGAGCCATCCTCTGTCATCCACTCCCAGCTTCTAGCAATCAGAGGCAGCAATCAGAGGCTAGCCACTCAAGAGCATGGGGTCACACCATCCCTGACCATCTTGGCTAATAGCCATTGATGGCTCTAGCTTCCTTGAACTTACCTACTTCTTTTTTTTACCCGTTTGGTCTTCCAACATCCCCTGGCAATGAGTTCCACGGGATGTGCACTGTGAAGTACTTCCTTTTGTTTGTTTTAAATTTGCTGCCGATTAATTCATTGGGGGACCCCTGGTTCTTATGTTAAGTGAAGGAGAAAATAACACTTTCTCCCCACCACTCACGATTTTATAGACCTCCATCATATCCCCATTTTCCAAGATGAAAGGTCCCATCTTATTAACCTTTCCTCGTACAGAAGCTATTCCACACTCTTAATCGTTGTTGCTTTTTGCTGTACTGCTTCCAATTCTAATGTATCTTTTCTGAGCTGGGTCGACCAGAACTGAGCACAGCATTCAAGCTGTGGGCATGCCACGGATGTATGTAGTGGCATTGTGATATTTTCTGTCGTTATCTATCCCTTTCCTATTGGTTCCTTACCGTCTGTTAGCTTTTTAAACTGCCACAGCGTGTTAAGCAGACGTTTTCAGAGAACCAATCACAATGACGCCAAGACCTTTTTCTTCAATGGTAACAGCTACTTTAGACCCCATCATTTTGCATACGTAGTTGGGATTGTGTTTTCCGATGTGCTTTACTTTGCATTAATCAGCACTGAGTTTCACCTGCCATTCTGTTGCCCACTCACCCGTTCTGTGAGATCCCTTTGTAGCTCTTTGCGGTCTCAAGATTGATCTTGAGCAGTTTTGTACCATCCGCAAATTTTGCCACCTCACTGTTTACCAGTTTTCCCAGATCACTTACGACTATGTTGAACATGGCGGGTCCCGGTACAGACCCTGGGGACGCCACTATTTACCTCTCTCCCTTCTGAAAAATGACGCTTTATTCCTACCTGCGCTGCCTGCCTGTTAACCCGTTCGTGTCCATGAAAGGACCGTCCCTCTTACCCCGTGACTGGCTAGGTCACGTCAGAGCCTTGGGGAGGGACCTTGTCAAAGACTTTCTGAAAGGCCAAGTTCTACTGGCTCACTCCGGCCCCACGCTCAGAGCCGGGCGGCCTGGGGCGGGCTGGGGCGGGCTGGCGTCTCCTTGCACAAGCCCGGCTGCCCTTCCCGAGGGTTTGCAGCGTCAAGAGCCCGCTCCCCGCCCGGGCGGCAGGGATCCCGGCCAGCAGCGCCCCGCCCACCGGGCGGCCAGGCAGCTCTCCACCCCGGCGGGCGATGGCGGCGGGCGGGCGCGGGCTGGCGGCGCTGCAGGCGCGGCCGCTGGGCGCGGCGGAGCCGCTGGCGCTGGGCGCGCTGGGCCGGGTGCTGCTGGTGAGCAACGTGGCGTCGCTGTGAGGCACCACGGCCCGGGACTTCGCCCAGCTCAGCGAGCTGCAGCGGCGCTTCGGGCCCCGCGGGCTGGCCGTGCTCGCCTTCCCCTGCAACCAGTTCGGCCACCAGGTACCGGCCGCGCCGGGCGGGGCGGGCTCCGGGCTGGGAAGCGGGGCCCCGCCGCGCCGCGCCGCGCCCCCACGGCACCCTCGGGCGCCCCGTCCGCCCGCCCGGCTCAGCGACCTGCCCGGCCCGCGAGCGGCCGGGCGGAGCGTGGCAGAGCCACGTTCTCTCCTGCCCTCGGCCCTGCCGTGGCGCACCCTCGGCCGCCTGAGCCCCGGGCACTCGTGTGACTCGCAGCCTGGCCTGTCTCTGCATTGGCTCGCGTGGCCTGCAGCTTGCTGACGAGCTAGAACAGGACTCCTGCAAAATGGCTGCCTGCCTCCGGGAGATGGCATTCCCACGAGAGACCGGGGGGTCGGTTTCCCATAGCAGGGCAAATCTTGACTAATTCCCCATTGCCAGAAGCACCCCTGAAAACTCATGCCCCAGGCAACTGGCCTCCCTGCTTCTGGCTCCAAATCCAGCTGTTGGGAAGAGAACCGACAGCTTGCAGGTGGGCAGAGATCACCAGGGGTGCCCACGTTCTGTGCCAGAGACACACTTGTTTGATTCCTCTTCTAGAGATGGAAGCTCTGTCTGAATACAGTGCAATAGTTCGTGTTTATCCTTGCACTAGATCACGCTTCCTTTCTCTCTTAATAGGAGAATGCTACCAATGACGAGATCCTGCTTTCTTTAAAGTACGTCCGCCCAGGCAATGGGTATGAGCCCAACTTCACCGTGTTTGAGAAGTGTGATGTGAATGGGGCGAATGCTCACCCACTCTTCACTTTCCTGAAAGAGGCACTGCCTTTCCCACACGATGATCCAACATCTCTGATGACCAACCCACAGTACATCATCTGGTCCCCAGTGTGCAGGAACGACATCTCCTGGAACTTCGAGAAATTCCTCATTGGCCCCGACGGCGTGCCCTTCAAGCGCTACAGCAGGCGCTTTGAGACGATCAAGATCCAAGATGATATTGAAATGCTCCTCCAGCAAGTCCCCTAGAATGCTCTCAGCCAAGCCAAAGGAGTCCTGCTGAAACCTTTTCTTCTCTCCTCAGCTCTGGTGTCTTATCTCTGCTTCCTGTTGAGTCAGTCTGCTAGACCAGTGGTTCTCAACCAAGGTACACCTACCCCTGGGGGTACACAGAAGTCTTCCAGGGGGCACATCAACTCATCTAGATATTTGCCTACATTTACAACAGGCTACATAAAAAGCACCAGCGAAGTCGGTACTAACTAAAAATTCTTACTGACAAAATGAGAAAATATGCAATTTGTCAGCACTAGTGGCTGTGACCCTTTTTTGTGTCGTTTTATATCTGATTTTGTTCTTACGTGAGGTGAAACGGGTACGCAAGACAAATCACACTCCTGCAAGGGGTACAGTAATCTGGAAAGGCTGAGAACCACTGTGTTAGACCCCTTGTCCCTTGCCTGAATTGCCTGTTCTGTGATCTCTTTGCAAGTAAGATGCTATTGTCCATGGAAGTTTTACTCATGATGGTGCTTCTTCCAAATTCTTCAAGAGGAGCACCTGATGTATTCTGTAAAAGTTGCATGTGAATTTTTAGCAAACTACCTCTGGGAAAGCAGCCCTGGGTAGCTTATTGTGAGCCTTTGTGTACCAATACAGTTCCTGAAGACCAGAGATCTGTCCTTGTCTGTGTCGGGTTACTGCCTGGTTAGCCAGGGCTATCGGGTGTTCATGTCTCATGGCTTCTCTCATTTTGAAGGGGCTGCCGCATTGCCCCATCAGAGTTTAAAGTCCCTTCTGGCCTTCGATCATCCTGTCTGACCTGCTTTATATCACTGGTCATTCAGTTCCCCCTGCTACTCCTGTACTGAGCCTGACAACTTGGGTTAGGCCGAAGCATTCCAGCCCCAGGAGCCTGTTGTGTGATACAGACAGAACAGGAGAGGCTGGGGTGAAACCAGAGTCTGATGCCTCTGCAATGGCAGAGATGTCCATGTCGAGCAGCCCACACCCCATGCGGCAGGGCAAAGCAGCCCCTTTGTCCCCACAAAGTCTCAGCCAGCTGGACCTGTAGAAAATTCCTTCCTGACCCCACTATGATGATCAGTTTGATCTTGAGCACGTGTGATTGGGCCCTGAGTCGGAGGGTCTTCAAGCACAGGGTTTAAGGTCAGGTTGTTAGTGTCACGGCTCAGGGCAACTGCACTGGGTTCCCCTCTGTGGCTCAGCAGGGCCCTGCTCTAGGCGCCCGGCCCCTCGGCTGTCGGCTCTTGGGGAGAGATGTGGCACTCTGTCTCCTGACCTGGGTGTTTCCTGACTGCATAGCTCCCTGCCTGGGCTGGGCCTGCTGTAGGGTTCTCTGTGAATACCCAGACAGAGCACCCCACGGCTCTTTCTACGCAAGGACGTTCATTGCTAAGGGACCAGCCATGCAGAGAACACATTACAAGCAAAAAAGAACCTACATGCGTGGGAATAAGCTTATCTCCAGCCACTGAACAGTCCTTCAAAGCCCACCTCGAGGTTTTCGTGTGCTTCCTTGTGGTCGGTTACACGAATGTTTGTGAGTAAGTCAGTTACTTCTTTATCCTGTCAGTCTCTGAACTGTTCTCATGTAACACATGATCAGCAGACAAAAGGTCCTGTCCCACCCCAAGGGTGAAGCTTCAAAGGCTGAGCGCCACAGGGGCTGGAACTAAGGGTCTGCTGCACCCCCAGGTTTGACATGCTCTCCATTATATACAGGGTTTGCAGATTGGTTCAGTGGCTCTCAGCACCCGTGAGCCCCTGTGGGGAGTTTACAATCCCCTCCTCTCAAGTACTGCCTTGGAATTCCAAAGATCAGTTTTGTCTTCTACATTATTAAACAGGGGCTTCTGAAGCTGTCAGTGGTTCCCTGAAATGGCATCAACTCTGTTTTCCACCTACAGAATTTCCACTCTACCCCCACAATAACATACACACACTTGCACTTTTAATACAATAAACTCTTAAAATGCTGAAACTTAATTCAGTAGGGTTTCTCCAGGACGTTGCCAGAAACTTTCAATCTATCACAATTTATGCCCTACACAGGAGACACAGAATAAACAACTGATTGGGAGGCGCTCTGTTCTTAAACTGGATATCAGGGTCATAGGCAACATCAGTTAGATCAGCACGGCTCTGTTCTGAGCGCAGGGGGCTTATTGGACCTCAACGTGGGAGAAATGGCCTGGAGAAAATAACAGATAAGTACCATGTCAGGTCTCTCCACCTTGGGGCTTGTAAACGTGGGAAAAGTGATCCTGGTAGAAGATAAGGGGTGAATTTAAACAGATATCGTTATACTGGGGTAACTCCAGTATGAACACTCATGCTGGTATAAGACACGGGTTTTTTTTGGTTTAATGTAACTTACTTGGGAAGTGGTTTACTCTTTCATATGGGAATAATTGCCCATGTGGAGGGGGTGTTAACCCGTTTAACTACGCTGGTAATGTGGTGGCTAGAGAGGATATGTTAAGCCACATAGAAGCTGCAGGCTACCCCCTGCAATGGGCCGGGGTGAGGGGGCACTAAGGTGTTGAACAGGTTACACCAGTAGCAGTGTAAAGGGAGTAGCTACATTATGTTCATGACTCGGAGGGGTTTGCTAAGTGAGGTTTGGCTGTCACAAAAGTCTTTCTAAAGGAAACAAATTATCCAGGATTGGGGAATCAAGGCACAACTCACCAGGCCCATTCCTCGTGGGGAATATCCACCCTGTCACGTTATTTCTAATACTTGCACACAAAGCTGCCTGCAATGAGCCAGTTGCAAAGCCCTGTGGGTGGGAAGGAGTGGCTTTCCCCTGCACACTAAGTGAGGTGTGCCAAACACAGACCAGTACCTTTTGGCTTTGAGAGGGCAAGGATGGTGTACGTCAATTGCTACATTTCTAAACAGTTCTGCTTGCTTCATACAGCGTGTCTACCTCTCCTGTGCTAATACAAACTAGTTCCTTTCTCTTGCACAGCCTCAACGTTTCATCCAGTTCTTCTATGGCATTGTGTAATAAGGCTGCAGCAGATCTGAGTGCCAAAGTTGTTTGCATGTAGGTCTGAGTAACGGTACTTGGATTGCATCCTATTTACCACACAATTACTCAAGCCTCACTACACCCCGTTGAAAAACAGGATGTCTCCTTCACTTCTGTATGTGCCAGTTCTCAGCTCTATGGTATGGTAAAAATAGCTGCCTAGTGTCTTCCTCTTTCCGTTAAGTCTCCACCTCGTACTATAACTGACATGAGCTATTGGAAGAAGACGTTAACTGTATTTTTGGGCTATAGGCAGCATGAAATGTTTTCAAGCATAGCTTGAACAATCTACGGGGGAGGGGAGAGAGAGCACAACAGTGTGTGTAAAACAGTCACCTCCTGGCTTCTGCAGAATTCAGCAGCAACAGAGCTGAAGACAATGCAATAAAGATGTCAGTCCAGATTTCCTGGTCCTCTTTAAGGCCTTTCAAAAGCAGTTTAAGATTGTGGGCTGCTGGACTGCCCTGATGCCAAGCCCTAGGTCAAGCAATACCAACTACTAGCATCTGGGATGCTTTACAAGTTTCAGGTGTGCTCTTTTTAGGAACATAACCAGTCTCCATCTAGTCCAAGCTTCTCTTACATCCACCAGACACTTCAGAGAACAATCCAAGAACCTCTGTAGTGGACATTTATGGAATAACACGTCTGTAAGGGAAAAGTCTGAAGCCTAAGCTGCCATCAACTTCACAGGAGAAGGCACTTCAATTTGCAAAACTGAATTGGAAGTGTAGCTAAGGTAATGACACAAACCTGTTTCCAGAGCGAGTGTTCCCATGTATCTGGTGCTAATGGCTCTCTGCAAGCACCATAATGAATGAGCAAAATCCTGCTGACTTTCATAGCTGCCAAAAAAGTTACTGTGTTAAATGTTGGCATGCCCCATGGTGATTAATATGGCATCTGGATATATAATGGAAGAGAGATTTCACCACAGGGGTCTGTCTGGTTAGCAGAGCTGAGGGCAGGAAGTAGCAGGCCCCTTTTAATAGTTGCTCAGTTGTTCTTAACTCATAACCCACCCTTACAAAATCCCTTCACTCAAGTGGGCTGTTGCTTTCAACTCAAGTGCCTGGCCTGGCAGAGGGCATAGGCTAAAGCTTGAGTCAGCACAAGTCATCAGCTGCAAACCATCTGGAGCATGGATGCAGGTTGCCTCCATGCAAGTCTGCGACGACAAACCAGGCGAAGACGGGGAGTGCGGCAAAGAAGCGTCCCGAGGCCTCTCGGGGTCCTTTATTATATAGTATGCACACAATATGGTTCCGTGATTTACGAGCCTGTTTACATGCTCGAGAGGGTCCTGTGGGCCCTGTACTTCTTCAGAGAAGGCCAGAGCACTGATAAGGCGGGCTGGGAAATGTGCTATTAGTACATAAACAGGGCGTGCAGCCAAGGGACAGAGAGGTGCAAGGACAGGTTAAACGTGGCTTGCCAGCGTTTATTCCCAACACAAGTCCCTTTAGTCCTCAAACGCATTCGCACAGTTCCCCGGTGTACCCAGTGAGGACAGGCTTATTCCCCCCCTCACTGGGAAAGAATTCATGCGGCAGCTCAGCATACTGCAGTACTGAGAACTGTCGGATGAAAGGCAGCTGTCCATCTAGACAGGACCGTGTAAGTGCCAAAGCAGTTCAGGCGTTCTGTCTGGTGCTACAGCCTACCCCAGAAACCAGTGCACGCGTGCGGGTGTGGAGCCAGGCTGGGCGCAGGAGTTCAAGTGTTATCTGGCAGTGTGGCCTTGCTCACGTGCTCTACCTATTCAAGAGGAGGAATGAGTGTCGCTAACTGGCCTTAACACCCTGAAGGCAGACGCTGAGAGTCACGCTTAGAAAACATGAAGCTCTGGCTGGCTAGGAGAGCGAAGGTTGGTTCAGGTCTTTTCCTATCACTTAGACAGGGCTTCCTCTTCAGTTAGATTATAGGGAAGCATGCAATTAGATAAGACTAGGAGGGTTGCATAGTATCTTGCTTCTCATAGCACGCTCCCGGGGGTCCTTGACCTCTCCATGCCCTCCTCCCCAGTTCCCTGTAGACCCCCTCCCATCCCTCTGGTTCAGGGACTCCCTGCAATTCCCAGCCCTCCATCAGGACAGGGTCACTGCGTGTTCTCCATTCCCCCCATCGGGCTCACCCAGTCTCTCCCGCCCCTCCCCCCCGCTAGGGGCTCTGTGTCCTTCTTGGCCCCCTCCCAGATACCATTGCCCCCCCATGCTCTCGGCTAATTATGCATTTCCCAAGTCTCCCATTCTCTCACCCACCAGGGTCTATGTGCTCCCCATTCCACCCTTCCCTCACACCAGGGGTCCCCATTCTCCCTTCCACCACATGGCAGGGGCTCTGTTTGCCCCCTTCTCCCACTACCATTCTTATTTAGTCTCTCACCTGTGTTATCCTCTGGGCCAGGGGTGGCACAGTCTGACAAGTGGGATATGCTGTGTGACAGGGTAGGCCAATTAACTCCACAGGCTGCACCTGGAGGAGCAAAGCCAGGGCACACTAAGGCCTAACTGGTTGATGAAGCCCAGCTGGGGGAGGAGCTGGGCCGGCTTTATAAAGCCAGGAAGCTGGTAACAAAAAGGGCTGCAGAAGTGTTAGGGGCTAGTCCACAGTTATTCCCTGGGAGGAGTTGGGAGGCTGCCAGGTAGGAAAAGGCTCAGGGGGAAAGCAGAAAGGGAGGACAATGCAGGCCTTGGCTGCTGACTGGAGAGCCCCTAATGGAGCACCTGGAGTAAAGAGCAGGCCTGGGCTCTCCTTCCAGCCCCCGGGGATGTGGCACTGATAGGCAGAGGACAGTAGATGAGCCTGTTTATCTCAGAAAGACTGTTACAGCAGGCCTAGAAGGGGAACGCATGCAGTGCCCTGACCGGAGGCCGAGTCATGAAGAAGAGGATGCAATGCTTGGCGATAGAAGGGCTGTGGACCCCAGACCAAGGCAGAGGATAGTAAGAGGCACTGCCCTGGTGAGTTATTCCCAGAGTGACCAGGAAGAGGTGCTATCCTAGTGATGAGTGGCTCACTCGCAGCTTGTCACAATTTGCTACTCCCCCTTCCCCTCCTCTGGGCCAAGGGTAGCTAGTTGTGATGGATTGGTTCACCCCATCAGGATTTTCTACCATTAGGCTCTCTATTTTAGATATGGCCACACAAATATTATTTTTCAAAATTTGCAAACATTGTAGCAAGGTGTATAAATAATAGCTTATGTTACATTTCAACTTTTTTTTTTTCAAAAACAAGCATCTAAATATATTTTGGCTGAGCGTTAACTTTTTTGTTACTAAAGTGTACATTAAAACTGACCATTTCTCTTCTTCCTTTGTATTTTAACTGTATAATGCCAAGAAAACCAGGATATTTCTCTTAATGAAATGATACACCTTTGTAAACCTCTCCACTATACACAGTGTGTGCAGTTGAACTCTTTCTTCTTATCAGCTGCTGGCAGCTGCGGGTGTGTTTTTTTCAGTATGCTGTCCCTGCTCTCCAGATAGCTGCTGTGGCACACCTCAATCTAACTGCCCAATAATATTGCAGACTCGGTTTCAATAGCAAAGGCATCCACCCAGGTTTGTTATCAATGAAGCACAGTGCTAGCTCCTTGGATCGATGCCTACAGTTATGCTAACATATGTATGCCTGTGAAAATGGACCAGTTCAGTGAAGGGTGGGACTTTCTGTTCCCTCCAAGCCAGACAAAGACCCTCCCTCTGAGACTCTCTTGTATACACTGATACAAACACATTATGTATTACTCCTCGGACATGGTTAGTTATCACCCTTTACCTTGTACGTGGGGCTTTGATCAAAAAAAATCTCTCTCCATCCTACTGTCGTCATGGCCTTGTCTTTAGGAAGGGTCAATGTGTCCTTGTTATCGTCAGGGAGTGTGTTTATGCCCTACTTGGTACTGCGGTGTTCTGGTACCACCCCTCTGGAATGTGTTTGCATGAGTAAGCTGTGCCTTCCGTTTCTTGTGTGTGCCTGTGCCTACCGTTCTTGAGTGTGTTTGGCAGACCAGCTTTGTTCTTGTCAAATTCTGTGAACTTACAAGCAGGCATGTTTTCTAAGAGGGCCTGACTTCTGCTCACAGCCTGACTTTAGCTAACTTTGCTTTATATCACCAGGGCCTGACTAATACTTTAGTTCAGGCCTTTAATACCAGACCTCATGTCTCCATCTCTTTCTACTACACCAGTTAGAATGTTTTCATTGGTTCCCTCTGGAAGGCAGGGCATATGTGCCCATCTCCTACAAGAATCACACTGGACCTTTGATAGGTAACAGATGAAAAAATGAATTAATACTAATTATAATTTCACTTAACTCAGTTTATAAAATAATATTCCTTGAACATATAATCATTAGGTAAGATATGACTCAGTGGCTGTGGAAATATTTACTAATGTGCTGGTTGGATCTTGGGCAATGACTTTTGTGCTTGTATTATAAACAATCATTCTGTTGATTTATCTGCTCAAACGTGATGAGTTTCTGATATAATTTGTTTATTACCATCATGCAATCTTCATTTTCATTTTTGCACATGACAACCTTGCAGTACGTGCAGTACTCCATGCTATCTGTAAAATCAATGTAATATATTCAAACAATGATTACTTTATGGCCAAAAATCTCTAAATAGAAAGCTTGATTTATCTGTGTCAATTTACAGATTTGCAAATATTCTTTTTTGGAGTCATATTTTATCTGGTACGCTTGTCTATTTATCTCAAACTTTTAGTTTACTGCTGGTGAACATAACTGTGTCCAGTTAGACTTCACTGCTCTTTTAATATCAGCCATCCATCCTCTCCACATCTTTCACTACTTAAATAAATTATTCATAGAGTCACCATTATAGAACTAAATCTGTGACATCTTAATACACATACAGTGGGGTAACTGTGGTATGACATTATTCCACTTTTCCTGTTATCTTCCCATATACTATGGTCTCGCTAGGTATATGTAACAAAGTTATTTTTCCATTTAATGAGTGGTTACAATGACTTCATCTCATATATAAATACATCATCACACATGCCTTCTCTGTTTCATATTATGGTATCAGAGTTTTATGCTATGTATCACTCAATTTGTTATGGCCTGTGTTGCTAATAATACCTTCTCACTCATGCTAAATGCTGTGTTTTGGGCTCACATTCAATGAAGTAGTTAGCCCATGTTCAAATCCTACAAGTTGTCAATGTCCAATATTAAGCAGAATAAGTACAAGTATGTGCTTTGTCCATTTTTCTTTGTAGCTAACAGGAAGATATTCCCCTCACTGTTACATCATATTTACTGAAAACGATTTTACACTAATAGTACATGTCACGATGAAAATAAATATCTAAAAAAATCACCTCCAATTCCTCAGGAAGCTTTTTTTCATATCTTGCCTCATCACACAAGGGATCAATTATTAACAATTCTTTTCATTCCATTAATGTTATCTGGAAATAGATACGTTATAATTTTTCAAAACATTGCATCTTATTTGTAATATCTCACTAATACACACGAGAATCATTTTGTGAATTCCTTGATTAAAACACTAGAGTATATTCTTTATATATACACATTACCAACATAATAACACATTCTTCAAACTAGCATTTTATTTTTTAAACTTCTATCCTTAGAATTTAAGTCTTACACATGAAAATAGAACTTCAGTGTATCTATTAAAATTATTGAAAACCACAATACAGGAAATTATATCTCACGAACACAGCTGTATTTGAATCCTATTGTGCAGTATTATATTAGTGGATGCAATCTGAGAAAATGCCTTACTGCAATAACCCAATGACCTGATGCATTGTAAGGAAGCAATAACATATTTTCCATAATTCCACTCTGTGTTCACTGAAGAAAAAAATGCAGTTATACTTGTTAGTGAAGCAAACCATGCAATTTAGATTATACCATATCTCCCAGTTTCAGTACATAATTGCTATTACTCATTCCCCAACACAGCATTGTATTTGCTTTTACTTAAGTCCACACTTAACTGCCTTTATGAAAGTGTGCTTTGCCCACGTTCGGCATAAAAACTTACTAACATTTATCTTCTCGAGTTTAATTTCTGTTGCTGTGCCAGGACATAATGCTAGTGGAAACTACAGCAGAAGTAGCTTGTACCTGTTGACTCGCAAGCGTATTTTAAATGGATTAATCATTTGGGTGCTCAAAGAACATAATGTAGCTCATAAATACATTTGTGGAAGGGATCCTTACAGTTAAAAATAAACTAAGACAGATTACAAACCTTTACTTTTTAAGACCCCGTGTGCTCTGTCTTACTTGCTTTAAAAGCTGACTAACCAGTGCACATACGGGTGTTGCAGTCATGGCCCCACTGAGCTGTATAGCTAAACTAATGTTGCCTTCAACATGTCAAGGATTTTACCTCAGGTATATATCTCGAAACACTTTTGAGTACATCTTTGGCAGCTGTAAATACATCAAAATGCTGCAACTGAAGGTTTCTAGTCACAGTTCCATGCTATTTGGACCTAAATGTATTTTAAATGTGTTTCATTCGATGGTTTCATTATTGATATAATTAATATTTCCATATAGCATCACAATAAGTGGCCTACCTTTCCACATTCTTTCTTGACCACACAACACAAATATGCATCAATTACCTACAATAGATGATGAGGGAATGGTTAACATTTCAAAAATATTTGACAAATCAATCCAGTCACCATTCATGTTTATTGTTACTTAAATTTACCTCATTTGCCATCTGGTGGGGGAATTTACTACTAAAATGGTCACGACCACCCCAACATAGGTTTTATAAGATAAGTCTTCATTCTAAGGAGCCCTTTACCTTAGGTTTTAACCCCATCTGCATCTATCATCAGACACAATACCACTCAAGCAGGATCACAATGATTGAAAAGGCAAAGCAAGTGAACATTTATTGGGGAAGAAGAATAAAAAGAAAAGTAGCTCAGTGGTTTAGACTGAAAGCTTAAAGTGTAGGCCCAAATGATACCCGTGGGAAGAATATAAATATAGAAAACAATACGTTCCAGTCAGATGACCTCAGCAAGGAGGTATAGATAAGGAGGGAGCAGGAACATGGAATGAACCAGGACTAGGCAGAGAATGCCAATGGGAACACGCTCCGGAACAGATGGCGACAGGAACAGATGGATGGAACAGGTAGGTTCTTCTATCTTGATTTGGCATCTTCACTCAATGTGAGCACGACTGTCGCTAGAATGGCCAGCACTGGATGCTGCCCGACAGTTCTTATATAGTCTTTGGTTGCTGGACAAAATAGGTCACATGACCAAGCACTTTCCCACTTCCTGCAGAAGGAGCACCACAGTTCCATGAAGAAGGCCCCCCCAACATGGATGCCAAACAATGACACCTGCAAAACAAATGGGCAGTTGCACAAAGATGGCTAACGCATCCAGCTTCTTGGCATCAGCCCAGAAAATGAAGTGTCATGCAAACTGACTTTTCTCACTTTGGTCTCCAGACTCCCAGTAATATTGTGCCTCTTACAAAAGGCCAAGGATGTCAATTTACACAATGCTCCATCTACACTCACTCATTTGACCCATCCAATTCAATTTCAGCACTACACTTCTCGCGGAGGTAGTTTTATTAAGTCAAATTTTCTGGTGATTAAGGCTGGCAGAACGAACCTGCCAGTGGAGGCCCATACATTATGTGGTTAACGGAAGCCACATTCTGCTGACCTAACTTCGCAGTGTAGACCAGGCCTTAGTCAAAAGGGTGACATTTTTGTTGTCATGTGGTTTAGATTACAAGGAAAATAAAATGTCAAGAAATACTCTCGATGTTGTCAACCAACTTCCACAATACTCTGTAACAAATGGTGACTGATTAGTTTGTGAAAACACTTAATGTAATGTCTCAACTGAGACAATTGATATGGAATCAAAAAGAGGTAAAGATCAGGTCGTCACAGAGCATTGATATGATTATTTTTCATTTCACATGTGATATGGTGAAAAGACTTTGAAGATTTATAACCAATGGGCAGCTTAGAGTGTTATGTGCTGGACAGATGGAAAAGCTAGAGGGCAAAACTGACAGGGGGCTAGAGAGCTTATGGCATGGTGCATTCTATTTGTCTTTACTACTGGAAGTTTTTCGCCCTAAAATTACCTGATGGATTTATTGGTGTTTTCATCCAGTCCATGGTTTGTGTGTGATATGGTCTGTTGATGCTATGTTCTAGTCCCATTTTTTCCACAAAGGGTGAGGTTAAACTGAAAGAAAAAATTATGCTATAAACTTCCCTTTGGAAAAATCTGCATGTATGTTCCTTCCCCTATTTTCCACTGATTTTACATAATTACGGAGGTAATTTACTCCCCATCTATCCCATCTTTTAGTATTACTACATGGAAAAATATGTTGGGTTTTTTGGTGGGTAAGGAGACAGAATTTTTTTATAGCAATCCCTGATGAAGTGAGCCACCTGCAGTGTTTGCAAAAATAGGGTGGGTGGGCTGAAAAACTTGTCAGCAAAAGTTTGTTAAAAAAAGCTTATAAGGACAATGAAATCCATGTTCACCATCAACTATCTATGATCTGATAGTGTGGCTGAAGACATAGTAAAAACAATCTAAAAATAAGTCTTGTTACCTTGTTACTGAATCCAGAACCATGACATACTAAGTGTGGCATCCCTATGTCGATGTAATTTGAGTTGACGTAAGTTTGTAATGTAGATATGGCCTTAGGTATATGAATTGTTTGGGAAAGTTAACAAAAGTATGAGATTCGACCAAGATTCAATGAGGCGTTTAGGTTCCTACTTTAGTGGCTTTGAGCCTACTGCACGCTGAAGTCCCAGGAACAAAAAGGCACATAAAAAGAACCCAATATTACTTAATTCTTTTTTTTTTTAAAACTTCATGACTTGTGGGTGTAGAACTCATGACTTTTGAATTATTGTCGTCGTTGTCTTGGGGTTGTAGATGTATGTTCAGGAAAAATTACAATAGATGTTTGCCTTTGAGGAGGATTTAATATGAGATAGTATGCTGCCTTTAGTGAATACGTGGGAACCAAGTTATACACGCAAGCAGGGACAAGCAAAAAAGCACCCAGGCCTGGATTGAGAAACATAACAACAGTTGAGAAAGGCAATCCCCATTGGTGGGTCACATGAAAAAGAAGAAGTTTTGACACCAGATCAGGAAATCAGTCTGACTGGAAGTCACAGGACTCAACAGAATAAATTTGTGCTATAAAAATAAGAAAAATTTAGAATTAAAATTTCCAAATTAAACATAACAGTACAAACATAAAAAGTGTTACACTAGAAACACAGATGTCATTGCTAAAACTACTAGCAACCTAAGGTGACCATATTTTGTAAACCAAACCTGGGGACACATGGGGGGAGCACAGCACAGGAACCACTACTGGAAATGTAAGGTGTGGAGTGTAGGAAAGCAAACATTTTTCAGCAGTTATGTGTGCAACTGTTTAAATATACACTATAAATATGCATATAAACACCATAAATGTGACATCACACTAAAGAAGTGCATTCAGATACCGTTTACAAACAACACAAAAACAATAGTCAGGAACATCAGTTTTCCATACCCACTGTCCATACGACCTATTTAAAGAATCTCTTTCTTCACACCACTGTCAATGCCATTTATTTTTCACAGATTTATCAGTGAGTGCTGTGTTATCTCCACGTTTCAAGAAAACCGGCATGACAACTTTGTTGCTTCTGCTAGTGGAATCTGCCTAGAGAGAAACCTCCATCAACCATCATACAGCCATGCAGTAAGGGAAAATGTGGATCTAAAGAGTGCAATAATTTGAATGAGAATGAACAGAAATGACTTTTTGCCACCTAGTGGCATATTATAAAACCACAAACAAATGGGTTTATATATAATAATACAAAAAAGTCCCTCTTAATTTTTCACAATTCCCCCAAAATGTCTTGGAGATTGAAATCTTTTATAGATGGAAAACTCCCACTCCTGGACACAGACAAGAAATTGTACTCACCAGTGTTCCTGATGCTGACGGCGCTAGAGAAGGTTGCTGGATTAATAGCTGTATTTCTCTGATAAGTGGATCTGTTTTAGAATATTAATGTTCTTGCTCAGTTTCTTGAAGATCTCAAGACAGGGCAAAGTGAAGTTTCTTTTGACAATGAGAATAGCTTTCACAATTTCTGCCTTGTATCTGCATTCTTTGGCTGTGCCCAGGTCATTCATGACAGAAACATCCTCTCACCTGACACATCAGTTTTGCCAGTTTTTTAATATTTGTGTGCGGTACTGCGGATTCCCTAAAATGCTTGATTACTTCATCCTATCTGCCATATACTATGATCATTGTAGTTTGGTGATGGAGTCCCACAGGAACTGTGCTCTGGAACCACTTGGGGAGAAACCAGTCAGGATTTTAGTGGATGGGATCTACCCTCAGGTTCCCTCACCCCAGAGCAATCATCTCCTTAATGTGACCTCGGGGTGTTCAGCACCCCTCTGCTCCACCTGGGCTTCCTGCCGTGAGCCCCCCTGGATGGGACACCTGGGGAGCTCTTACGTGCCCCCAAAGGGACCATGCACCCTGCCTTGCAGTCAGACATGATTCACAGCTTGCATGGGAGTGAGAAGGGTTTATTAGTTCTCAGGATCACGGCATAAGAAAGACTTTGTTAGCAGATGAATCAAAAGTTACAGCAGCGACCAACTGAGGAGTTCCAAAACTCTATTCTTGGGCTCTGCCCCACCCAATCCCCCACAGGTATTGGCCCTTCCAGCCAGCAACTCCCAGACACACCCCTTTGCCCCTCCCCAGTCTTTTCATCATAGAATCATGGAATATTAGAGTTGGAAGAGACCTCAGGAGGTCATCTAGTCCAACCCCCTGCCCAAAGCAGGACTATCCTCAGCTAAATCATCCCGGGGAGGGTTTTGTCAAGCCTCAGCTTAAAAACCTCTAAAGATGGAGATGCCACCACCTCCCTAGCTAACCCATTCCAATGCTTCACCACTCTCCTAGTGAAAAACTTTTTCTTAATGTCCAACCTAGACCTCCCCCACTGCAACTTGAGACCGTTGCTCCTTGTTCTGTCATCTGCCACCACTGAAAACAGCCTAGCTCCATCCTCCCTGGAACCCCCTTTCAGGTAGTTAAAGGCTGCTATCAAATCCCCTCTCATTCTTCTCTTCTGCAGACTAAACAGGCCTAGTTCTTTCAGCCTCTCCTCCTAAGTCTTGTGCTCCAGCCCCCTAATCATTTTTGTTGCCCTCCGCTGGACTCTCTCCAACTTGTCCACATCCTTTTTGTAGTGGGGGGCCTCACCAATGCCAAATAGAGGGGAATAATCACTTCCCGCGATCTGCTGGCAAGGCTCTTACTAATGCAGCCCAATATGCCATTAGCCTTCTTGGCAACCAGGGCACACTGCTGACTCATATCCAGCTTCTTATCCACTGTAACCCCCAGATCCTTTTCTGCAGAACTGCTGCCTAGTTCGTCGGTTCCCAGTCTGTAGCTGTGCATGGGATTCTTCCATCCTAAGTTCAGGACTCTGCACTTGTCCTTGTTGAACCTCATCAGATTTCTTTTGGCCCAATCCTCCAATTTGTTTAGGTCCTTCTGTATCCTATCCCTCCCTTCCAGGGTATCTACCACTCCCCCTAGCTTAGTGTCATCTGCAAACTTGCTGAGGGTGCAATCTACCCCCTCTTCCAAATCATTAATGAAGATGTTGAACAAAACCGGTCCCAGGACCGACCCCTGGGGCACTCCACTTGTGACCGGCTGCCAGCCGGTCTTAACTTGCTGATCAGAATTTAACTTGCTGATCAGAATACTGTGGGAGACCGTATCAAAAGTTTTGCTAAAATCAAGGGTATATCACGTCCACCGCTTTCCCCCTCATCCACAGAATCAGTCACCTCTTCATAGAAAGCAATCAGGTTGATCAGGCACGACTTTCCCTTGGTGAATCCATGTCGACTGCTCCTGATCACCTGCCTCTCTTTTAAGTGCCTTAAAATGGATTCCTTGAGGACCTGCTCCATGATTTTGCCAGAGATTGAGGTGAGGCTGACCAGCCTATAGTTCCCTGGATCCTCTTTCTTCCCTTCCTTGAAGATGGGCACTATATTTGCCTTTTTCCAGTCATCTGGGACCTCCCTCTATTGCCACGAGCTTTCAAAGATAATAGCCAATGGCTCTGAAATCACATCAGCTAATTCCCTCAGCACCCTCGGGTGCATTGCATCTGGCCCCATGGACTTGTGTATGTCCAATCTTTCTAAATAGTCCTGGACCTGTTCCTTCAGCACTGTGGGATGTTCACCTCCTCCCCATTCTGTGCTGCCCAGTGCAGTAGTCTGGGAGCTGACCTTGTCTGTGAAGACAGAGGCAAAAAAGGCATTGAGTACCTCACCTTTCTCCACATCCTCTGTCACTAGGTTGCCTCCCACATTCTGTAAGGGGCCCACACTTTCCTTAATCTTCCTCTTGTTGCTAACATACCTGTAGAATCCCTTCTTGTTCCCCTTCACGTCCCTTGCTAGCTGCAACTCCAATTGCGATTTGGCCTTCCTGATTTCATTCCTGCGTGTTCGAGCAGTATTTTTATAATCCTCCCTAGTCATCTGACCAAACTTCCACTTCTTGTAAGCTTCTTTTTTGTGTTTAAGCTCACCAATGACTTCTTTGTTAAGCCAAGCTGGTCGCCTACCACACTTGCTATTCTTTCTGCACATCGGGATGGTTTGTTCCTGTGCCCTCAATAAAGTTTCTTTAAAATACAGCCAGCCCTCTTGGATTCCTTTCCCCCTCATATTAGCCACCCAGGGGATCCTGCCCATCAGCTCCCTGAGAGAGTCAAAGTCTGCTTTTCTGAAGTCCCTGGTCCGTATCCTGCTGTTCTCCTTTCTTCCTTTTATCAGGATCCTGAACTTGACCATCTCATGGTCACTGCTGCCTCAGTTGCCACCCACTTCTACTTCCCCTACCAAATCTTCCCTGTTTGTGAGCAGCAGGTCTCTTTCCCAGGCAGGGTGGCCACCTCTCCTTGTTTCCACCTGTTACAACCTGTCACAGCTGGTTGACCCAAGGGAGAGGAGTCCTGGCTATTGTCTGTGTACGTGTGGCCGGAGGAAGGCCTATCCGCCTTCTAGTGGTCTCTGCAATGATCACACACCCGGTCCCATCACTGAAATACATTAGTAACAGAGAGGAGAAACTGAGGTGCGCCCACAACAATCAGAGAAAACCCCAAGATTCTCTGCAGTTTGTCACAAGTTGTCATTCCATTCACAGAGTTTCCCTGTCACAAATGTATTGAACAGTAACTTCATCAAACAGTTAATCCTCATTGACTGCTGTTTCACTCTCTGATTTTAAAGGAACTTTCTTTAAAGGCAGATGCTTCAGATCTCTCAAGTCATCTGTATGCTTTCCCCATGCGCTTATGTATTTTATGGCTGTATTGAAGAAAAATTTTGACACATTAAGTTGGCACTGACATGTCACAGCGCACTCCACTTCAGGTGTTGGTGAGTCCCGGCGCTGTTGAATGGAGATTTGTGCAGCAGTGACTGCACAGGCCACGCATGCATGGCGGGTGTCTCGTGGTGCTGTTGGTGCCCTAACCGTTGCTTGCACGGCCCGACCCCCTCGTTTCTTTCTCTACCATGGAGAGTACAGATACTCTGAAATAGAGGGGGGGTAGTGGAGCACCCACAGGGACACATGTCTTGAAAAACCTTGGTTATTGCACCAGGTGAGTAATTTTCTCTTCTTCGAGTGATGTTCCTGGGGGTGGTGCCACTACAGGTGCTACTGGCGGGTGGAATTCGGAGCAGTCTTGGTAACCAATGATAGGACTACGGATCCCAGCTGAGTGTTCATGTTAGAGTTATTCATAACAGTGTAGCGGTTTATAAACGTGAGTTCAGAAGCCCATGTAGCTGCCCTACATGTTTCGGACATAGGGACGTTGCTGAGGAAGGTAACAGAGGTCACCATTGCTCTAGTAGAGTGAGTTTTAACACAGACTAGAGGTTGTGACCCTGACTGTTCGTAACATAGGTAAATACATCCTGATCTCCATCTAGATAGCTGTTGAGTGAATATTGTGTTACCTTTTGAGCGCTCTGTTGTGGAAACAAATAATCTCATTGATTTACAAACCTGTTTAGTTCTGCTAAGGTAGAATAATAGTGCTCTGTGCATGTCCAATGTGTGGCAATTAGCCTCTGATTTTTGTGTGGCTTGGGGTAAAATGTTGGCAGGTATATGGCCTGGTTAATATGGAAAGAGGATGATCTCTTCAGTAAGAATTTTGGATGTGATCTCATAATGACACTGTTCTTGTGAAAAATAGTATGGGGGGTGTGTGCCAGAAGTGCTCCTAACTCGCCTACTTTTCTTGCTGAGGTAATGGCAACTTAGGAACGCCTCTTTCATTGATAGATGGAGGAGGGCACAGGTGGCGAGGGGCTCAAAAGGCACACATATGAGTCTCCTTCATACCATGCTGAGGTCCCAGGCAGCTATAGGCTCGTGTATTTCTGGGTAGACATTTTGAAGTCCTGTCAAGAAACATTTTGTGATCAGGTGTGAGAAAAGCTTGCCCACTTTGATGGGATGTGCTAATGATCACCAGATGTTCTTTGATGGAGCTCAGTGATAATCCTGCAGTCTTTAATTCTAATAGGTAATCAAGTACGAGTGGTAGGGGTGCCGATATCGCTGTTATGGTTTTGGTGTGGCACCATATCGTAAATCTCTTCCATTTTTGCATATCAGTCTTGCGAGTGGACGGTTTCTTGCTGTTAAGCAGTACATTTCTGACCTGCCTTGAGGACAGTCTCTCTATTGGTTGGAACCAAGGAACCGCCAGGCTTGCAGATGGAGCATGCCCAGATCGGGATGAGTCATCCTGCCATCGTTCTATAACAGGTGTCTCTCTGTTGGAAGTCTCCTTAGGGTGCAGACAGACATTTTTGTTAGGTGTGGGTATCACAGTTGTCTGGGCCATGCTGGAGCTATGAGAATGATTGAGGAACAGTCTTGTCGTATCTTGTTGTTTACCCATGCTAGCAAAAGGAATGGTGAAAATGTATATAGTAGTGTACCTTTCCACTCGATCAGGAAAGTATCTTCTAGAGATTGGTAACCTTAACTTGCTCTGGAACAGAACTGATGGCACTTGTGATTCCTTCTTGTTGCAAATAGGTCTATTGATGGTGTGCCCCATCTTTGAAAAACGTCGTGTAGGAATGTGTCACTGATCTCCCATTCATGCTGCAGCCCAAATCTGCTGCTCAGCATGTCTGCTGTGGTGTTCATGCATCCTGGGAGGTATGAAGCAAATATGTCTATACCTTGGTTTATGCACCAATTCCAAAGTTTTATGGCCTTGGTGCAGAGTGAGAGAGAGCGGGCGCCGCCTTGTCTGTGTATGTAAGATATGCATGCCAAGTTGTCTGTTATGATTTGGACTGATTTGTGTTTTATTTGTTGCGGGAAATGGGCACATGCTTTGCATACTGCTCTGTTTAAGCAAACTGATGTGTAACTGTGCTTCTGACCTGTCCACGGTCGATGGGCTTGTGAGGCTCGCATGTGTGCACCCCAGCCTATCAGTGAGGCATCTGTAGTAATTATGATTGATGGTATCCACTTTTGGAATGGTAGGCTTCTGCGTAAGTTGTCTGGGTTCATCCACCAGTCCAGGGAGTCCTTCATTATTGGAGGTACTCTCAGTTGTTTGTTCATTCTATGCCTGCTTAGAGTGACGACTGAATGCAGCCATCCTTGGAGGCCTCTCATGTGCAGTTTGGCATGTTGTACCATGAAGGTGGTGGTTGCCATATGGCCCAATAGTTGAAGGCACGTGTGGGCTGTAATATAAGGACTGATTTTTGTGTCTTGGATAAGGTTCAATATTGACTGAAATCTTTAGCTGGTAGAGTTGCTGTTGCCGTGGTTGAGTTGAGTTGCGCTCCTATAAATTCTAGGATTTGTGTCAGTACTGTGGTTGATTTCTGAAAGTATATCCGTAGGCCTAGTTCTTGGAAAATATGTAGAGTTCTCTATGTGTTGTATTCTGCCTCCACGTACGTTGGGCTTCAGAGAAGGCAGTCGTCTAGGTAATGAAAGATTGTTACACCTAAGCGTCGTAGATGTGCTGCAACCACTGAGAGTACTTTGGAGAAGACTCGTGGTGCGGTTGATAGCCAAAGGGTAAAACTGCATATTGGTAATGTTCTGTACCAGCTGCAAACTGAAGGTTTGATGAGATGGGTATATGATAATATGAAAGCAAGCATCCTTTAGGTTGAGGGCTGAGAACCAATCTCCTCACTCTAATGCAGGGATGATCATTGCTAAAGTGACCATTTTGAACACAAATGTACTTGTTGAGCAACCGGAGATCTAGAATTGGTCTCCACCCCCCGTTCTTTTTCTGTGTAAGGAAATATGGGGAATACAATCCTCTGCCCCTGTATTGAAGCTGAACCTTCTCTATTGCTCCCCACTGTAGTAAGTGGAGCATTTCCTGCAGTAGGAGTTGGTCATGGAAGGGGTCCTTGAAGAGGGACAGGGAGGGTGGGTAGAGTGGATATGAAGGGGATGGAGTAGCCCATGTGGATGATTTCTAGGGCCTATCTGTCTGTGATGATTGCGGCCCATCTGATGGAAAAGGGGCAATCGTGCAATCAGCTGTCCCTCATCTACTAAGGGTTTCAACTGTGTCCGCTTCTCTTCAGGTAAGTGCTGCTTTAGTTTATTCATTTTCCCATAGGTATCATGATCATATCTGGCCAGTAAGACATTATTGTTGGCCACTCTAAATTGCAAGGTTGCTGAGGAGTATGCCTTGCGTCCAAATAGGTCCAAATGTTTACTGTCTTTATCGCCTGGAGCGGATTTAGGCTGGGATTGTTTGTTTCTGTAATGCACTGCATCCACCACTGGGGAGTTGGGAGGAGTGGGGGGGTGAATAAAACCTCCATCCCCTTTGACGAAACATAGCATTTCCTGTCCACCCTCTTACAGGTTGGAGGGACTGACACTGGTGTTTGCCAGATGGTATCGGCAGGTTGCATGATGGCATCGTTGATTGGCAGAGCTATCTTAGTGCCGGCTGATGTATGTAATATTTGGAGTAATTTATGTGGGGTTTCTTCAACCTTCTGTAAAGGTATGTCTTGCAATGATGCTACATGTTGGAATGGTTCGTGAAATTGTTTGAAATCGTCTGCTGTAGTGAATGGAGGAAGCATTACTGCTTCGTCCGGTGGTGAGGATGAGTTGTGGGCAGGGGAATTCTTCTCCTGCATCCCCTTGTCCAATTCTTCCAGGACCTCATTCTGGGTAAGGTGATGATGGAACAGACTTTTCTAAGGCTGATGTCAAAGGCATGTATCATTGAATGCTATGGGATATGCCTGGATCCCGTGTGCCATGTGAACAGGGAGATCTCTGAGAAAGAATTTTCATCTGTTCAATTCATTCTCTCATAGTCCTCTCAATCTGAGCCAGTGATTTCAGTGCGGCCATAGATTCTCTCTGGTCCAGGAAAGACTGACATGGAGAGAAGACGCCTTCACGTGAGCCTTCATCATCGCTAGATAGTGCAGTGGGAACAGGTGATATAGATGACTGTGATGTCTGGATATAAAGCGATCTGTTGGTGCCACAGAGAGGGGAATGAGAAGGAGGCATGTCTTCTTGTGCACGGTGCTAAGAGTGTCTTGCTGGTGCCAGGGGGACAGAGGCTGGCTGCTCTATCAGCGTGGTTGCCAGTACCGTGGGTTTTATTTTCTCCCTTGTCAGTTCCGATGATGGTGACGGCACCACGGGTGGTGCTGCGGGCAGTGACATGCATGCCAATGCAGCTTGTGGCACTGATTTGGCTGGTGTCAACAGTGCTGTAGCCAGTGCCATTTTTCAGCTTGGTGCTGATGTGGCCTTTGTCCTAACGGTGCCTGCAGAAGTAATCACCGTAGTTGAACTCACCCTTGATGTCGACAGTATGGGAGGTAAGGACCTGGCTGGAGACCGCCTTAATTTTGGCACATCTCTAACAGGCGAGGTCGTGGCTCTCTTCCTTTTCACATTGAGATTGTGAGCTGTAGTGTTGCCCCTTTCTCCAGTCTCTGACTCGGAGGTAGGTTGTAGGGACTTCTCCATGAGAATAAGTTTGAGATGGAGATCTCTAGCTCAACGAGTTCACGCCTTAAGTTTAGAGCAGTGCGTACACTTGGCCAGGATATGGCCCTCTCCTAAGCATCTTACACAGAGAGCATTGCTTCTCTGCAGGATTCCCACCTCTTCAATCCAGGTGATCCTGGCATTTTGGAATTTTACGGGAGGTGATACTCCCAAACTATTTATGCTACAGCAAAAGAAGAAAAATTTTTTTAAACTATGTAACTTATCTATCTTAACTAACACATCTTATGACTAAAAACTATATCTAACTCATGAATTCTGATCTCTTATCTTAAGAGGAAACGAGTGCTGAGGAGCTCTGTCTCAGGCCAGGGATGGTTGAGAAGGAACTGAGGGGGCTAGGCTGAGTGAGCGGCGGTTAGGGCGCCAACAGCGCTGCAAGACACCCTCCATGCCTGTGTGGCCTGTACAGGCATTGCTGCACAAATCTCCAATCAACGGCACCGGGACACATGGACACCTGAAGAGGAGCATCCACAGGGACATCACTCAAAGAACTACTATGATGCACTTTTCCTCTGACAAGAAAAATGACTTCAATGACCATAAAGTTACAGGATCCTCTCTAAAGCAGGTAACATTGACAGCCATCTGACATTACTGTAGCTCAATATATTCTGATACTTTTGTTCCATGTGCTCACAAAACCTTTTGTCTTTCCATGTGAACAATGAATATATGAAAATATCCAATAATCTTAATTAGTATGCTCTCACCATCTACTGAGATTGCCCCTGCAGTCTGGGCACAGTTGGGCATGATGTGACCAAGGCCTCCAACACCTCTCACTTCTCTTTTTTAGCTCATCTTTACTTTGGTGTGCAAATTTTCTCTTCCATGTTTGTATAGGCTGCCAAAGTTTGTGTTTGTATTATATGCTGAGAATGCCACAGCCTTATTTTTGATTCCATACTTATCCATAACATTTATTATTTTAGCTGCAATAAGTTCTGATGTCTCATCTTTAAGTTTGACAAAAGCTACAAGTTTTGTTTGCACACACAAACTGTCTTCATAAGCCTTGATATAGCGAACTAAGACAGGAAGCAATTTTACATGTCTGTGATTTGATGCATCAGTGAACACTGACATGTATTCAACATCTTTAGGTCATCAGTTAATTCACCATTTGCCCATGGAGCAAAAACACTTGCAACTCCCAATTCACAGTGTGTCTGTGCACATGGGAATTTTGGGTTGCTGAATTTTTCATTTAAATTGGAAGTACAGTCCCTTGACCACAAACTGTGGTTATGTCTAACAGCATGAAATGCATAGAGTTTTTTGCAGGTGTATGCAAAATATTTCACTGAATCAAGACTCCTTTATTACCTCAGTACGTTATATCAGGTAGGGAAGAGCTGCCTTGTCTACGCAGTAGGTTGGACTGATACCAGAGATTTTTAAGTTGCTTTAATTCATATAAGATGCTCAGCACCAAAACAGCATTTGATTATACAGACATACAGCTGGAAAATGCAGGCAGAGAAGGAGGAAAATTGGTGAAGATTTTATTTCCTTTAATCAGGGGAATAAAAGTGGTGATGGCATTATAGTGATTAGTCATGAATAGTAATATAGTTAGTTTTCAGTTTAAGGATTCGGATACATAGTAATTAATGATAATTTAGATTTTTCTAAGTAGAACACAAAATGGAGGCATTGAGATGCTGACCAATAGTAAGAAGGCAGGATGGGGTGAAATAAAGTCCACTCCTGATACCTGAAGGGAGGAGTCAGTAAGTGAGAGGGTGGAGCCAAGTTTGGAGTAACCAAGTGAAGCTCATTAGCATACCAGATAGTTGAGGGGTTAAAGATGATATCACTAGGTAGGAGGAGCAGGGGGCAGCCTGATCCTCCTTAGCGCGCAGCCTTGCTGTTCGGGGGCAGAGGGGTGGCGGTGATAGTGTCGAAAACTGTCTGGCAGAGTTTGTGACCTGTCTCTGTTTCTGGCACACAGGATGCCCAATGCCAATATGTGACAAAACCTATGACCACTGTGACGCTTGCTGGACTTGAGGGACCATTTGTGATATTATTTAACATCAGTATGTGAAAATTACAATAATTCATATGGGATAGGCCATGTCAGATACTGTTAGAAAGATTATCATTTGCTAATTATGATATTGTTTATGTGCATGTCACATTTGTATTGGAAGTTATGGATATGTTTGATGTGTCTGTATTTCAAATTGTGCTGTGCTTCCAGACAACATGGCAGCAGCAATAAGATGCTTAATGGCCTATTAAGGAAACTCACAGGTACAATGGGCCCAGGGGAAAAAGCTGGGGCTACAACTGATGAGTCACCAGGACTCACTTATGTGATCCTGGACCCCATCTTATTTCTGAAAACTTCCACAAGCAGCATGGCAAAGGCCAAAGGACATAAGAGGCAGCTGCCCCACATCTATATTGTCTTCAGTCAATCTTCAGCCTTCACCTACTTCGGGATCAACTCATCTACAACTGAAGCTGTGAAACAAAGGACTGAGACCCATCCAGGTACTGGATGTACACCAGAAGGACTATACAAACCTGAAAACTCCCCATTTCTAATGAAAACTTCATCTATACAGACTTTCAATTCATTTGTACGTATGTGATTACTTTAATCATATAACATTTCTCTTATAGTTTGTTTCTTTCCTTTTATATAAACCTTTAGCTTTAGTTACTAAAGGATTGACTGGCAGCGTGGTATTTTCAGTAAGATCCAAACATAATGATCTGGTACTGTGGCTGACCCTTTGGGGTCAGAAGAACGTTTTTGGTACAGAGCATAGAGTTTTAAGTAACTTATCTCTTTACTGGACCTAGTGGCTGATTGGGAGTTAGAGACTGAAATACAAAATGTACACAGTCCCCTTTACTGTTTTAGATTCTTGATAACCAGGGTGGGAAATCAGCAGCATTTGTTTGTGGCTGGCAGGGAAGTCTGACTTCGGTGTCACACACCAGTGCTGGGAGAAGCTGCTCTCCATTTGCAGCCTGCCCTGACTTTGGCATACCACGGGCATGGACGGGCCAAACCCCTGCAGGGCTGCCACGCTTGTGTCCTGTCTCTGGCATGCAGGATGCCGAGGGCATGGGTCTGCCACGATCTCCTACCTCTCGCCTGGCATCCTCTGGGCCCGGGTCACAAATGCGGGCGGACTGGGTGCGCCCCTCGCATGCCGCCTCGCTCGCCCCTACCGCCGCCTGCGAATGGCCTTCCTTGCTCTCCAGCCCCGCTGTTCCCTGCCCACCACCTTCCCCACAGGGCACGCCCGGCTGGGCAGCAGCACCCCGCGCCGGGTCTCCCTGACAGGGCTGTGGGGCTGGGCCGGGGGCTCCGCCCGCGGGTCGCTGTTACCCCGGCGGGGGTGGCCCCTCTGCCCGGCTGGCAGCGCCCCGCCCCGCCCGGCTAA
Organism: Mesoclemmys tuberculata; assembly: GCA_007922155.1. Lineage (NCBI taxonomy): Eukaryota > Metazoa > Chordata > Testudines > Chelidae > Mesoclemmys > Mesoclemmys tuberculata. The sequence goes on from ML677084.1 coordinate 1,053,068, forward strand.
TCCCGCCCTCGAGCAGCGACGCCCAGTCTGACAGAGCCCGACTGAAGGCCCGGCGCAGCAAACGTTACTGAGCATGCTCAGTCCGTGTGCGCATGCGCCGTTCCCGCTACGTCACTGGCGGGGCTCAGGGGTTGGGGGAGGGGCTCGGCGGGAGAGGGCCGGGCTGCCGGCCGGGTCACGTGGCGCCCACACGTCACGCCCCGCCCCGCCAGTGCCCGTGCCCGCGCGGCTGAGGGCAGCAGTGCGCCTGCGCACGTTGGCTGGCAGCGCGCGGAAGCCCGGATATCCGCCGCGGGGCGGAGGGTGCTGACAACATGGCGGCGGAGTTGGACGGCGGTGGGGGCCCGGGGCCGGACGTCGCGGCCCAGCGGGCGGAGCTGGGCTCGCTGCTGGGGACGGCGCTGAGGCCGGGCGAGTCCTGGTGAGAGGAGGGACCCCGCCAGGGCAGCGGGCCGGGCCGGGCCGGGCCGGGCCGGGGGGCAGCTGGGCGAGCTGTCAGGCCCTTGCCCGGCGTGCGGCTCTCCCCGCCCGCGACATTGGAGCTGGGCCGCCGCGGGGCTGAGTCACCAGGCGGCGCAGCAGCGGGCCGGGTCCCAGTGCAGCCTATGACCTGGCTCCCGGCCTCTGTGCTCGACGTGCGACCCTTCTGCGCACGTCTCACGCCGGCCAGTTCCGCTGTTCGCTGCTTCGGGGCACGCCGGCTGCTCTGCCCTGGCAGCACCACAGCGCCTCCGTGACGAGACGCTACCGTGCTGCTCCCGGGCGGGAGTTGCTGGGCGAGGGCCCTTGATTGCCCCTGCCGCTCGCTGCCTTTCTGTCAGGTAGCCCCGGTCTCTCGGCTTTCACGGGGAGCCTCTCCTTTTCACCATGAAAGGACAGCACAAAACCAGCGGCAGCAATCCCCACACTAGGTCCAAGACAAGCTCGCCTTAGATCAATATCTTGGTGATCTCTATGATTGCTGAGCAGAAAAAGGGCTCTAAATTCAGTCTGATCGGCTCTCTTTAAACACTGGAGGGTGTGGTGAAATGGTAAGAGTCTTGTTAAACAGTTCACACCACTATGTCTGCAGCCATTCTGCCTCTTTACTTGGCTTTGGCATCCTTACCGCCTGCTTAGCAAGTGGGATTGAAATTAGGGTGACCCCTTCAGTTGGGGCATGCTATGCATAGCTCTACTGCCCTTTACTCATACAATAATGATAACGTTTAGTTGCTCCTGCATTCAATAGTAAAGTGAATTTTAACCCAAAACAGCCAGCAATGCCAAAGTGACCAAAGCAGGTCTATCTGCTAGGCAGAGTAGGTGTGTCTGTGCAAATATGACCTGATCCTGAGGTCTTCTCCCCTAACCAATCACTAGATATTGGGGAGAGTTCATTCAGACCCTGCTAACAGATAATTGCTCCACTGTGGGGAATGATGTAGGTTAAACAAACAAAAAGAAAATATTAAAATACAACTGTGTCATTAGAAAAACTTGAAATGTAAACCGTTGTGGTAACTTTATTCTATTGAGTAAGATGGGAAAAGGGAAAATGAAAAAATCATAGGAAATACTACATGCAAATGCCAATTATTTCCCTTCCAAAAGGGAAGATGTAGTCTAAATGAGATTTCTGTTGCTGTCCTTCCATATGGGAAGTTCAAGCATGTCTTTAATACTTCGTGTGTTTTTCTTTTTTGCCAGTTTTTGCAACTTTCATTATTTAAAAAGAATTTGTCTACTTTGTTTCCATAGCAATAATTTTTTTCCTTATTTTTTACTGTATATAGCACTGAAAGCATGGGAAGCAATTTTCAGAGAAATATGAGATACCTGATCTGAAAAGCTTGTTCCATGTCCCCTGCTGTTACATTTGAGGCCCACTACTGATTTCAGTGGGAATTTGAGATGTGCTAGAAAAAGCATGTTCAGGTCTTCGATCCAGATAACTGAAGATGAAACCAGTCGCTTGCCAAACTTGTACCCCTCGAAGCCTATGGTGGTGGTCAATAACAAAAAATGTTTCTCGTTAATCTACCTCATCCAGTTTAAATCAAGATTATACAGACACTAATGAAGAGAAAGGGGAATCATAACAAACACTACATGAATTAGAGATGATCTATTTACTAGATAGTATATGACATGGCACCTATTATCAATGATTCTCAAAGTGATGCATACTGGCAGGAAGGTATTACTATAAAAGTTTTACAAACAGACACTGAGGCAAAGAAAGATCAAGACCTGAATGTTCAAAAGGGTCTACTCTTTAGGAGTGATCTACTTACCAAGTCTGGTTTTTAGAGGGGCTGGGCATCGGAAACCCCCACTGAAGTCAATTAGAGTTAAGAGTCTTCAGTGCTTCTGAATATCTGGCAACAGGTGACCCAAGGTGTCCAACCACAAATTGAGGCCCTTCCACGTTAGCAAACATTTTGGACATATTTGCCAAAATGATATTCCCAAAATCATACAATGCGTCAAGGCTGGGGACAGGTCTTTGTCGACCCAACTAAGCTAGTTGGCTAGTCCAATCAGTAGATCATACTACTTTTCATTTGTTAAAATACTCAAGGGTGTGTGTATATATATTATATTATACATGCCCTACCCAAACCCTGTTCGTTCCTCCTGGTGCTCCTGCCTCCCCACTTTTCCATACCTTCTGGGAAGCCCAATGTCTGTTGAATCCTGGGTCTAGGCTGTCCCTGCCACCAAGAGGACTCTGAGACAAACTGTTGCTGTGGTTTCAGCAACCAACAGCAGGTAAGGGCTGGGCATGCGGCAGAGTGGGACTTGGCCAGCAGGCAGCACTGCTTGGAGCGGAACAAGTGGCCTGCCAGCACCAGGGTCCTGTTCTGCATTGTTGACAGGCCTCCCAGCCGTAAATGTAATCTGTCACCCTATGCAGCTGGGCTGCCCTAGCCTAAAGAGGCCTCTGCTCCCAGGGCTGCCTTAGCTGCATGGGTTCCTATGCACTTGCAGCAGCTATTTCTCCTCCAGTGGGAGTCATGCTGTAGTCTGCTCTGATTGGTATGAGCTGAAAGCTGCTTCTGACATCTTGCTGTTCAAACTGTATTCCAGGTATTTGATTGACAATCGGTGGTTCAAACAGTGGAAGAAGTATGTGGGTTTTGACAGCTGGGACATGTACAACGTGGGTGAACCTAGCCTGTTTCCTGGACCCATTGATAACTCTGGACTGTTTGCAGGTAAAGTGCATCAAGTTAAGTTACACTGAATAACTGGATTTGTGTCTGAAAGAAAAGGAGAGTCCAGGACCTCTTAGCAATTATTGAAAGTGTGCCTTGAGATCCTGCAGATCTTTTTGGAAAGATGATGTAATTTAGCTTCTCTTCTCATTCACCAGCCTCACAAAAACAAAACTACTAACCTTTCTGAGGGGCACAGTGTACAATCCAAAGGGAGTGTGAAATAATGACTTTGACCAGATCGAGCTTTTATGGTGTTCTGCTGGAATAGGATTTCAGTTTGAGCACAGATGACAGTGAAGTAAGGCTGTTTTCTGGGGAGACTGGAAACATAATCTTCATCTACCATGTCTCCACACCCTAGCCTGCAGCTTTTTCTTTCACTTCCACATTCTGACATGAAATTCTGTCAAGGTCTGGAGACAGTCAACTTTACTGTAAATAGAAACTGAAACAAAACTTTCAAAAGTTGCATCTGAAAGCAGAAATGTTTGTTTAGTTTGGGTTTCGATAGCTGGATCAGTCTGAATGAACTCCTAGCTTGATACAGAATTGTGATAACTTTAGGAAACTTTCTCTTCAGAGTTTAATGTTTTGAAAAATGAATGGAATATTATGCTATAAAGTTTCTTTGAGTTCCTTAGTACCAGATCCAGGCTACTGTGCCTGGTGCAGGAAATGAGAGGTTTTTGAATTGTCTTATCTTCTCAGTCAGATGATATAATTCACTCTTTATGCTCTTGGTCCCATGATGCTGCTTTAAATGCCTGGCACAGTAGCATGTACTATAGAATGCGATACCTACTTTAGGGTCACTGTTAATGCTGCTTTGTCAGTTGGCTGGTTATGGAGATCGCTGTGGCAGGCACCCTACCAGGTCATTAGCAAGATGTCTGGGCTCCATTGGCCTTAAGAAAGTGTCTCGATACTCCAGTGTGTCAGTGAATCAAACCTTTGTTACAGCAATGAAACGGTCTCTTCCACTGAGGGACTGCAGCTTTGGAATTCTCTCCCCCTTAAAGGATCCTTCTGGGTGAAGTTCAGGTCTAAACTTCTGATTGTTTGTTTAAGTGCTGTTTCATCTGACTCACAAACCAGTTCTCCTGGATCTGTTTGGGGCTGAGTTACCTTCTTGCAGTTTCTTGTTAAGTGCATAGGGAAAATGAAAATACTTAAAAATTAATTGGAAAATGCAACCAGTGGCTGAGTGGAAACCAGTGATGGAACTGAAGCTGTGTTGCATTGCCTGCTTGGTTGTCTGTAAATGCAGTTGGTGATTGTCTGTAGATGTAGTGTGTTAAACATTTTTGTGACAATGCAAATTGTGTAGTAAATTTTTCTGCCCTATTATGGCATAAATATTTTGTACCATAAAAACTTGGTTAATGTTTCTGCAGAACATAGGTGCTGCTTTCTCCCTATATCCTTCAAAAACATGAGACTTGAAAATGCAAAACCCAAGTATTAATAGGGAGACCAAGAGAACCAGAAAATAATCAGTTTAGTGTTCCTGAGGAATACCCTAGTTCTTTATTACCCCTTCATCAGTCTTCTAGTCCAGTGTGATCTCATCTAATTCAAAACAAGTATTTGACCACATCAGTGGTACTGTACAGAACTCATTAAAGGTGTGCTGGAGCATGTGAATAGGAATCTGGAATTGGAGGGCTTCCGAAAAAAGCAGTTCTTGTTAAGACCAGGAAAGGTACTGTGATGTTCCCAGTTCTTTTTGGCATCCCTGCAGGGAAAGATATGATGATGCATGTGTGTTTTAGAGCATGTTGAAAATTTAGCTGTAAACAGAAATGTCACAACCCTAATTATGGTCTGACTAGCAGCTGTGCCATAATACATCTGCAAATAATCATCTTCAAACTCGTCAGCTTGTCCACTTACCAGTTGCTTAGAATCATAGAAATATAGGGCTGGAATGGATCTCCAGAGATTTGGATCCTCTAGGTACTTACAAATTGATTGTTTAATCATTTGTTCCAGTTTCTTTCCTGGAATCAAAGTTAGGCCTTGTGCTCTCTAATTTTGCCTGCCTTATTCATGGCTTTGTCTGGCTGTTTTGTCACAATAGGTAGTGTTGTGTGTTTCTGAACTCCAGTGCTGTATTGGACCAGGGAGCTCTGCAGCTGCCCCCTCCCCAGTCTGGAACTGAAAGAGGGTTTACACCTATGTGTCTTGGGAGCCACATAGTGCAGAAAGGTGCTTGCTGTGTGGAGCTCCAAAGTATTTTACACTCCATCCCAAATCCTTCCAAGATAGTGCCTCACTCCTTGTTTGGTTTTCTTGACTTCGACTTTCTCAGCTGCCCACATAATCCAAAGGGTCCCTCCCATCCTGTCATGGCTATTCAGCTTCACAAGAGCTCTATCCTCTGTTGTAGAGCAAATGAATAGTATAAGGAAGTTCACTGAACATTGCGGTTTTTAAATTATTTTAATAACAATGAAAGTGTACTGTGTGATCTTGTGGTCAATAATGCCACATAAATACCACTTTCTTCAGTCACAGACTGCCAGGGGAAGGTGGTTCAGTATTTAGATCTCATGTGGTACTTAAGGCTTCTGAGGAGGTTGTTTAATCCATTAGGATAGTCTGAGTTCCTGTTGCCTCTGTTCCTGTAATTGTATTGCCCTGGGCTTGCATAATTTATTTTTTTCCTTTAACTGACAACCAGATCCTAAAATGCCATGCCATGCCGGAATGGGTTGATTTTAAATCAAAGCAATTTGAATCAGTGATTTAAATAACCCAATCTGGATTTAAATAATCTATTTTAATCAATTTTTCCATTTATACTTCCTTTTTTCTAAAGAAGGTGCATTCTCACTGCTTGATATAACCATTAAAACATGGTGATTTACAGCTACATAGAGCCTAACAGCTAGATTTGGTACATCTTCTTGCTACCCAGGAGATTTATTGAAGCAACTATATAGCTTAGTATTTTCAGATTCTTATTAATTAATTGTATATTTTTAGAATATTTGAAAATGGTAAGAGATGTTGCTGATTTACTAGATAGATAATTTTTTTGATCATTAGGATGGTAATTGGAATTTAATTAAACACACAACAGCACATAACATTTATTTTTGTTTAACAAAACAAGCCTTTAATACAGTATCGGATCTATTGTGCCATATTAATAAAAGTTGACCTCAATAGTTAGATGTCTTTTTTCTGATTCTTTCTTTATGTAGAAAGGCAACCTTTTAACTCAATTTTTAATAGGCTCATAGATTCAGCATTTTTTAAAAAACATTTTAAGAGATGATACATGTAGGCCCTAACATTTTGTATTTAACTCAGATTTCTCTTTAAACTGGGTTATAGTTAAAAAAGAAAAACTTACATTAACTCAAATTTTTAAAAAAATCCATTTTTGTCCACCCTGTGCCAAACACACACTTTTCACTTTTGTGTGACCCTGGTTTACGTGGCTTCATTTATTTCTAGAGGCAGAAGTCATGGTTTTGGTTATAGCTGCCTGTTAATTGACTTTCTCCTTGCAGCTTTATAGAAAATGTAGTTAAATTTCTTAAAGCAGTGTTGAGATGCCATGTGACTAGACTCCCTTCCAGGGAGAGGGAAGCCCTGGAGGTCACTGGCCCAGCTCTCCAGTAGAGAAAGCCAGTGAAAGACATCAGCCAAGAGGTTAGTCTGGTTTTGAGGGGGGTTGGATTACCTCCCAGCAAAAATGGGAAGATCCTAACTCCGCTGTTGTAAGGAAGCCAAAGATCTCAGGGTTTTTGAAGGTCTTCAGAACAAATAGGCAGTTAGCCAGTCTTTGTCTCAGAGAACTCACTGTGGAAGGGAGGCTTGAGACTCCCAGAGTAAGAGGGCTCTTGGGAGAGGACCGTGTCTCGTACAGCAGTAAACACGCTGCTTGCATTTAATGAATTAATACAGAATTTGTCCTGAGTTTCTACTGTTCATAGCTCCTAGCATGAAACTGCACCATGTTGACTCTAAAAGAGCCCCTTCCCCAAAGTGCAGAGAGCCTTGTGTTCCCTGCTTGCTTCTGTTAATGGGCAGGCCTGACAGTTTAGGCTTGTACTGCACTATGCCTTACAAACATATAAGGAAACTGTCTAATAAAAAGCCTGCCTATCTGTGTAGATTAGCTCTGGTTTTTGTGTTCGAAAGCTCCAGCCCTTGACTCTGTAGTGAGGTACCTACCTCTTGCTGTTTCTATGATACTGGTGAGCAGGGAATGACTGAGCAGCAGGGGGATGTATATAACACTGCTAGTAGGAATTTTCAGACAGTGCTTCTCTTGATGTAGCCATAGGCCCTCCGAAAGTCTTGAGTGATCCCTCACATATTAACAGTATAAACCTAGTTATTAGCCAACGTCCAAAGGGTTAACATCGTGATTTGCATATCTTGGAGATCTTATGTTTTGTAGACTGTATGGAACACTTTAAAACATGTACAACTTCTAGGTGGAAGAACTTGTCTCACTTCTCAAATCTCACTTTTTTTCCCTCCCTTCCTTTTTAGATCCAGAAACACAGACTTTAAAAGAACATCTCATTGATGAGCTGGATTATGTGTTGGTTCCAACTGAAGCTTGGAATAAGCTAATGAACTGGTATGGCTGTGTAGAGGGGCAGCAACCTATTGTAAGAAAAGTAAGTGTGCATGAATCTGAGACTTTCTTTTCATAATCTGTCAGGCAGTTTAGCCACTTTCCTGTTCTCCAACAAACCTTCATTACCTAAAGCACCCATCTAAGTTTGTCAGACTTGTGATGCTAGTGAGTTAAATCAGGCACATGAAGTGACTGCAGAAGTAGCTGGTTCAAAGGTAACCCAAAGTGTGGGCGTGTGTGGGCCTGCCCACAGGCTTGGCAGGTGGTTGGCTATTCCACTGTCCCAGCTGGAATGACAGGTACTGTGAGTTACTCAAGGGGTGGCTTCTGTCGGGGCTGGAGGGGGAGCACAGAGGTCCATCCTGTATAATGCTCTTTACCCTCTGGCTGGTAATAGAAAAGCATATTTGGCTCCATCTGAGGATGAATGCATTGTTTGTCCAGGTTGTACAGAGCTGAAAATTGGGTTTGAGGGTGGTCATGTTAAATTTCCTTCATAACAGAAAAATTTTATTTGGGGACCCTAAATACCAACCTGTTGCCTCTGAGTTGAGTAGGATCTAGGGCAAAAGGAGACAGGAGACAAAGATGCTTTGCCATTAAAATAGGAGATTCAGAGACTCACCACGATGTTCGTTGAAATTTTATCTCCTATGTTGTTCTGTTTTTATTTAAACATGAGGAAGGAATATTTTTTTAGTTACGTAAGAGTGGCTATACTGTGTCGGACCAATGGTCCATCTAGCCCAGTATCCTCTCTTCCAGCAGTGGCTAATGCCAGGTGCTTCAGAGGGAATTAATAGAACAGGTAATCATCAAATGACCCATTCCCAGCCCCTGGCAAACAGCAATCCCTGCCTATCCTAGCTAATAGCCATTAATGGACCTAAATTCATCATTCTATAGCTAATTTTTTTAACCCCATTATAATCTTGGCCTTCACAGCATCCTTTGGCAAAGAGTTCCATAGGTTGACTGTGTTGTGTGAAGAAATACCGCCTTCTGTTCTTTTTATACCTGCTGCCTATTAATTTAATTGGGTGATTCCCTAGTTCTTGTGTTAAGGAAGTGTTATTTACTCCTCGTATTTACTTGTTTGACACCAGTCATGATTTTACAGACCTCTAGCAGATTTCCCCCTTTAGTAGTCTCTTTTCCAAGCTAGAAAGTTCCAGTCTTATTAATCTCTCCTCCAATGGAAGCTTTTTCATACTTATAATTATTTTAGTTGCCCTTTTCTGTACCTTTTCCAATTCCAATTTATCTTTTTTGAAATGGGGTAACCAGAACTGCATGCAGTATTCAAGGTATGGGCATGCCATGGATTTATAAAGTGGAAATACGTTATTTTCAGTCTTTTTATCTATCTCTTTACTAATGATTCACAACGTTTTATTAGCTTTTGTGACTCTGACTGCTGCTGCACATTGAGCGGATGCTGTCAGAGAACTCTCCATAATGACTCCAAGATCTCTTTTTGGAGTGGTTCTGCAATTTCACATTTGAGTTCCTTCAGAACTCTTGAGTGGATACCATCTGGTCCTGGTGATTTGTTACAGTTGAATTTATCTGTTTGTTCCAAAACCACCTCAAATGATTTCTCAGTCTGGTACAGTTCCTCAAATTTGTCACCTAAAAAGAATGGCTCAAGTTTAGGAATTTCCCTCAAATCCTCAGCCATGAAGACTGATACAAAGAATTCATTTAGTTTCTCTGCAGTACCCTTATCTTACCCGAGTGCTCCTTTAGCATCTTGATCGTCCTGTGGCCTCACTGGTTGTTTAGCAGCCTTCCTGCATCTGATATACTTACAATTTTTTTGCTGTAACTTTTTGAGCCTTCGAGTAGCTGTCTTTCACATTTTTTTTGGCCTTCTTAATTATATTTTTATATTTCACTTGCCAGATTTCATGCTCCTTTCTATTTTCCTCAATAGGATTTACCAGCCACTTTTTAAAGGATGCCTTTTTGCATCTTTTACTTTGTGTTTAGCCATGGTGGCACTTTTTTGGTCCTCTTACTATGTTTTTTAATTTGGGGTATATGTTTAAGTTGAGCCTCTGTTATGGTGTCCTTAAGAAGTTTCCATGCAGCTTGCAGGGATTTCACTTTTTGCACTGTGCCTTCTAATTTCTGTTTAACTTCCTCATTTTTGTGTAGTTCCTTCTTCTGAAATTAAATGCTACTGTGGTGGGCTGCTTTGGTGTCTTCTCCCTCTCTGGGATGTTTTTTATGTTATGGTCACTATTACCAAGCGGTTCAGCTACAGTCACCTCTTGGGCCTGATCCTGTGCTCCACTGAGGACTAAATCAAGAATTGCCTCTCCTCTTGTGGGTTACAGACCTTGCTGATCCAAGAAGCAGTCATTTAAGGTGTCAAGAAACTTTAGCTTTGCATCCCTTCTGAGGTAATGTATCTGTCAATATGGGGATAGTTGAAATCCCTCATTATTATTGAGTGTTTTATTTTTATCGTCTTCTAATTTACTTGAACATTCTTCCCCACCCCAATCAGCACTGCCATCGCACACAGTCCCAAACAGTGCTTCGTTCTGAAGCCCAGAATGTCTGAGTCACAGTGAAGTAATGGAAACGGCTACACATGTGGTTGAGTCTCACCAAGTTCAGTCATCACTCAGATTCGTGGTCAGTTACTGTCCAGTTTAAGTTCTCAGTCATTTTTGGCTCTTTTATGCACATGAGTATGAATTACATGTGTGTGACAGCATGGGCTTTCAGCTGCTAGTAAAATTAAATATCTGGTTTCAACTGCTTGCATATAAACTGGTCAGATGTCATCTGGAACTCATTGTCACAAGATACCATTGAGATTGTGCTTATTTGGACTCCAGGATTAGACATTTATGGATAGTAACTGGATAGCATAAAAAACAGGCTATAAATCATCCTTCAGGGTATAAATCTAGTTGATTAGCTGTTAAGAAGAAATCCTCCCTTGAGGCAGCTTATTCCATAATTTTCCAAAATAGGATTTCTTGCGCCATCCTTCGCGGCATCCAGTATTGGCTATGGTCGTAGATGGGTATAGTGAATAGCTGAACTGTTGATCTGATCTGGGCATAGTGGACTAGATTCTGGTATGCTCATTCTTACGCTATTTGAAATCCGGCTTTGAGGCTCCCTCTTAAGTTAAGAGTATACCTCAACATCCTCCACTGTATTTCACACTTGGAAAACATACACATCAGTAGAGCTCTGCGCGGACACAAAAATGTAGCTCCACATCTGCATCGCACCTGCAGCAGCACGTCCCCAGACAGTGCCTCTTAGGAGGAGTGCGTGCGCCTGGGTATTGTATAAGAGTGCTATATGGCTTCATAAATGTGCACACTATTATTTTTATTTTAAACATCAATCTTATGCAACAGTCATCAGAACAAAAGCCTTTTATGTTACAAAACGTCTCAAGTCAATAATTAAGGATATGGAGGGCCTGGTCCGTGACTTGTGACTTCTTCTGGGGCAGCTAACCCCAAACTACGCTCCTGGCAACACGCAATACTTGACTGTATAACCCCATAGGTTAATGAGGCTGTTCCCTACCCAGCATGCTTCCCCTGATTAGGACATGGCAATTGCTGTGAAGGAAGCAGAAGAAACTTTTCTTGATCCTTTCTTTCCTGATGGAAGTAGCCTGTAGAGGTGGCCAAGAGGAAGTATTGCCTGGGATTTGACTCGGGGGTGATGGTCTGCATAACTAGACTCTCTGGAGAAAGAGCCCCCAACCCCTTTTTTATTCCCTCCCACTTTCTAACAGTGTGTATGTAACTGAGCCTGCAGACAGAGTGCATCTCCAAGGATGGCACCAAGAGACTTCCTGCTGCTAATGCTCAGTTTACAGCTTTCCGGCACTAACTGCTTTGGTTAACCAGACCCCTGGGAACAAATAATGCAGGTTATGTCTGCAGGATGGGAGACTGTTTTGGAAAGCAATGACTTACAAAAGCACTTGAGGATAATAGTAGATCAGGGGTTCTCAAACTTTTTTTGCTGGGACCCTCTTTGAAAATCATAGAATATTAGAGTTGGAAGGGACCTCAGGAGGTATCTAGTCTAACCCCTGCTCAAAGCAGGACTAACCTCAGCTAAATCATCCCAGCAAGGGCCTTGTGAAGCCACAGCTTGAAAACCTCTAAAGATGGAGATTCTACCACCTCCCTAGGTATCCCATTCCAATGCTTCACCACCCTCCTAAGGAAAAACTTTTTCCTAATATCCACCCTAGACCTCCCCCACTGCAACTTGAGACTGTTGCTCCTTGTTCTGTCATCTGCCACCACTGAAAACAGCCTAGCTCCATCCTCCCTGGAACCCCCTTTCAGGTAGTTAAAGGCTGCTATCAAATCCCCCGTAATTCTTCTCTTCTGCAGACTAAACAAGCCTAGTTCCCTCAGCCTCTCCTCATAAGTCTTGTGCTCCAGCCCCCTAATCATTTTTGTTGCCCTCCGCTGGACTCTCTCCATCTTGTCCACATCCTTTTTGTAGTGGGGGGCCCAAAACTGGACACAATATTCCAAATGTGGCCTCACCAATGCCAAATAGAGGGGAATAATTCTTCCTGCAATCTGCTGGCAATGCTCCTACTAATCCAGCCCAATATGCCATTAGCTTTCTTGGCAACCAGGGCATGCTGTTGACTCATCCAGCATCTTGTCCACTGTAACCCCCAGGTCCTTTTCTGCAGAACTGCTGCCTAGCTCGTTGGTCCCCAGTCCTTCAGGCTATGATGACCCCCCACATTCCCCTCCCCCGATGCCATGTCACCCTCTCTCATGTCATGCCATCCTAACTTCTGCACTGCTCCTGGGGGTGGCAGCACCTTCAGAACATCTGACCAGCAGCTGCTGTTCTCTGGTCACCCAGCTCTGAAGGGCTCTGGCTGTCAGCCATGCACAGGGCTGGCAGCCACAGACCCAGCATGTGCCGGGGGCTGACCGTCTTGTGACCTCATGACCCCTTGAGGAGTCCCAACCCCCAGTTTGAGAACCCCCATCAGATAATTAACTGAATGTGAGTTCAGTGCAGTGCTGTGGCCAAAGGTTTAACGTGATCCTTGGATGTATGAAAAGGAGAATATCAAGTAGAAATAAGTGCTCTTGCTGCTATTGACAGCATTGGTAAGATCACTACTAGAATATGGTGTCCAGTTCTGACACCTGCACTTCAAGAAGGGCTTGGAGAAACTGAAGGGAGTTCAGTGGAGGTCCATAAAAATGATTGTGACTGGAACACAAGCGGTTACGATGTAGGGCTTGAGCTCATCTTATTAAATTTATTGAAGAGAAGGTTGAGAAGTGTCCTCGATCACTGCTTGTAGGTGTCAACACATGGAAAACGTGTTTGGTGCAGGACTTACTGACAGAGACCTAACAAGGTGGCTGGAAGTTGAAGCTGAATAAATTGAATTTTGAATGATGGTGCTTCCTAGAAGTGAGGTTAATTCAACACTGGAATTACTTGGAGCTTTAAAATGAGATTAGCTCTCTTTCTGAAAGATAAGATTTAATCTGGTTTCTGGGAGATGTTCTGTGGCCTTTGTGTGCAGGGGGTGGACTGGGTTGTGGTGGTCCTATGTGATTTAAGTGTCTGTGAATCTGTGGGTCCCCCTTTCATCCAATTTCCTTATGGACCTTGGGGAGAACAGAATTGCCTACATTGCCCACAGCATGCTCATAACACTTGTAGCTCTGTATTATGACTAATCTAATTCCCTGCTGCAGGGCTTCAGACAGTCACATGCAGGGTCATGAAAGTTTATTCCCCAATGCTTATTTGTAATCTCCCTGCCCTGTCCCCACCAAATCATCAGACTACAGCTAGGGATTGGACACAGCTAGAGGTGGGACACTGGCTAGGATGGAGTGAAGTTCTGAGGTGGTACAGAGAATCCTGTCTCGCCTGCCTGGCTGGTGTATCTTGCTCACATGCTCAGAGTCAAACGGATCCACAGGTTAGGGTCAAGAAGGAATTTTCTGTCAGGTCAGGTTGGCTGGGACCTTAGGGGTTGTTCGTCTTTGTCTGCAGCATGGAGTGCCTGGTAGGATCCTCTGGATGTGTTCCACCTAATCAGTTCACTGCTCACTGAAGTCAGTGGGCTCAACAGAGGGGTGTTGGGTGAAGTTTAAAGGCCTTATAACATACAAGTGGTCAGATGAGACAGTCTGATGGTCCCTTCTAGCCTTAAATGCTATGAATATATCTTTCCCTCCCTCCATCCACTGCCACCATCTCCCTCTCTCTCCTTCTTTCTCACCAGCTTTACCTTCTCTGATTGCCCTACTTACCTCATCCTCATGACCCACTTAATATGATTCATGGCCAACCGTCACATCATCATCTCTTGCTTGCTCTGGCTTATGGTCCTCACCAAAACCAGGATCTCCTCCCTGACAGTGCTGCTGCATCCACTCTGTCAAAGCATGGCTTCTCTCACCATTTCTCTCATCCTGAGTCATCTTCTGAAGATTGTTGGCAGGGTTGTTGGACTTCTGTCTCAATTCTGCCATTTCCGGCCTTTTCCTCCCTCTCTGTTTGAGCTGATTCCCAAGCCATGGCTCACCCCCTGTCTCTGCTTGTTGCCATCTTGTTCTCTTGCTGTGGGATCTCTGGAAGTCGTGACTATGCCGACCTTGTCCAGTACAACTGCACTCTTTCTGCCATGTTTTTATCCAACCTTACCTCCTTAAATCCTACATTGCCACCTCTTCTTCACCCCTTACCCACTTCCTACCTGCATCTCTTAAAGAAAATGTCACGTAAGTCTTGCCGTGACTTCCTCCTAGCACAATAGGTCCAAATTTCAGATGGGACTTCTCAGTGCTACTGTAATATGAATAATTACTACTAAGATATAGGGTGCCCTATGTGTTTGTGGAACTAACACTGGCTCCGAACATGGCTATTTTCCACCTCTACAGCTCAGCTCCGTTCCCCAAAGTAACATGGCTTATAGTACATAGCAGCACAGTTCAGTCCCTGTGCACTGTGTCTTTGTAGGTGTGTGGAGGACAGCTGAATGGAATGGGTTACTGCACATGTGCAACTTCACATTTGGGTGTATTCATCTCTTCATTTTGAAACCAATTTTTGTTAGCTTTACCAAAGCAAGCAAGATTACTTATGGGCCATGTTTATCATTTCAACCACGTTTGTGTCGTCATTGATTTTTTTTTGGGGGGGGGGGGCAAGGTGAGTGGGTGGGAATATAGTCATGAGCTTATACTGTGTTGGAAAATGGTTTCATATAGTTTCTTCTTGTAATTCAGAATAACAGAAGGGATTTTGTTCCAATGTTCTGGGGGTGGGAGGAATCGCCTTTGGGCAGATACCAGGCACAAAAGAGAATTCTCTGCCTGAAACGTAGGAGTTGCAATAGAAATTGTTTTTTTGCAGCCCTAACAAGTTGGTGCCACTGCTCAGCTGCTAGAATTAAGTTTCAGAACTTTCCCAGGTGAGAAAAAGGAGTAGTCTGTGTGTTACAGATTGGAAAATGTGGTTAGAGAAGTTGAATGTCTTGATCTAGGTCACATAAGTCAGTTTTCAAAGCTGGGTTAAACTCATGAATTCTGACTCCAAAACTGGGAGCTGAGACCACTGAATAAATGCCCCTTTCCCCTGCTCAGTTTAAAACTATAAACTACTCTTTAGGTAGCCAGTCCAAGTTGAGGAGAGACTTTTTGAAATGACTGACCATCCCACACAGGTGAGATGACAGTATTGTGCCTGGTTCACGGGTAACCTTTTGTTTGTAGGTTGTGGAGTACGGTCTGTTTGTGAAGCACTGTAAAGTGGAAGTTTATCTCCTTGAACTGAAGCTGTGTGAAAATAGTGATCCTACCAACATGCTGACCTGTCATTTCAGCAAAGCAGACACCATCAGTAAGTAGCTATCTGATATTTGCAACTTAGTTCTGACTGACTCCCATAAGGGACTCTGAAAAACACCTCGTTTAATAGCAGTAAATGGGGTAAAGCCCATTAGCATGTGGGGACCCTACTACAAGGCTTGGATTGGGTTGCCTCTGACCTTCCTCCTGCCTGTCGAGTCAGCACAGTGATGGCTGCGTGCCCCACCCCTGGCAGCTGCTTCGCTCTGTGTGCACAGCAGAGTGAGTGTGCTGCGGATCCTCATCAGCGCCTCTTGCTCCAAGCACATGCACAGTGCCGCAGGGGTGGTGGGAATGGGGTCCGCAGCCAGCTATCATCACTGGAGGCAGCAATGTCAGTGACTCAGGTCTCGGAGGGGGAGGGCCAGGTCGGGCTGGAAAACTGCTTGACACTTTGAGGTTGGGTGGGCTTGGGTTCTGTGTTGGGCTTAAAAGTTAGGCCTGAGCAGATCTCTAAATGAGGGGTGTGGTTAAGGGGTTATCCACCTTTTCAGAGTTTACAATAGGTTTTGGTCCACTTCCACAGCAAAAGGCCCCGCCGTCATCTGAAACTGCTGTGTCTGAATGTGTCCAGTCCTCCTCTTGTCTGTTCTGTCACTGGGATATTTTAGTCCTACTTCCTCCAGTTTCCCCTACTCATTCATTCTGCCTGAAATGTGGCCCTGTGCCCTACATAATCATATGCCTTCCCTCATTTTAAGATGCTGCATATAGATACTAATGTGATCTACAGATGTGCTTGATTGGTAGTTGCCAGTAGTCATGACCTTATAGTAGTATCTGAGCACATGTCCATTTTAAACTCCAATTTTCAGGAGCTTCTATTTCGGAAATGGTACTTACTGGATAGACTTCTCAAGCTTGCTCGTAGCCCAGCTGA
The DNA here is from genome assembly GCA_007922155.1 of Mesoclemmys tuberculata. Taxonomy (NCBI): domain Eukaryota; kingdom Metazoa; phylum Chordata; order Testudines; family Chelidae; genus Mesoclemmys; species Mesoclemmys tuberculata. The sequence continues at coordinate 1,069,661 of ML677084.1, forward strand.
GAAGAAACATTTCTGACAGATGAATGTGTATGAAAATAAAGGCTTTTAATAAGTAGATGTTTTCAGCTCTAATAATGATGACCCTACTGGATTGTGAGCCATGTCTTTTTTACTGTTTGGGCACTCACAAACTGGGGACATATACCTTTAATGTGTGCCTGGTTGGTCAGTTCTTTCTAGAAATACTTAAGCATTTCAGAAATTTATTATTATGTTTTATTCCCTAAACAGCTACCATTGAGAAGGAAATGCGAAAACTGTTTAATATTCCCAGTGAGAAGGAAACCAGGTTATGGAATAGGTATATGAGTAACTCTTATGAGCAGATCAGCAATTTGGACAGCACCGTGCAAGATGCAGGACTCTATCATGGTCAGGTAAGATGCTCAGAATCTCTAATAATCATGGGATTAAAATGCCCTGTTGGCAACCACATGGTTTTCTTTGTGCAAGTAGCTTGGTTATCTGTGAAAATGCTGTTCTATGCACAAGAAGAGAATGTCAGTAAAGAGACCCTGCAGTGGAAACATTATATACATTTAATAGACAACAAAAATGTTAAACAGTTGAGATGTCTAGTCATTTTACAGAACATGTAAAATGTTTGCCTTTGCCTTGCCTTACTATCTGCATTCCCTCTTCAGGTGCTGTTAATAGAAGTAAAAAATGAAGATGGTTCATGGCCCAGGCAATCTCTGGCAAAGTAAGCATCCTCTCCATTTTTGTCTTCTCACTTTTGTTTCACTGTCTAGCTCAATTCTCTAATTCTAGTGACCAGTTGCCTCCTAGAGAAGCCCTGTTAGAGGCTGCTATTTTGTTACCTCTTTGTAAAAGAAGAAGTTAGCATGACCTGATCAACTGAATGTGGGATTAAAAGCAAGAATATTAGCATTCTTCAGTTCTAGCCTTAGTCCTGTCACTGACTCTGTGGTCTTGGCCAGGCTGAGGTGATTTTAAATCAAGGTGATTTTAAGTCATTGATTAAATCATGATTTAAATCACCAAGAGAAAATCATTCATTTAAATCAAGTTTCCCACTGATACTACTTCACATATTTCTTCAATAATAGTGCGAATCTGATCACTAAAACATGTTAATTTACAATGCAATACAGCATTTTACAACATCTAGGAGTATATACTTTGTGTAATTTTTTAAATAATAAAAAACAAGTTAATTTAGGAAATAGTACATAATACTCATTACCCGTGTCAAGCTGCAGATGCAGCAGTAGAACATTAGGAATGGTAAGAACTAAATCACACACACAAATACAATAGCACTTATTTTATTAAACTAAATCTTAAATGTTATATAAATGTTTCACATTTGCAATTTTAGCAATCTCTTGACTTGCCGGCTGACGGCTGTCCTTGAACTTCTTTTTAAATTTTTCAAATTTTATTAACTCTAACAGACAAGTCATCACAACACTAAACGTACGTTGTCCTTAAAACTTCTGCAACTAGCTCTCATCTTCCCCACTCCCATTGTCATCTTTATTCATAGACTGAAACAGCAAGACGAGCTTTCTTTTTTTCCACTCCCAGTCGATTTCTTAGCTGTGAGTGAATAATGCCAAACAATGAAAATATTCTCTGTGCCTGCAGAGGAAGCTACTGCTGTGAAAAGTTGGTTTGGCAACTGAAGAAACTCTGTTTCAAGGTGCTTGGCTAATGATTTCCACCAATTCAGGGGAGTGACTTTGTTCAAAACATAATCAGTAACATGTACTGTTTAAATGGTTCCGCTCCAGTCCTGAAATGTATTATGACTGGCATAACTGAGCAGTGATTTTTGAGATGCCCATGCCATAGCAGCATTCTTCTTCAGAAGTTAGACGTCTATCTTTATATCAGGTTGAGAATGTTCGCAAGAAAATGAGGTGGAGTTAGTGCTTGATCCATTGGCTTCTTTATTGCCTGCAGTTGAACTTTCTGGTGAGGTATTTCTTCAATGTCTCTTGAAGTGCCTTTCAAATTTCAATAGCATCAGCAATACGGCAACAATTTCACTGAAGTTTTGTTTAAAGTTATGGATATAGCTTCAGTATAGTGAGCATAACCTCTACATTCGTCTTTCATCCAATGTTAGCTACTTTGGATGAGATACTTCCATCTATTTTATCATGGTTTTCTTCACAAAGTTTTATGAGAATAGGCTAGTTCTTAATAAATTGTTCAAAACAATCAACTACAGAATTCTCCCTTGAACATCTAGAGGGAGAATTAGTTTGGATCCTCCTGCTCTTTTCAGTGATGCTGAAGCAAAATGGTTGTTACAGAAGTATTTTGCGAGTTCAACGTCATTTTCTTTTATTCCTGGAGAAGACGTACTTAAGTCTTGGGCCAAAAGATGCATTAAATGGTGACTGCAGCCATATGTTTTTAAGGAGCATCCTTCCATTTCTTCTTCTAAGTATCTTCTCATCTTTGCCATATTTGCAGCATTGTCTGTGTCAAAACTGTGCATGTGACAGTTGAATTTTTGTTCATTGTTTATTACAGTTTTCACTGCTGCCACTTCTAAATATTCTGTTGTGTGGGCATTTCCCGACATGTCTATTGTTTCTGAAAGATATGCACCCTCCTCTTCTTCTGTGGCAGAGGCTCATGTTACTGGATCATTGTGTACATTGCTCCACCCATCAAGGCTTAAACTGGCAAATTTTCCCTTCATTATTTCTTGCACACTGTTCAAGTGCCTTCTCATACACTGTGTCTAGCAACCTTCCACCAGTGTCTGCTCTACCAGGTGGAACGTAGCCTGGTCCTAAGAACTCAGCCATGTCAATGAAGTGTGTGTTAATGCAAAAAGGAGAATTTGTGGCATAAATGAAGATTACTCAGTTCATCTATGGTGTCTTGTTGGTATTTGCTGGTCCTTGCTACAAACCCATCCATGGTGGTGGTCTTACTGGATGATTGAAATCTTTTGCTTGCTACTGATACTTAGTTGTCTGAAATACGTTTAGTTGCAGCACTGCTGCTCAAAGTACCAAAGGGTGATTCTGAAGTTGTTGCAGATAGACTGTCAGTCTGTCTCTTATGCTTAAATGGGCTCCTGAAACAATTCAAAAATGATTTTGAATAGCTGTTGGTTCTCAGTTCTTCTCACTGTTGTTCAGTTAATCATTTAAATTTTTTTCAGCAAGGATGCAGATCTGATTCCCTATTACCAAAAAAGCTAAGACTGACTGACTGCACTTAGAGTGCACTTAATTTTGGAGTAAGCCCCATAGAACTCAGTGGCACTTCTGTTTTTTGAGAGAACAAGTATAGGATGGGTTCCCTGAAGTAAAATAGGGAATAGTCTTATGGCATCACCAATATGGTCTGTGGCCATGATGTTCCAAAATAAGGGGCCTGTATTATGTAATATAAAATAAGAAAATGACACCCAGTGGCAACTGGCAACTCTAGCTTTCTCTTACTGCAGCTCTCTGTGGGTGATAGATTCTAAACCTGGTTAACGAATTAAACAAGCCAGAAGGATTAGCTAAGCTAAACTTTTTTTTTCTATCAACATCCAACATAGCAAACAGCTTGGGAATTCACTTGTTAAATCACACTTATGCTAAAAGGCAGAAAGAGAGCCTTGAAGAACGATGCATTGCAAAGTGAATTATTTAAATTACTAACCAGTTGATCCACCTTGTTCTTCAGACATATCCACATCTTCCTCCACATCATTTTCTCCCAATAAGCAGTTTTCATTGTTTCATTCTTGCAACTAGGCCTTGCATCTCCTTCTTGCACTGCTTACACTTAACACATTTTCCTCTTTTACCCAGGTAAGGAATTTCTTCAAAATATTCCCAGATAGGGTCTCTTATGTCTAGAAGCCATGATGGTTTTTCTGTGGCAAAAGCGTGGGGGAATATAGGAAGCTATGTGTGCGTACTGGATGATGTCTTCCCTTTCTCTTTCCAGTCCACTCCACTGTTCCTTTCTTCTCTGCCTCGGTCCTTTGTCTTTCTGTTGTTAAGACAGTGTCTTAACTAACTCTTCTGCCTTGCTTGGCCCAGCTCCACCACCACATATGCCCAGAACAACAATAATCCTATCCAGCCTGTGTTTTTCTTTGTACATGTGACTTTAAGTCTGCTGAGAAACTGAAAGCCCAGAACTTTCAAGAAGCAAGAGCTGGTAGTTAGGCTGGGCAGACTAGAGTGAGTAATTCATTTTTATGAGACTGTAAGTGTAGATTTAGCATGTTTGTAATGAGATTTAATTGTAACTTATACTAAATTTCTCTCGTCAAAAATATTATTGATTTTAAAAAAGAATTTAAATGATTATTTTGATTTAAAAAAAATCATTTAATTTTTATCCACCCTGGTCTTGGGCTGTAAAATGGGAGTTGGCAACTACATGTTATCTCAGATAGGTGATAGGAGGGTTAATTAACTCATGTCTGTACCATGCTTAGCAGATGCAAATAACTATCTGTGCTAAGCATTATATTTTAACTTTTAAAACATGCCTGGTGCTTTTTTGGTTGCATTTATAGTTCAAAATGATGCAAAAACTCAAAGCACTTCTACACTTGAAATGCTGCATTGGCACAACTGCATCGCTGTAGTACTTTAATGAAGACGCAGTGTGATTAATCCACCTCTTTGAGAGGCAGTAGCTATGTGGGTGGGAGAAGTTCTCCCATCATCATAGCACTGTCTGTATGAGGGTTAGGTTAGTACAACTGTGTCTCAGGGGTGTGGATTTTTCACACCTCTAAGTGACACGGTTATACCGATGGAGGTCTGTAGTGTAGACCAGACGCAAATGTCACTGTGGACTGCATAAGGAAACTGTGCAGTGGAGATAAACAAACACAAGATGCCATGTTATATTAATAGATACTGGTATTGAGTATTATTCTATTGTGTGTTCATTTCTAGTCCTCTTCCATCAAAAAGGATATAATAGAAATAGAAAAGGTCCAGAGAACAGCAGCCAACATGATTATGCAAAAGCCTTCCAGGCTTCCAAAGACAGAGAGAGGAGATGAATAAGAAAGGCCTTGATTAAAGTATACAGAATAACAAATGCTATTAGAATGAAATTTAAAATGTATATGTGCTGTTTCTTGTCTTGTAGTGCAAGAGTAAGGTGTCTTTCAATAAAATAGAAAGGCAAAAATGTAATGGTGACAAAGGGGATGCGTTTCTACACAACACATGGTTAATGGATAGAATTGGCTGCTGGAAGATCTCATTGAGGCCAACAGTTTAGCGAGATTAAAAAGAATAGGGTGCAATTTTCAAAATCTGAGTTTATAATGAGACCTGTATTCTTAAATCACTTACTCTTTTTTGAAAATTTTTCCTTAGGTATTTATATGGATCGTGAGAGCATCCATCTTTGCAATGGATAAGATTAAAATTGCATGAGTAGTATAAACCAACATGTTTTATAGATAATATAAATTATCAGGTTTCATAGCCAAAGCCAACTGTTAAATCTCATGGATTAGGATGAAACATGACCTATGAGCAGGCTGGTCCATGATTGCTCATTTTAGTGGTTTTATACTTTCCTCTGAAGCTCACTGGGAAACAGAACACAAGATGTGGGGACCGACCACTGGTCTGATTTGGTAGGAAAATTCCTATGTTTGTACAAGAGGAGCTCATTGAACAGTGAGGTCTGCGATTGAAAGCAATCAAGGAGGTTCAGCGGATTCCATAGAAAATCTGAGCTACATCACTCCTTCTTTGACAGCTTATCAAAAAAAGAAGGTTCGATCATTTTAGATTTGCCTTTGTGTTAAGGACTGAATACTTAGGCAAGTACTTGCGCAAATCTTCTAAAAATGTACAAGGAATTTTGTATAATTCCTATGTATCATAACTTTTCTCCTTCAGCCTTAGAAATATACCAGACTTCGTATACCTAGGATTATCTAAGAGATTTTGGTTGATCTAATGTAGAATTTATAAAATATTAAGTGTATCATGCTGAAGCGCTACAAATGCTGGTTGTGAACACTATAGTAGAAGCATATATCTGTTGGGATTATCTACATCTCTGTGTTCAGACTGAGCCAATATTTCATTTCTTCTTCACTGGGGAATGGAGTCAGGAATGTTATGCTAAACTGATGTCCACGATTCAATAAGAAAGGAAGTTGATGTTGAGTTGGTAGCATTTTCTTGAAGAGGCATCTCCTTGCTTACTCTTCCTTGTTTCTTAAATTTGTTTTATAATCCATCTGTTTAAAAACCAATTTGGGATTCACAGGTTCTTTAGCACTGATGCATGGTGATCAGATGCCTGTCTGCTAGACTGGGGTCTTCATGGATATTTAATGCTTGAAGGACGATGTTTCCTTTTTGAGAAAACTATGTATATTTATCTGTAAAAACTTAAGGGAGTGTTAGTCAGAATAAGGCAGATCATCACTGGTGGACTAGTTTAACAAACAGGATGCTGTTTTGCTCTGAAGCCTGCCCATTTCTCAGGGAAATCCATTCTCCTAGCAAATAGACTGAACTGCAGTGTAATCTTCCTTACCTCATTATTCAGGGAGAGTGGTGGGAAGAAGGAAGCTCAGAAGTTTATTCTGTAATCACATCATGTACACTTTAGCTAGCAGATAAATCTGATTAGGTTAAATTGATCAGTTCAGAAGGCCCCTGCTAAATCCTCAGTTTTGCTTACTGCTTGTGGATCTAATTTGTAGTCATGTTGGTTCGGCCAGCATATGTTTCATTAGATTGATGGCACAATTATTGGCAGGATTCCACTCTCTTCCTTTTTGCAAGATTGTTATTACACAAGCTTTTCTCCCATCTTTTGGTGGCTCCCCTATTGCCCATGACATTTTTTAAAAAAAGTCAGTGGATCAGGCTGTTATCTGGCTTGGCTGATTTATACATGGTCATATTTCCCAGGATTCTCTTTCCTGCTCATTCTCAAGAGTTATTTCAAAAGGTCTTGCTTATTTATTGTTCAAAGTTCTCTTTTGTACGAACCTTGTTGTATACATGCTTAAAAAGGAGTCATTTAATTGAATTTATTAATGGACCAAATTTCATCATAGTATTACTTTTGCCCATTGATGTATTGGTAGTATTAGTTCATTTATTTCTGTGCTGCCTATATCTTCTGCAACCGTAACTGCTTCTGACTGGTTTTGTTTGGCTGCCTCTTTTTAACCTCTGATTTTTTTTTTTGAGCATTCCTTTACGCGGCCAAGTTAGCTGAGTCTTATTTCTTGGTGTCGTCTTTTTCCTCTCGATTCCTTAATTTCCCAGATATGTCTTCCTGAAATCTAGCACCTCTATAAGGCTGCATTCAGTGAACATCTTTAAATCCTCATTATGCAATTATCTGCTAGAGCTGGGCACATAATGGATTCTTTTGGTTTGCTGGCAAATTTTGAAAATAAATTTTAAAAAAAATTTCAGGGCCAACTGAAAATGTTTTTCAGAATTCTTTGAATCAGAGTATTTAAAAAAAACAAAAAAGAGTTGAATAAAAGCATTTAGTTATTGCCGAAACTAAAATTTTGGAATCAAACATTTTGGTAATTCATCCAAAAAATCTTGCCCCCCTCTACCTTCTACCTTCCAGATGTTTCATAAAAGATTAGGGTTGGCAGGGACCTCAGGAGGTCATCTAGTTCAAAGCAGGACCAACCCCAACTAAACCATCTGAGCCAGGGCTTTGTCAAGCTGGGCCTTAAAAACCTCTAAGGATGGAGGTTTCACCACCTCCCTAGGGTAACCCATTCTATCCACTTTTGCCCCAGCCTGCCTCTGTCTCCCCACTATTATTCCATCTGAAACAACCATCTCAGCATATGAGGGATTCTCAAACTGCTGGTTGGAAGGAGCGTCTCATCTAAGGGTATGCACCATTCCATTCCTTTTAGGTGCCCTTTCATCGTGAGACTGGTTTCCTCAGCTGGTGGATTGAGGTGCTCATTTCAGTCCCTATACACTGCATCTCTGCTGCTCCAGTTCAGCTACTCTGGTCTCAGGATTCTGCACCTGGGCTCTAAGTGCCATGAGCTGCTTGTGCCGGGTGCCTACATACACCACTTAGCCATGAGGCATGTAGTTGTACATTCTATATTTTGTGCAATAAGTTGCATAGCAACCACACTAATTAGTCTGCTGTTGGTCTCCTATCTGCATTGGTAGAGTAGGTTTTAGAAAGAGGTCTTCTGTTTTTTGTGGTCTGTTTATTCAGGGAAAAGGTTTTATTATTTTTTAGAGGGTTTAATTCATTAGTGCCCCAGGCTGTTCAGAGCCTACTTCCCATTCAGTCCGAACTTCCTTATACTTATGCCATCTGGGACCTCTCCTTGCTCTCAAAGGGTTTCCTGTTCCTGCCTCTCACTTGTGATGCCCTAGATTGACCCAGTATTCAAGAGTAGCATTGTGGAAATGCAGATACTAACAGGTTAAGATTGTAAATTCTCATTCAGAAGTGACTTTTATTTTAGTGTGCCAGAGTCTGGGGCTTGCAAAAACTGGTAGCGTTGTTTCTGCTTCTTTCCTTTCTCCCAGATCAAGCACTGCAACTAGCAGAAATTTTACTACTACATCAGAATCATCAGTAAGTTCTTATTCCTCAATGTCTGCCTCTTCTGCCATTGCAAATGGTGATAGCAATAACGCCTATGGACTGACCAGCTCCAGCCTTGGCAGGGGGTAAGAGCAGGAATGCTTCTTTCTTTTCCCTCCTCGTCTTCCTCTGACTATCTGGTGTGTCCTAACTGTTACTCCTGGCCACTTGTGTTTTCAAACTGCTGTTGAAAGTAACACTTGCTGCCCTCTAGCCCAAGCGCATGGAAAATGAGCATTTACTCCAGCCCTTAATCTCCCTTTCAGGTGTTCTGTGTCCCATTCTTTGGCTGTGATAGCCACTTCACCAGGCAGAGACCATAAAACTTTCATCAGCTGTTGCAAAGTAGTGGCTCAACTGCATATGTCCTTAAATGTAATAAAGGGCTGTATTGCACCATATGCTTGAGGAAGATATGGTATCATAAAGTACTATAGGTAATGGTCAAAGAAAAACAGCCTGAATAGAGACAGAAGATGCATCCCTTCTGGGAAAATCAGACCTACCAGAAATCAGAGTTAAATGAGATGTCAAAACTTACAAATGCGAAGGAGCAGAAATAGATGAAAAAGCACCTGTAAGAAGGAATAATATTGATGCAGATCCTAAACTTTGCTGCGATGGGTGAAATGTGGACTGGCATGATCTAGATAAAAAATTTTCTTCTTCCAGAGTCGCTGGTTTCTCCTATAACTCCTACAGCTGCAGGGAATCCCATTCCCAGTCACAGCCTGGCATCTGTGGGCTCAGTAACCTGGGAAACACCTGCTTCATGAATTCGGCATTACAGGTAAAGAGATGAAAAGAATCCCACTTTACTCCTTACCATTGTGGATTCACTGCGCATCTGTCAAGTGCTCACGTTTCGAGTCTGCTATTCAGATAGCACCTCAAAGTGTGCTAGGCACTTCATAGGAAGTTTGCTCCCCGAAGAGCTTCCAGTCTAAATAGGTTGCATACAGGGCAGAGGTGACGGCGGGCACAGATTCAAGATAAGATCCTTTTTGTTCTTAAACCCTGCCAATTTTGTTTTGACAATATTTCCATCGCCTTAATGGGTAAAATACACACATGATTTCCCCATCTTCAGCACTTGCATTCCCTTTCTGTACCTGAACTCCATGCCACAAGTACGCACAGGGTCAGAGTCAAGGAGAGCAAGAGGGTAGCTTCTTAAAGGTCTGCCTACCCTGCTCAGGGCTGATTCCTAGAGCCACTGGATCACAGAAAGTGTCTTAGCGGCAGGGATGAGGAGGAAGGAAGACCAAGTGTACATGGGTAATGTTGCGATACAGTGAGCGAGGCAGGTCCAGTGGTTGGCGCGCACCCATCCCTGCCCTGTTGGTTTGCAGGGAGCACAGCAACAGGGTACTGGTGCTTTGCACATTAGTGCAGGTTAGAGATGTTCTGCTGTGTTACAGGAATCGGCTCCCTGTGTGTGTCAATCCTCCGTGCGAACGAGGAAAATTGCTACAGAATTAGATGCTAATAGCATCTAATAGGAGGTGGAGAAGAGTGTCACGTGGGATAGAGTGCTCCATTTCTGGGTTCTCACCTCCATTGTGGACAGCAACCATTATATAGTACCTTTTTAGGCCTCGTTTCAGGCTGTGGGAGTTCGGGGGTGGGAAACCTCTAATGGACTCACTCCTGAAAACAGCCAGTGTCCTGTCTAAGCAGAGTGTGCAAGGTGAGCTTTGCTACTACTGTTAGGTACTCGGAGTGCTGTGTCTTCGTGCTGGGATTGGAGACAAGGTAGGGAAATTGTAGATCAGAAGCTAACTCTCGATTAAACTATGTGACATGAATCGAAGGGGTCATCTCTCCTTTAGCAATAGCTTTAGCAAAGTGCTGCTGCCACTAGGAAGAGAAGTCTGAATACCGTCAACCCCTTTATGTGATCTTTGCTGTCTGTGTTGTATTGCTCACATCATATCTCAATAAGAGGCTTTCTGTTGTACTAAATTGTGAGTGCTGTAGACTCTTAAAAAGTTTTTCATTGCTTTAGTCTGAGTGCTGTAAATGGCTTTTTTTTTTAATTTCAGTGTTTGAGTAACACCCCACCTCTGACTGACTATTTCCTGGAAGATAAATATGAGGCTGAAATAAATCAGGACAATCCTCTGGGGATGAGAGGAGAAATTGCAGAGGCATATGCAGAGCTTATTAAACAGATGTGGTCTGGGAGACACTCCCACGTGGCGCCACGTATGTTCAAAGTAAGTAGACACATTCTCTCAGGGAAGATGGTAGTGAAAGCACAGTTAAAATGAAAGTCATACTGCCTTTCTATAGGTTTTGCTGTTAAGACAGATATAATGAAAAATTGCCCCGGTGCTGTTCTAGATATTTAAAAATAAGGCACATTCAGAGCCACAGAGGGGTGCTGCAACAAACTGTTAAAGTACATAGCAACGTACCCAGGATGTATATCCAAAGATCGTGATGTGACTTGACAGTAAAGCTGCTGAACTGTGAACAAAAATACACAAATTTTCAATTAAATGAGCCATTATACAAGAGGGCTGGAAAGTATCAAATATTGGACCTACCTTTTGTTTTTTTGTTTGAGTCTAGGGAAGGTCCTGAGAATTGCAAACCAGTGAGCCTGTCTCCAGTGCTAGATGAACTTGTTGAAATTTATAGTTAAAAACAGAATTCTAAAACATACAAAGGAACATAGTGTGATACAGACCAAGAATATTGTAGGATTGATTGATTGTTTTTGAAAATATTCCCAGGCAAAAATCTTGTTCATTTGGAGTACACAGTGTAAAATAATACTAGAAGGATATGAAAGAGACAAGGTGGATGAGGTAATATCTTTTATTTAACTACTACCTTGTCTCTTTCACCAACCAAAGTTGGTCCAATACAGGTATTACCTCACCCACTTTGTGTCTCTGATATCTTGGGACCAACACGGCTCTAGCAACACTGCAAACATTAGAAGGATGTTGCAGTTATCCCAGAAACAAGCATTATAAACCCAGGAAACTTGGAGTTAAGGCTAAACATAAAAAAAAATTCACAGATGTCAAAGTATGGAAATGCTTTGGGGGGGGAAGAGGGTGCTGTTGAAAGTAGAAATGTGTAAGTCTTACAGAATAGTGGAGTCTGTGTTATTGACAGTGTTGTAGGTGATGTGAAAGTGGCAAGGAATGCAGGAAACTTTCCTCTTAACTTCTAAGATGTTTGGCTTAGTGTGAAATGTATCATGAAGCACCTGAACTGTCTCCAAATGGGGGGGGAGGGAGAGGGAGAGAGAGAGTTTGTTTTTAAAAATGTTAACTTTTTACATTAAGGAGTGATGTGAATTGAATAATGGATATTTGAGAAATTTTTTTTGAATATAGACTATTTTTTAAATAGCTGAAGTGGAACATTACTTTTCAAACGTGATGTTACTTAACAGTGACTGACTCATAGTTGTTAATGCTAAGTGGGAACATTAACTTGTTCTCTAAGAAAATTTTTCTCCCTCATGAGCTCTGCTGGAGTCCTCTGGCTTGTTTTCCTGTAAGTGGGGCTCAGATGCCCTCCTGGCCTCTTCGAGCTTGGCTCCTTCTAGTCTGTGGAAAAAAAATAAATGGGATCACATGTTCATGACGCCAAAATATTCACTCAGAGTAATTGTGGATCTTCACACTGATCCTTTCTTATGTCTTGGTGAGCACGAAAATTATTAATGGTGACAATTAAAGTATTGCCTTTACCGTACGATGTAGCACCTGGTGTACTGAATAGGGAAGGTCACACCTCAGAGCAATTGTTTCAATTTCTGCACAAGCTCAGGGCTGATGTTACCTTTGGTTATACGCTTGTCAGCATTCAAAGTTGGTTTGAAATCAGAATAGCGAGTGACTTAGGGTAGAATCCTGGCTCTGCTGAAGTCATTGGGAATTGTGCCACTGAGTTCAATGGGGCCAGCATATCACTCTTAGAAATTTTTAATGAAAGCTTAGACTGGAGAACAATTGAGGCCTGTCCGCTCCACACAACCCAGCTAATCCTTCATGTCATGTGAGAGGAAGGGCACCTGCCACCCTTTCTGAAATATTGCTCTAACTGACGAGTTAAGGAGATATTTCCTTTATTGACATGTTGTTCCATAAATATCCACTGCAGGGAGTCTTGGATTTTTTCTCTGAAGTGTCTGGCTGATGCAAGAGCGTCCTAAGCTAGCTAGACCTCTGGTCTGATCCATCGTAGCAATTATGTTCCTAGAAGAGCACAACTGTAACTCATAAAGCACCCCAGGTGCTGGTAGTTGGTGTTTCTTGACCCAGAGCTTAATATCAGGCAGTCCAAATTCCCACCATCTTGGTGTTTAAAAACGCCCTTGATTGAAAAGTTTTAAAATAGGCCAGGAAATTTGTACTGATGCCCTCAGCCTTGTTAGCACTACACGTCAGCATCTTCTTGCTGCTGAATTCTGCAGAAGTCAGGATGTGATTTTCTTTTTTTCCACATGCAAGCATGCCGCTGCCCTGATCAAAATGTTCCATTGTGTTTTAATTTTAGACCCAAGTTGGCCGTTTTGCCCCACAATTCTCAGGATACCAGCAGCAAGATTCCCAGGAGCTCTTGGCATTCCTTCTAGATGGCTTGCACGAGGATCTGAACCGAGTGAAGAAGAAGCCCTACTTGGAGCTCAAGGATGCCAATGGCAGGCCTGATTCGGTACAGTGCTTAGACCAAGTTACAGTCTATGCTCAGCTGGAGCCCTTGAGCTATATTGAAATGTGTGCTTCAGTTACTGTTTGCATCTTGGCATTGCAGTGGTTTTGCTGTATCCCCAGCATTAAGATATCCGACCTGCATTTCACTTCCACAGGACTTTACTTGACTTCTCTTCCTGCTGCCGTAATGGGTGTTGGGTGTACTGGGATGGACAAGGGATTTGGGGTCCTATGGGGTTGTTTTTCCAACCAGGCATTCCAGTTCTCCAATGCAATCTTCCTGTCAGAGGCTTCTTTTCCACTTGTCTGTCTAGCTACTTTCTTGGTCCCTCTCACCATGGTATCCAAACACTTCACAAACATATATCTGCACAATGTCCTGCAACGTGTGGAAGCATTATTCCCACTTTATAAATGAGACAATGAGGAGTGAAGTGACTTACTCTAGATGGAGACCTCTAGGTATGATAGATTATTACTACTGCTTCCCCTATCTAACACTGTACAGGGCTTAGAGGAATTGGAAAAATAGAACAAACATTTAGGAGACTTCTAGAAGTTACCTAGCGTAGTTATTCCACACACAATAAGGTACCATATCTCACGGTATACCATTGGTAGGAACAAATTGGAAAGAAGGTGCATTATCATGTTTTAACAGTGTAAACTACTTCTTTCTAGCCCTAATACGTCCAGTGTTCTGGAATCAGTCACTGGTCTTGGACTGAATATTGCTCATCCATCGTGGGCCCTGAGAGTGTATTGCTAATGGGAGCAATGGAAAGAAAAACCCTGCCGGAGAGGAATTTCTTTAATCTGAAAAACTAAGCTGGTTATGTAAAGTTGGTCTGACACTTGGAGTGTTAGAGGTCTCAATAGAAGTAGATTAACAAGTGGAATGCAGCTAATAAAGTCCAAAGGTGAATGATAAATTGCATTATCCCATATCTTTGCAATTTATCACTTGACTGTCATCCCATCTGTGGGGTTGGAGGACAGAATTTAATAAATTACTTTGTTCTGTGTGCACATGATGCAGTGAATGTGATTGTGGCAACACAAAATTGATGACATAATCTACCTTTTCTTCAAGATGCCACATAAATCTGTTTCCTTGTGTGTATAAGGAACTCCCTAGAATCCTGTGAAGAAGAGGCGGCCTTGACCCAGCCTGCCTCTGACTTTTGTCCAAACGCTTCCATTTTTCTTTAATTTAAGGAGATGCTCTGAGCATTTATGCCCTGTCTTTCCTTCATAGTCCTGGTCCTTGCTGTTGGAGATAACTCTGATTTCATCTCAGCCACCTAATTCTTTATATAGCGTTGGTAGTGCATATGGACGGTACCATAGGTAAAGCATGCCAAACCAAGAAGAGCTTCCAAACTCCAGACTCAGGCAAATACCCGGTAGACTTAGAGATCCTCACATGGACGAGAATTTACAGAAACCCAGTTCAGATAGCTTGTGATTATTCTCTGCAGATTTCCTTTAGTTCAACCCCCTTATGCTCATCGCTGAGGGGAAAATGCCAAATAATGTATCGGAGGAGGAGTGATGACAATGACGATTGATAAAATAATTTCCTTTCCAAAATCTAAGATGATACTTAATAACCGCTTCTAAAACTAGACACTTTTCAGTTTGCAGGTCCAAATCACTTGCACCCAAGAGTTTTAAAAGAGCTGACAGGATTTCTCTGGACCATTAATGTTGGGGTTTTTTTTTTTTAATATATCTTGGAATGCTGTGGAAGTTTCAGAGGAGGGGAAGAAAGTTAATGTGTTAATACTGAAAAAGAATAAATGGGATGACTTGAGTAATTATAGGCCCATCCATCTGATGTCAATTTTGGGCAAGATGATGTAGTAGCTGATACGGGAATTCAATAAAAATGTGCCAGTGAACATTAGTTTATGGCAAATAGATTGTCAACTAACTTTATCTTTTTGATGAGGTTACAAGTGTGGTTGATAAAGGTAATAGTGCTAATGTAATAGACTTTTATGAAGCATTTTAGTTGGTACCACCTGACATTGGATTAAGAAACACAAACAATACAAAATTAACGTGACCTGTATTAAATGCATTGAAAACTGGCTAACTGAGTCTCAAAATAGAACTGTAAATGGGGAATCGGCACTGAGTAGATGTTTCTAGTGAAGTCCTGCAAGGAAGGGTTCTTGGCTCACTGCTATTGAAAAATTTTATAAGTGACCTGGAAGACCATGTAAAGTCATCACTTACTAGGTTTTCAAATGACCCAACGATTGGGGAATTATTAAATAATTAAGAGGACAGATCCCCTCAGACAGAGTGTTCTGGATTGCTTGGCAATTGGTGAAAACAAACTCTCCATTTTAATATAGCTGTATGATAAGCCATATATCAAGGAACAAAAAATTCAGGCCATACTTAAAGGATGGGGAACTTTATCTTGGGAAGCACTGACTCTGGAAAAAGATTTGAGAATCATGGTGAATGATCAGCTGAATGTGAGCTCCCAGTGCAAAGCTGTGGCCAAAAAGGCTAATGCAATCCTTGGATGAATACGTAGCAATAAGAGTAGGGAGATATTATCTATGTATTTTGGCACTGTTACAGTTACTACTGCAAATACTCTGTCCAGTGTTGGTGTCCGCATTCAAGGAAAGATGTTGATAAATTGCAGAGAATTCAGAGAAGAACCTTGAATGGTGACTAAAGGATTAGAAAAACATGTCTTATAGTCATGCTTGAGGAGCTCAATCTGATAGTTTAACAGAGACAGTGAAGGGGTGACTTGATCAGTCTACGTACCTACACAGTGAACACTTTCTATAATGCAGGACGTTTCCGTCCAGCAGAGAAATGCATACGAGGTCTGATGGCTGGAAGTTGAAGCCAGACAATTTCAGATTAGAAATAAACCATACATTTTTACCATTGAGAATAATTAACAAATGGAACAACTTACCCAAGGTTGAGGTGGGTTCTCCATCACTAGAACTTTTTAAATCAAGTCTGGACTTTTTCTGAAAGATGTATGCTCTCATTCAAACAGGAATTAAGTCAGGGAAGTCTGTCTATGTTAGGTCATAGAATTATAGAAGATGAGGGTTAGAAGGGACCTCAGGAGGTATCTAGTCCAGCCCCCTGCTCAAAGCAGGACCAACCCCAACTACATCATCCCAGCCAGGGCTTTGTCAAGCCGCAGCTTAAAAACCTTGAAGGTCAGACTATGATCACAGTGATTCTTTCTGGCCTTGTCTATGAATTGTCATCTTCTAGCTAACTTTGGGCTATGGGCCACGGCTTTCCACTCGTCCAGAGAAAACACCACATAATGTTTATAAACTGAGCTTTTACAAGCTAGAGACCACAACCTGTCCCTTCTGGGTCTGGACAGAAAGCACATCTTGCTAATGACCTTCCATGTCTTAAGTCTACCCCACTCTGGGCAGTAAATCTGTTCTATGTGATACTCCCCACATACAGCCTAGAGTTGAGTTTTAGCTGAATCCAGCAGATGGGACATGATCCAAAGTCCTTGATGTTAGTGGGAAGACTCCCATTAATTTCAGTCGCCTTTGAATCAGGTCCATGGACTTTAAGCACTTGCTTCCTCCCTTCCCCAATTCACCTCTCACTCCCCCCAAAAACACTGAGACAACCTGTAGCAGTACAGGCCTGACATCTCCCTGTAATCTAACAGGCTGGTAGAGTGAGGTGTATGCTGTTTCCTTCTGCAAGAGGGAAGACTTGGTGTGCTGACGTGGGGCCTGCAGGGCTCTGCCACTGAGCAGTGAGGGAAGATGGTAGGCAGTTAAGGGGGCAGAGTTTATGGGAGATTGATTGTGTTTCCAGACTTGCTTAGGTATGTTATTTTTCAAATGTTAGAAATCTGCTGAGTTCCTTTTGTCTCCTCTCTTTGTATTTACATTCCTAGTGAAATGTATGTGTCCGAATTAATTTTATTTCCTTTCTACAGGTGGTGGCTAAAGAAGCCTGGGAGAACCATAGATTAAGAAATGACTCCATCATTGTGGATATTTTTCATGGCCTTTTCAAATCCACCCTGGTCTGTCCCAAATGCTCTAAAGTTTCTGTGACTTTTGACCCTTTCTGTTATTTAACTCTTCCACTGCCACTGAAGAAAGATCGTTCCATGGATGTTTCTCTGGTTTTTGCAGACCCACAGCGTAGACCTACTCAGGTAAAAAAAATAAATAAAAAAACCGTGGAGGTGTGAGTCATCCCCAAAGATGATAGCTGCAAACAGGTTCAGGAAAACCTGGTCCATTTGAATATTAAGGCTGAGATTTTCAGGTACATGAAGGACTTGGATGCCAAATTCTCACTTAAAAATTATTGGGAATTCACCCAGAATCCGAAGTGGTTTGAGAAGAATTCTCAGTCCAAGTGACTGGGATGATGGGGGCAGCAGGAAGCTTATTTGCCCCTGAGGCAACAAGGGTAGATAGGATAAAATATATTGATCACAAGCAATGACACATTTGATGTGCAGCCACATCCAGCCCTGCCTGTCTCTTTGGGAAGTGCTGGGCTGAAATGTCTCTTGTGTGTAGGGTTCTGAGAGGACCTCTTGAACCCAAGCAGAAATAAGAAATTAGAAAATATCCTGTTTGCAGAAACACAGGAATGAATTCACCCTTTTATGTGCCAGCTGTATGGCCAGTTGGGTTTATCTGTGATCTGGAAATGGGGGTGGAGAATTAGGTGGCAAAAATTTCAGATGGCACAAGATTACACGGATAAGACTGCAAAAGGCTGAGAGGCTTCAGAAGGATCAAACAAAGTGAAAAGAACAGGCAACATAATGCCCGATGAAATAAATGTTGACATATAAAAAGCAATGTGCGTTGGAGGCCATAATTTAAACTACTCATATATTTTGCTGTGCTTTTAAAAGAAGACCTAAGCATTATTGTAGACTCAAACCACTGGTCAGTCAAAAAAGCAAACATAGTTGGGATTTAGATAGAAAAGGAGGGAAAATAATTGTGAAAATATTAAATCATTATAAACCAGTGACACACATTCATCTGGAATACTATGTTCACTTGTGTTCCCCGTCTCAAAAAAGATATAGCAGAAATAAAACAGATTCAGAGACAGTCATGTGGGCTAGTGAACTTGGATTGTTGCATGGCAGTTTATAGGTAGACATGGTGGAAATGCCACCAGTGTCTACAGTCAGGACTTCAGTGTCATTATAATCATCAATGTTGTGTTGATGACAAGATAAGGTTAGACAAAAGTTACACAGCCATATTGCTTGTGTGGTCTTTTATTGGCCAAATTCATCCCAAATATCTAGTGGTGATCCATCTCTCCTGAGGCATAACACCTGGCAGTTATAGTCTGGGCACATTTTAGCTAGAAGGTCTTGTTTGGCCTGTTGACGTTTGCTGATATTATTGTCAGTGCTTGCCTTGAGGAGGACCCTTTTGAATGAACTGTGGCAACCTGCAGGTATGGTTACGCCATTGACTGTGTTGCTCTGCAGGCCTAGATAAAGCATAATCAAGGACTATAGTAGTAGGTGTTCAGCAGGATTCGCAGATTCAGAGAAACTGGCAGGGAGCACTGTGAACACCCTTGTACTATGTCCAGTGCATACTGTCACCAGGTGCAATGTAGCATCTTGTTTCAACACTGGTTTTGGGAAGGAAGTGTTAGGGTCCTTAATTCATTAAATACCTCATCCCATGTTCCATATGGGCACTACCACTCACTGCTTCCCTAGTTGGGAATGCTCAGAAGCCCTCAAAGAAGAAAGGCAACTCATTAGTAACTGTTCTTCAAGCATTCACAATACCTTTCTGTCTTCCCTTTAACATTGGAGTTCTCCACGTAGATGGGTCTCTGCAGTTCAGGAGCAGGAATGAAAGGGATTGGGCTAGTGTGCTCCCTTACAGAACCTCGTGTGCTGAATATTTGGAACCAGGAGAGGGTGGGCATTTCCTGACCACACTGCTTTTGAAGAGGGTCTGAGTCTTGATGCTGGGTGGGAGGGGCCTTGAGTGCCACAAGTGACTACTTGCACAGAGGAGGCTCTTGAATGACAGTTTTTGGTAAATGACCTTCCTTTGTTACGTCACCAGCATGGTGTATGTTGACTTGTCCCTTGGAGCAGGAATCAGGAAGTAGGCAGGGGACACGCTGTTGGATGAGCTGAATACATTTTTTTTGTACAGAAAACCCACTTCATGTGGAGGCTGGTGACTTCATGTGGTTGCCAGAAAGCCATGGTGGGCTGCAGGACCTGGTGCTGGTAGGCTCTGGTAGTGTTGATTGGCTCCAGAGGGGTTAGTTTCATGCTTGGGATGAGGAGGATGGAGACTGCTGGAAAGCCTTGAGCAGAAGTCAAGGGAGAGTTTGATTTCTTGAATTAGTCTTAACTTATCCCTTCTAGGGTTCAGAAAATATATTTATTCCTCTTTGCAAAGTATTCCCAAGGGTCACAGGAAATCTGATTTTAGCCAATATATCCTTATCAGAGCTACATAGTTTTGGAGTAATTTCCAGAAAGACACATTGGCTACCTCCAATTTACATTGGGTGGATTTCTGCTATATCTCATCTGACCATAGCTTCCTCCTTTCCTGGTGCTTGCTTTAGGTGCATAAAGTCAAAATCTGCTGGAGGAGTTTCTCTAGGACAGTATCTTTTGCAGTGTTAATTGCAAGATCCAGTGATTGGAAATGGAAGCGATTCAGACTCCCCATAAGGCACGGATTTTTTTTTTTAACAGTAAGGATATTTACCCATTAGAACAGCTTTTTAATGTGGTGGATTGTTCCATCGCTTTAAATCAATATTGGCTGTCTTTCTAAAAAACCTAGTTCCACCTCAAGTTATTGGGCTGGACAGAGGAATTGCCGGGTGAAACTCTGTTATCTATGCTATAGCTGTCTGAGACAGTGAAGACAGCCAAATGTGACTGGAAACCCCATTCTCCATAGCATTCTCTGCCTTTACGGTGTCAGGACACACTAATAGTCAACTTCCATTTGTTAACATTCTGCTCCATGCTTGGATTTATTTTGCCTACTGTAAACTTAATACTCTTTTTGTTTCCAGTATCGGGTAGTTGTGCCAATGATGGGGGCTGTATCTGACCTGTGTGAAGCTCTCTCCAAACTCTCCAGGATCCCTGCAGAAAATGTAAGGCCAAGCGCACGTAATAATTTTGCTAATAAATGTATTTTCTCTTTCAAGTATTTTATTATCTGGAAAAACTTTGAAATGGGCAATAAGCAAAGAGGAGCAAAATAGTAACAAAGCTTTAACCAGCTGGACAGAGACATCAGTCCTTGCTTGTCAGAATTCTAAAATGAAAGCCATGACAGAGGCAGGTCCTGTTCACTTTGACACCTTTGTTACAGTAATGGCAGTAATAATCATTTTTAAAGAGGGAGTGAGAGAAAGAACAGAAAAATTACTGCCACCACCATTTCAACTCCTCCTCTTTGGGGTTATCTATTCCTTAAACTTCCTTAGTAGCAATATATGAATGAATGGTTTTATTGCCCCTTAAAACCTGTGTCTTGAAGCCTGTGGTTGGTGGGAAGTTCCCTTATATATAACTTGTTACCTCATGTCAGTTCAGAGGATCACTTCAGTTCCTTTGTAGTTGTATGTGTTCATTTATCTCTGGCTGACATCCCAGCCTGTTAGGCCTTGATGCACTAGCATGTATGAGATCATTTCCAGAGGACAGTGGTCAATGGGGCTAACTTGAAACCAATGGGAGCTGCAGACCCTCATTCCATCTGAAAAATCAGGCCCAATTAATATTCTCTGCCTCATTGGTCTGATTAGGCTTAGTTAACATGTCTGATCAGCCATGAGGTGTTACTAGAAAGCCTCCTCCAACACTTTGGTGGTGTGTACATTAAAAATATCTGAGAGAGAAAAATAAGGAACTGTTTCTAGAGTTGTAAATTGTTTCAGCGTTTCTAATTGTCTCTAACTTTGCTCTTTTAGATGGTGGTGACAGATGTTTATAATCACCGATTCCACAAAATTTTCCAAATGGATGAAGGTTTAAGTCATATCATGCCAAAAGACAACATCTTTGTGTGAGTAACCAGCTCTTTGGAAGGTGCAATGTTAAGAAGAATGTGCTGTGAGATGAGATTTTGGCTTCTTTCCTTAAAAACTGAAAGGTTTTTTCCGGCCTGCCTGTAGGTTATCTTTCATGTAGCTCCTGCTCTTTGGCCCTATGCCTTTAACTAGGTGTTAGTTGGACAGTCTGGGGGCACCTCTCTCAAGCATGTGGATATGCTTTATTTCCAGTAAGTGCACACAATGGGCTAAGGACTTTCCTAATATAAGGAAAGTCAAGGTCCCTATTCTGAGGCGCTCTTAATTCTGAGTGATTATTTTTTAGTCATTTTGTGCATATGTTCTATAATTTGTAGGGATGCTGCCAGCTTACTTTGATCTTCTGTCATTTATCTGTATTGCTGTAGTGCCTAGAGACTTGAACAGAGTAGGGGGTTCTAGTGTGCTGGGTGCTGTACATAAACATCATAAGAGACAGTCCCCGCCCAAGGAAGGTTACAGTCTATATAGACAAAGGGTGGGGAAAAAGGAAGCATTATTATCCCCATTTTATTGATGAGGAATTGAGGCAGAGAGTGAAAGCGACTTACCCAAGGTTACCTAGGAAGTGTGAGACAGACTTGGGAAGTAAGCCTACAATCCTTGAGGCTGGATCCAATTCCTTAACCATAAAACCGTTCTTCCTCTGTCTGAAAACGTGCTCTAGTCTGAGGCTTTGTTTTAGAAAGCTGTTTTGTTGCATTTGGTGTGAAGTCGTGTATTCACTTCTGGTGAAACCACAGCAGGGATGATTGTGCTAGTGCTGTCCTGTCACTCTAGTTGTTATGGCAATGTCACTGAGCAGTAGTACCAGTGTTTCCAAAAAGCTCTCAGCATCTCATTTATTTCCTGCAGTGGTGATTGTGGACTTGGTCATTGTGGGACAAGTTGCAATAATTTGGAAGAGCATTTGGATTCTGTGTGGTTGTTCCCTGTGTTTGAAGTGTTGTGGAGTAGAAAGGGGGTGTTTTAAATTGTTCAATGCCAAGTAACATAACCCCCTAAATTACTAAAATTTATAGTGTAGAGAAACAAGAAATAGTAGGCCAAATCTTAATAATTGTCTCAATACCAATTCAGGGTATCACTCCCACTGACTGTTTTAGTCACACGATGTCCTTTTTATGCCTTATGGCAATGGTTCTCAACCTGTGAACCACAGGTTATGTCTAAAGGATCCACAAAAGACTTAATCTGAAAACTCACTGAACAGAATTCAACTGTATATACAGACGATAGATTTCCAAAGGGGTCTGCACCTCCATTTGAAATTTGAAAATGAAAATCACTGCCTTAGGGCACACCACAATTGAAGGCAAGCATAACAATTGCAGTTATTAACTATTACTATTTCCGTATTAAAGAAAGGAAAATAAAAACAAAACACAAACAATAAGCAGTTGTAACTTCAGTAACATTTGCTTCTGTATGACTCTGGAGAGCTTGTAATAGAGATTACACATTTGACAGTGGGTCTGCACTTGGATGGGACACTTTTATCTAGGTAAACTATAACCCAGGTGCATTATACCCAAAATCAGTATGGAATTCTCTCTATGGATCATAGATAACTGAAAAAGTTTATACATGGCAAAGGACTTTTCTCTAAGGGTATGTGGGTTTTGTCTGGTTTATTATGGATAAGCTAAACTGTTTATAAACGGGCAAAGTGAGTAATCTTAACTTAATTGTTGTATGGAGTGATGGTGTATCCCTATCAGTCCCAGGATATTAGAGACAAGGTGGGTGAAGTAATATCTGTTATTGAATCAACTTCATGTTGTAAGGGACCGTTCACTGTGAATGGTCCCTTAAAATATATGCTGACTACTGACAATAAACAGTCTGTTCTACCTTGTATTTTGCCGTGACATCTGAGTATCTTTCCCAGCCCTGAGGAAGAGCTCTGTGTACTCGAAAGCTTGTCTTATTGAACTAACTTCTGTTGGAGAGAGAGATTACCTCACCCACCTTGTCTCTCTAATCTTAACTAAGTCCTGAGGCGGGAGGGAGTATTTAAATCAGTTACTTAAAAGAAGCCATTTTAAGAGTGGTCTTGTGATAAGCCTTTAATGAGAATTTGGAATCTTAAATGCTATGCTGCTGCTTCAAGTAGTGTCCCTATGGGTGCGCCATTTCAGATGTGCAGGTGTATCTGATGCCCTTGGCTGGAGATGTTGCTATCAACAGAGGTTTTTTTTTTGCCCTGCGCATGGTTCCTCTGTATCCTTGTGCCATACGCCAAGCCTATGTAGGATTGCATGGGCCAACTGCCTTCAGTTACTTCTCAACTGCTGTTGCCTGAGATAGAGCGTATCTGCCTTGAGCGTGGCTCGGCTATTCTTTTGTACCGTTTACCTATAGTTTTTGATTTAGGATTAGTTAATGTAGGTAGCTGTTAGGAAAAGTCAGTCCTTCACTACTTATATCTATCTCCCTCCCATTCCTCCAGGGAGCCCTATTTTCCTTGCCAGGCATGCCTCTGTGGCCAGATTTCAAGCCTTGCCTTTCTTGTCGAGAGGCTTTGTCAGTTAGTGGCGGCCACTCCAAGTGGCTGTTACTTGGGAGAGCCAGTGTTTCCCAGAAATGCAATTTCTGCCTGGCCTTCACATCCAGGGCAAAGAAGAGCAGGGAGATTAAACTGGGGCTGATGATGAGAGTGCTGTCTTCAATCCACTTCTGAGTCGGGTCAGGGGATCTTCACCGTACGCCTGTCTACAGACAATCCAGCACCTCTTCAACATTGGTGCAGAAGGGGAAGGCTATGGAGGCTGCAGGGAAAGTGTTGAAGAGGAGGAGCTTAGACTTTCATCATACAAAGCTAGCTCCTAAAAGTTCCCAATTCCCTGTCTTGGAAGCCTCGACATCTTGGCTTGGTGCCATAGAGGTGAAAGACTCCTCTGGTTCCAAATGTGCCAGAAAGTCCCAGAGCTCTAAAGAGGAAAAAGGGCTCAGAAAGGGCCTTGGAAGCATCTGTGAGACAAAAAGGGCAAGGATAAGCACTCCAGACTGGAATCGTCAGACACAGCCTGCCGCTGGTACCTACCCAGTAGGCATTCTCAATACTGGGCAAACCATCACACAGACACCATCAGCCCCTGTGATGGTACCCTCCCATTCAGTGGTACCATCTACTTTGGCCATGTTGGTACTGATCCTCTATTTGGTACTGCAACAATTCATATATTCTAGGGACTTGTCTGTGATAGATGAACTGGAATTTCCACTGCTCATGGGTACCAAGTAACTTTCAGTATCTAGACCTTGATCCACAGATTACCATCAGCCTCCGGTACCAAAGGACTCTCCATCCTTTTCTGCTGCTCCCTTTCCCCTACCTCCATTGAGAGGATATTGAGGAGGATAAGGGAGCCTTCCGGTCAGTCTCTAGCTCTGTATGGGGTCTCTTATCTTTCTGTGTAGGAACCTGTTTTTGACATTCACAGGGAAGATCCTCATGCATGGCAACAAGGATGAAGGATCCCTAGGCTGCGCATTGCCAGCAATTTGCCAGACCACTGGGTCTGTCACATAGGGAGGCGAGAGTTGTCCAATTGTCTCATCCTCTTCAGCATGAGGAGATATTTCAGGAGCAGGAGGCTTGAGTAGATAAAGACAACACTCCTCAAACTCCTATTTCATCCTCGTTTCCAGATGAAAAAGTTATGCCTCCACCATGTTCCATGGCCAATGATTTCTGACAGTTCCAGGAACTCCTAAAGAGAGTAGCTGACACTTCTGAAATACCATTCAAAGAGGTCAAGGACTCGCAATGCATACAAGTAGACATCCTGCAGTTATCAATGCCCACCATTAAGGAGGTGCTTCTGGACTCAGCTAAGCCTGTGTGGCAAACACCAGTTACCATTCCACTAACTTGTAAAGGGCAAGTTATGATAGCAAAATATGATTTCCTGAATTATGCCAAATTTGCAGACTTTAAAACGGACTTCCTGAGGAAGATGGGGCCCAGTTCCAAACCCTTCTTAATGAAGGCAGGCTGTTGGCCAAGACATCACTTCAAGTGGCAGTAGACACAGGCCTGTAGAACCATCACTACGACTGTAGTCAAGAGGTGTGAGTTGTGGTTGCAATTTTTTGAGTTCCCCAGGATGGTCCAGAATACCATCAGACCTTCCTTTTCATGAGTCTTAGCTCTTTGATGAGAAGACCAGTGAGTCTTGACACACCTGAAAGGACTCTAGAACAGCTCTCTGTTATACCCTGGCCCTGAAGAGGAAACATCACAAGCAACCCTGTAGGCTCAAACAACCTCCTCAGGTGTTCTGTCATCGATGCCCATATGAGCCCCTGTGTAAGAAGATACATGGTAGCTTCTGCCTCCACAACCTCACCCACCATCGGATTGTGTACTGACATTGATGGCATACCTTGTTCCTCATATCTTTGGTGGCTGCCTTACCCACTTTGCTCTCAGCCGGGCAGAAATAACTACAGATGTTGGAACTAATCATCCACCAAGGTTCTGCGTAATTGAGCTTATCTCACCTCCCTGCCATAAATTCCCTTTTTGGCTGTTTTTCAGGGACCACTCTCTCACAAGGACATTCTTCAAGAGGTAAATTCTCTTCTCCAGAAAAAGATCATAGAATAAGTGCCCCCTCAACATCAAGGAAAGGGGCTCTAGTTCCTATATTTCTTGGTTTTCAAGAAATCAAGTGGATGGAGACCAATTCTTGACCTTCAACAACAATGTATGCAACCAAAAATTAAAATTCTGCATGGTCACATTGGCATCAATAATCACCTCTCTGGAAGCAGGCACTTGGTTCGTGGTTTTTGACATGAATGAAAGATGCTTGCTTTCATACAGACATTCACCTATCCCACAGAAGGTTCCTCAGATTCCTCTTTGAGTGGGACCGCTTCCAATTCAGTCCTTCCATTTGGGCTAGCTTCGCATAACATGCTGCTGTGGATGTCTAGAATTGGGAGCCACTCTGTTACCTCTTGGCTTCAGCAAGAGTGAGCTTTGTTAGAGATTAGACTGTGTCTGATCCCTACTGCACCAATCTGTCTTCCTCGTCAGCAAACTCCTCAGGGTGCTCCCTACTTGCCCAGCAGATATCAATTCATGAACTCCAGCACCCAGAGATGTTTCTCTGCGATGTTTCTCAACTCCGTCACTGCACATTAACAGACAATATAAAGTTTGCTGCTCGTTCAAAGAGTCAGTACACTACATTCATTAACTGAACTGGGGTAAACAGACCGTTCCCTTCAAACACAGCACTGAATTGGTTTATAGTAACGGTAAAAACAAGCTTATTAAGCAAATCATAGGTTTAAGTGATACCAAGTATATGGAGTAAAGACAGAAAGGGTTACAAACAAACAAAATATAAAAATACCCTTTCTAATGGTTCAGACCTAAAGATAGTCTTTGTTCATGGTAATTTCCTCATCAGTCATCTTTTTCCAACAATAACTGGCTAGCTTTTAGCCAGGATCCCCAGAATCCACAGTGGTGGTTTTCCTCTTCTCCTCCTCCTTAAAAGTCTTCCTGTGTGTCCCTATATTGCAAAGTCTGCCTTTTGTTTCAAGGGTACGTTTCCTGCTGCAGTTTTAAAATGTAAATGTTCTCTTCCTGCCATCTTCGATGCAGATGAATAGGCCATTGCATTTGGCTTTACCTGTTTGAGGTGTTGGTCTTTTTCCTTTGCCTGGAGAAAACCTGTGTATCAACTCTACTTGACATGCCTGGTTTAAAAACCTTTTAGTCACAGACTTTCAAGCATAGATTTATAGACTCTAAGGTCAGAAGGGACCAATATGATCATCTAGTTTGACTTCCTTCAATATCAGTGAATATGCGTAATGCCACATATAACATTGTCACATGTGTTTCATGGTGATATTGACCCAGTGTGATATTACTTTCCATATGATACCTCACAAAGCATGTTTTGTACAAATTTCATTGCAGTAGCATGTAGGGTGTGAATACAGGGGTGCCTATGGTCATACTCCAGCACGAAGGGTCCTCACAAAAGTCCTTTCCATATTGGCAGAGTGGATAAGAAGAACAGTTTTCCAGTCTTTCTAGATGTCGATGACTGGATCCTTACTGGCAGATCCAGCAGGAAAGTCTGGCTGGTGACAGCTTTCCTACTTTGCCTACTATTTTCCCTACAAAAAGTCTACTTTGAACCCCATGAGGTCCATAGACTTCATAGGAACAATCCTAGACTCGACTACAGCATGAGCCTATCTTCCCACAGAGTAATTCCACCTCGTGAGTGAGCAAATAAAAGTTTCCCCCTCAGACCTTCAACCACAGTCAAATCTTGCCTTTTCCTCCTTGATCACCTGTCCTCATGCACCCTCATTACACCATTTGCCAGGCTCCATCTCACTGCCTTCAGTGTCTACTCACCAGAAAATGTCAAAATCCATGCCAAAATAATATTCCAGCCAAGGTTTTGACCTTGCTCACCTGGTGGCCAAAGCTGGAGAAAGTTTGGGTGGAAATTCCTTTCCTCACACCTATACCTAAGGTAACTATAATCACAGATGCTGCTCTATTAAGTTGTAGAGCTCATATAAACAATCGCACCACACAGGGTGCCTGGACCACTCAGGGGATGTATCAATTTATTTGATCCCGGCATATTCAAGTAATGTTGCACAAAATAATGACCTGTCTTCTACATACACAAGCAAGGTGGAACAAGATCCCTCCTTCTGTGTTTAGAGACAGTCGACCTCTGGACTTGGTCTTTCAGATGCCATATAACCCTACTGGCAGTATGCCTGCCAGGCATACAGAACTCCCTAGCAGACTGCCTCAGCAGACATTTTTCAACAGACCACAAATGGGAGATTCACGATTCCATTCTCAACGAGATCTTCAGCCAAGGAGGAACATCCATCCTGCAATCTCTTTGCCTCGCAAGGAAACTGAAGAATTCTCCCTGTACTGCTCTAGCTTTAGGCTGAGTCTCGAAGGGTGATACCCTTCTGTTACCCTGGATGGGACCACCTCACTCTTCCTTTCCATCCCTTCCCTGATACCATGAGTCCTATGAAAGATCAGTCATGACAGGGCTTAGGACATCCTCACTGAGCCCAACTGGCCAAGGCAGTGCTGGTTCTTGAACTTCCTGAAGATTTCGACATCCAACCAATTCCGGATTTGCTGATGCAATACAACAGCACAATCAAGCATCCCAACCCAGGGCCACTACAACTCAAGGCCTGGTATTTGGATGGACATCCGATGTAGAGCAGTCATGTTCCATCATCAACCATAGCAGGAAGGATTCTACCAGGAAATGTCATTCAGTCAAAGGGAAGCATTTCTCCTCTTGCTCATGGTAATACCAGTCACCTCTGGAGTCTACTGGGATCACTGCTATCCTTGATTACCTACTCGCCATCTTTCTCTCTGTTCTGTGCAGATCCATCTGGCAGCAATCAGCACATCTCATCCTCTTGTTGAGGACCATGCTATCTTCATTCATCCTACGATAAGTAGATTCTTGAAAGGACTTATTAGATCTTTTCCACCAATGGAGTAGCCAGTGCCTCAGTGGACGTCAACCTTGCTCTTCATTTCTCATCAAACCTCATACAAACCATTATCCATCCACCTGCACAGTGTCAGATCACTTGATGAAAGTTGCCTTCCTAGTCACTATCAAATCAGCCAGAAGGCTGACTGATTTGGGAGGGTTCATGGCAGATCAACTGTATACGGTCTTACACAGAGAGAAGGTCTCTCTTTGCTTCTATCCAAAATTCACCCTAAAGTAATTGAAGAGTTTCCTATGAATCAAACTGTCCACTTACTGGTATTTTTTCCAAAACTGCAACCCCTGATGCACTTTCTAGATGTCCAGTGGGCACATGCTGTTCATCTACAGAGAATAAAAACAATTAGAAAGGAACCTAGTATTTTTATTTCCATAGCAGTGATTGGGAGATCAAGCTCTGTCTGCACAGAGATTCTAAATGGATCTCAGGCTACATCATCCTTTGTTACCAACCAGTTCATATCTGCATCCCCAACCCACCCGGCAGGATTAAAAGACCATTCCACCAGAGTGCAAGCAGCCTCTAGGCAGTGGTCCCTAAACTGCCAGGCATGCATCCCATAGGGGGCACGGATGAACATCTGGGAGGGCACGGGGAGCGGGCCATGTCAGCTCCCATGAAGGGGCAGAGAGAGAGCTCCACCTAACCCTGCTCTGCCCCCAGTTGTGCTCTGGCCCTGCCTCCACTCCTGGTCCCCTGCCCTGGCCATGGCCCTGCTCCCAGCCAAGCTCAGCCGCCGGTCCCCGCTCTTGGCTCCGAGCCCTGTTCCGAGTCAGGGGGCAGGGAGGCAGACACATTCTATTACTGGTAAGGAGGGGACGCAAGAGGAAAAGTGTTTGGACCACAGCTGTAGGGCATCTTTGCAAGACATATCATTACTCCATATGCGTGGGGTAGCTAGCTGGAGCTCCTCACACAACTTCATAAGACACTATGCTTTGTTCTAGCTGTGGGGACAGCAGTATTGCAGACAGCTGTAATATTGACATCCTCTCACACACTGTTTTCTAGTCTGCCATGTGTGGAATACACACAGGGACCGTCACTCAAAGAAGAAATGAAGGTTACTTACCTGTAACTGGAGGTTCTTTGAGATGCGCGGTCCTGCTCTGCATTCCGCTACCCACCCTCCATCCCTCTGTTGCGGATCATAGCCAGATCCATGGTAAGAAAGGTAACTGGAGAGGCGTCAGTCTGCCCTGCCCTTCATGCTCTTGGGTTGGAGCAAGAGGAGAACAATGGCACATGTGTGAACCAATGGACACTGAATACTGAAAATTTCCAGGCTCAGACACATGATGTGAACCTCCAATTACAAGTAATTAATCTCCATTTTTAGAAAGTGCATTCCATAGTCTGTAATAGGACCTGAAGGTGAGTGAGAAGGAGGTATTCTCCTTGACGCTTTTTGTATCTGTAAGTTACTGGAAGAAAGTTTTCATAGGAATTTGTTTAATTAGCCCGGAAACTTCATTTAATAAAACAATCAATTAAAGACATAAATATGTAAGCTATTGATCTCCAAGCATCTTGTGTACGGAAAATATTGTAAATGTCTCCTAATATTCAGTAAAGGCAGAGGTGGGTTTGTAATAAAACTAATATTATAGTGGGTTACAATTTTATTAAGAACCTTTTTTTGTACCAATATTGAGGCTTGTGCCATAGCATGCAGAGTAGAGGGTAGAACAAAACTACCTACCACTCTGGGAGTTACATTGGATAACAAATTGAGAGGGGGAGAAAGGGGACAAAGGAGGCTTCTGGTATCTGAGACACCTTTGCCTGATGGATTTTGTCTCAAGTGAATCCAGGAGTACTGGTGGCTTTAATGGACTCTAAAAAGAAATTTTTAAGGTTTTTCAGGGTCTGGACTGTAGCCTGCACTATAGCTCTCTCTTTGGGTTAAAAGAAAAGTGCTTTCTGGTATTGAAATATGAGTAAATAACTAGAAATGTTTTTAGAGCATCTAAAATGTACAATAAACTTTGGCTAACTGACATTTTGCTAATCTGCATTTTAGAAGTCACTCTTGTACACCAATGGTCTGGCCTTACTATCCAGCAAAAATGAGTGGCAAACTTAATTGTGTTTGCAAAATATACTCCATAATACTGACTACTATAGTCTGAAGAAATTGAAGTTAAACTAAGTTCGTTAAATACACAAAGTATGTTTTGAGTTGTTCTATACTTGCTTTGTTGTTTACTTACTCACTTGTTTGCAGCAGGTCTTCCAGTCATTATTTAGAATTAATTTAGTCCAAGATTTTCAATAGTGGGTGCCGAAAGTTAGGCCTCTAAATCCTTATTTAAACCCCTAAATAAATGGCCTGACTTGCAGAAGTGCCAGCCACCCAGGGTTTCCCACTGAATTCAATGTAATTGAATGGTGGTGTAATTCTCAAGAAAGTCTCGAGTCCTTCAGACTCCATTAATCTGTGACCACTGAAACTGTCGGCATGGAGAGGAGGCGAGAGTGGCTCTAGTCTCAGCCTGAAGAAGGTATAATTTTCACACAACTCTCCTAGAATCTCCTGCCACAGATCAAATATATTATTTAAATTGTGAGCCCTTCAGTGAAGGGACAACACTTTCATGGCCTCTGGAAATTGCTTAATGCATTGTGGGTGCTGCCAGAAACAAAAGGTATTTAATGTTCCTAAATTTGTCTATGAATGTGGTTGGTGTCTGAGAACACCAGGAATTATCACAGAGCTGTTGTGGTGGCTATGAGACCCTGGGCATCCCTGTAGGAATCATCCTCCTGAAGATTGAAATCAAGGAACCTCACCAGTGCATTTGTTTAGGTAACCCAAAATTCATTGCTCAAGTGATATACACTGCTAGGGGCCTTAGAAAACCTGTCCTGGCAACTTGCTTTTCTTATCTCAGTACTGCTTCACGAAGTGGTTCAAAAAAGTGAATATTTTCCCTCCTAAATGATCAGTTCTGTGTAACATCCATCCAGCATTGTTTTGATGAGATACTCAATAAAGCATGTTAAATTAGGCCTGCAGATAAAACAGTATCGTTGGTGGGCTTGAATGTTATGGTTCTGGAGTTATGAATTCAAGTAAATGTTAA
The DNA here is from genome assembly GCA_007922155.1 of Mesoclemmys tuberculata. Classification (NCBI taxonomy): domain Eukaryota; kingdom Metazoa; phylum Chordata; order Testudines; family Chelidae; genus Mesoclemmys; species Mesoclemmys tuberculata. The sequence continues at coordinate 1,101,672 of ML677084.1, forward strand.
TTAACAGCCAGTACATTTCAGTTTGCAAATTGAAGGAGAGATCTATCTCCTATGACACCTTGTACCCCAAGTAACACCCTGTAACCCTATATTCACCCCTTTTATATGGCTGATATATTTTGTATGAAGCATGCCTTGTTGAGGTATCCTATGAGAAGTCATAATTTGCTGAACATCACTGTCCTTTAAAATTTGTGCATTAACAGAGGGAGTTAAGAAATTTTGCTATATATTTGTAACTGAAACATATGGAGAATCTGGGAAATTCCCACAGACTAGCTCCCTCAATGTAACAGAGGACAAATTGGAGAAAGTCCAGAAAAGAGCAATAAAAATTATTAAAGGTCTAGAAAACGACCTGTGAGGGATGATTAGAAAAAAATTGAGTTTGTTTAGTCAGGAGAAGAGAAGACTGAAGGAGGATGTAACACTTTTCAAGTACATATAAAATTGTTACAAGGAGGAGGGAGAGAGACAAATATTGTTCTTGTTAACCTGTGAGGCTAGAACAAGAAGCAATGGGCTTGAATTGCATCAAAGGACAGTTTAGGTTGAACAATAGGAAAAAGCTTCCTACCAATCAGGGTAGTTAAGCACTGAATAAATTGCCTAGGGAGGTTGTGGAATCTGTCATTGGAGATTTTTAGGAGCCAGTTAGACCAACACCTGTCAGGGTTGGTCTAGATCAGAGGTTCCCAAACTGTGGGGCATGCCCCCCCTAAGGGGTGTGTGTGGAGGAACATGGGGGGAGTGCAGCAGGGTGCAGCCCCCAAGGGGGACACGGAGTGAGTGTCACCCTGCCTCCAGCCTCGACCCCACCCATGGCCTAGGCGCAGTTTACTTTCTACCCCATTTCCCTGCTCTGGTCCCAGCCTTGACCCCTGCTCTCAGTCCAGCCATGACTCTAATGTGATTGTCCTGCCAGCCTGGCTCCCACAGGGGTGCGGGCAAGGTGGGGTGCAGTACAAAACGTTTGGGGACCACTGGTCTTAAATAATACTTAGTCCTGCCTTGAGTGTAGGGGACTGGAACTAAAAGACCCCTCAGGTCCTTTCCAGTCCTATGACTTTGTGATTCTGGGACTGTAAACAAAAGCCTTGCATGTCACCCCCAAACAGCACATACACAGGAGGTATAAGAGAGATTTGCAGTTCACCTGCAATATGCTCTGAATCTCACGTATACCACAGACTGAAGGTCTGCACCCTAGTAGGAGGGTATTGCAATCCTGGCTTGGTGCCAGCCCTGGTCCACAGTACCCAGCCCCCCAGCTGTGGCTGCCATGGCACCCAGCCATGGTCTCCAGTCTCTGTCCCTGGTACTGGGTCGTGGTCGTGGCCGTGGCTGCTTGGCTCCCCACTGGACCCCCGCACTGCAGCTTCTGGACTGGCCCTAGCTCTCGGGACCAGAGATGAACACTGTGAATTCTCACACCTTAACTGAAGTGTTGGGGATGTTGAACCTTTAACAAAAGCCTCTCTTCTCCCAAGACTTCATTTGCAGTTGAAATTAAATAGGCCTTCACAAAAACAAACTAGAATTTTGGGCAGATGGACTTGAATATCTTATAAAAGAAACTTCTAGCTTCAAACAAAACCAAATCCAACCTTGCAGTCTCCTGTATCCACCAGAAAGCAGAAAGAAGCAGCAAGTGCCTTGTTTTCCCTGCAGGTCATTTTTACGAAAGGAGGGGGAGAATGGCATTAAAATTCTCTGAAAGTAGCTTCTTTCACAGGTCTCCCTCCTCACCCTCTCCCCCTTGTGACAATAGGTTGGAATATAGAGTTACTGGTCTATTGATTAGTACGGAATTGACAATTGGAACATGTAAGCTCGAGAGGGGGGAGGTACTTCTTGAAGCAAGGTGCGTGGGTTTAAATAATGTAGAACTTCTAAAAAGGCCCTTGGAAATGCACACAAGGGCCTTGTGGCTAAAGTGTTGCTCTATGGGAGATTTCCCAATCTCCGTAGCACTGTAAATTGCTCTCTGGAGGAATGTTGTTCCTGCTGAAAGAATAGTGAGATCTCTGTGGCATGTGACCAGAATGTGACTGTATGTCAAGGTGGTCTGCAAATCAATCGGACAAAATGGAATCAGGTGTTTTGTGCTGAATGCCCTCATTCTCCAGGCTAAACAGAAGAGGGCATTCAGTACATAGCCAAAACACTTCCTATCTTTTTTTCTTAGGTCCCATGAGGTCCAGCCCCACTAGGGCTTCCGGCTCCCGCTCCGATGTAACGCCCCAGCATGCACCATGCTGGTGATGTCACATCACCCAGGGATCCTGCTGGAGCATGGAGCCGGCCTACAAGGGGTCAGGTAAGTGACTTTTTAAAAGTACGTTGCATAGTTTTGCAAAGTCTTATTGTTTTTGGTTCGGGGTTTTTTGTTTCATGTAAATTTTTTCTTAGGTCATGGGACCAAAGAAGAAAGCTTTTCAGATAATGAATATCCTGAATACCCCTTTTTTGTGGCCTGGCTAATAGGGGCATTCAGTATATTTTATTGTTAAAGTTGATGCAACTTTGCCAAATTGATTTGCAGGTCACCTTGAACTTACAAAAATGTGCACATTTTTATAAAATAGTGTTTGCCATCAGATGAACCACTTTATTCTGCTGTCTCACCTCATGCTGTGATTTTTAGTCTGGAACATTGATTTGGCTGCAGAAGCTTCAGGCCTAGTACCCGAAGTAATGACATAGCAGTTGTCAGACTGCATCAGACCAGTCAGTGGTCCGGCAGCTAGTCCAATGTCTTTTCTCCAACAGCAGCTAGTATCAGATGTTTCCAAGGAAGGTGTGAGAAACTTTGCAGTAGGTGGTTCTGGGAAGCTTTTCTTAACCTTCTCAATTAGCGGTTAACTCATATCTTGAGTTAATAAATGAAGTTTTAGATCCTTTCCAAAACTAATGTGTATTTTTAATGTTTGCTATAGCAACATTGGATATTCTTGTTACCATAATAAATGTCTAATCCTTTTTAATCTTATCGAGCTCTTGGCCTCAGTAATAACCTGTGATGATTAGTTCCATAGACTAATTGTCCATTATATGGGAAGGTGCTTCCTGTGATGAGTTTTGAATTTGCCATCTTCAGCTTCACTGACTGTCCCCTGGCTCAGATATTACGAGCTCCCGACTTTCCTTCTCTAGATCATGCATTATTTTGTTTACTTTTATCGTGCCCTCCGATAGGGGAACAATCCTAGTCTTTGCAATCTCTTCTTAGAAGACTTTATCCAGGCCCCTAATCAGTCTCATTGTGCTTCTCTGAGCCCCCTCTAATTCTGCAGTATCCTTTGTGAGATAGCAACATTGTATTTTCCTTCGTTTTCTTTATTCCATTCCATAAAACACTGGGTTTCTTTGTAGCCACTGTTGCACATTGAGCCTGTCTACAGGGATACTCATTCCCTTTGCTGGGTTGATTTAGTTAATTTAAAACCCTTTCAGGTGTATTATCAATTCATATTATTCTGTCCAAGGTGTATAAATTGCATTTGTCAAAATGGAATATGTACTGACATCAGGTTGCCCATTCACCCAGCTGTGTTGGGTCCCTCTGAAGGTCTGAACACTCCACTAACCTAAATCATTTTGCCATGTGCAAATTTTGCCACTTTGATGCTCGCCCCCTTTTTCCAGATCATTAATAAATATATTAAATACAGGTATGGGACCGTATGGCACCCAATGTTCACCTTTGCCAGGCTGTAAACTGGCCATTTTTTTTTTATTCTGTTTTCCTTTTCTTAGACAGTTTTTGAGCCATGAATGATATTTTGCCTTTTTCATCATAACTAGTTTCCTTAGTAGTTTTTGTATGTGACTTTTTGAATGGCCTTTCAAAAATCTAAATGAATTTTTTGCCTTTATCCACTATTTTATTGACCAATAGATTAGTGAGACTTGATTTTCCTTTGCAGAAACTTTACTGATTGTATCCTGCCATAGTGTGATCTTCCTAGTGTTGTATTCTATTTTTAAATGATCATTTCAACCAAATTACTGCATACTCAGAAGTAAGGTGTTCTGGCATATAATTCCCCTCAAGATCCTTAGTGGCGCTTTAAAATATAGGCAAAACATTTGCTACCGTTCTGTGCATGGAATTCTTTAGAAGGACCATTGTTGCAAAAATGTAAGAAGTGGCAAATGCTGACTGTTACCGATCTGTCAGCTGCCTTTAAGACCTGTCTTTTGGCTATAAGTATTGCTGGCGCATCTGTGGTCCCTAGCAGGACCAGGTGCAGCTGTCTCTGAGTGGTTGTACTTGTATATTCTAGTGGGTAGTTTTCGGCAGTTGCTTTCTGCTTTGAAGGTTCTTTATTGCAGACTACTGTAAGGTTATGTACTCCTCTTACATGGGACTATGCTGGGCTGGTTATTGAAATGACGTGGGTTGCAGTGCTTTAAGTACGAGTGTGATGCTTAGCTCTGTGTCCCCACTGCTTCAGAACCTGTTTGTGCAGTGGAACAAATGACCCAGTATCCAAATAAGGGCTGGTATTCTGAGATTCAGTTTGGCTAAGACTGATGTAAATGTTGGGGTTTCTTTTGTTTTTTGTTTTGTGTGGGTGTGGGGTGGGGAGCAACGAGAAGAATTTGGCAAGGAATACGTGCTGTTTGTTGTGCATGTAGATGGAGAGGGTGTAGTTCCTTTTTTCAAAAGGGACAAAACGTGTATAGCACTAGAGCCCGTTACCAGTCAGTTTCCTAATGGTGCTTTCTAACAAAGAATGCCCATAGGCACCACAGCGACATTCTGCGGGTGGTGAGGTAGAGAGTGGTGATGAGGTAGGCTCCTGGCAATGGCGAATGGGAGGGGACGGTGGTCTGCATTGTAATCTGTGTCTGGAAGGTATCCATGTGAGAATCTCTCTGTTAAGGTGTGGTCCATAACATAGCAAAAGTTTGAGAGTCCCTCTTGTCCTTCCCAAGTGTGAACCTTTTGCAGAACCCTTGCTAGAGTTAATTAGTATTTCTTCTGTCCGCTGTGCTGTAGGGATAGAACTCACCCATTTCTTTCTCTCAAACAGATATGAAGTTCACAGTTCAAGCGAGGATGGCTTGGAGTGCATCACTCTTTCTATATACTTCAGAGAAAAGAGAATAAAACAGTCAAGCTCGTCTTCAGGGGCTGTTCTTTATGGTCAGCCATTGCTAATCTCTGTGCCCAAACACAAACTCACTCTGGATCACCTGTCCAACATTGTCTTGGAGCAGATTGGGTAAGTACAGGCACAGTAGGGCGGATCTTTATACAGAGTTCTAGTGTTAACTTCTCTGGTCGTACTCCAGTATGCCTGTCTCAACCACTCTTGGCAGGAGGCTGCCAATTACTGGCCTAGAGCGCCACAGCTTTTCCCTGTGACAATGTCCCCTCTGATTTGCATGACTTCTGCAGTTATTTCTCAGTAACTAAGCTGCACATAAATCCTTCTTCTCTGGCTGACAGGCCACCTGTAGCCATTCAGAGTGAAGGCGCTTGCACGATCACTTTATGATTAAGACAGCTCTCTACTCCAGTTGGCTGCCATAATCCCTCTGCTCTGATTGGCTCCTCTATTTGAATTTTAAAAACCCAAAAACCAAAAGAAATGGGGCTGAGACTGAAAGACTTAGCGCCCTCCCCCCACACACATACCTTTCACTCCCCCAGGAGAGGAAGGAAAATAACCTAGCATGGTAAGAGAGTGGGGGGTGTATATTGGCTAATATATGCAAACGTCTCCATTAAAACATTCGGATATACTGAGGCTTGTTGTTCATGGTCTTTACAGTGTAAATGTCTAACAAAAATGCATTGTCTTCGTTTAGCCACTATGTAAAATTCCCTCTGGCGAAAGAATATTCTAGTGGCTGCCTGGACAGTGGGATCTGCAATGGCTCAAGGGGTGGCTGCGAAGGTAAAATGAAATCTTTTAGATTGGAGAAGCTTTGTCGCTCTGACCTACATCTGTCAGCCTTTAATATTCTGCTGTATTTCATTGTTGTGTGTCATGGACTTCAATTAATTGAGTGTTTGGTTCTGCACTGTGATTATAGCAGAAGGTTTCTGATCTGCATGGTGTGATGTGTTCGAGTTTTGTGAGCCATTGTCCTCCAGCAACACAGTGCAGTATGTCAAGTTGGTGTGCTTAAAGAATCAGGTGTAGTGCATTAGTGTTCTAATACGCTAGCAGTCTCCTGTCCCTGATGTCTATCATATGTTCTAATGGCTCTCTTTCGAGCAGGTATCTGGGCAACAGGAGGGAAAGGGAGGGGTCCTGTCAGGATCCTGAAAGGTCTCTGTGGAGTAATCAAGTGAGAGAGTGCCTAGAGCCCAACACACTCAAGCTACAGAGGCTCACGCCTGGGCAAAGCCTTATAGCACTTTTGCACTTCTTTTGTGGAGATGCCCCCACTGGAGGATCCTGTTGTGCTGCCATGAGAGTAACCGTGGGAACAGATGACCTAGGAGAACATAGAACAAGAGAGAGGCTGCCTTGCTGTTGAGAAAGGGGGTTACCTCCGTTGGACCTGCCTGCCTCCCTCTGCTGAAAGGACAGACCCCCCTGCCCCCCCCTGCTGCTCGTCTGTTGGGAAATTGCTTGAGCATGGTATCAGTTATGCTAAATGGCATGACTCGTAGCCCAGTGTTCACCTAGTGTTCTTCCCAGATGCACACCACCTGCTTTGTCCTTACCTTCAGGACCTTTCACTGCACTAGTGATGTCAGTCCCGATCATGGCTTTCCCTCTTCTACAAGCATCCATTGTTCTTTGTCCCAGGCTGCTTCTCCCACTTGAAGGGACTCCTGGGGACTGATGTGGTCTGAATGATGTGTCAGGCAGAGACTTAGCCACAGGATTTTGAATGGATTTGAAAGGGGACGGGGTTCTGGAGGGTGCAGTGATTCACCTAGGAGCTTTTCTATCACTGGCAAATTTCAAATCTAGATTGGATATTTGTCTAAAGATCTGCTCTAGTTCAAACAGGAATTAATTCAGGGACATCCCTGTGCCTGTGTAATACAGGAGTTAAGACTATGTGATCACAGTGGTCCCCTCTAGAGTCTGAAGCTGAGATGGTAAAACCAGGTTGTATTTCCTGGCTCCCTCAATAGGAAAAAAACTGCCTTTCAGATGCAACTGATTAGCAAATGCAAATTTCTTCTTTAAAGTATGGATCTGCTGCTTTTAGTTGCTTGTTGTAAAGCAGCTTCTGCCACATCTTCACTGTCATTTGTGTGCTGTGTAAGTGGGCTGTGGCTCTCATCATGAGCTCACACAACATGGTTTTCAGTGGGGGTACTTGGCTCTACAAAGGCTGTAGAGCATGTAATATTGTGCTTGTTTTTCATTTTTGTTAGTTGACGTTGAAGAGATGGAACATCAGGATGGAGACAAGGAAGGCAGGGAAAATGTCTCAAAACCAGATCCCTGTCAGTCAGAGGGCTGTGCGCAGGTTTCGCTGGGGAAGGAAGGGCAGCATTGCAAGAAGCCTCTCTTCACCTTTAGCCTTGTGAATTCCTATGGGACCTCTGAGATAAACTCCCTTACAACAGAGGGGAAAATCCTGAAATTGAACTGTAGGTATCATCTGTAACTCTCTTAAATCTCTCTTCAGTAGCATCCTGTGAGCAACTCTGACTCATTTTTCTGTCCTGCAGCTCATGCCACCCTTGCTATTGACTTGGACCCTGATGTCCGGAAGCTGCTGTTTGAAGAACAAGAGTCACAGGTTAGTAGTTTCCTGCTTTAAAGGTTAATTATGCGGTCTCAAGCTGGAACGAAACCAATGCTGCTGAGCACAGAGAGGCTGATACGGAATGCAGGGTCAGCCTTCCAAATTTCAACAGCATCAGCAATGCAGCAACAACGTCTCTGAAGTTTGTTTAAGGCTGTGGATCTCGGTTTCACTATACTGAGCATATCTTCTACTTTCCTCTTTCATCCAATGTTAGCTACTTTGGATGAGGTACTTCCATCTATTTTATCATGGTTTTCGACACAAAGTTTTATGAGAATGGGCCAGTTCTTAACAAATTGTTCAAAACAATCAACCACAGAATTTCATCGAACGTCTAAAGGGAGAATTAGTTTGGATCCTCCTGCTCTCTTCAGTGACGCTGAAGCAAAGTGGTTGTTACAGAAGTATTTTCTGACTTCAACATTTTCTTTTATTCCTGGAGAAGACGTACTTAAGCCTTTGGCTAAAAGATGCATTAAATGGGCACTGCAGCCATATGTTGTTAAGCAGCATCCTTCCATTTCTTCTTCTAAGTATCTTCTCATCTTTGCCACGTTTGCAGAGAAATCTTTTTTGGGTGCTGGCTGGTGAGTCTTGCCCACATGCTCAGGGTTTAGCTGATCGCCATATTTGGGGTCGGGAAGGAATTTTCCTCCGGGGCGGATTGGCAGGGGCCACGGAGGTTTTTCGCCTTCCTCTGCAGCATGGGGCATGGGTCGCTTGCTGGTGGATTCCCTGCAGCTTGAGGTCTTCAAATCTCATTTTTGAGGATTTCAATAACTCAGTCATGGATTCGGGGTTGTTATAAATGTGTATGGGTAGGGTTTTGTGGCCTGCCTTGTGCGGGAGGTCGGACTAGATGATCATATTGGTCCCTTCTGACCTATGAGTCTATGAGTCTGAGTCTATATTGGTCCCTTCTGACCTATGAGTCTATTGAGTGAATAACACCACACAATGAAAATATTCTCTGTCTTAACACAGTGTCTTAACTAACTCCTCTGCCTTGCTTGGCCCAGCTCCACCACCACATAAGCCCAGAACAACAATCCTATCCAGCCTGTCTCTCATTCCAGGTGTGACTATAGTCTGCTGAGAAACTGGAAGCCCAGAACTGTCAAGAAGCAAGAGTGGGTAGTTGGGCTGGGCAGACTAGAGCCATTCATTCATTTTTAAGAGACTGTAAGTGTAGGGTTAGCATGTTTGTGATGAGATTTAATTGTAACTTTTTAAGAGAGAAATTTAGTATCTTATTGATTTAAAAAAAAAGTATATAAATTAAAAAATCCAATTTTTTTATTTAAAAAAAACATTGATTTTTATCCACCCTGATTGTAATTTGTAGACACTCCAAGGATGTGTCACCATTGTATGTCCATTGCTGGAATGCAGTATTGTTTTTTCCTACAGATGATAAATGTGCATCCTTTTCTCTGGTCTTATTTGACTATCTGTAATAGGTTGATTTACTGATGGCAATGTGATTAATTGACTTTTAAGGCCAGAGAGGACAATTATGATGATCCATTGTGACCTGCATTACACAAGCCTTAAAATTGTACTTTGTTTCCCTCTTCCTCCCCCTTGTTTCCCTCTTTTGTTAGCAGTACAGAGCAGTCTGTGAACATCTTACAAAATTCCTTTCTGCTCTAGAACTAACTTCAGCAGTAAACACCTTTGTGCAAGGCACTTTATTAATTAGAAAGCACTGTAGCACGCTCTGCACAGCTGTGAGCAATAAAGAGTGGGGGTGTGTTTTGTGGGTGGGAACAAGGAGGCTGGCTGCCTGCACCCAGGAAAGGATGACTCTTCAGTCATCACTGGTGCTAGAGAGGCACAGGGAGAATTCATTCTGAAGGTAAGAAAGGAATGGCAGGGAACTATGTTGGCATGGGGTCATATTACCTGTAGGGAGGCATGGGAAGATGGTTCCAGATACCTAGGATGAGCATATTTGTTTTTAGGCTAGAAAGGGTTAACATACACAAAATTCAATAAAACCTGCATCTTTTTTGGCAGGCATTTGAAAAGGATGAAAGTATGTTGCAGTCACAGAAGAAGAAAACTGCTGTAGCTCTTAAAGACTGCATAGAACTCTTTACTACAATGGAAACGCTGGGTGAACATGATCCCTGGTAAGTTTACCATCCACCTGTTTGGCAGCCATCTTACTTGAACTGTCTTTATCTGCCATAAAATAACAATATTGTTTGGATGAAGGTTTCCGCACGCTACTGTTCCTGTGCATCTTACTATGCTGACCGTTCCTACAGCCGTAGTTCGGCCACTGCACCTCAGTCCTCAGCGGCAAGAGAGGGCATGTCAGGTTAACACACACAAAGAAAAACAACCCACCACCCCACTTACCGTATTGCCTTTAGAAATCTGCTGTAGCTACTATTCTTAGGGTCTGTGTAGTTCTGCCACCTTAAACTTGACCGTCAGCACCTCATGCTGTTGTAGTCCTAAGACCCTGGCCTGTACGGTTCTCCCACTCTTACCAGGGGGAAGCAGGCTTGGCTGGTGCTCTCTAACAAAGCACAGCCTTCGTTCTGGCGCTCCGTGTGTGAGGGGCAAAGTGAAACTGATAGAGTTTTCCCTTCAGAAACTGAAATCCTGTCACTTTCACTCTGCCACTTGGGCAGGGAGTAGAGCAGAGGGAAAAGATGGGCAGAGAGGAGGATTGGAGAGGAGCAAAAAAGGACAGAAGACAAGACAGGAAGAAGAGGATGGGGAAAGAAGTCCTGAAAATAGTGCTTCAGGAGTTTTTCTTATGGCTCATGTTGGCCCCTGCATTCCCCCAGCAGAGGGGAGAGATTCTGAGCAGTGGCATTTGGGTAGCAGTAGATGGGGACTTTGACTGCGTGAAGAGGACGGGGAGGAAGAGATTGGGCATGTGAGGAGAAATCCAAGTGGTGTTCTCAAAGCCTGTTTTAAAATAAGAGACAGTGACTGGAGCTAGGAGAGGGATAGGCATTTTACATGTTAATCACAAATACTGTTTGTAAAGGGGTTGAGATTCTTGGCAGAGTTCTTTTATTTATCAAGGTGTTTCATGCCTGTTCATGCTCCCTTCTCAGGTACTGCCCTAACTGCAAGAAGCATCAGCAGGCCACAAAGAAGTTTGATCTCTGGTCTTTGCCCAGGATTTTGGTGGTGCATTTAAAACGCTTCTCGTACAACAGATACTGGAGAGATAAGCTTGACACTGTGGTGGAATTCCCCATCAGGTAGGGATCTTTACCAACATGTCACAACTAGGCAGGGCAAGAAATTCCACTTCTGATGTTTATGGGCTCTTTGGAGACAAATTAGGATACGAATCCGAATCCAGAGCAACAAGCTAGTAGAACTTAGTGACGTTTCAGTAACTGGCTCTGGAAAGGGGACGCAACCTGCACCTGTGATACCTGGAGTGATGAGCCTGTCAGCGCGTCCGAGCTTTGCAGGGTGAGCCTGGCCGTTACTTGGCTGGGACGCTACTGAGAAAATCAGGCCTTCCAGGAAGGGGTGTTGACTCCATCTCTTTACAGGTCCCACGGGTCAGTTTGAACCTGTCCCAGCAGACTCTGAACAGTTTTGTCCTTTAAAGATCCTGTGGCAGCCCAGGTGGAGGATACTGGCAATGGTGTGTCTGGGCCAAGTTCTGCTTCAGAGATTTCTTTGCCACGTAACTGCCTCCCTAATGTCATTGAACTTCTTTCCTTCGCCTCCAAAATACCAGCTGTATTGTAGATCTGGCAGGATTTCCATTTCAGTGATACCTCTGCTTACACAGTAGCGTGCAGCACTTGGAATAAAAGGTCCTATATAAATATGAGGTATTAAAGCTATCTGGCAAAGCATAATGGGAGTCATCATGTAATGGTAGCTGTGTCTTGAAAGCAGGTGCAGTACATGTAGTAATAACTGGAGATCCTTGGAATTCAGGTCTCGGAGCATTATTTCTGGTCTCTGTGGAAAAATAAGCCAGTGTGCATATATAACACAAAGTTCCTGGAATGGGTAACTGGCAGGGGTTGACCTAATATCTCTGGATCTAAAAGCATGGGCCTCTGACTGGCTGGGCTAAGGGACCAGATTCCTTGGCTCAAAGGCTATAGTGGACTCCACACATGCAGTATCCTTTATAGGGGAATGGATCCATGCTGTTAGTGTGGATTACATGTGTGTTGCGTAACCATCAGTGTCATCCCTCTGCATCCTCTACCATGAGAAGGCCTTGCATTCATTCATCCATCTCAGACACTCCCATCCCACTGCAGGACACAGGCCTGCCCAGGGCTGCTCCAATCCACCAGATGAAAGAACTTGACTTCTTCATACTACTTTTGCTTCGATTGCTCTTGGCATGGCACTTAGCCATCCTCTCTCACTAGCCACACAACAACAGTTGTGCTTGCCGGTAATGATCATTCCTGATGGCAACCAACTGGCCGACACCATCCATGTTACAGCTGCCTTGGGGTAACATTGCTGGCTTGTGGGTCAAATATGTCATTTGATAATTAAAAGGGAAAAGCAGCATTGATGGGCAGGTTAGCTCTGGGCCTGGGGCTGCTGTATACAATCTTCATTGTTACCAGGCCTTGCTCTTCCTGCAGGTACCATAGCAATGTGCCCATGTTTTGCTTTCAGGGATTTGAGCATGTCCGAGTTTGTCTGTGACCCAGCTGCAGATCCGTATGTGTATGACCTCATTGCAGTGTCCAATCATTATGGAGCCATGGGAGTAGGCCACTGTGAGTAACTGCCTGCCTGTTCGCTATCTGCGGGGAGACAGACATGAAGAAGTGGGGAGGGCTTTGGGCTCATGGGAAAATCACTCTCCGGGGAGAGCAATGACACTCTCAGCAGGATGGAGAGGGGGGATGGGCCCTAGTGGATAGGGATATTGCGGCTGCGAGTTGCCCAATCTGTCCCTGTGTTGCAGCTGCGGTTCTGCCCCAAATGCCGAGGGGTCTTACAGCACCTACCCCACTCCCGTGATCCCCTTGGTGGTCTGTGGATGGATGTACTAGGCCCGGGGCCTCCCCGTAAGGAGACAGTCAGCAAAAGATTTGCTCCACCCCATTTAAATCTCATCCGCATCAGGATGTAGCTAGCTGCTTTGTGTGCTGGGCTGCTGCCCCCACAGCTCTGGTCACTACGGAGGGCTGGGCCTGGGCTACTGAAGAAGAAATGAGGACGGTTGGTAGGACTGCTTGAGCACTGAGATCGCAATGCTGAGATTACAACAAATGTAACGCTCAGCTGCAGTTCCCTGTAGGCCATTTGTGTTTTGTGGGCCACGGTACGGCAAACAGTAAAGCCGTTAACCATTAAAATAGGAATAGGAATAGACTGTGCAGCTAAGCTGGTTAGTAACGCTGCTTCTGGCTCCTGAACTTCTGCTGTCAAGACGCTGGTGAGTGCCTTGCAGTGTTTCGTTTTTTGCCTTTTTATTATCCAAAACCAAATAAGAGAACTGATGTGGAAGGACGTGACTTGTGGTGCTTGTATGTACCTTCGCTGTACAGGGCCGTGGCTGGGCTTCCAGGGGAAGCTGCAAATGCCCACATCTATGTGCAGCAGCTGTAGACTCAAGAAAACGTTTGAGTGCACGTGGTCAGTGCCTCTGAAGGCTAAGAGCAGGATTGAATTTAGCAGGGGTCAAAAGAAGATTGGCCTCCTATATGTATAACAAGGAAAAGCACAGTTAGCATTCGATGAGATCAGAGCTCCAGGCTCTCTTCCCTTGCCTCTCCCCTGCACACTGACTTTGCACTGGAGTTCCCAGAATTGAGCATCGTTGGGGTGCTAGTTACACTAGGGAGCCCCGTGCCTTGCTGCTAAACGTTGATGGCCCGTCTTTGATTTTGTGACAGATACTGCATATGCAAAGAACAAAATGAATGGCAAATGGTACTACTTCGATGACAGCAGCGTATCAATGGCTTCAGAAGATCAGATAGTGGTGAGTACTTGGGCTCACACTAATTCAATATGGGGAAAACCCCCTGATACACAACCCAGGAACATCCTAGGGTGGACCCAGCTGTCTTCTGCCTCTGTTAATCAAATCCCCACAAATACAGGCTAGAATCTGCTGTGGACTGAGGTCTGATTCAAGCTGACAATGCGAAAGAGCAGAAGGGAACAGCAGACTTTTTCTGCTCAGGTTGCTGTGTGACTTCTGGAGTGGCTCAAATGTCCCTTCCTGCGTGAAAAGCCATTGGAGGGGAATTCTTTTACAAGGATTCCCTGGCTGAGGTTCCTGCTAATACATCTTTAGGTGGAGGGGCTGGTTTCTCAGAGTAAAACGTGAATGGCTTGACCCTGAGCCTGGTGGGCCACCTCCTTCCCTGGGATGCCAGAATCTTTTGGGGTGCCAGGGCTGTCCCAGGCAGGGGGGAAGAGCGGGCACAAAGGTGATAGTGTTTCCAGGATTTTCTCTTTTTATAAGCGCCATGAATCTCTGCATGCAGTCTGTATTACCGGCTATGCTTCCCGCTAGCCCTCCAGCCTCCACGTGAGGCAGAGAAATACTCGGCTGCCACACTGGCAGTCTGCAGTACGTTATCTCCTGCATCGTCCGCTTTCCAGAACTGTGCTTCATGGACGGTTTCTTTTCCTCAGATTTGTTTCCTTTCCTTGTTTGGCAGACAAAAGCCGCCTATGTGCTATTCTATCAGCGGCGAGACAGCAAGCAGCACGTAGCCCCATCGCCACCTGTTGGAAGCGAGCTGGCATCAGAAGACTGTGATGGCATGGATACCAACTGAGCGCAGCCTGCAGCACTCCGGCAGCGCGGTAGATTTCTCTGTTTTGATGCCATGTCTGGAGCATCTAAGCATTGCTGTTCTTCCTTCGGTGGGGTTCTCCAGCAGGAAATCGTGTGTTGGGGGGATTGGTGCCTGGTGTCGTAAGAGAGCTTTGGGAAGCCAAGAATGAGTTAACACTGGGTATTTAGAGGCCCAAAATTTATATATATCAAAGCTTCAATAAAATTCTTTGTGAATCTGGCTGGGCTGTATGCCTGGAGTTGGGGGAGGAGAGGCCTGGGCTGGACTGAGTTGTGGGGCTGGAGCTGAGGGGTGGGGCCTGGGGTGCAGATGGTGACTGTAGGGTGCTGCAGAGTTGAGAGGTATCCTTTGGGCATGAATGCCACTCCTTGGAGCGTGCCTTTTCCCTGCTCTCTGCTTAACCGTCTGGCCCAGTAAGGATTTTCTCTGCCTAATGCCAACAGGCTGTGTCCAGAATTCCTGCTACTGCACCAGCAGCTGCCTCTTCCGACCCCCCCCCCCCCCCCCCCGGTCCTAATGGCCACCCTCCTGCCAGGTCAGTTCTCCTATCTGCCTTGGCACCTTTTTGCCTGTGCTGAGCAGCCGGTCACGTTTGCTCTTGTCCCTGTCTGCTGTTGACATTCTGGGCAGCTGAGCCCCAGGCCTTCTCCATATGCAGGCGCGGTATCTTTTTTGTCCCAGGAAAGTAGGAAGTTCATTGGAAATGAAGTGCAGCACCTGGCCGCTCTGCCTGGAGAGAGCTGCACACTGATTGCAGAAATACACACTCCTCTGTGCCACAGGGTTTCCACTTTGGCTCCCACTCCTACACTATCACAGGGTGAAATCTCAGCCTTTGAGACCCTAAATTCAGCCATGTCTTGTCCTTTTCAGCCATGTTCCACAATCCTTTGTTCCAGTTCCCATGGCACAGTCACAGGCTACATGTCTCTGCTCCATCCAGGAGGCGGGGCTAGTCCATCTCTTTGGAGGGCGGGACTGCCCAGGGACTCCATTGGCTCCCCGTTTCCCTCCCAGCCCCTCTGTGCAGCCTGTACCCGATGCTGATTGCCACTGCCTGTGCGCATGTGAGGGGCACAGTCCTGTGATCACATGTGGTGGCTGTTAAAAAGGCCTGGTAGGAAAAGGAATGTGCCCCATGAGCCCCCAGAAACCTGCTGGTGAGCCCTAGACCGAGAATCCCCCCATGGAGTTTGTGTCCCCATCCCCCCATGCACATGCATGGAGCCTTGGAGAGTTATAGCCCCAGCGGTCATCGCTGTTTGTAATCTCCACCAGCTGCTGTGTAGACTGCCGTACATGAACACTGCTCAGCCTTTCTGCCAGCCGCCAGATGCTAACCCAGCCAGAAAGGGGCCTCCCTCCCATCCAGCTCTCCCTGCTGCTGTGCACACTGGTTCTAAGCTAGTGCCTCTGCAGTGCCAGTGCCATACAGGCACTGCCCGCTGCCCAGCCCAGCCCTCCGACTTGTCCATGTCCTAGCAGCTAAAAGGAGAGAGGAAAGGCCCCGACTGGGGGTGCAGTACAGAATTACAGCTGTATTAGCTGGGTGTGCTGTGAAGGAGAAGGAAGCCACTGTGTGTCCAGCCCTTGGTTAGCACTGAACTGCGGGGCAGCTCTTTTAAAGCACTGAGGTTTGAGTGGTTTAGCTCATAATTGCTGATGCTTCTGCTGTTTTGGTTCTTGGTTTGTTTTGGTTTTTACACCAGGCTTACATGGATTTTATGTTTCTTTTCTTCACCCCTCACTGGGGGAGGAAGCATTTAAAAGGCTAAATTTAAACTATAGCACTGCACTGGGTTTTTCTGTTTAGCATCTTTGATTGTGGGTTTTTCACTCTTTAAAGTAAAAAATCTGGAGAGAGTGGGGAAAGAAGTAAGAAAAGGTCCTGTTAAAAATGAAGAACAATATAATGTAACAAATGTGCTTCCCCTTCCATATCGACACAAGAAACCTTGCCATTTTCCTTTGTACCGTCAGACTGACTTTACATCCATCAGGCTGAATGGCTGATTCTTGCACCCTCAATTTAAATCTCTTCTAAAAGTAAAGTGTGACAGAAATCAGGCTTTCTCCTTTGCCCCTCAGCTGATTGGGTTCGGATTGGTGTGTGCATTCTGTATAATGTCAAATCTGGTTTTAGCCAGGGACTTTGTAAGTGGCTGACTTTATTGTACAAAGAAGAAATAAAGAAGAATGGTTTGCACTGAATTTTGGATTTCTACTGTCATCAATTCCGATGAGAATGAATAGGCCGCCCCCTTGGAGATGAGCTAGTTCACAGGGGAATTCTCCTGGGAAGAGGCTGAAAGGCAGGAAGGAAATGCTGGTAGCACAAGTGGCGGCTTATCTCCTACTTCCTGATTACCCAAGCACCGATGGCCCACATGACTCATCCACACCGCTGCCGGATGGACCAGTTTAGGATCTGTGAGCTTCCGGGCAGCTGATCTGCATCAAATCACCATGAACAAGTCACACAGGCTGTCAGGTTTCATTCTTCCTAGGTTTGGATTTTTGTCACTTTTGGAACAATGAAGGTTTGGCTCTCCTCTCAAAACGATCTTGTTACGGCATAGCTACTGCTGCGCCATTGTGAGAGGGTGATCGCGATGTTCTGTGTATCTCCACTATAAGAGTTAACCATGAAATAATGTTATTAACTCAATAACCATGTTGCTATACTTAAAAACAAATTAGCCCCAACTCATCAGCTGTTAGAACTGCCTTCAGAGGGATCTGTCTGGGTGCAGAGGGGATTTGGCTCACTGTTTCTCCGACAATTTAATGTGTGAAGGTGGATCTTGGTTTCTGTGGCAGTATGGACAATGGCTACTTCTCACCTCCTTGACCACATTGGCCAAGCCTTGTCTGTTGGAGTGAAGACCATTCATGGCCTTTGGGTGGTCTAAGGTCTTCTCTACACACAGATTTGCACTGATCTAGTTAAACCAAAATCAGCACCCACATAGGGGTTTGCATGGGTTTAGCTAAACTGGTTGAACGGTTTATTTCAGTTTAGACTAAACCTGTTCTCAATAAACTCAGTCAAGCCACTCTCAGCCTGCTTTAAACTGAAATCAGAGCATTCATCCCGGTTTGCAACCATGAGCACGCTGCCTTGAGCTAAACTGGCGTGACACGAAATATACACAAACCCTTGGTTCCCCGGTTTGATTCCTCCTTGCAGAGCCCAGAGGAGGGAGAGGTGCCAGCTGCCTGCCTGTCTCTACTCTGAGCCCCTGCAGTGAGCGTGGCCGTTGCACTCTGCCTTCCCGCCGGGAGAGGCGGGCGCAGGCTGCAGCCCACTACTCCCCACAGCCAGGAGAGCTGCCCGTCCACAGGAGCAGGGTCTCTGTGATGGATGAAGTAGCCTCCAGCAACAGAATAGGCAGCAGCTGTGGCCTGGATTAATGAGCCCAGTTTAGGAGCTTAGAAACGGATCTTTGGGCAGGCAGCCCAGTGCCCCGAAGAGTCTGAAAAAGCCTCACAAGTGGGGATTGTCATGGGCACCCTCACATTCCTCCTCCTCCGTCTCCAGGGCCTTTGACTGCTGCCGCTGCAGTGGCAGGAACCAACACTTTGGCCAGACGCATTAATGTCTCTTGCTCTTCCCAGATACCCACTTGAGAGGAGGGAGAATCTCCTGCTGAGAGGCGTAGGGACTGTCTCCCTGAAGCAGCCACAAGAGTCTCCGAGGAGTGCATTAGGTGTGTGTGTTCTCTGCGCTGGTCACCTCCCCTGTAAGAGGAGTGACACCAAACACTTGCCCCTGTTCCTGGGGGAGCAAGGCCAGGAGAAAGTGCTCCCAGTGCATCCGTGGCACAAAAGATCCATGGAATCTGAGCTTGTGTCCTGCGGCAGATAGAGACCAATGGGAGTGGTCCAGGCCTGAGACTGCAGCCGAGCAGGATGCAGAGTTTCCTCCTGAACCAGCTCCGCGCTGTGCTGGTGTGTGCCAGTGAACCACTGTACATGTCACACAGGAGAGTGGAGTCCAGTAGGAAGCCCCAGATGAAGTGATGGCAAAGGACCATGAAACACTACTTTCATTATATGATGGGGTTGCCTGTAAGAGCAGGAGATGGGACGTGATGACCTTGGGGCTCCCTTCCAGGCCTGGTTTTGCATCCCTGCTCATCCTGGCTAATAGCCATTGAGGGACCCATCCTCTATGAACTTCTCGTTCTTTTTTGAATGCTGTTATAGTCTTGGTCTTCACAATATCCTCTGGCAAGGAGTTCCATAAGTTGATTGTGTGTTGTATAAGGAGAGAGTTCCTTTAGTTTGTTTTAAACCTGCTGCCTATTAATTTAATTGGGGTGACTCCTAGTTTTTTGTGTTTAAGGAAGTGTTATTTACTCCTTCTCTATCTCCACACCAGTCATGATTTTATAAACCTCTATCATCTCCTCCTGCCCCCCCCCCCCGGTCGTCTCTTTTCCAAACTGAAAAGTCACCGGGTATGTCTACACTAAAACGTAAGTCGACCTATATTAGTCACTATGAATCACTGCAGCAGTTCACATCCACATGGCCCTCCTTGGGTCAGTGGCGGGCATCCTCAGCAGGACTGCTTCCACCAACCTCAGCGGGGCAGTGTGGGGGGCTGAGCCTTTCTATTTTCCTCAGTAGCATTTAATATCTACGTTTTAAAAGATGCCTTTTTGTCTCTGCTTCTGTTATGTTGTTTAGCCGCGGTGGCGCTTTTTTGGTCCTCTTACTCTGCATGTGTTTAAATTGGGCCTTTACTATTGTCTTTACAAAGTTTCCATGCAGCTTGCAGGGATTTTTATGTAGTTCTTCTTCCTGAAATGAAGTGCTACTGACATGGGCTGTTCTGGTGTCGTCGTCCGTGTCATCCTCCCCCCCCACCATGGATATTAAATTTTATTATATTATGGCTGGTATTACAAGCAGTTCAGCTAGTCAGCTCTTGGATCAGATCCTGGGCTCCGCTTAGGACTAAATCAAGAATTGCCTCTCTTCTTGTGGGTTCCAGGAGTAGCTGTTCCAAGAAGAAGTCATTTAAGCTGTCAAAAAACTTTCTCTCCATCCTATCCTGAGGTGAAATGTGCCCAGTCAGTGTAGGGATAGTTGAAATCCCCCCTATTATTGAGGCCTGTGTCCCTATTGTGTGTATTGCCATAATACCTACAGCCCCCAGCGAAGATCAGGGCCCCGTTGTGCTGGGTGATGCGCAGACACATAGCGAGACATAGTCCCTGCCCTAGAAACCTTTTGTATTTAGAGAGAGGCAGTGACGGCCAAGGTCACGTAGCAGAGCGCTGGCAGAGCCACAACCCAGCTCTCCTGAATTCCACACCAGCGCACTGATCCTTGACCTCATGGACCGGAGTTGGGCGTGGAAGGATGGTGGGTTGAGAGTGACTGCAGGGCGGCACTGGAAAGATATGGTAAGAAGGGAGGCCAGGGGATGAGCCCTGGGCGTGGAAGTGAGGAGAAGCAGGAAAGCAACATGCAGTTAACGTCAGTGCAGCCAAGTAAAAGGTCACACATCTAAGGACAAAGCAGGTAGGTTCCACGTACAGGATGGGGGTTTATACCCTGGAAAGCAGGGACTCCGAAAAGGACTTGGGAGTCGTAATGGAAACCAGTTGACTATGAACTCCCAGTGGAATATGGTGGTTAAGAGGGAGTTGTTTGGGGATGTAAACAGAAGACCCTCACCTGGGAGGTGAACTTGACTCTGTACACAGCCCTTGGTGAGACTGTTATTGGAATATTAGGTCCTGTCCAGTCCACACTTCACAAAGGGTGTGAAAGGAAATTGGAAAGGGTTCAGAGAAGAGCTACATCAATGATTTGAGGTCTGGAAACCCTGCCTTGCACGTGAGAGGCCTCAGGCGCTCCATCTATTTCGTTACTCCAAAAGAAGGTTGAGGTGATGAGCGCAGTGCATGCTTACGTTTACCTGTATGGGGAGAAGATAAGTGGGAGCACTAGGCTTTATTGAAACTTTTTACTTCAGTCTTTAAAATCAACATAGATGAACTGAGAAAATCCTTAACGCCTTTGGATGTAGGGCACATGTCCCCTTTAAAATCTCATCCGGAGAGAGAGGAAGTGCTGGTGTTCCAGGGGAAGGGTAGTCAAGGTAGGGAGAACAACAGGGATGGGTGTCTCTGTCTGTCTGTCCAGCCGAGGGCCTGCAGCGTGCAGGCCCTCAATTAGTGGAGTAGCCGAAAACCAGCCTTGGGGAATAGAGTGGCTGACTGGCCTGCCCCAGGACAGGAGCCAGGAGGAACCCGGTGCCAAGAAGGAATCACTGGAGAAGGACAACGGGGAGCTCAGCCTATCATCTGTCACCCAGCGCTGTGTGGGGCCGTGAGTACTGGGGCGTGTGCCTTTGCCTTGGGAATAAGGAGGGAGGGTGTCGCTCTTTATGGGTTTGTAGAGAGCGGCGAAACGGCACCGGAGGGGTTTGTTGGGGAAGTTGACCACTGCCAGAGATGACCAGGCGCACGTAAGACTCACTGCCAGACTGGAACTGTGTCCCAGATTGCTGAATGCTGAGTGGAGACGATGTGCTCGGTGTCTTTTTTACGTTGTGGTACCACTGGATCAGTAGGTCTTCATGTTGGATGTCACTGTTCTACCGCTCCCCTTACCTTCTCCCCACTACTTTTTCTCCATTCACCCCTTTGTAAATAAATATTTCCCTTCCCTGTATTTGTGGTACTATTCCTGTGGGGGGTGTGGGTGGGATTAGGAACAGGTGTCCCTACAGTGGAAGGGAGTTTCCCTGCTGCGTTCCTGCAGGTGCCTTTTCTTGGCTGCAGCCACCTGTGAAACGGACTCCATCTTGGCCATGAGGGTGCTATAGTTACACTACACTCATAGACATTATGCAGATGTTTATTCTTACTCACACTAACCAATTAAATGCACAGTTCCAGGCAAATATACTAAATCTTACCCATAACGATAAAATAACTTCCATGAATCTCACCTACTAATTCTACTTTAGTGTCCCTGCAAAGCATGAAGAGACGCCCAAGGCCCCTAGATGTTCACAGCACAAATCCTGACTGGGAAGAAGTTGGCGGTAGTCTGCAGTGCACAGTCACAGGATATCAATAGTCACACTGTCTGTCTTGTGGTGCTACCTGCACTTCCAGAGGTAAGATGTGACCTGCCCTTCCTCTCTCCTCTGTGAGTAAGGCATGATCAGACCATGCTGGCTGGCTGGGGGTGACAGAGACAGGGCAGCATCTCGTTGGAGAATCCCACAGGGAGCTGTGAGCTAGTGCTCTGAGCAGCTCATGAGCTGTGTTGAGGTGACATCAGGACTTAGGCTGCTTTGACCATGCCCACTGGCAAAAATGTAGGCACCTGTGAAGATTTTGGCCCTTACAGAGGTTTTGTGATGTCCATGGCACCCAAATGTTGGGTTTGGGTCTCTAACGTGTCAATTAGGCCCTCAGTTCCTTTATGAATCTGGCCCCAGATGCTCTGATGAGTCCCTTCTGGCGTCACATCTGACGGTAGGACGTGTGAATTAATGGAATGGTCGCTCCTATGGAACCAGCAGCTAGGCTGTACTGAGAGCTGGAAGTGGGGGGGACTGTGGGGCATGGGGAAGTACAGGTGGGTCAGGGAATCCCAGGGTGGGGCACCAGCAGAGAATTCCTGATGGGTGGTGTCCCATTGCCCTAGGCTACTCTGGTGAGGTCTGGGGCAGAAGGGCGGGGGGAGGAGAGGTTAGTAGCAGTTTCCCTCGGGACAGCGTCGGCACCTGTGACTATCCGAGGGGGAGGCGACGGGTAAGAGCGGGCACAGGGGCAGCCCTGGCTAGGGGGAGGGGGTGAGAAGGTTCCGTGGCAGTTGGAGGGAGTTGGCTGTTGGGTGGGAGCCCGCAGGACACATGGACGTGGCAGCAGCTCTGGCTGTCCACTCTGAGGAAGGAGGCTGGTGTCACCACCTTGGATTTGGCTTGTCCTGCCAGTGTTACTAGCCAGCAGGACCAAAACCCAGAGAGGGGACGAGACCAGGTGAGGCCTGCCCAGAAAGGCTCAGCCCCATCTGGTTTTGCCGGTCCAATCCCTCGGTCCATAGTGAGGAGGGAGGGGAGAGGAGGGGGCTGATCCACTCCACCAACAGGGACCATGAATATGCAGTGGGCGTCTTCTCTGGCAGAAGAGCAAACTCTGAACTGTGGCGGGTAGATTGAAGACGTGCTGCTCCCATCAAGAGAAATCAGGGGGACCTGCGAGTTCGTGGGAAGCTGACCTATGTGAGCAGCGATTGCCCTTCCAACCTCCCCACCTCGTTAGAGAGAACAGCTACTGCCTGGTCTAAGGCACGACACGCACAAGGCTGCTGGTTCAGGGAGAGCGGTCCTTTCAATGCCAAGCCTATTAGGTATTCCAGGAGAAACACTCAGTTGCTCCTAGGGACGCTGTTCCCCTTTGTATAAATAATGAAATGGTCACAGTACTGTCTCTTTCCCAAGCCAGGCACAGCCAGGATCCAAATGTGTTTCCCACGTCCCAAAAAGGGCCCCAACACTGAGTTTAGAGAGGCTGTATCTCTCCCTCCATTTGGTCTACAGACGAGGCTCCCTCCCTCCCTTTCCAACCCTCACTTCATTGTACAATGAATATGTGCAATGAGGTAATTACGTGGCACCACAATGCATAGGCACAAGGCAGCCGATTCAGATTACAGAGGCAACATTGAGCTGTCCTGCCCCTCCATTTCCCCACCCTCTGGCTCCCGTGAGCCCCTCTCACCCACAGCATTTCTCAACCCCAACTCCCAATTTATCACCCTTCTGTATTGCAATCCTCCACCTCCTCCTCCTCCCCTTGTGCCAGAAGTGGGAGCCCTGTGAGTAGGAGAGACAGTCTGATTCCAGCCCCAGGGCCTGGGCAATTGCAAGAGCAAGTCCTGCTCGTCCCCTGCTGCTCTGGGATGGAACATGCTCAGTGGGGGTGGCACATGTGCAGGCTGGTTGCACACAGAAGCCACAAGGGAATAGAGCATGCTCAGTGCAATTAGCTGCTCCGAAGAATTTAGCAGCCAAACACCAACAAATCAATACTGTGTATGTGCAAACAGATTTTCAGAGGCCAAATTTGGGTGAATTTTTACAAAGGTGGTAACCGGTGACACCAGCATGAATTTTTTGCTAAATTCCAAGTCCGTGCTCCAAAGGTGCTATTGCTTTACAGTAAAACAGAGGTAAGATGATTTTATTTTTTTTAATATGGGCAAGACGTTCACGTGGGTCTTGTTCTTGGAAGTGGCTACACCATTATTACCGAAAGTTTCCAAAACCAAAATTCAGCCTTAGGGAGACACCTGGCATGGAAAATTTAAGCCCAAATGGTTAAAGTTTGGCAAAATTATAAACAATTAAAATAGTGTCTTATGATGGTATGCGTTGGGCAACTTTATGATAGGGGGTGCTACCTGTCCTGCCTATAATAAAAAACAATGGGCCTGTCAGTAACAATTCAACCGAAAAGTTACATCAGCTTAACTTCGGTATCTGGAAAGATAATAGTGCAAATAATCAAGCAATCAAATTGCAAACACCGAGAAGATAAGAAGATGGTAAGTAACAGCATGGATTTGTCAAGAACCAGTTGTGTCAAAGCAACTTAATAGCTTTTCTTTGACAGGGTAACAAGTCTTGTGGATGGGGGGAAGTGGTAGATGTGGGGTATCTTGACTTTAGTAAGGTTTTTGATACAGTCTCGCATGACCTCATAAACAAACTAGGTAAGTACAACCTAGATGGAGCTACCATGAGGTGGGTGCATTACTGGTTGGAAAACCATTTCCAGAGAGTAGTTATCAGTGGTTCAAGTCAAGCTGCAGGGATATACTGAGTGAGGGTTTGGTCCTGGGTCCATTTCTGTTCAATATCTTCATTAATGATTTAGATAATGGCATAGAGAGTACACTTATAAAATTTGCAGACAATGGCAAGCTGGAGGTTGCAAGTGCTTTGGAAAATAGGAGTCAAATTCAAAATGATCTGGACAAACTGGAGAAATGGTCTGAAGTGAATAGAATGAAAGTCAATAAAGACAAATGTAAAGTACTCCAACATAGGAACAATCAATTGCACACACATAAAAAGGGAAATGAGTGTCTAGGAAAGAGTTCTGCAGAAAGGGATCTGGGGGTCTTAGTGGATCACAAGGTAAATATGAGTCAACAGTGTAACACTTACAGCAAAGAATTATATTTCCTTTTTTTTTGAATTAGCACGAGTCTTGTAAGCAAGACAAGAAGTAATTCTTCTGCTCTACTCTGTGCTGGTAAGGCCTCGGCTGGAGTATTGTGGCCAGTTCTGGGTGCTACATTTCAGGAAAGATGTGGACAAACTGGAGAAAGTCAAGACGAGAGCAACAAAAATGATGTAAGGTCTAGAAAACATGAGTTATGGGGGAAGATTGGAAAGCTTGGGTTTGTTTAGTCTGGAGAAGAGAAGACTGAGAAGGGACATGATACAGTTTTAAAGTACATAAAACAGGTTTTCAACCTGTGGTCCATGGACCCCTGGGTGTCCACAGATTGTCTTAGATTTCCAAAGAGGGCCACACCTCAATTTGGGAATGCACTTTTTAGGGTTCTGCAAAGGAGAAAAGATTGAAAATCACTGACATAAAAGGTTGTTACAAGGAGGAGAGTGAAAAATCGTTCTTGTTAACCTATGAGGATAGGACAAGAAGCAATGGAATTAAATAGAAGCAAGGGAGAGGTATGGGTTGGACATTATGAAAAGCTTCCTCACTGTCACAGTAGTTAAGCACTGGAACAAAGTGCCTGAGGAGCTTGTGGAATTTCCCTCATTGGAGGTGTTTAAGAACAGGCTGGACAAACACCTGCCAAGAATGGTCTAGTTATTATGTAGTCCTGCCTTGAGTGCAGGGGCCTGGACTAGATCAGTGGTTCTCAACCTCTGGGGGTACACAGAGGTCTTCCGGGGAGACGTCAACACGGCTAGTTGCCTGGTTTTACAACAGGCTACATGAAAGGCACTAGTGAAGTCACTACAAACTAAAATTTCATACAGACTTACTTATACCGCTCTATATACTATATCGGCATTTCTCAACCTGGGAGGACACGATTTATTTTGTAACTATATGGTAAAAATGACCAAGGAAGCAATCTGTCAGTACTAGCGTGCTGTGACACTTGTCTTTTTATGTCTGATTTTTGTAAGCAAGTAGTTTTTAAGTGAGGTAAACCTTCGGGGTACACAAGACAAATCAGCCTCTGGAAAGAGGTACTGTGTCTGGAAAGACTGGGAACAACTGGACTAGATGACCTATTGAGGTCCCTTCCAGTCCTACACATTCATGATTCTGTGGGAAAGTAATTCTAAAGTTAGAAGCTCAGAAACATGAAGGCTTGCTCCATGGCTTCAACGGCAATTCTTTCAAAAGTGCCTTCCCAAACCAGGTTTATTTGTAGGCAGGCCTTTTCCTGCTCCTCCTGTAACAGCTGTACTAACCTCTCTCTTGCCAGGATGAGGCTGTGCCTCCATTTCATGGCTGGTTGCCTTTCTTCCAGCAGCTGGTTGATTAGTTTAATTAGTAAAATCACAGAGTGGTTTGGGTGGAAGGCTAAAATCCTCCCCTTCCAGGTAACCCACTATCCAAACACACAGCAAAAGGTTTCAAGAAACAAGCCTTTTGCCTTCTTTGGCCCCAGTGATCAACGGGAAAGGAGGGAATCCCCCTCTGTTGTTGCCTCGTCTCCCCTGCCTTCATTACAGTGGAGCTGGATGGCTTCTTTCAAGCACTGATGCCCAAGCTGGCCTGGACTATGGGATCTTTGCAGTGCTGGGATGGCTGCGCTGAGCAATGTGCCACCGAGAGCTCGCATTAATTCAGCTTTCCCTCAGAATTGTTGTCTGTAAATTAGCTGTAGAGGACAGGGTTAAACTACATCTGCTGTCAAACACATGCCCATGAGTGACCTGCATGCCAACTACTTGAAGTGCTTGGGGGAATCTCACGTAACGGACAAGTGCCAGATCTGCCAGGACGTCAAATCCCGCACAAAGAAGGCTGTCTTCATGGACGCCACCCTCAGACCTGTCTCAGAGCCAAGTCACTCCAATTCTGCACTGAGTATGTTGCCGTCAGTGCGAAATACGCCACTGGCACTGAGCTATGCCCGGCGCTGTTCGCCATGCCCGGTGCCGAGGAAGAAACCCAAAAAGCAGCGCACCAATAGAGGGTGCTTGCTGACGCAGAAGACAGACAATTGGGGAGAGAGGGAGTGAGACCTGTGTGGGGCCACTCTGCTACCCGGGGGCCCATCTGGCACCATTGACTCGCCCAAGGGTGTCGAGTCCAGGGGGGCGGAACTCTCCCACTGACTCTAGGATGCCACCATGGCACGGCAGTCCGGTGGTCCCATCGACACCAGAGCCCTTTCAGGTGACTAGTGACCTTCTCTCTCTGCCAGTTCCCCCAGCCCGAATGGGGCACCTGGAGCCCACAGCTTCCAGGAGCAGGAAAGAGCAGAGAGGGCCGGGCACCCTCCCAGCACTAGGCCCTGAGCACAATCCTGGGGCAAGTCCCACCTGACTCTGGCATCCAATCCCCAGCATGGCACCGGTCCTTGGAACCCTGGCACCATATGACGGTGGAAGCCAGTACCATTCCACCATGGTTGCCAGGAGAGGAATCCTCCTTGGGATCCAAAGGGGAATCCTACATGCCACCAAAAGGCCACCAGCAGCACCTAGCCTATGCCCCATCAGGATTCAGGCACTTGGCTGGTGGGTTACTGGCCTTACTGGAACCCCTGGGGGTTTCCTCTGGAACTGGGACCTCCCTCACACCCCTCATTCTTGATGGTCTCTCAGAGATGGGGTACTGCTCCTCCCTGCTCGGCACTTGACCCCGATTCCAGTACCAACCCCGGTATTGAAGTCCAGGAAATGCCTCAAGGCAAGGCAAGGAAGAGGAAGGAGTCCCTTCTCCAGTGCAAGCCTTCTCCTTGTACTCCCCATCTGAGGCTGTGGCAGGGCCCAGCAATCTACTTCCCCAGGATGATTTCAAGGCCCATCAGGACCTGCTGAAGCGGATTGCTTCTATTGTCAGTCGGTTAGGGCATGCGTGCTGGTGTGAGTTCCTCTCTGGACACCGTCTCAGCTTCTGCAGCCATCTGAATTGACAGACCTTGTTAAGCACAACCCATAAATTACCACAGACTTGGATAAGCAGCAAAGGCGCTCAGCCAGGTTTATTGCAAGCGAAGCACAGTGCTACCGCCCTATAGGAGCTAAAGGTACACTAGGACATGTATGCTCGGTGCAGTGGACCGGCCTAGTTAACGGCGGAACTTTCCGTTATCCCCTCAGCTGGACAAAGATTTGCCTGGTAGGATCCCCTTCTTATACTGATACAAACATGTTTCACATTGCATCTCTGACATCGGCGATTGTTCTGTATCTTGCTTCCAAATCAACCACAACTATTTCATCCATCATCCTGTCTCTTCTATCTTAAGGTCAGGGTGTCTCTGTACTCTCTCTCGTGATTGTATTTATGCATCCCTGTATCTTAGGGACAGCCTGTACTGCCTCCCTATACTGTATTTCTGTTCGGGGAGCATGGGTATGGTCTCCCAGGATTGTGTTTCTTCGATCACCACGTACTGGGGGAGTTGGGACTAATAGTGCTTTAACAATGCTGTGTTTCCGCCCAGTTCCTGATTCAGTCAGTGACCTTGTAAGCAGGCAAGCAGTTGCTGTTTCCTAGAGCCAGACTTTGGTACAGGCCTCAGCTCTTGCATCTAGGCCCATTATACGAGACCTCTCGCTTTCTACTACAGCTTCAAACCTGGGCTTGGGGATAGAGAGCTGAGAGAGACTTCTCACAGTGTGATCGGTATCCTGACTGCAATGGCCCAGCCAAGATTGTTTGCCCCTATTGCTCCCCTTGGACAGCTGTTCCAGAACGTCACTGCTCTGGTGGTAAGAAACCTTCATCTAACTCCTAAGAGAGAGGCTCTAGTTCAAACCTGAATTATTTTGAGGAAGTCCAGCGGCCTGTGTTATGCAGGAGGTGAGCCTAGATGATCACAGGGTCTACATTTCCTCCTACTGACATACAACCAGGGTAGCTGAATGTTTTTCTTCGAGTAGTGTCCCTACGGGTGCTCCACTGTAGGTGTGTCAGCGTCCCTGCGCTGCTGATCGGAGAACTTTAGTAGCAGTGTCCGTTGGGCCTACATGTGTGCTGTCTTTCCTCGTGCTGCACCACGACGCCAGCCAGCACATGTGGGCTAACCATCCTCAGTTCCTTCTCTACTGACCCTGGCAAGAGGTGGAGCTTTAGCTGTTAATTCACGGATCATTTAATTCTTTTACAATTGCTCATTTTTAGCTTCCTTTCAAACCTCTTTTCTTCATTTGCTTTTCTTTGGCCATTGCCTTAAAAAAACTTTGTTCTTTTGTCAACTCCTGATTGGAGGGGGAGGAACCTCACACAGACAAAGGTATGCCTGGTTCCTCCCTGGGCTTCAAGAAGTGCCACATTTGCAGTGAGGTGATCCTGGTTGCGGATAACTACTCTCAGTGCATTTGCTGCCTTGGCGAGGGCCATATTCAATAAAAATGTGCCCTCTGCCAGCATCTCTGGCCAAGATCCTGCAAGGATAGAGCTTCGACAAAAAATTCTCTTCATGGAGGCATCTCTTCGACTGTAACCTTCTGGCCGATGTGAGTCTTCCCCCCCGGCCGCCAACTTCGAAGGACGATGGGTCAAGGAAATGGACTGGGGACTCCTTTCACAAGTCATAAAAGAGAGCAGAAAGTCCCCTCAGTGAGCCTAGGGATTGCCATAAGCAATCACCATCTCGTGCAGTATCCTTGACACTGAGAACACAATCTGGCACCCAGGCCTTGCAGTGACTGTTGGTAACTGGTGTCGCTGACAGGCCCATTGACCCTCTGGGCACAGGCACTATGTCATTGCTACTGAAAGATGAAAGCAAACACCTTAGGGAGCTGCTCCCAATACATGAGTCAACCTTAGTACCTCCAGCAACAGTAGCCTGCCCAGCCCAATATGTCATTAGCCTTCTTGGCAGCCAGGGCACACTGCTGACTCCTATCCAGCGTCTTATCCACTGTAACGCCCATGTCCTTTTCTGCAGAACTGCTGCCTAGCTCATCGGTCCCCAGTCTGTAGCTGTGCATGGAATTCTTCCATCCTAAGTGCAGGACTCTGCACTTGTCCTTGTTGAACCTCATCAGATTTCTTTTGGCCCAATCCTCCAATTTGTCTAGGTCACTCTGTATCCTATCCCTCCCTTCCTGGGTGTCTACCACTCCCCCTAGCTTAGTGTCATCTGCAAACTTGCTGAAGGTGCAAACTACCCCATCCTCCAGATCATTAATGAAGATGTTGAAGAAAACCGGACCCAGGACCAACCCCTGGGGCACTCTGCTTGTGACCAGCTACTAGCTAGACATGGAACCATTGATCCCTATGAGCCCTATGATCTAGCCAGTTCTTTACCATGTTATAGTCCGTTCATCCAACCCATACTTATGTAACTTGCTTATAAGAATATTGTGGGAGACCATATCAAAAGCTTTGCTAAAGTCAAGGTATATCATGTCCATTGCTTTCCCCACAGAGCCAGTCACCTCTTCATAGAAAGCAATCAGGTTGGTCAGGCATGACTTTCCCTTGGTGAATCCATGGTGACTGTTCCTGATCACCTTCCTCTCTTTCAAGTGCCTTAAAATGTATTCCTTGAGGACCTGCTCCATGATTTTTGCAGGGATTGTGGTGAGGCTGACTGGTCTGTAGTTCCCTGGATCCTCTTTCTTCCCTTTCTTGAAGATGGGACATGTGCATGTCCAACTTTTCTAAGCAGTTCTGAACCTGTTCTTTCACCACTGAAGGCTGCTCACCTCCTCCCTATTCTGTGCTGCCCAGTGCAGTAGTCTGGGAGCTAACTTTGTCTGTTAAGACAGAGGCAAAAAAAGCATTGAGTACTTCAGCTTTCTCCACATCCTCTGTCACTAGGTTGCTCCCCCATTCTGTAAGGGGCCCACACTTCCCTGACCACCTTCTTGTTACTAACATACCTGTAGAAACCCTTTTGTTACCCTTCACGTCTTTTGCTAGCTGCAACTCCAGTTGTGCTTTGGCCTTCCTGATTTCGCTCCTGCATGCTCGAGCAGTGTCTTTATACTCCTTCCATGTCATCTGACCAAGCTTCCACTTCTTGTAAGATTCCTTTTTTGTGTTTAAGTTCACCAAAGATTTCTCTGTTAAGCCAAGTTGGTTGATGAGGATATTGAACAGAATCAGACCCAGAACTGATCCCTGCGGGACCCCTCTCGATATACCCTTCCAGCTTGAGTGTGACCCACTGATAACTACTCTTTGGTAATGGTTTTCCAAGCAGTTATACACCCACCTTATAGTAGTTCCATCTAGGTTTTGTTTCCCTAGTTTGTTTATGAGAAGGCCATGCGAGACCATATCAAAAACCTTACTAAAGTCAAGATATTCCACATCCATCGCTTCCAGTCCCGTATCCACAAAGCTTGTTACCCTCTCAAAGAAAGCTATTAGATTAGTTTGACATGATTTGTTCTTGACAAATCCAGGCTGTTATTTATCACCTTATTATCTTCTAGGTGTTTGCAAATTGATTGCTTAATTATTTGTCCATTATCTTTTCAGTTGCTGATATAATTTATCTATTATTCTTACTGAAGTTGTCTTTTACTTCCCTAATATGGTTACAATACAGTATGTAATTAAAAATCTCATCTGTTCTAGGTGAGATGTCAGAAAAACTAAGAAGATGCAGGAAGGAACTGACTGCAGCTATAGACAGGGCATTTGAGGATCTCACGGCTCCTTTCCATCCCTCAGAATATTGTATCAAACAGAATTCAGACTTGCAGACAAACACACCTTCCTCTTTGCCCCAAATGAACAGAGTTAGTTACAGAAGAGATCCTGCTTCTACTTTAGCTTCCTACCTCGACCAGTCTGCACCAGTCTCCTGTGCTCTGGAGAAAGAGAATCCTTTCTTCATACCAAACCTTATTCCAGTAAGCATTGCCCATAACCCCTTATGCCCAAAGAGAGAACCTTTGACAAGCAAGGAGAATACTTGGCTACCTTCCCCCATTTTTGTGCCTGACAGACAACTTCCAAGAGCTTCGGGGGACAGTGAGAGATGGAGAAAAGGGCATGTGAGGTACAGTTTGTATTCATGGTTCTTTCTCATGTGCTTGGATAGTCAGGGTGCTGAGTTTCAAGGCTTCCAACCGGAGGGAACTTCTGAGGAGATATGTGCAAGCATGTTTCCTCCAGACGCTCAGACAGAAGATTATTATTCCTGAGAGGGGAATGGGCTCTATGCTTAGAGCAGGGAGCAGAGCATTAGGACCCCAATAGCTATTTCCAGCTCTGCTACAAGTATCCTCTGCAGCTTTGGGCAACCTCTCTTGCCCACATTTACCCTCCAGCCTGTAGGTGAAGAACATGGCTTGCCTTCCTCCTAGTGCTTTGCTAGAGGGCTGTGAAGTGTATCGCCGGCCTGCATTGGGCAGGAGTTCAGGCAATGTTATCATAATGGTGCCTTTTGGACTGAAAATCTGTGGGTGGTTTAGTATTACCTATTATTTGCATTCCAGTAGCATCTATAGACCTCTGTCTCGGGGCTCCATTGCGCTAGATGCTGTACAAACACATAGCGTAAGAGGCAAACCCTGTCCCAAGGAGTCCGAAATGCAATACAGTAATACTTATATCTGGCACACACTTCAGGTGAGAGCCCCTGGGAAGAAGCCTTCGCACATGCACATTAGAAGATTTCTCAGACTGTGCAGCTGTTGTCAGTAGACCTTCATTTGAATATGTCCCCTGCATTCAGGCCTTGTGTTTATACAGCTCCATTTTGCTGTCATCATTTGACAAGATTTTGCAGTGTCAGCTAGTCCAGAGACCCAAAAACATTCCATTGTTTTGTCTAGCAAAGATGCTGAAAGAGGCATGAAGTCAGAAGCCAACATGGCTATCCATTGTGTCCCCCGAGACATTCTACAGGCTCTTCCCAACACACCTGGTGAGTCCAGAGCTCTGCTCTTCCTCCTCACACTCAGGGTAGGTGGGCTTGGCCAGTCCCATGAAAGCTTTTTATAACATCTCCTTACCCTTTCTTGATTTGTAGAAGGGATTGTGAAGACCTGTATATGTAAGGCACTGGAGCTGTTTGCCTCTAAACTACCTGTTCAAATCCAGCCCAGATCAGGAATGAGTGACTGTTACTAACAACCAATCGCTGCTTGGTGAACGAGACAAAATGCACGTGGTGTCTCAGCTCAGTTCACTCTGGGCACGTGGCCATTGCACCCCAAGTGCCAGCATGATTGGCAAAAAAGCCACGCACTGATCCGACGTTGAGGCTACGCTACCATCTCACCCAAAGATGATGCCTTCAGCTGAGGGAACCAGGAAGTTTGCTCTGCCCGATATCCCTGCTCTGCAGCGAAAGAGAGGATTTAAGTCTTAAATATCAGTTCACCACCTTCAGTGCTCCTGAGCTGTCCTAATAGCAAATCAGTGCACCCCTCACCCAGGGGCAGACACACCAGAGAGGGCACGTCCCCACTGCCAGGATGGGGACCTCCTCCAGTGATACTGTCGTGATCTCCTGCTCCACACGGCCTCTTTCCCCGTCTCCGATGCCCCAGCCAGAACTGCTTGTACACAGCCGAGACCCACCACATCCCAGCCTGCGCCTCTCTCTCCGGCTAGCCTTGCTAGCTGATCCTCATCCCAGATCTGCACTGCCTGTGACCCTGGTATGTTCCTGGGCCATGCACGCAGCATAAGGGGGCAGAGACTGATGACTAACCTCCTCTCTCCCTCTGCAGCTGCTGCTCTGCACATTTACCCTAGCCACGTGCAGTCCCTCAGTCCAGCCATATGCAGTATCAAATGGCCTGAAAGTGGAGCACTGGGAGAATATCAAGACGCATGTCCTGCCATGGTTACTAGACACCGTCTGATCTACACACCCAAGCCTGCTCTACGCAATCAGCAGAACAGCCACAACTTCCTCTGGGAAAGGTGCCACTCCAAGCTGTATTTGTCTACTTATAAAGCCAGAGTCAGACTTCCCAGAATGCTGGCTGCTATGTCAAGCCTTTCACTAGTATCGGGTAGGATACAGAGACCGCAGCCTGGCTGCATAGAGAATGGGAACTTAACAGACCTCTGTCACTGCCATGTATTCTAGGCTTATAAAGCACATAACTTCCCAATCCTCGCCGCTGCCATCTATACCGAGAGACGCAGACCTCACCTAATTTTTCTACACTTTCTCACCGTGTTACAGGCAGTGGCTGTGGTAAGAGGCAGCCCGGATTTTCTTGTAAGGAGTGGATGAAAAGGGGAATTTTCACACACTCACAGTGCTGTAACAATGACACCCATTGGTGCTTTTCAAACCTTGGTACGCTGGCCTGCAAAAGCTATGTTTGCCGATACCTATAACTATGCGATCTACCTACTAGGATTGTGAGGCTCTTCAGAGGGACCTAACCCAGCTCTGTGAGCAACAAGCTGGCACATGGAAGTCAGCATTGCTAAATGCCGGGGAATACATGCTGGAGGGGGAAATGAATTACCCATACAGGGTTCCCAATTAGCTGCATCTGCTGTGCCAGGAAAAGCACCTGGGCATCACTGTGGACAGTTCCTGGAGACCTCTGCTCAATGCACATGCTGGAATTCCTAAGGACTGTGATGGAGAGTGATACAGAAAATATAATGCTTTTATCTACAGCAAAAGTAGCCCTTCATCTGGCTCTTGTGTGCAGGCCTGGCCACCCCAATCAAAGACGGGATTGCAGAACTAGATGGGAGGTCAGCAAACGATCCAGGGTTGGGAGAACTCCCATATGAAGAAGGGTTAAAAAGACTGGGATCGCTCACTTTAGAGAGACAAATAAGGGGCAGTAGAAAAATGTACCAAAAGCAGTGCTCCTGAGCTGCTCCCATAGCAAACCAGTGTGGGGAGCCCAGTGTTCTGGGGCTATGCTGCAGTGTATATTGGGATATAAAAGGACTCCGGGGCTCTTGAGCCCTCCTCGGCTGGTAAACGACAGGAGAAGCGTTGGTAATGAGATATGTGCCCTTGTAAAGATCCCTGAGTGCTTATACTGTATACATGATAGTTACAGCCTCTGTTACTCTTCTCCAGTTACTGAGGAACTGGTTTTCATGGCATTTTCCTTTATTTTGTAGGGAACCTGAACATTTGGGCTGTAGAGGAGTTAGGACAGCTGGGCCTAGCGAATGAGGTGAGCAGAGTTCCCAGGCACTCAAGTGAGCCCCCCCTTAGAGAAGATGTTTTAGCTGTCTGCATGGATGCAAGCAGCAGCTCTGTGACAAGGCCTGGAGTACAGCCCCGAAGAGCAAACATTGAGGATGATGAGATTATCCAAACAGTTCTGGATTTGGAAGAGGATTACAGCATGGCCAGCTCTGCTCTGCACCAGCTGAATTAGGGAAAACTGGCTCAAAGGTTTACATAGGCACAGACTTAATAAACAACATTTCTCAAATATGGAGCCTTTCTGGGGTAAAATGGCAGGTTCCATGTAGTATAGAAAGTTCAATTAAACTAAGTCATTTACAAACTCTTGTGAGTTCCCTCATTTTGTTTGCAAACACTTGCTTCTTTATGCCAGGGGTTTGTACCATTTGCGTTTTCTTTGGAGGGCTGCTTTTCTTTTTTTTTTCTGCTGAGAATCATAGAAGATTAGAGTTGGAAGGGACTTCAGGAGGTATCTAGTCCAACCTCCTGCTCAAAGCAAGACCAATCTCAACTAAATGATCCCAGCCAGGGCTTTGTCAACCCAGGCCGTAAAACCTCTAAGGATGGAGATTTTACCTTCGACAGGTCCAGTCTCTTCTTCAAGGACAGGAAGTCCCATTGTACCTCATGGAACAGCTTCTATTCCCATTACTTCCTTATTCTCAAAGGAGGGGTCAGGCCTATTTTTCGATTTAGAAGCGTTGAACAAGTTCCTGAAGAAAATAAAATTCCACCTAGTTACCCTAGCTTCAATTATTTCCTCCCTGGAACAGAGGGTCTGGTACACTGCCCTTGATGTAAAGGATGCTTACTTCCATGTTGCAATGTGCCATAA
This sequence comes from Mesoclemmys tuberculata, assembly GCA_007922155.1. NCBI lineage: Eukaryota > Metazoa > Chordata > Testudines > Chelidae > Mesoclemmys > Mesoclemmys tuberculata. Next base: position 1,137,390 of record ML677084.1, read on the forward strand.
CCATTGGAAGTTGCTCAAGCACCCATCATTTGACATTAAAAAAAAGCAAGAGTCCTGAAGCACGTTAAAGACTAACAGTTTGAATTTCTGCAGGCATAAGCGTTGTCGGCTACAGCCCACTTCATCAGCTGCTATTCCCCATTAAGATTATAGTTGGCTGGGCACCAGAACACTGAGTTCTCATTACATACCCATTGCCGACGCCACCGTTGTGTGGGCCTTGGGAGGGGTGTTGCTGCCCTCAATGGGACCACCTTTAGTCTGCCCTGGTCAAAGCACTTCTTTGACTCTGCACGTCTGACTCTAGAAGCGAGCCCTGTCTCTGAGCTGTGCTTAGGGAGGCAGCCTGGAGAAGGGCTGCTGCCCCTTTACTGTCCCAGGCCTTTCTCTGCCACACACTCTCCCCTTTGCTGCAGGTCTTGTTGCCTCTACTGGGCACAGCTGCGTGCCCGCCTCCATGACTGGCAGCTCTGGCAGCTGTGTGGGGGTGTGGGTTAGCTGCCTCCCCATAGCCAGGAGAGGCTCCCCTCCTCCGCAAACCCCATTACAGTTTCTCATAGGGTTGGTCATGCAACCTTAACTGTCAGATTTCCTGACTTAATACCAAACTATGCAGCCATTTTAGTCAATAGCCAGAGTATTTCTAGGGATTTTTTAAAAAAAAATTTTAATTAAAAAAATTCTTTTGCACTATTTGGCTAGACTGCAGCAAACTGCTATTTTCCTCACCCTTGCAGGGATGTTTAAATGTGCAGTGACTGAGACAAGGGCTGTGTGTAGTGGACATGGGCCTTACCTTGTGCTGTGCGTGCATGCAATTATCGTCACTCCATGTTGGCAAAAAGTGCTGACAAAAACAAGCACACCATTTCAGACCCAAACCTAGAATCTAGGCGCTACAGTCACAAAGATGATGTAGGCTCACTACGGCTGTCCCTGCCCTGCCATTGAGGTACGATGCTGCCCTGTGGAATCCTCTGCCCCTATGCAATGTATACGGAGGGTTAGGTGCCTAAGAATTGGATCCACCTCAGCTAGGCAGTAGGAAGAGGTGGTGGTGGTGCTGGTGGCAGTGATTCCTGATGCCCACTAGCCCAGGGAGGTGGGGCTCGGGGGTAAGTCCATGCTCCAACTGAGGCTGTCTGATGGGAAGGAGAGGGTCCCTGCCGCCTCCTTGGCTTTCTTTTGTGCAGACTGGACATGCCACGAGCATGCCTACTGTTGCAAGACCCGCAGACGAGACAGCTGGGGGAATGCCCATTTGTGAACCCTGCCAGGCCTTAGCTGCTGAGCTGCTCAGCAACATCAACGCTTGGACTGCTCTGACACAGGCACCTGCAGAGCCATAGGCTCCTCCAGCATTTACCTGCAGAAACGTAGCTGTCGTGGGGCTGTAGGTGCCTACGGGGGTACGTGCCAGCTTAGCGCATTCTGAGGATTTAAATGCTGGGTTTAGGTGCCTGAAGTGGCAGCTGACCTATGTTCCTTTGCTGATCTGACCCTATGGCTCTTGGCTTTGCAGCAATAGCCTACACCCCGGTGCCTCCCACACAAGTCCATTCAGCCCTGGTCCCTCTTTAACTTACCTGAAAATAAAATGGCTATTTCATTCACAGATTTGAAGTGAGCCTGTCTGGCAAACTGGGGCATCTATGTGTCCTACTGCTTACTTCTATTGTTATTCCCTGATGATCCCCTGGCTGTGCATAGGAGCTAGATAACCCATCAGATGCGTACTAGCCCCAAACAATCCAGCTCTGAAGAGTGCTTAATGCATCAGCTCTCACTTTGTCCAGTAGTGGCAGCTAGTGACAGCGTATACCTGGTCCTTTGTGGCTCCCTGTTGGAGGCCCTGTGGTCCTACCATGTCCCACCCCAAGAAGGAGCAGCAAGGACGGGTCCTGCAGGTCTGCCTCGAAAGGCTGCAAGGCAGCAGCCCATCAGAGCGCAGCAGGCTCAGCTAAAAGGAACTGCAGGGCCTCGGCAGGTCAGTGCCAGGCTTTAGTTCTGCATTTCTTATTCTGACATGGCTATTGGCTCTACGGTTTTAAAGACTGTTTTAACAGCACAGGACAATTGGAATTCTAGCTGTCTGGATGTTTTAAAGGGAAAAATACAGATGTCTAGTACAGTACTTGATCTTTTTGAATTCTAAGACATTGTGATGTTGCTGGTGCTGTAGTGAAGTTTTGAGGTCTTCAGCTCCAAAACCCTATTTTTCATTTGTTTATGATAGGACTAGGACCTACTGTTGGTCCAGTCTCTTGTTTTAGCAGCCATGCCTGAAAAATGTACGTCTTCTGAAAAGATAAATAAAAACCCCTCCTAGTAACTGAAAACCTATACTGATCCCATCCGCATCACATACACACTGAAGACAGATGGGAATGATAACTTTTGAGTGTCATACTAGCGGAAGTTAAATAGCATGTTCAGAACTGCAGTTCTTTTATTTTGAGCATCAAAAGTACAGTGCATTTCAGTAAGTAACAGATTTCTTTAAAAATGCTTTTTGCGGGAAAATGCAAAGCATTTGTTCAAGCTCAGTGCTCCTTTCAGAAGATAGATGTCTGTAACTCTTCCTTAAACATGCCTTCGAAGTGGAGATCTTTTGCCATGAGCTCTTCTTCCACATCCTCTAATGCCCACTGATGATCAGTCAATTCTAAAGCTTCCCATTCTGTCTGCAATGAGAATATAGAAAGGGGGGAGGGGAGGAGGAGGAAGAGAGCAAGGCCTGAGTATTAGAACAGTTCTCTTGTCACTTCCTGTGCCTATTCTCTACAAGGATGAAGCAATGTCCTGTTTATTTAAATGGCACTATGCCCAATTTCACACTCCTCCCAACTTCCTCAAAACAAATACTTTCTGCATGAAATTATTCACAAGTATTCAACTCTTACAGAAGAACGTATCTGAAATGTTGATTAATTAAAGCATTTCACAGAGAGAAGGCCTTTCATGCTTACAAAGAATTTGAAAAATTAGTTTTTCTTCTTTCTGCAAAGGCCTGTTTTTGGAGTATTCTCCCTCTAAAACACCTGTGACTACAAATGCCACATTGGCTGGATTGGTTTGTCCCCTGGGGGAGTAGTGCATCTTGGCAAATTGGGTAATTCACTTGGGAGATACAGCTAAGATTAGCTGTACCGCTCAGAATTCTGCAGGCCTCATGGCAGAACTGATGAAATTCACAGGGATCAGGGCTTATCACCTCTGCAAGAGGGAACATGCTGACCAGGTCCCAGGAGGCTGTGGAACTTATAAATTCTGTAGGGCTGGAGTAGATGACCAAGGCTGAGTCTCCTTCAGAGCCTCTAGGTCAGCATTTCCAGGGCTGCGGCTGGAGGGTCAGTCTAGCAGGATTTCTACCCAACGTGCCATACAGGTCTCATTTTCACCTCACTGAAGTTGAGGCAGAAGTCCGTTACTTCCTAAGTCCTGAGCAGTTTAATAAGTTAGTGTAGACATACTCAGCAAACACATGAGAATTATATTTTTAAAGATAAAATAAGGAGGTTGGTTTGTTTTATGACTGAACTAATACATAGGTCTGTAGGATAATGAAACTTCTCTATTCTCAGAAAAATAAACTTTCAAGTAACGGTGACTTAAAATATCACAGGGAAGAAACAACCAACCAACCATGCCAGAAGTCTTATTTGCCTTTTATAAAAAAGGCAGGTTCTAGATTTTAAAAAAATCATGATGTAGGTCAGAGGAGGCCCAGCACTTTTGTTAAGAAGTGGCGGGAGTCACGCACGCCTTCATGGACGGGGTAGTTTGGCTTCTCTGAATGAGGCCCGGATGACGGCTGAGTGATGCTCCCAAGAACACTCTTGTCTTCACCAATCTTAAGAGGAAGGGGTATCTCTTGAATGAGAGTGTGCTGAAGAATGGCTAACATTCTGATCAGGAGGCCACCATCATTGCTTCATTCTGCATCTTCAAAGCCAATGAGCCCACTGAGTCTTCCTGTTGAATTAAGGGGAGAGCTCTTCACAGCAAAAGGCACCTGGGTGTGAGGCTGGGCAAAGACAGTCTAGGATGATTGGACAGCCAGGCAGGATTGGTAGCTGCTATCAAAGCTGAGAAGGAGGTCTCGATTTCCTTCCTGCCTGTGGCATAGTCTCAAGGACTAGGTCAGAGGGTGCTACCCTCAGTAAGCTGACTTCCCCTCTTCCCTTGAACAGGCGTTAAGGCCTAGAACGATTTGTGTAGGAAGGCAGAGTTCCAAGCGCAGGGGAATAATGAACCCCAGGCTGGAGAATCTTATGTTTGTTTTGCTAGTGATTTATACAGGAATATCTATTCTTCACCAGAGAGAAGCCCTTGCTGGTGACCGTCACCCCACCCGTGCACAAACTCCTTATGTCACCAATAGCTGGTCTGGGAATAAGTCGTGCATCACTTGTTCTGACTCCTTCCATTGTGCTCCATTTGAGACAGGCTGTCTGCAGTATGAGATTAACCGGCAGCGTGGAACAGGGCTGTTCTGAGGGACAGCTCAGCAATAAGCAGGGGCTAGCCGTTGTTTGTAGAGTTTGGCTAGTCCCTCCACAGGTTGGGCCTGTGGCCGAATGGTGTCTTTCACCAGGGAGCGCAGGAACTCACTGAATCCAAGCTTTTTCAGGGGCAGACCATCACCCTGACTAACTCCCTTCGCACGCAGGCGTTTGGGAATGCTCTGGCCATGGTTGGTAGGTAACGGTGGGTCCAGACTATCTGGGGAGGAGGGGCAGTTACTACACCCCTTGTGTCTCCATTAACCTGAAGGGGAGGTCACAGTGTCCAGGTGTGTGAGTGGGTACGGAGACCATGTGGGAGATTGTGGCAGCCGTGATTCCATCAGGTGCAGGCAGACAAGATAGTTCTTGGCACTGAAGGCCAATGCCAAGTACCAGTAATTCTGTAATCAAGCAGGCAGTGCTTCAGCAGTTCTTCCAGGCAACACTGATTCCCTGGGGTCAGGTTTCCATTGTTTAGACTTACCCCCTTTCCTTCTCTGCCTCAGTCTTTCACAAGGCAAGATGAAGCACACATGACACACAAAGGTTTCACTTAGGCTCAAGTTCTATTAATTTAATGCTCAGGCTTGAGAATTTTCTGTTCCTGTCATTCATGCACCTCTCTTCTCCTTGAGTGACAGATGAGCATCACGCATGGACAACGCTTCCCTACCTTTAACTGGCATCAGAGAACTCCCAAATCTCTGGGTTTTCCAGCTGACACTGTCAGGTGGTGATGAAACCCTGCAAGATGTTTAGAGAGAGCATGGAATGATCCATCTAGGAGTCCAGCTAACCCTTCTCTGGAAGTTCACCTGCCTGTTATGTCTGTCTGGTACCTTTGCTCATCAGCAAGTTTTTCAGTTCAGGAAGGGCCTGCTGCACTTTACCATCCAGTGCTGGCTTCACTAGCTTTGTTGGATTTAAATTTGAGCCTCAGGAAACTCAGAGCTTCTGAGCGTTCTTCATGCTCTGTCCTTGAGTTTATTCTCCTGAGCATGCCCTCCTCTGCCAGGCTGGTGAGGATCCTCCAACCCTTGATAACTTATTCCCCTCCACACATTGGTGGCTTTTCATAAAGATAAGGCTGTGGTTTTGCCTCACACAAAAAACTTGCCTAAAGGGGAGCAGATTTTTATCTGAGCTAGTCCCCTCTGCTGATTTCTTTCCCTAACTCCAACAGGGACCTGCTGAGAGCTGGGCTTATGTTCAGCTTCACTATTACCTGGACCAACCACCTCTTCAGGGAAGTCATCCAGGTTATTTACAGCACTTGGAGAAAGATTCAAAGGGGCGAAAAAATCAATGAAGAGTTGTCCAAATGGATCCTCTTTTGTATTCAGACAGGCTTGTAAATAGCAAGGTTTCTTTCAGATGACCAGAAAAGCCCATGCTACTAGCGCCAGGGCTTTTACTTTCTCTGTCAGTCATGTGCCAGCTCAGATTTGTGGAACAAGTGTTTGGATCTCATTAAGCAGAACTACTCTCTCAATGCCAAGGATAGTCAGATGCCCACTTGGAAAGTGCTGTTCTGTAGCCCTTCTTCATTAGCACACCCAGCAGTTCCTTCACAGGTGGATTCTTCTGCGCTGTTTATCGCCAAGAATAGGGAAAATGTGGAGGCTATTTCATAATGGAAAACTCCTGTTATAGATAAGTAGCCTAGCTATCAGAATACTACTGTCACAGATCCCCATTCATCCTCTTTACTCACTTCTTCAGAGGACAAGTGTTTGACAGGCAGTAAGTAGGTGAAGAGGCAGCTCAGAGTTTTGTGAGGGAGTTCTCCAGGGAAAGGAGGCGTGACTACGTGACCCTTGGGGTGAGCTTGTCGTCTGTGCTTGCTGCTTGACTGAAGTGTATCGTGTGGGCTGTTTGTTTGGGGAGACTGCTGAGCCTAGTGGCTTGCTAGGCAAGGTGGAGAGCTTCTTAACTAGGCTTTGATCCCCAAGCCCTTAGCACCCATTGACCTGGGGACGGGGCACCTCTGGGAGAACCAGGTTTTAAAAAGCCCACTCCTAAGGACTAGCACCAAATCAGCCCATTATAAGCTAATTTGGGCCTCTTTGCAACCCAGGCACTTGTTGCCAGCTGAGCAGCACAGATTGTTTTTTTCAGGCCTGTTCCCAGCAGGCTTGCTGCGGCCCCATGTCCGGGTCGTTTCGCTGAGTGTTGGGCCCAGTTGTTTCTGGAATTTCTGCCTTTTCTTTTTTGCAGGGGGCACTGGAACCAGGAATGCAAAATCCACCATCTTTATTGTTGTAAAAAAACTGGGTGGGGTTAGTTGCGTTTTTGTCAGACACACTTCACTCTCTTAGGGTCCGGCATGGTAACTTTGCTCCTAAGTGACCAGGGACAGCTAACCTGAGTCTTGCAAGGGAGTTTGAGAGGGAGTTTCGATTTGGGGGCGATGGGGCGAGGGAGTTGTAGATACACTTAATTAATATTCTTCGTAAAATAAAGACAATTACCCCCCCTTCCTGATTTAAAAAAAAAAAAAACCAGTAAAAGAACCGCATGGTGACTTGCCTGCTGGGTGCGAAGGTTGCAGATCTCTCAAGATATCTAGACACTTGCGTGTAGTGCTGGGGAGGAGCTAGTGGTCGTGGTACATGGAAGTACCAGTGACTTCGGAAAAGATGGGAGAGGTCCTGGAGGCCAAATTTAGGCTGCTAGGTAAGAGACTGAAATCCAGGACCTTCATGGGAGCACTCTCTGAATTGCTACCAGTTCCACCAGCAGGGCCAGTTAGACAGGCAGAACTGTAGGATCTCAGTGTGTGGTTGAGATGATGGTATAGAGAGGAGGGGTTTAACTTTATCAGGAACTGGGGGACCTTTTGGGAAAGGGGGAGCCTACACAGGAAGAATGGGCTCTGCCTAAACCAAAATGGAACTGGATTGCTGGTACGTAAAATTAAAGAAGTCACAGAGCAGTTTTTAAACTAAGGTCTGGGGGAAAGCCAACAGGTGCAGAGGAGCATGTGGTTCAGATGGAGACATCCACGAGGGGATGATCTATTACTGAAGATTCTCTATATTCTATCTCCGTATGAGGAGAGATTAAAAAGACTGGGACTTTTGAGCTTGGAAAAAAAGATGACTAAGGGGGATATGAGAGAGGACTACAGAATTGTGACTGGTTGGAGAAAGTAAATAAGTGTTATTTACTCCTTCTCATAACACAAAAACTAGAGGTCGCCAAATTAAATGAATAGGCAGCAGGTTTAAAATGAACAGAAGGAAGTATTTCTTCACACAATGCCCAGTCAACCTGGGGAACTCCTTGCCAGAGGGTGTTGTGAAGGCCAAGATTACAAGGGGGTTCAGAAAAAAAAGCTGGCAAGTTCATGAAGATAGGTCCATCAATATCTGAAAACGGCTGACAGGATGGATCACTTGATTATTACCTGTTCTATTCATACCCCCTGAAGCACCTGGCTTTGGCCACTGTCAGAAGACAGGATACTGGATTAAAAGGACATTTGTCTGACCCAGTATAGCCGTTCTTATGCACTACGCAAGCTTTTAAGAGTACAGCACAAAAGTGAAGTTGGAAATTTAAGCAATACTGTACCTTAAATGCTTTGTTAGTATCTGCGGGCATGGCCATTGCTTCCCCCGTCATCTGTTCCTGCATCACCCTAGATTGGTCTGCAGCTGCAACAGAGAAACAAGAATGGATATTTACTTCACATGGACAGAGAACTCCTGAAAGCAACAAAGCACCAGTGAAGCAGTTCTGTAGCCTAACTGTAGGCTAGAGAGTTGTAGGCACACACTCACCATGATAATGCTATGCTGACCCTGCAGGACCACAGTAATGTATGCTCATGAGACAGAATGGAAAGGAACGCTTCTCATCTGCTAATTCCTTCCTGCGCTCAGCATCAGTGCAGATGGGTGGGTAACTTTCCTCCAGGTGCAAGCTAAAGCTTTGTCCCCTGGCTGTCAGACCCTGCCTTCTCCAACTTAATGGCTTCCACACATGAAAACACTGACCCTCAGTCTCACCACCAGTGCAGGATCCTTTTTGCATTCCCACTGACAATTTGACTAGCAAGAGACAAAGTGGCACAGCTACACAGATCTCCAAACTGAAAATGTTCCAAAGAAACTAATGCTAAAATGGCTAATGGCTAGAATCCATGAAGCAAAAAAAAAAAAAAAAACACAAACAAACTCAGCTTGAACAGGTGAACTGCCAGTAGTGAAAAGTTTCAGTAAAACTCCTGCTCCTGTTGTGCCTGCAATGTCCAGAGAAGGTATGGGGAGAATGCTATTACCCCCTTGATGGTGGCTCTCCAAGCTCTCCCACTAAAGCTTCACTTTTCTTGATGTAAGAAAACTACAGTGACTTAAATGCAGTGAACCTTGATAAACGCAGGGTAGGGAATCTCTGCTGATCTGCTCTTGTAGAAGTTTATAAATCAGATCTACCTGCACGTCCCTTTTTGTGTCACGCAAATAAAAATCAGGTTGTGCTTGGTTGAGTGGAATAGCAGTAGTTTCTCCTTGGGAAAAACTCTACTCTTACTACCTCTTTGGCAAGTGATGGGGGTTACTTGCTGTGGGTTTTTTTTGGTGACCATCAACCAGCAGCATGAAGACCATTTGTACTTCTCTGAATTCCAGGAGACTGTTACCAAACTTCCTTTAAAACCTCAATAACATTTTTCTATGTTACATGATACCAGTCTGATGGGCTGGGGAGCCTCTCATTTTATGAGTACCAGGCACATCATTCCTTTCAGCATTTGTTCCTGAGACACCAGCTTAGCAGTTTGCACTAGTAGTGGAGGAAAGACCTTGTCCAGATGAGAGAAATGAATTTCTGACTTCATGGCTGTGACAGGGCCCCCACTGTGGCATAGAAAGGATTAAAGACTCACTGTGCGCTGAAAAAGGCCAAGCCCCTCCACCCCTGTTGGGCATGCTCTGCATGGAAGGGGGATATAAAAGGCAGCAGTTCAGTCTGGGCAGATTGCTGACTAGGAGAGATGCAGACCATTGGCTCTCTCCAGAATGTTGCTGACGCTGACTGCTGAGCCAAACCACGCTGAGCCCCAGACAGATCCTTAGCTGCCAGACAAAGCTTGAGGGAGGGACAAGGCTGCCAGGGACAGCATCGACTAGGGGCCCCGGAGGCCCTGGGGAATCATGGAATGCTGCCGCCGCCAGGGAAGGAAGTAGCCCAAGGGGGATTGAATGGTATTAAAGGGTTTCTCATCATGAGTTAATGATTTTTAGAGAGGAAACCGGGAGAATCTTTTTTTCTCAAAACCATCCTAAATATGGACAGAACAACCCCTAGAAGGGCAGAGCCATGGAGACGGATGCCTACAGAAGGCCAAATTGAGCCAATTTACCCCCTCTGTTGCAGACTGGGACCTGAAACAATGAACTCTTAGGATCTTGGGCACCCACTGTCCCCACAACTGCACAACTTGGGCACCCACTGTCCCCACAACTGCAGCCAATATTGCAGTCAGCACAGCAGACCCTATTGCTTTGATGTAAACTTCAGTTTATTTTCTGCTGTCCTCAGACTTCCACTGGATCAGAGATTCTGACTTGGAGGCACAAGAGTGAACTGTAAGAGTTGTTGGGGAAAGCTCCAGGAGTTTTGGGGCTATTGCCTGGGTCTTCTGGCATACGAGTCTAAAATGCAATAACCCCTTTCAGCCCTTCCTGTGTGGTGGCTGATGCTTACTGAAGTGGAGAGGGGATGCATCTCCTCTTCTCTCCCCTGTGAGAAGGGGCAGAGAGAACTTTATATAGGAGTGTGTGGGGAGGAGGGAGATGTGAACTCAGTGCACAAGCCAAGAAATTTTTTGACAGTAACTTATTGTCCCACTGCCCTGCATCTAAGCTAGTTAACTAGTCTTTGCACTTAACTAGTCTTTGCGCTTTTCTTTAAAGCTAAAAATGCAAGCATTTAGAGATTTCTCCCCATCTCTTTGAGGCGAAGGAAAGAAAAGCATAAGCTACGAACTATGGAAGGTTATTAACAGTCAAGGTAATGGAATAGATTTCCAAGGCTGGCGGGAGTGTCATCCATGCAGAGAAGACAGCAGTAGGACTGAGTCAATGAGTATCATTATAAAATGGCAGGGGTCTGACTAGACAGCTCATGGCTTTCCTGGCACAACTGGAGTCTAGTATTCACTCAGATGAACTCTCCAACACAAGCAGTAACCAGTTTTGAACATGAATAATAGCGTCTTACCATTGTCTTGACCCAGGATGAGTGTGTAAATGCTCCTAAGTCCAAACACATTTAGGAAGTACCAGGAAGCAGAACTCACCCTGACAAACCAAAACGGAAAGGCACTCGTTGAGCTGAAATAGAATCTAAATGTAGGGTGCTTAGATCAGGGGTGTCAAAATCATTTGCTATGGTGGGCCAAAGTTTAATTAAATGTACTTCAAGTGGGCCATACATACCATAAATCGAAATACTAGGCACAACCATTTTTATGTAGTATTATATGTTATTTGCTAGATATCAGCAATATAAAAACTGCAGTAAATTCACTTCTACAACTACTACTATTTTACAAGTAAAAGAATCGATCAATGGCGCGCGATGCCCCAAGACCACACTCTCCCTCTCCCGCCTTTTGGAGCGCTGCCGCCAGAGTACACAGATCTTGTGGCAGCGCGTGACACCGCGAGATCTCACAGCATTGTACTCTCTGGCGTGACACCGCGACATCTCGTGGCACTGCACGCTGCCACCAGAGAGTACCACGCCATGAGATGTCGCAGTGTTGCACGCAGCTGCCTGGGGCTGGACCAAAGAGGTTGGTGGGCCGTATCCAGCCTGCAGGCCAGATGTTTTACACCCCTGGCTTAGAGTGTGATCTCGCAGCCGCAATAAACGCACAGGGAATTCTGGACACACTCATTCATTCTCAGTTTTTCACAGCAAAGTCCCACAGCCCCAGCCTGTGACGTATTGATTTAAAAAAATAAATTGACAAAAGCTCTTACCAAGATGCATCCAAAGTGAGCAGCTCAATCCCCTGCTGCAGCATTGGTTTAAAGCGCAGTGTCAGGGGAAATGGTACCTTTGCTGCAAGGAAGGCAAAAGAGACTATTTCACAAACCATGGTAAGCAATTGCAGAACTATTCCACAACCAGTTGTTCAGCTGAAAAATGTTAATACATACAAAGAGGGTGTATGCAAAACTCATTTGTTTGAATTCCTTGTAATAGTCAAATTCTGAAGGGGTTTTTGAAGTCACTTCAACCAGACTGAAAAACAGACTAACTCATCACTGCTATCAACCCATCCCACAAATGGCAGGAGTAAAACGAAACTCAGATGGAAGGAAATATGTTTGGAACCCATTGCATAAGTTACTTAGTGTGACCTGGCTGCTGTACATGGGTGGAAGGAAACCTACTTCTTCCATTTCAAATGTAGGCAATAAAAAAAAAGTTCCAAGCAGTTTCTTGTGCTACACGTTTCCAACTGCCCCATCAGTGTTTGTATTTCACAGCCATATTTTGCTATTTTAAAGTGTTTCTCACTCCGTCCCTGAGTGAACAGGCCATTGCACTGAATGGAGTGCGACTGTGCCGTAATAGCCTGCTTGCTGTTAGTGAACCTCTGCTTACTCATCACAGTGCCAGTATGACATAGTAATGCAACATCATAAAGCAACCTTTGCAAAACTACCTCAGCACATGGCACAAAGACTTCTTTATGCCTCTCTCCAATTCATAAATGAAGACCTATTTTCCAGCTCTTTTAAGATGAAAACCCCACTCTATGCCATCTATAGTTGGGGATGGGACACTGGGCCCTGACAAGAGGGAGCTGGAGGCATTTCCTAGCTGCAAGATCACACCTACCAACAATAACAATGTTAAGATTCTGCACTCCCTCCCCATTTGGTCAAGAGGGTAGAAATCCGCTGGGCCCCTTTAGAGCAAGGTTCACACTTATTTCACTCCGCTAGCTCAGCCCATGCTTAGGCAGAGGTAGCAAGGCTCTCTGATGGGGCCTAATGCCTGCACGGAACCACAGAACATTGCTCCATGAACCCCCTCATTTCTGATACTTACTTGTTACGAAGCCCGAGAACGTCATGTTGATCCACCCGCCGATGAGGATCATGGGTAGAACATTGGTTACGTTCCCTTTCATCATGTCCGTCAGCATAGTAGGGTCTATCAGGCACAGATTGAACACAGCACATTAAGCACGGACTACACTCAGCCTTTCTGACTGTAGTTAAAGGAAAACAGTATCAGAGGTCACTTAGCTGGACTAAAAAAGTGGGTTGTTTCAGTTAGCAGTGAAGGTGGCTAATGACAATACCTCACCTAGGGCTCAAAGTGCTTTACAAAGGAGGTGAACAGCAGACACTGTGTTAATGAATGGCTGTCACTTCACCTGTGAAATCTGTTACACTGACCTGAAGTGGGGGCATATAGCAAAACAGAGCACAGGGTTATGAATTCCCCGTACTAACAAGAATGCCGTCTCCTGTGAGCTTCTTCGCATAAAACTCTACCTGCATCTCAGCAGAGCTCAGAGGTTTCCTCTGAAAAATTTCAGCTTGGCTTAGGAAGTTAGAAAGGCAAACTGTTTCCCTGCTGGATGCTGGAATCAGCTCCTAGTTGCACTCTCGCCCATGCTGACTTCTGGGGCCTACATGAGTGGCAGAATTGAATTTAACTTTTCCCTTCTATTGCACCCCACCTCCCCAAGCCTTGAGGACGTTGGTGTTGAACATTAGTCTGGGATGAAGTCACAAACTGTCCCAAAAAGAGGGGAAACGTGGCAAAAAGGCCACAATCTATAAGCATGTTATGTAAAATTATTGTTGAAAGAAAGCAGAGCACAGAGACAAAGAGATGGTGGGAGCTGGATTTGTCAGGGCTAAGGCCTTGTCTACACCTGGGGTTTAACTAAAGGTGTTAATTTAAACCAATTGAGTTGAAATGGTGCAAACTTCTAGGTGGACTTGGATTTAAATTTAGCTTAAGTCAAGCAGGAACAGGTTTATGCTAAACTGACATAAAAGTGGCCACACAGGGATGCAACTGAAGCCAGTTTGTGTGCAGATGAGGCCTAAAAGGAGTGGTGAGTGAGGACTTGCAGGACTTCTGCTGAGGGCACAGAAATATTATGGTAAGAGACCAGCACCTTTTTAAGAGAACAGAAATGACCACACACGGATCTGTGAAAAACTTGTTTTTTCTAGTCATCTTTGATGGAACAATGTTGCTATCCCTGTGGACCACTGCTTTTCTGAAGAGCATTTGACAATATAGTTTAAGTGTCATCACCAAATGCAGTAGCTTGCAGACCCTAGCCCAACCAACCCAACATTTTATTACTATTCTTATTACTTTGTTGTTTATATTTTAAGGGGGGAAATAAAAAAAGAACTAGAGCCTTGTCAGAAAATCCACCTGCTTACTCAGAATGTTTTTTGCAATGATCTCTTAACATACCTGTCATTGGAGAAGGGGGTACCACCTTCCTTTTTGTTTTTTTAAAAAATCCATCCTCTGTGTTATTGAAGAAATACTTCCGGGTCAGGAAAGACTGAAAACAAAAAGGAACAGTGAATTCTAACTGTGCCAGGAACCAGAGAAGTACAACAGACTGTTCAAAGAGCAGAAATCCTCTCCAGTGTTCAGAATGCATGCTAGTCACTTATGCCTTTTTCGTATCTCCTCCTTCCTCTCCTGCAGAGATACCCACAAACCTCATGTACAGTCTTGCTCTTCCTTCCAGGTTTCATAGACTTTAGGGCCAGAAGGGTCCATCGTGATCATCTAGTCCAGTGGTTCTCAACCCCGGGGGGAGGGGGAGAAGGGAGGCCAAGGTCTTCCAAGGGGTATATCAGCTTATCTAGATATTTGCCTAGTTTTACAACAAGCTACATGAAAAGCACTAGCGAAGTCAGTACAAACTAAAATTTCATACAGACAATGACTTGTTTATACTGCTCTATATACTATATCAGTGTTTCTCAACTTGAGGAGTTTGTGATTTATTTTATAATTATATGGTAAAAATGGGAAAGTGGTTTTTTTTTCAGTAATCATGTGCTGTGACACTGGTATTTTTATGTCTGATTTTATAAACAAGTAGTTTAAGTTAGGTGAAACTTTGGGTACCAAGGCAAATCAGTCTCCTGAAAAGGGTACAGTAGTCTGGGAAGATTGAGAACTACTGAGCTAGTCTGACCTCCTGCACAGCGCAGGCCACAGAACCTCACCCACCCTCTTCTGTAATAGACCCCTGACCTCTGGATGAGTTACTGAAATCCTTCAAATCATGATTAAAAGACTTAAAATTACAGAGAATCCACTATTTTAAATCTGCAAGTGACCTGTGGCCCATGCTGCAGAAGAGGGCAAAAAACCAAAACAAAACCCACAAACCCAGGGTCTCTGCCAATCTGACCTGGGGAAAGTGTTCAACTTTCTTGCAATTCTTTTGAAACATTTAACATTTTATATACAAAATGACCAAATGAACCTAACAAGAACCTTAACTACTTTAGGAATTGCCTGACATTTGAACACCAGTCTCAGTTTTAACAATGAATCAATATACTTCTTGCACTTAATATTTGAAAAAGATTTGGGAGTCGTCCTTGATAATCAGCTGAACAAGAACTTCCAGTGCAACGCTGTGGCCAAAAGGTCTAATGCAATCCTTGGATACATCAACAGAGGATTCTTGAGTAGGAGCAAAGAGATTATTTTACTTCCGTAGTTGGCACTAGTGCGACTGCTGCTGGAATACTGTGTCCAGTTCTGGTGTCCACAATTCAAAAACAATGTTGATAAATTGGAGAGTTCAGAGAAGAGCCATGAAAATGATTAAAGGATGAGAACATAGTAACAGACTCACGGGGATAAATCTATTTAGCTAACAAAATGAAGATTAAGGGGTGACTTGGTTACAGCCAATTAGTACCAACATAGGGGACAAATATTTGGTAACATGCTCTTCAATCTAGCAAAGAATAGGTATAACACCACGCAATGGCTGGAAGTTGAAGCTAGACAAATTCACACTGGAAATAAGGTGTAAATTTTTAACAGAGTAATTAACCATTGAAATTTACCAAAGGTCATGGTGGATTCCCCATCACTGCTAATTTAAAAATTACAAATGGATGTTTTCCTAGAACCGCTCTAGGAATTATTTGGGGGGGAGGGTTCTGTGGCTGGTGTTATACAAGAGGTCAGACTACATGACCACATTGGGCCCTTCTGACCTTGGCATTTATAAATCTATTTTCATTATTGTCTCTTTGCAGCCTTCATAAAAAGATTAAAGCAATTCAAATATGCAGCTTTATACATGCACATACCTGTTTTGGAATATATTTCCCATTTTCTCTGAGGACTCTGCTTCGAATTAGGACTTGGCTAAAAAGAAAGAAACCCATTATTGCAGGACTGTTGAAGAACAATATTAGAGAAGTGAGGGCTGCAAGTCCTTTCTGCACAGTGAGCTGTGGGTAAACAACATGCTGAGCAATAAATGAGCTGAAAAAGACTGACTCAGGGACATCTATCACACAAATATAAAGATACTCTGGAAATGAATTTCTATTAATTGGAATTTTTCATAGTTTGCAGCATCTCATTCATAAATCAGGATGGGTGAGGAATAAAAAGGTCACCTCTTCCTCTTCTTTCCAGATTGGGAAAATGGAAGATTTCCTCAGAAGGCAAATTAAGTTGTATCAGATGCTGTATATGTACCTTGTGCAATGACATTTAGACTCCATGAAACAGCTTCATAGAATTTTTGGGCATCCTTTAAGCAGAATTCTCAAACAGATAATAGCAACTTCTCTTAGGCCTAAAGGCAATATTTATAGAAAAATCAAAAATATGTCTAGCATTAAATAACAGACACCAAAACCTTTGCTGTTCAAACTTAAACAAGATTTAATAGGAAAGCTGCAGGAGAATCAATGTTATATTTGATAAATAAGAATAGATTCCTCTATAAGCCTCAATCTTCACCTAGAGGAAGTAGTGATACTGTGGGTAAATCAATTGCAAAATTAATATCCAATGAAAAAAATAGTTCTAGATCTAGATGAGATCCAAACATAACTAAGGAGAGTCAGACAAAACAAGATAAATGAATACTCCCTGTCTGTATTCTCTTTACACTCATAAGGGAGAGTTCTTCAGTCTGTTTTAAGAACTCCTTCCAACAGATACATCTCCACCTTTTTTACAGCATCACAATAGCGCTTACATAGAAATTATCCACATGGATCAGATCTTTGGTCCATCTAGTTCAATACCTTGTTTCTGTAGTAGCCAGTGTCAGAAACTTGGGAACCAAGAGAATTTTTTCTACAATGTTCATGAAATTCTCAGATGCTATGTGATGAGCACCACAGAAAGGCCCATGCGGAAATTAATAATTCTGTCTTCCTAGTAGGATTTGAATAGTGCAGTAGGTATGGCCTGGGGCTACACAGTGAATAAGGAAAAGAAAGCTCATTCAGTAAGCTCCATCCATCATATTCATTACATGAGATGAAGGTCTAGTGGCAAAATGTGATCATGTAATTAGGCACTGCATCATATTGCACAGCCTCCAAATTAAGCTTGCACAAGCAACTTTCATCTGGCATTTCCTTACTTCTGATTGCTTGACTTTGCAAATTTGTTCTTTTATCCTAGCTTTATTAGAAAGACCATAGGAAACCTTTGGCGCACTTTGTTAACTCCTAGTAACTTACCTGTCAGACACTTGTTCCCGAGTGAGTTTTTTGTCACTTTGGAGCAAGATGGACACATAGTGACGAATCATCCCAACAAAGAATGTTATGAAGACAATTGGAAGAACCACCCATAACCGGATATTGGAGTCCAGCAGCAGCTCTGGTTCGCTCATCTTTACAGTGGATTCTGATAAACAAAATGCAGATGGTTATACATTATACCCAGAAGGCATGTAGCACTTTTCACCCATGGAGGGTACATTTTCTCTTTGAAAAATGGTGTGTTTTGAACTTATATTCACTAGCATGTGGTGACTAACAGCAGGTTCATCTTGCTTTGGCTCATAATTGTTTTAAATTTTGTGAAATTGGCTCTTTTAAAGCACCAAGAATATAAGTTTCTGGTCCAGACTTTATTCTGTTTGCACATGATAAATGTGATCAAGTCATGATCACTTGTACCTAAACTTCCATTAATTTTTAGTTCTCTGACCCATTCCCTCTTCTTTATTGGAATTAGACCTTGTCTTAATAGATGAACTTCCCTGGGTTGACTGAAACATTCTGAGTTAGGAAATTGCCATGTATAGTGTTTAGAAATTCCAGTGATGGCTTACTGCTGGCAGCATGAAACTTCCTGTATGTGTTATTTAAACTGAAGTCCCCCATGATCACACAGTTTTTCCTCCCTATACATTATAGCAATTCCAATTTCTCTTGTTTGTTATGCAGGCTTTTAAAACTAGCGTATAGGCAATTCAATAATTTCTTCTCTTCACGTCCTTTAGTTCCTGGATTCATTTTGTTTTCAACATCTTGATTTTGTGCTGAGTGCTTATATCTTCCCTCATTTTACCCTCCCCTTTTGCTACTAGTTTAACCCTCTCCCGACCACACTGGCCAGCCTGTCCCTAAAAAGATTGGGTGACCTTTTACTGATAGAGACCATCCAAACTACACAGCCCCCTTTCCCTATAGAAGGTGGACCAATGTTCCACACAACAGAACCCCTCCGCTCTACACCATTTACCCGGCCCGTGGTTCACTTCCAGTATCTCTTGCCTTCCTTCACCTACAGTAAGGTCTCAGAACAGTTCGCTTGGACATTCCTCTTCAGCAGGCCCCCGAGTTCCCTGAAATCACCTACTATCTGCGAGCTGCCCCATGACAGCCCATTAGCGCCAAAGGGAACCGGGGCCCGTAGAGCTTGGCCCAGTGCCTTCGGAGGGACGGCCGGTCTCAGCGACGCCTCACGTCTTGGCTCTGAGGCCGCAACACGCAGCCCGTGGCCCGCCTGCCCCTGCGGACGGGCTCTGGAGCCTCGGGAGGACGCCAGCAAGGCTCGTCCGTCCTCCCTGGGCGGGCGGGGCCCTTGGCTCCAGCCGCTGCCGCGCGGAGAACGGCGGGTGCCCTCCCCTGGCGCTGGCGGCGGGGCTGGCTAGCGGAGACCGGCCGGCCTCCCACACGCCCGCCAGGCGGGGCTGCGGGTCGGGGGGCGCCCCAGGGCCGGCACTGGCGGCAGGATGGGCCGCCCGGCCTCGGCCCCGCTCAGCGTCAGCTCCCCGGGCCCGGCCCCCCAGAGCCCCGGCCCGGCCCGGCCCGGCCCCTCACCCTTCGCCTTGACCCCGCTTCCGGGACAGGGCCCGCTCAGCGCCCAGCCGCACGGACGGTCCTGCCGCGAGCCCCGGAAACACGTCACTCGGTGAGGTCATCACGCGCGACGCGCGAGGCGCTGCCTGGCGGGAAACTCGAGAAGAGCCTGGAACTGTCAGCGCGAGCGGTAACTGCGGGCCGGGCCGGGGGCGGGCCCCATGTCCCGGGCCGGGGGCGGGGCGGGGCGGGGGTCCCACGTCCCCGGGGCGGGGCCCGGCCGCCGCGCTGTTGCCGGTTGCGCAGCCCCGTGAGAGCCGCGGGCAGGGCGGGCAGGTCCCGCGGTGTCACCCGCGCCCCGCCCCGCCTCGCCGACCCCGCCCTGGGTCACGCCCCGTTCGCGCCCGCGCCCGCGCGGAGCTAGCGCCGCAGCCCGGGCCGCCGCGCCCTGCTGTGCCAGCGCCGCCGCGCGCCTTCCCGTCCTCCGCGGGCGCTGTGTGAGCGGGGCGGGCTGCGGCAGTGCTCGGCCCTACACGGGGAGTGGGCGCAGGGAGCGGCTTCCCGGCGTGCGCCGTGCTGGTGAGACTGATCGGGCAACGCCGAGTCCGGTTCTGGTCGGCACCTCTTGCAAAGAATCCTGGAAAGTTGAGAGCTCGCAGAAAAGGTGCACAAGTAATTCAAGGGCTGGAGACGTTGCCTCACGCGAGAGACGAAAAGAGACCTGTTTAGCTGATCAGAAAGAAGATTGAGAGGTGGCTTGATTACAGGGTATAAGTAGCTTCACAGGGAGAAAACCTGGGTGTTAAAGGGCTCTTTCATCTAATGGAGAAAGACCTAACAACCAATGGCTGGAAGCTGAAACCAGACTAATTCAAATGAGAAATTAGGCATACATTTTTAAGGGTGAGGGTGGGTAACCGTGGGAACAGACTGCTAAACGGCTTTCTCGGTGTCTTCACGTGAAGACTGGATGTCTTTCTGGAAGGTATACTTTAGCCAAACATAAGTTACTGGGCTCACTACAGTGGTAACTGGGAAAAATGTAATGCCCTGTATCTTACAGGTCAGACTAAATGATCTAATGGTCCCTTCTGGCTTTAAGCTGTGTGAATCTAGTGACAGCCCTGTGTTACTTGAGTGTTTTCAGTCTACCTCCTTGTGTATTGTTGAAAACTCACCTTTTAGCAGGGGTCAAACGGGAAAAATAGGAGGTGGTACCCTACCAACTATCCCCACAACCTAAGCTCCATCCACCAACATCCTCAGATCATATGGTGATGGGCAGTTGTCACTGAGATGGGCACAGCCTCAACACGTAGAATAGAAGTGTATTTCACCTACTAGAGATTAGATAGTACATTAAAGGAGCCTTTCCTGGTGGAAATCTGGAGTGGATGATGATGGTAAAAACATTGCCTGTCCCCTACCTGGGAGTGAATGGCTCCACTGGAACCCTGAGGTTCCAAGCACCAGAGGTTTTAGGTGCAAGCTGTGGGTGCTGTGGAGGGCTCTGGTCCCTTGTTGGGTGCACTGAGGGTCTCTGGATCAAGTGCTGGCGGTCTCGCATCCTCTGCTGTGGTGGTGGTGGTGGGGAGGGGGAGGCGAGGCGAGGGAAGGGTCTCTGGATCCAAATGAGCGTGTGTGGATTCACTTCTCCTTAGGTGCTGTGTTGATCCTGTGTGGATGTTCCTCCTCCCTGTATGCAAGGAGCACCTTGTTACTCCTGAGTGGCAGTAGACAGGCAGCAGGAGTTTCTCAGAATTGCTCCTCCTCTTGCTTGCCCCTACAGCATATGGTCTGTGGCATTGGCAGCTTCTGCCGATCCCTCGGTGACAACTCTAACGTCCCTTTGGTGGCTGTCAGTTCTCCCTCTGTTGGCAGAATAGCTGCCTGAGCTGAGGTTTCTCTTCCATAGTGTCAGGCAGCAGCACTTTTGAATTTAGTGCCACTGGCTCTGACTGGCCTGTGGCAATGTTGAGAAAAGCAAGACAGGGGGCAGCTCAAAGAGGCGCCAGTGTGACATATGCCTGCACAGTGGCCCAATCACAGCTTTGCATTTTGGGCTGAAATTTCCAGGTATAGTCTCTGATTCAGGGTGACATTTTTGAGCCAAGTCTGAGCAAAATTAGTTCTCTTGATTTGGAGAACAAAGGAAGGTGTAAAATGAATGATGTCCCTCACGTGCACGTGGTTGATTTCCAGACTTTGCAGCAGGTCCTGTTGTTGGAAAAACTAATGTCACAGTGTCAGGAATGGTGTAACTTGTGTATTTGCTATGGACAAGAGTCCTGTAAATCTTAAACCAAGATAGACCAAACTGCACAGTCACCACTGCCATCCACAACTGCCTCTGTCACTGATTCTCCTGGTCTCCAGCTGTCCTTGAATCTCACTCTCTGGTTGACCCATCAATCTGCAGTCAGGAGCTAGAAGAACCACAGTAGAATCAGCCTTAGCAGATTAACCTGACTGCCGTCTACTGACTTGTTACTGATTCACTACTCTAATGGGTAACTTGCTTTGGCAATTTTAGTGCCAAAGCAGGTCAGGTATCGAGTTGAGATTAGACATGGAAATAGCCCTTGCTGAGAAGGCCTTTCAGTGCTCTGATTTCGCTGAGTTAATAAAGATTTGAAAAGCACTGCTTGTGCATGTGAGAGTGGTTGTGTGTGTGTGTGTGTGTTTGGTTTTTTTTATAGCTACTACCCAACAAAAGAGGGGTATGATGCATATGTGTGCATGGCTAAATTAGCTGCATAAGGAGAAATGTCACATCCCTTCCTCTTTCATTGGATGCCATCCAGAAAGATGTTCTGTGGAAATAATAGCATGGAATCAAGTAATTAAATACTATGTTGTAATGACAGAGATGTACAAAGGGGCAGAGGTAAGGTTGCATGTAAGTTATTGCAATAATTATTTTTCACAGGGGAACTAAAATATCCTTTGAATGTATAGTATACTATTGATGACCAAAGTATTAAAGTAGATATATTAGAAGAGCACATACCATGCAAAAGATTATGAAAATTAAAGGGATGCCATAAACTTGAATCATGGTCTAGTTCACAATAATGAGTTAAAAGTCCTTTTGAGTCTTACACCCACCTTATTTTACTTGCCATTTTTAAAAACATTTTTTCAATAACATTTTCCTATTTAAGAACAAACTCTTTTTCTATCTCCCCTGTTGCTGTATGAAACACTCAAACAGCAGGGGGAAATGACTGAGTAACTGATTATATGTGCAGTGGGGTGGGGAAAATGAGAGACTAAAAACAGTGTGCTCTCAAAGCTGCGATGTAACCAAACTGAAATAATAGAGAAAAATATTCCATAGATTCATATATTCCAAGGCCAGAAGGGACCATTGTGATTATGTAGTCTGACTTGCACAACACAGGCCATAGAACTTCCCCCAAATTATTCCTGGAGCATATTACTTAGAAAAACATCCCCACTTTCTCCTCTGATAGCTACATTAATAGCTAAAATTGGTGCATTTATCTCTCTCCTAGGTACTTATAATGTGCCCATAATCTTAGTAAGTGATTGTACTTACATTATTTGAGAAATTGAATGTGATGATGTAATTGTATTACGTGTGTGCACAAGAGGGAACAGAGTGACAGTTGCACATTCAGCCATGGCTTTGGGTTTTCCTAACATTTGACTGTTTAACTGTATAGACTTCATGTTGTGTTAACATAGATTTTTCATGTAATGTCAGAGTTTCTTTTGATTACTCTATTTAACTCACCCTTTAATTTTACTGGCAGCTGAAAGAAAGGCAGAAACCCAGAGCCTGGTATTCTGATAAACTACAGCTTTGAAACAGTGATACACCATATTATCTAAATGTAACTGGAACTCCTTTACCTCCGTCTGCATCGCAGAGGTATTTGTGCACAGAATAATGCTGGTTGACCAGACCTCTCGTTTCCATCGAATGGGCAGTCTGCATTCCTGAAGCATTTCTTCTTCACTACATCACCTTCTCTAGTCACTTTTTAAAGTAAAATCTGATCTCCTTTGCCTAGTTGCTAATTGTTTTTTGAATCTTACTGTAGGACACAACAAAGATTTTGTTGCCATGGTTTCAAAACGAAAATTGTCCAAATCCGATGTTCATGGGGACAGTCTGATTGCAGAATTACCACGTATGTGCTGCAAACTCCTCTTATTTGAAGTGAAATTCGTTTGGGAGAGGGAGGCAGGGTGGAGGGGTTTCCAGGGGGGATGGAGCTAGGCTGTTTTCAGTGGTGGCAGATGACAGAACAAGGAGCAATGGTCTCAAGTTGCAGTGGGGGAGGTCTAGGTTGGACATTAGGAAAAAGTTTTTCACTAGGAGGGTGGTGAAGCACTGGAATAGGTTACCTAGGAAGGTGGAGGAATCTCCATCTTTAGAGGTTTTTAAGCTGCAGCTTGGCAAAACCCTTGCCGTGATGATTTAGCTGAACTTAGTCCAGCTTTGAGCAGGGGGTTGGACTAGATGGGCTCCTGAGGTCCCTTCCAACTCTAATATTCTATGCCAAAGGGCCAGTTTTCCAGTAAAGTTCTGGGTTGTGCAGAATGGCCTCACAGAATACAAAATGGTAAAATTTGACAAGCCTCAGTACAATTTAAAATAACAAAATGAAAGGTGTTACTAGGTCTGAAAAAGCTAATTGCCTCCTTTCCTCCATCTCTCGGGACTGATGGGAATAAGCCTTAATGCCGCTAGAACGAAGTAGTAAGCCCCCTCCCACCCGCTCAAATAAGCTCACTACACCAAAATCACAGATTTAAAAAACCAGCCACCTCTCTGCTGAATGGGAGATGGAGAAAGCAACCTTATTTTCACTTGAGTAGATAGCTCAGCGATAGGCATATTAGAAGAACCTAGATAGAGAATAATGTCTTCAGGATAGGGATGTGCCTCCTGTATCGGCCTGTAAATAGGGACCTAGCATGCGGGTGGTGCTGTATAAATAATAACTAGGGCATTGCACGGTTTGTATCTTGGTGCTTCAAAGCTTGTTGCACAGCAAAGGGGCTCCTTGCTTTCCTCCATCTCCCCTCCTTTCCCCCCCAAGCTCCTGTGTTTCACCCTCCTATTCCTTCTATTATAAGGACTCTTTCCAGCTCCCCTCCATTGCCCTTCTATCAGGGGTTCTGTGTGCTGCATGTTTCTCCCTCCTTCCATACCAGAGTTCCCCATTCTACCCCCCATGCTAGTGGTTGTTCCCCCCCCGGCCCACCATTCCCCTGCCATGTCTCATTTTCCTGCCATTCTAGTGGCTATGTGCGCCTCCCCTTCCCCCATAACAAGTTTCTCCAGTCTTTCCCCAGTTCTCTGTGCCCCATTCTTCCTTCTCCCATTCTAGGGTCCCCCATTTTCCCCACCATGTCAGGGGCTCTGTGTTTGTCCCCTTTCCCCCATACAAAGGTCCCTTAATCTCTTCCCCCCTCCCTGCCAGGTGATATCTATGCCCCATTCCTCCTCCACTCACTTCCACCCATCCCCTCATGCCAGAGGCTCTGTGTGGCCCCACTTCCTCCATTTAAGAGTTTCCCATTCTTCCCCCTATGCCAGAGTCTCTTTGTGCCCTTCTATTCCCACCTTTCCTCCATGCTCCTCAGTCTGCTTCCCCACCATACTGGGGTCCTCCATTCTTCCCCACCCCAGGAGTTCTGTGTACTCCTCCATCGCCCCTCCACCCATTCCAGAGTTCCCTATTTCCCTTCTCTGTGGCTGGGAGTTCTGTGGGCTCCCCATGCCTCCTTCCCTCTATGGCAGGGCCTTTAGGTGAACCCTAATTACCCGCTTGTGACAGCATGCTGAATCCCCCTGGGGTGCCACCTAAAACTGGGGTAGACTGA
This sequence comes from Mesoclemmys tuberculata, assembly GCA_007922155.1. Lineage (NCBI taxonomy): Eukaryota > Metazoa > Chordata > Testudines > Chelidae > Mesoclemmys > Mesoclemmys tuberculata. The sequence continues at coordinate 1,162,084 of ML677084.1, forward strand.
ACCCTTTGTCTGACCAGCCTGGGCTTCCTCTCACAACATTGTGGTGCTATGACTAGCCATCAGCCTCTGGCAGGTGCTGCAGTTACACAGCCATCCAAAGGCAGGGGCTACATCCACGTTAGTCCAATGAATGCTTTCCCCAGCTACCCAAGAACCAACAATAGAAAGGCTCCAGCTAGCTCACTAGCTCAGGACCCCAGGACCGTACCGTCTTACCGTCGAAAGCCTGACCAGTGAAGTTTATAGGCTGGTCCTCAAAGTCAATGCCCGTGTTCACAGAAATATTGGGGAATGGCTAATTTTGAGTTAGTGAGTTCTCTTAAGGAGCCCCACTCTGTATTGCATCTGTTTATCCTGCAATAATAAGCCTTGCTTTCTCAGAAACCAAGAAGTCTCGGATTTCTTGTAAGGAGAAGACCTCTGCCCAAGATGGAGTGGTGGAGAAGGATAGCGTCTTTGTACAGCTCCTCAAAACAGCAGGAATTACCCTGAATGCTGGAGAGAGACAGAATGACATAGGTATGGATTTAGCACTTACTCTGGGATGTAGAGATATCTATCTATCCAAAGAGCAACATTAAAAGGGGTTTAAGGTTACAGGACTCAAGTCAGGAAGTGCCAAAGTTAAAGTCAGCTTTAACTCTGTCCTCGTGTGCACTGTTGAATTACATGATTCCTGCCTCATTCAGTATGCAACCCGGACCATGCGCAGTGAATGAGGCAGCTGTTAAATCTTTATTTTTATCTGAATTGTTCAGATGGCCTTACTTGCCATATTTGCTGCACACTGACCAACACATGCTTCCACTCTTCTAAGATATACATGCATGTGCCCAGGCTGGGAGAATGCTGGAAGATCGTTAAGTGTACAGTTATGGATGGAATGAGATAAGGCTCTGAGAGTTGCTCTAATGTTTTCTCCTGTTTCCTTATTAACTCAATGCAGAAAATGGGTGAAGTAGTGATTTTATTGTTAAATATTACAGGGTTTAGCTGCAAAGGCAGGAGCACTTGAGTGAAAGCTTCAAATGGAAACCACCCCTTCCCTTTCCAGCGCAACACAGCTATCAGCAGTTCTGGGCAAGTGGTAGGGCTATTTTGAATCAGCCACTTTGCTGCTGTTTTGGACTTAGCAGTAGCAAGTTTGATTGCCACATGGGGATCCCAAGTCAAGTGTCTCATTCAGTTCTTTGTGCATGGAGCACTACAGGCATGGAGCAAAAGATCCTCAAGATGCATGTTTTAATATTCCCACACTGACACCTCTTACTGAAAAGTTCCAGAGGGGTAGCTGTGTTAGTCTGTATACAGCAAAAACAACGCGAGTCCTGTAGCACTTCAAAGGCTAACACATTTAATTTCTGCAGGCATAGGCTTTTGTGGGCTGTAACCCACTGACATCTGACGAAGGCACAAGGAAAGATCCCTGTGTTCTTGAATGGGCTGGCAGGGTCTCTGTACTGGTAGTGAGTTATGCAGCTGACTGGGCAGGGTTGGGGAGGCTGCATACTGGTTATTCTTTAAATTTCATCACATCCCCTGCAGTACTGCCATGGGGGAGGGCATGTGAGTAATAGCATCTCTCAGGCTTTCGTTAACTGAAGAGGAAGCGAACTTGTGAACTCCCATGGGTGGCTGCTTGGAATCACAACTTGTATTTGTTGCTGAAATACTCTGAAGTTTGCGTGACTAAAATGTATGTTGTTGGCTGATTTACTTCTGACTTTCTCCTTAGCTGTGGATCAAGCGACCTTCCAAAAGAAGCTCTGCCAGACCCTGAGGAAGCACCCTTTCTACCCACGTGTACGTAGCGGACACTGCACATTTCAGGAGAAGCCAGTGTTCAGAATCTGTGTGCTGCTTGGCTGTGTGGCCACTCCCTGTGCTTATAGGCTGTTAACATAGGCTAATTGCTGCTGCACACCCAAAACTGTCAGTGTTACCAGTGCACAGGCCTGATGCTCAGCTAGAACCTGGTACTGCGACACCCCTCAGGACGCGCTCTCATTAGGGCAAGCCTCCTTGGCATCAGCCCCTTCTTGGGTCTCACCTTGGAGTGTTCAGCACCCCCGTTCCACGCCATGAGCTCCAGGCAGTGAGTCAACCGGAATAGGACCCTGGGGGATGCCCTACACGCCCTGGAAGAGGTCTCGCACCCAGGATACAATGTGTCCAGCCATTGTCTGGGCCCAGACAGCTAAATGGCACTCACACCTGCCTCCTAGGGTCTCTGCAATGATCACACACCCTTGTCCCACCACCTAGAGACTTGTGCCTCAGTTTCCTCCATGTGAGGCACACACAGTATTCAGACAAAACATTAAGAAAATTCTCACTTCATCAGAGTCAGGCAAAAGGTATGCAAATGTAACCAACTCCAGTAGTATCCCCAGTGGCCCCACTCTTTTTTGCCCTCTTCCTGAGAAGGAATAGGTACAATATTGCTGCTTGTTCTTGGGCACCTTCTTCCCAGATACCTGTCTGTCCTCCTCTCACCAGTCCCCCAAACTGTGTGCCCGATTCCCTTCTCCTCTTGGCTCCCATCACCCTTCCTGCTCTGGACCTGTCTTTTTTGAGCTATCATGTCTGACTCACCAGCCACTAATAAGCTGATTACAGGCCATCTGCACTTGGACACGTCAAACCACCCCCGGCTTACATGCTGCTAAATTGGCCTTGCTCACAATTCTGGGAGAGAACATTGCACATCTGTCTCCATGGCCATGACTACTACTCTGCCCATCTTGGCACCCTCCTCTGGCATGCTATGCCAGAAAATGTGGATTGGGACACAGGGGAGAGGGAGAGACCTAAGGGAGAGGAGGGCGAGCTTAACTTTTGAATGAAAAATTGTCTTTGAGTTTTGTTCAGTTTGCTGCTCCAGTTTGGACACTGTTGTTTGCTGTTTTGGACCCCTGGCTCCCAGAGATGTCACAGCTGGGACACAGCCCTTTGAGTCACAAGCAGGTGGGGGGAGTTTGAAGCAGTCACCCTAGACACAGTTTGTAGAGGAGCCAGCATCTCATTTGCAGGCTGTTTAGATTAGAGTACAACCTCCATTTCACCAACACCGGGCTCACAAATGACCAGTTATGGGAGCCATTTTTCCAGATAGAAGAAAAATCACAATGAAAGTGATGTTGAGGAAGAACAAGGCAACATCCCTTCATGTTCTGAGGCCTTCAGTGCTTTGGAAATAGCTTTTCAGAGGCTTAAAGGACAAGCAGAAAATGATGCAGTGCACCAGACTGCACCAAACCTACTGTAATTTTGAGATATTCAGTTTTAACAACTTTTTGATGTTATGGACTCCTCAATTCCCAATTAGTTTGTAACACAGGGGTTATGCTGTATCTCTAAGATGCCCATTCTGTTGCTTCTCCTCTAATTTCTCTCTGCCTGCAGGCTCTTGTCCAGCTGGGTGCTCCTTGGCACAGAGTTCTCCTTCTGCCTCAATAGCTGAAATTGCATCAATAGCTTATCCTAAAGGGAAGTGGATGATCAGGGCCCCTACTCGCTCAGTGGCTGACTTTTCCTTTTTTCTCTGCAGGTTGTGCAGGAGTTTGTCAGTGGCTTGGAGTCGCACATTAAGGACAGAGACCAGTTCAGGAACTGCCTTCTGCCTTGTGCTCCAGTGCGGGGCGAGGGTGCGAGGTCAGAGAACATTAATTTCTTTCTCCCCACCCCTAGGAGTTACTCTCTGTTTGAACAATGCAAAATTGGATGCGGGGGGAAGGCTTTATTCTGTTAAGCCAGCAGCCATAGCTACTTGCATAGATTTGTAGGGGTTTGATTCCCCTGCTGGCATATTCATACTCATGCTAGCTCTCATCAAGCTAGCATGAGCATAAATAGCAGTGCAGCCTTGTAACACGGGCAGTGGCAGTGGAGGAACAGCTTAGCCATGCCAGTTATGTATCCACCAGTTCTAGGTGAGTTAGTACCTAGCATGGCTAAGCCCTGCCTCTGCTGCCACTGCCCATGCTATCCCTGCTATACTGCTATTTGTACTTGCAGTAGCTTGATGAGAGCTAGCACAAGTACGTGTACATGAGCACCCAGCTCCTAGTATAGACAGCCAGGGATTCCAAGGCCAGAAAGGACCACTGTGCCCTCCTGTTTAACCCAGGCCCGAGAACTGCTCCACAATAGCTTTTAGATATTTTAGAAGAACCTCCAACCCTGATTTAAAAATTGCCAGTGATGGAGACTCCACCATGACGCTAGGTAAATTGTTCCAATGGTTAATTATTAGCACTGTTAAAAATTACGTCTTATTTCCAGTCTGAAATTGTCTAGCTTCAACTTCCAGCCATTGGTTTTTGTTCTACTTTCTCTGCTAGATTGAAGAGCTTGTTATCAAATAGTTGTTCCCCATGTAGGTACTTACAGATAGAGATCAAGCCACCCCTTAGCCTTCTCTATGTGAAGCTAAATAGACTGAGCTCATAGTCTATCACTGTGAGGCAGGTTTTTTAATCCTTTACTCATTCTTGTAGCTCGTCTCTGAATCATCTCCAGTTTATGAACTTATGCCATATGACAGGATCTATCCCTCATGCAAAGAAATGTCTAGATAGGGGCATGGTGCTTAAATAACAGCAAGTTAAAAGTGGGGAGTCATTGGGCATGCTATGGGCATATACTAGGTGGTGATTTGGGTCACAGGCAGTTACTTCTGGAAATGGTGGTGTACTTTTCTTGGCCCTCCTTGATTATACTCCAGGAACCACAGTAAGAGCAGACACTGGAGAGTTAGCAGTTGGGTTAACACTGGGGACAACAAGATTCAGAGTCTGACAGAAAATCCATAAGGCTGGCAGAGATCATCTGCTTAAATGGGGTCTCCAGGAGATCTAGGAAAACCTCAAATGCTCAGCTTTCCCCGCCAAGACTTCTTCCAGAGCTTGTGCTGGAAATGAGCAAGGCTGATGTGTAATTTACATGAACTATTGTCTGTCTGCCTTTAAAATTTCCCCTGGCTATTCCCAAGAACTGGGCCTAGTCTAGATAGACTTCTTTAAAGGTACCACCAGCTCAGGAATCCCTTTCTCAAGTATCCAGCTTCCAGTGCAAGACAGGTTTCGGTCTCTCTGAGGCATCTTTCCAGTCAGTTCTTTTGACTGTGGTCAGGCAAAGAGTTCCCCTCTGGAGCACTGCAGTTGAGTTTTCAGCTGAGCTTTTGCTCCAACTCAGACTTTGCCTGCACCTCTGCTAGAATGTGTAGCTTGCATCACTTTCCTCTCCTGATGGTATATGATCAGAGTCTGAGTTCACAGATGTGTTAGTAGGATTCAGTTCACATCTCTTGGCATTCTCTAGTTTGACCACTTGCTTCCATACGGATATAGAGCCATAGATTCATAGAAGATGAGGGTTGGAAGGGACCTCAGGAGGTATCTAGTGCAACCCTCTGCTCAGAGCAGGACCAACAGCAACTACATCATCCCAGCCAGGGCTTTGTCAAGCGGGGCCTTAAAAACCTGTAAGGATGGAGATTCCACCCCCTCCCTAGGGAACCCATTCCAGTGCTTCACCACCCTGCTAGGGAAAAACTTTTCCCTAATAGCCAACCTAGACCCCTCCCTGCCCCCCCGCTGCAACTTGAGGCCATTGCTTCTAGTTCTGTCATCTGCCACCACTGAGAACAGCCATGTATGTACGCTAGTATGATACATCAGGGGAGGCTTTGGCAGAGTTGCTGGTGCCAGGGCACAGCATGATACCTCCAGCAAAGCCAGTTCTTCCCATACAGAGATTGACCCCAATGCGAAGAGGACTCTCAGGGTATGTCTACACTGTGATTAAAAAACCCACAGCACTGAGTCTCAGAGCCTGGGTCAGCTGATGCAGGTTCATGGGTCTCAGGCTGCGGGACTAAAAACTGCAGTCTGGACACTTGGCCTTGGCCTAGAGCCTGGGCTCTGAGACGCTCCTCCCTTCTGGAGTCTAAATAAAAATAGTTAAAAACAGTTAAGATCGAAAGGGTATTAAGCCTGACTGCATCTATTGTCGGACCACAAATGTTTATAAACCTGTTTGTCCTGTGCTTCTAAAAGGATCCTACACTCTAAAGGGTCTGGAAATGCAGTGTTATATTTGATATGCAGCTAGGTCACTGCTATGTACTAACTGACCACGCACTAATGTCCTGACCAGTTTCCTTCTTTGACTGAGAGAGTGTTTTTGGTAGGAAAAGGACACTGCTGTTACTATAAGAAGATTTTCTTTTTAATCTCTGCTGAATAAAAGCAGCCTGCTCACATCATTCATTTTCCTAACAATAATATCAGGGTCATCTTTTTTTTTTTTTTTTTGGCAGAAATTTGGTTCATTCATACTGTGAAAGCCTTATTAAACTACTACTTGGAATTGAGACTTTACAGGTAAGGACACTTCAACACAGTCTTCTTTTCAGTTTCACAATACAGCTCTGCTAGTTTAAAGGGAAAGGTCAAACGAGTCAGGGATGTGGACAGGGAGCAGAATCAGTGAGGGAAGAGGATAGTTAAGGATATCAAGGATCACCCCGGTGTGCACGTTCCAGGCTTCAGTCTTCACTCGCTAATCTTGAGACCTGCTAAACAATTGCTGCTCCAGTCATGGACCCTGTCACTCCACGCTGGGGAAGTGGGGCTGCTGAGACTCCATCTGGGTGACAGCAGGGTGGGAATTGATGGTGTTTTGGGGGAAGGTTAGGCTCTCCCGCATCGGAGGAGCAGGGAAGGTTTCTGTTAAAAATTCTCTCTGTCAAGGTACTTCTATGGCCCCCATTGTCACAGTTCTGAAAGCCTCACAAATCTTCAAGGAATTATGCTCACACACCTCTGTGAGAGCTGTAAACCAGCTGCCCCTGACCAAACTTCTGGAACACCTAGGAATATTAAATGTACAATGCCCAAAATAAACCAGATGCTTACAAATATACCCTTCAATCTTTATTTAATAATAACGTGTGCATTAAAAGAGCAAAGAATCCCATACCCATGTAACATCTGGTTTAAATCCCTTATCTGCTTAGCTTTAGCAAAATGCATCTCCCAGAATAGATCAATTGTGCCATCAAGTTACAGCCTTGAGTAAGGACTGATGTGGAGCCAGACCACTCAAGGCAATACAATCCCTCCGGAGCTTCCTCGGCTTCCGGAGAGCACGCATGCTCTGCCACCCTTGGTGCAGTTTGCCCCCTCCTCCACAGCTGGCCAGCTCAGCGGGTTGGCGTGGAGGGGGGCAAGACCATGTCTCTGTCTCCTTTCTGTTCCCTCTGTGGTAACTAGCTCCCTGGAGGCACTAGGAGGAAGCAGTCACTGTGTTTGGCGAGCACAAAAACTATGACTGTGCTTAGACCTTGTGCAAGGAGTATTAGGGGTTGGAAGGCTCCATGAGTTTGCCAGCTACCTTGTGCACCTATTCAAAGGCAGGCCAGTCTGATCTGCAGCGTACTGCATGTTTATACTCTTCTGACTAGGCAGCAGTCATTGCCCTGCAGTTTCCTGAATCATTTCCTGGCACATCCCACAAAAGAAGCCATACCCGTGAAGCAGAGTATATTGTAATAATACTTTATGTTAACAGAGCCTTTCATTGCAAGACACTGCTAATCACCTATGCGCTCTAACAATCTCCAAGGCAGAGGGCAGCAGCTGTCTTGCCATAGGCTGCTATACCAGTGAGCAGGGCTGATTGGGAGGGAAAACGTTCCTGGGTTTTTAAATCCTCTTGTGATTCAAACGTCTGAATGATTGCTGTTTTAAATGCCTTTTGAAAAATCACCTTTGGGCAGAGGCCAAGCAGGGAAAAATTAGCGCCACGAAGGGGAGCGATTGGAAAGGAAGTGTGTGTGAAAGCAGGGAGTTAAACCTCCGGCAGAGAGCTTACATTGTGGAGTCTGGGGAAGAGAGTGTGGCTTTACATGTGGGTTTTTAACTAATTTCCATGACCACTCCTGAGTTATTTTGTTTGATATTTTTAACCCTAGCAAGCAAATGGCTCTGATTATATTTTGTAAGTCTTTGTTTCTGCAGGTGAGAGACATGTAGTTTCTACAGACCCCGCGACTCTGGTCTTAGGGTGCAACCAGCTGCCATGGTTTTCCACCTGGCAGGAATCTGTCCACTGGTTTGCAGGCTGGCTGTGTGCTGTGTGTGCTCGTGAGAGGAGAATTCCAATGAGCAAAGTTTCTTGTTCATGCTTTTGGGTCCCATATACTCTGTGTGCATTCAGTGCCTCGGGCATAGGGCCCTGTGGGGCCTCTGAGTACTAGCACAGTCTTAAAAAAAATCATTGGGGTAATACTGCCTTTCTGCTTTTCTATTTTAGCCTGCTGTTATAACGTTGTTACTGGAAAAGCTCCCTGAGTTCTTCTTTGACACGTGAGTGCCTTGATATCTTCTCTCTCATCTAAACTGAAACCTTGTCTGTCCAGCGTGATCCCAGGTGTTGGCTTTTAGTCACTGACTAAAGTTTAATCAAAATTACTCTATTTCCATATATGGGAATACACTGTATCTGAGGAAGAGAGAACAATGTACTATACAGTACTTGGAGCTCAAGATAATTGGGCAGCATATAGCAGAGGACAAGCCTGAAGATGGGGAATGCCCCCAATGTGGTATGCATTCTCTGTCTATTGGTGCTTACATTGGATATATTGCACAGTACAAGATAAAGATAGATGCACTATGGGAGTGGAATTCCAGTAGAGTCAGGTGCACTACAATGGCTTTTACATCTGGATGAGCTGAGATCCCTTTCAGCACTCCACCTCAAAAACGCCAAATTCCCCTGTACAGTGGGACTCAGGAACTCCACAGAGAAGGGGACTTTCAGGAATGCGATTTGACAAAACAGCAAAGACTCCCCACTCTTGCCTAACTCAGGAGTATGCTGCTCAGTGCGTAACTTTTTACAGCAATCTGATTTTCATTTTCAGGTGTCCTTTTTTCTTATTTCACATTCCTGGAAAAACAAAACAACAAACGACCAAATCATCCCCCCTCCCAACCCCAAACCCCAACTAGAAGATTCCCCTACAAAGCTTAATTAAACTTGCATTTAAAGTTGCTCAAGAAACTCTCATACAAACTACAAAACAACGTGGAGAAAAACGTTTTTGAAAATATAGAAATGATCCATTAAAGTAAATTATATTCATATTCCATTAACATTTGTTAATGAAAATATTAACGTAAAAATTCTCCTTATACTCTTTTACAATATCCTTAACTCTGACCTACAATATGTACTTAAAAACTCTGTCAATGTCTAAAAGGGGGTAAACTTCCTTATTGCTGGCCTGAATTCTGCTGTAGTGTAGGCAGAGCCTTAGAAATCTCTTCACCAATCCAATTTAACGCTATTTCTGGCATTCATGGATAGAGGAGGCCTGAAGCCAAGTCACATTATGTACTCATTTGCATGCCACAATGCTTGTGGTGCTGAGGCCCGATCTCAGGGGACACACTGACAAGTTTTGGTTTCTGGATGCATAGGAAGTGAGAACTCTGAATGGTTCTCCCTACTTTATACTGAAATCTGGAGTGGTTGTAAATGAAATTTTGCAGATAGGTAGTTCATGAAGGGCCTGCTAATCTGCATGATTTTGAAAAATATTTAGAACAAATTACTGTACTAACTGAGAGCTAGTGTGAGAGGCTCTGCTGTAGTGGAAACTGGTCCAAAGAATCAAGTTTTGCATTTTGCACAGTTGCACTTTTCTCTCCCCTTGTCCTTTATTTTGGTCAACACATGATATTTCTCTTTCTAGCTGAATTTGCCTTATATACTTGCATTTAGTCCATGGACACCAATCATTACTAGCTTAATGTTTTAAAAAAAAACCCAAATTCCTCTAGCTGAATGGTGTTGTTTCGAAGTCTAGCACAATACTATGTTACCATGTATCTGGGCAATAATAAATCTGACGAAAATGGACAGCCATTCTCCATTGTGTCCAGCATTGACTTCTCTAACAGTCTTGCTTAACAGTGAGATTGGTGTGGGCTCTGCCTATAGAATATCTTCAACTGACTTGTATTTCACTTGTTCCAATTTTTCAGAGTGGGCACCTTTGGAACTAATTTCCCCCGGCTCATTGTCAATCAGTTTAAATGGCTGGACAGAATAGCTGACAGCAAGGTAAGTACTAATGGTGCAGTCAGCAATATGTTTTCTCCATTTAGTTCTTTGAGCGTCCTCAGATGGGTTGGGAGAACCATTTTGCTTGTAGGGAACAGCAAGCACATATATTACGCATGGGCGCTGGAAGGACTGCAAAAGTGTGGGAGGAGTCAAGCGACCATGTTTAAGCTCATTGGTGAGCTTAAACACAAAAAAGAAGCTTACAAGAAGTGGAAGTTTGGTCAGATGACTAGGGAGGATTATAAAAATACTGCTTGAACATGCAGGAATGAAATCAGGAAGGCCAAAACGCAATTGGAGTTGCAGCTAGCAAGGGATGTGAAGGGGAAGAAGGGTTTCTACGGGTATGTTAGCAACAAGAGGAAGATTAGGGAAAGTGTGGGCCCCTTACAGAATGGGGTAGGCAACCTAGTGACAGAGGATGTGGAGAAAGGTGAGGTACTCAATGCTTTTTTGCCTCTGTTTTCACAGACAAGGTCAGCTCCCAGACTACTGCACTGGGCGGCACAGAATGGGGGGGAGGTGAACATCCCGCAGTGCTGAAGGAACAGGTCCAAGACTATTTAGAAAGATTGGACATACACAAGTTCATGGGGCCAGATGCAATGCACCCGAGGGTGCTGAGGGAGTTAGCTGATGTGATTTCAGAGCCATTGGCTATTATCTTTGAAAGCTCATGGCAACAGGGGGAGGTCCCAGATGACTGGAAAAAGGCAAATATAGTGCCCATCTTCAAGAAAGGGAAGAAAGAGGATCCAGGGAACTATAGGCTGGTCAGCCTCACCTCAATCTCTGGCAAAATCATGGAGCAGGTCCTCAAGGAATCCATTTTAAGGCACTTAAAAGAGAGGCAGGTGATCAGGAGCAGTCGACATGGATTCACCAAGGGAAAGTCATGCCTGACCAACCTGATTGCTTCCTATGAAGAGGTGACTGGTTCTGTGGATGTGGGGAAAGCGGTGGACGTGATATACCTTGATTTTAGCAAAGCTTTTGATACGGTCTTCCGCAGTATTCTTATCAGCAAGTTAAAAAAGTCTGGGTTGGATGAATGGACTTAAAAATGGATAGAGAACTGGCTAGAGCAAAGGGCTCAATGAGTAGTGATCAATGGCTCCATGTCTAGCTGGCAGCCGGTCACAATTGGAGTGTCCCAGGGATCGGTTTTGTTCAACATCTTCATTAATGATCTGGAGGATGGGGTAGATTGCACCCTCAGCAAGTTTGCAGATGACACTAAGCTAGGGGGAGTGGTAGATACCCTGGAAGGGAGGGATAAGATACAGAAGGACCTAAACAAATTGGAGGATTGGGCCAAAAGAAATCTGATGAGGTTCAACAAGGAGAAGTGCAGAGTCCTGCACTTAGGACGGAAGAATCCCATGTACAACTACAGACTGGGGACCGACGAGCTAGGCAGCAGTTCTGCAGAAAAGGTCCTGGGGATTACAGTGGATAAGAAGCTGGATATGAGTCAGCAGTGTGCCCTGGTTGCCAAGAAGGCTAATGGCATATTGGGCTGCATTAGTAAGAGCCTTGCCAGCAGATCGCGGGAAGTGATTATTCCCCTCTATTTGGCATTGGTGAGGCTGCATCTGGAGTATTGTGTCCAGTTTTGGGCCCCCCACTACAAAAAGGATGTGGACAAGTTGGAGCAAATCCAGCGGAGGGCAACAAATGATTAAGGGGCTGGAGCACAAGACTTAGGAGGAGAGGCTGAAGGAACTAGGCCTTTTTAGTCTGCAGAAGAGAAGAATGAGGGGGGATTTGATAGCAGCCTTTAACTACCTGAAAGGGGGTTCCAGGGAGGATGGAGTTAGGCTGTTTTCAGTGGTGGCAGATGACAGAACAAAGAGCAATGGTCTCGAGTTGCAGTAGGGGAGGTCTAGGTTGGACATTAGGAAAAAGTTTTTCACTAGGAGGGTGATGAAGCATTGGAATAGGTTACCTCGGGAGGGGGTGGCATCTCCATCTTTAGAGGTTTTTAAGCTGCAGCTTGACAAAACCCTTGCCAGGATGATTTACCTGAGGATAGTCCTTCTTTGAGCAGGAGGCTGGACTAGATGACCTCCTGAGGTACCTTCCAACTCTAATATTCTATGATTCTATGAACCAAAAATACTTGAAAACCTGCTGAAGCATGTGGCTTTTTTAAGATACTATATTCAAACCATTTATGACTATAGCCATTATGAACCTTAGGATCTGACCCACATATCTTAATTTGTGGGCTGATAGAAATTTTGACGGTTGTAGTAAAATGGAATAGCACGTGTCCCTTTGAAAGCAGAGGATCAAAGGAAAATCTAGGGAATCAGGACTGGAGAAGAAGTCTAGTCCACAAAGCTAGGACAGTTAGGGTGTAAAGAAACGTCCTTTAAAGTATATTTAGTTTTTTAGCTGAACCTTTATGAAGTTTCAGATGTACAATATATAAAGTTCCAACCTATTAAAGATTGTCCTCCAAGATCAATATATTTTATCCAAGGGTTTAACATCTTGTTCTTGCCAATCATAAATGTCCTGATGCACTATCCCAGTATGAAGATGTGTTAACCTCACAGATATTTGGGTGAATTTTTAATATCCTGCATGTGCAGGTTGCAGAATGCAAAACAGCCCCATCAAATACAAATCATAAACATTTGGATGGCTGAGAATACTAGATATAGAAAAGATGAAGATTTAAGTGGTTTCAGTGCATCTACATCTGTATGCTCTGATTTAACCAGATTAGTTTAAAGGCCGTTTAGTTAGACCAGCACAACTGTTCAAATGCAGGTTAAACCTTAATTTATACTCCAAGGGCCTATTTCTGTAGTGCTTGTGAAAGTGATCTTGTTAAAGTCCGGGGTGAGATTCTGGTGCCATTGAAGTCAGTGGCAAAACTCCCCATGACTTCAGTGGAGTAAGTAAGGGTACAGGCTCAGGCACCAAATTATTGGGGTTATCAATGGGGTAAATAGTGGGAAAGGTGTAAGTGTGGAGCAGCTGTGGTCAAAGATATTTTTATCTTTGCCCATGAAACGTTTTGCAGTGTTTCTTGAATGTAGGAGAAAATATACAGCAAGTGGATGTTGGGAAGAAATATGTCCCACTCCCTGCTACCCCCACAGCAAAGACAAGATCACCTGCTGGCTCTTTAGATCTGCAGGCATAGCTGCCTGACAACTAAAAATAAGGCCTGCTTTTTTATTTTCCTTATTTCCTCCTGAGAGACAATGCAGATTGTAGCCCAAGGACTTAGCATGTTAGCTATGCATTTGAAACACCCAGCTAGGAGTCTGTACTGGAGTTAGGGCCTGATGTAACTCCCAGTGAAATAAATGACAGGCCTCCCTCTGACTTCAATGGGAGTCAGAGTTATATTGGCTTGAGTATTGTGTCTCAGTTAAAAAGCCTGATCTAAGGCCTGGTCTACTCTTACAACTTGGGTTGATGTAGCCATGGTGCTCAGGGGTGTGAAAAATCCATGCTGATCTGACACCCAATGTAGATGCAGCTGATGGAAGAATGCTTCCATCGACTTAGCTACCATCACTTAGGAAGGTGGAGTTCTTAAAGCGACAGAAAAACCCCTTCCATTGTTGTGATTTGTGTTTGCACTACAGGCTTACAGCAGCATAACTGTGGTGCTGTAGGTATGCTGCTATAGTGCCTATAGTGTAGACACAGTTTTGAACTGAAAAACTTTATAGTTTAACTGCCTGGCCTTGCTACTGAAAAGAACAGATGTCAGTGAACATGAAGAGCTAGCTGGATTTGCCAGTTCAACACGTTTGTGAAATGCTGCTTAGATGGCGAAGAGGTAGAAGAGGAGAAGGCCGAAGGAGCCTGGTAGACAATTAGAGATGGATTCTGTGTAGTTGTTCGTGATTTCTGTGTTCTCTGCTTCCTTTTTCCATTTTTTTCCTTCATTCTGTTTCTGTTGGTTGCTCAGTACTCAACTACCATTACTAATCAATGAGAGCAGCTGTCCCATCATGGTTTGAATAAAAGAGGGTTACTCTCACTTATAAAGGATTGGTTATTTTTATCCTTCTGTCTCCTTTGCCCAGCATAATAATTGGGGTTTTAATTGCAAAGTATGCTGTGCTTTAAAAATCACAGTGTGATCCAAACTATCATATGGCTTAGTGGACAGGGCACTTAGAGAGATCTGGGTTCTGTTCCCAGCTCTGCCAGTGGCCTGTTGGGCGATTATGGGGAACTCACTTCACCTCCCTGGGCTTCAGTTACTCCACCTGAAAATTGGGGATAATAACACCCCAGAGATGATGATGATCTATTTCGTAAAGTGTTTTGAGCTCTATGGATGAAAAGTGCTATATAAGTGCTAAGTGTAATTATTATTTAAACGTGGCCAATCAAGAAGACAGTAATTCAGGGTGCGTTCAGTATAAGCATAGAGAATGTGCTGGGTTTTGCTGGTGGTCAGCAAGAAGGCTGTATTCCTTTGCCACTTGCCATGCTGGTGGAGGTGATGAAATTGTCATAACCCAATGTTTCCCTTTTCTGCAGGATCTCGTCACGAAATTAATGCAGATGGTTAGTGTTTCTCCTGCACCAATCCAGCATGACATTATCACCAGCTTACCAGAGATTCTGGAGGATTCCCAGCAAAGTGAAGTTGCCAGAGAGGTTAGGTAAGGCTGACACTCAGACTGTGTCTTAACCCGCTGCACTGTGTGCGCTTTACTCTCAGCTATGTGTGCATCAGAAGTAAGAGAAGTCTTTATCAAATTGTGAACTCCATTTTGTTTTGTATCTTCCATTTTGGTCCAGGACATCCATTTTGTTGTAGGAGCTGAGCATATATTTAACCTCGCCCTGGACAAGGTTATTACACTGTGTCCCAGACACTGCCTTGCTCAAGAAAGATGTGCTCTCTTTGTATGACTATGGGCTAGTCTACACTGAAAACTAATAGCAACACAGCTGTATCAGTACAGCTGTGCCACTCTGAGTGCTTGTGTTGTCGTGTTATGTTGGCAGGAGAGAGAGCTAATAAAACCATCTAAATGAGAGGCAGTAGCTATGTCGGCAGGAAAGTGTCTCCCTCCCACTTGATGCTGTTCAGACAAGTGCTTGTGCCAGTAAAACTTAGGTCACCTTCCTCTGCAGCATGGGGCACGGGTCGCTTGCTGGTGGATTCTCTGTACCTTGAAGTCTTTAAACCATGATTTGAGGACTTCAATAACTTAGCCATCGGTTGGGGTCTATTACTGGAGTGGGTGGGTGAGGGTCTGTGGCCTGCGTTGTGCAGAAGGTCAGACTAGATGATCATAATGATCCGTTCTGACCTTAGAGTCTATGAGACAAAAGTTTGTTGGCGTAAGTGCTAGTGTAGACAAGGCCTATCTCATATGTGGAGTGTTTCCAGGGTTGAGGATGGGTTCCCAGGTTCCAGCCACATGTCTCTGCAGAAACACCAATCCTCCCTGTAGTGGGATTAGAGTTAGATCAAGCACTGTAGTTAACAATACAACAACATTTTTTCTAACCCAGGCAAAGCCAGGAGTAGACCCAGGTCAGGCTTTCTGGGATGAGTTACACAGATTCCCTTGCCCCAATACAACACACAGCACACCCATGCCTCGCTAGACACATGCCCAAACTCTCTGTCCCCTACCAGTGCAAACTCCACTTGGGTCAGTCCAACCTATCTGTGAACTCTGCTACTGGTGTGTGCTGTGAGCTCAAACAGATGGGTCTTGCTGTGTTATTTTAGCAGTCCTGTTGTCTCTAGGCTGTGCATCTGTTAAAGTCCCCATTTTGCAAGCACCAGTGCTGCAGCTGGCTCTCCTCTGAGCGATTTCTACTTCAGGCTCTGCACCCATGTACAGAGTCTTTCTGCCCAGACAAGTCCATAGTTAATTCTGTGTCCTTGTTTTGGAGTGGCTGTCCCCCGTCAGCCAGTCAGTTTGCGCAGAATAGTGGGAGGTGGGTGGGAAGAAGGGAGAGAAAGGAAGAAGAATGGAGAAGGGGTTTTACCCAGTCCCACAACTATGACTGAGAAATGATCCCAGAGCAGTCTAGGGCCATCAGCTCTGATTGTGTCTTAAACCATTGTTCCACATGGATGGACCTGTATTTGTCTGCATAGACACCTGACGAGGGAATGGGCTGGAGCACATGGCAGAAGTAGGTAGAGACTATATTTGGGGGGGGCCCTCTGTGAAGGTGGGCCGTCCACGGTAATATGTAAGCAGAATGGGCTGGAGAGAGAGAGAGGGAGAGGGAGGAGGGGCTCTGCCTCACCTGAAACACTGGCAAGACCTTAGACTCACAGAAGGGGTGAGATCAGACTAAGGGGAGGGTGTGTGTTAGAAAGATCTATAACGCTTTGATGCTTTCTAAGAGTAAAGGGGCTGTGGTTAAAAACTTCCTTGGTTAAATCTGTGCTCCTCTCTTTTCCGACATGTTCTTGAAGGGATTAAACTAGAAGGCAATGTCCCAGCAGCGAGGTGGAACTCTGGGGGTGCACGTCAAAGCAATTGCAGGGCTTGGAGGTCTGAGGCACTGGTTTCGAGGATGAGGCCAGTTGGATCGAGTCATCCCATGACCTAAAGAAGGGCTCAAACAAGAGGCCTGTGCCTGGGAGTGTGCTCTAGAGACCCAGAGCCAGAAACCATGACTAGATGCTGCCCCGACCCAGGAGGCTTAGAAGCACATGGGGCTCACGACTGGGTCTCTTACAGCAGAGTGGTGACTGTCCAGAAGAGAGGACTGGGACAGGTTGTACCAACACGTGGTAATTAACGTGCTACTTAAAACATGTTAAACATGCACCTTTTCCCTAATATAAATGTGGCCTTAGACTATATGTTTTTGGGGCAGTGACTGACTTTTACTCTGGAGAGTGCGTAGCACAATGGAGACCTGGGGCCTCGAAGTGCTATGTCAATAAAAATAATTCCTCATAATAATTAAAGATCATGCAATAATGCGTATGTACAAGGAGGCAGAATTAAGGTGGCATAGGCTTTTGATGGCTTGGCTGAGTAATCTTAACATTCCTTTAGTGTTGGGTGGCTTTTTGTATGTAATTTCATGAACGTTTTTTAAAAATAACCTGAAAAACCAGAAATTCCATCATGTGGATCCATACTGACCCCTACTTGGGTCATCAGCAGATTTTGACCCAAGAACCTTCAGTGCCACAGCATAGATTTTTACCACTTGAGCTAAGTGAACAGTTGGCAATGGCCTAATGCTGTTAATGCTTGTGTGGACCAATCACCTGTGGGAACACAAGAAGCAGTTTGCAAGTTACATTGTATCTTACATAATGGTCTGTCTACAGGATAGCAGGATAATGTTGGGATCAAGATTTCTGAAGCCGCCTTCTGGCTTTGGAGGGCAGCGAGTTTGCTGGTTACAGACAGCAGGGCTAAGTGCATGGATGCGGCACGTTCTGTCTGATGTTGGGTTAAAGACAAGGTTCAGTTCCTAGCTCTGCCACAAATTGCCATGTGCAACCACTCAATGAAATGGCCTGCCTCTGGCTGTATTTACTGGGAAAGTCCTCCTGCCTGTATAACAGGCTGTGAAATTCAAAACATCATTAACACCAATCTGTGCAACACTTTCTCCCAGGCCAGAGGGTAAGATGCTGCTGCTGCTGTGCTTGTGTTGTGTCTGGGGCCATGCCTACTCTACAGGGCCTATACCAACATAGCTATTCATAGCCTTGTCGCATAGACGGAGCCTGCACTGACAGAAGGGGCTTTTCTGCCTGTGTAGGAACACTACTTCCTCAAAGCATTCTTCTGTCGACCTAGTGGCATTTACACTGGGGGTTAGGTGAACATAGCTATTTTGCTCAGGAGTGTGGATTTTTCATACCCCTCTACGATGTAGCTATGTCACCCAAGATTTTAAGTGTAGACCAAGCCTGGAACTCTAACTCTGGGCCTATGATGTAGGAGGCTGGGCCTGAGAGAATGACGGGGACATGTGGAAGGACAGTGAGACCAGAGCGTGCTCTGTAACAGGGACTGTTCAGAAAAGTTAAGAGCAAAGCCTCTAACAAATCTCTACCAAGCATGTGCAAATAGGTGGTTCTCAGATCTTTATAATTTGGCCAAATCTGGGTGTATTTCTATAGGGGTGGTAAAACGCACCTCACCGACCCCAGGACCAACCCATGGCAAATATCAAGTCCTTGCTCCACTTGAAAACTGAGGCTCATACTGGAAAATGATAGACATTGCTCCCAGTCCTGCCCAAAATAACAATGAAAAACAGTAACCTTTACTCCTCTTCAAGTCCACTTCAATTATAGGGATCCCAAATTTGCTGTGTTCCAGGAGAAGCCATCTTTTCCAGAGTAAGCATTTTCTATAGTGTCTGTGGCATATTTTTTCCACTGTTTCAGAGATTCTGGAGTGAGCAGAGAAACTACAGAAATTTTATTATTGCATAATTCCACTTATTAAAAAACTCTTTATTTATCTGCAATCTTTTTCTTGTTTATCAGCCAGTTGCTAAAACGGGACACACGCCTAACTGTTCCAATCCTGGATGCCCTTTCCAGTTTGGATCTCGATGCAGGACTTTTGGCTGAGGTAAGAGATTCTCTGTCAAATAGAAGTGTAATATTAGAGCTGCTCTGATCATTCTGAGTGTTGTGTTAAAACCAGCTCCTTTGAGATTTTAAAGTCTTTCTGTGCCAGCCAAAGTGGGAAAGGTGGCAAGAATGCCATTTGAATCTATAAGCCTGTTATGAAAAATTGTTTTTGAGAGAAAGCAGTGAACTAATCAAAGCAATGACTTGTGTGAGTTTTTCTGGCTGTCGTGGAATGAGGTGTTCATAGAGTGTGTGCCATCCGAACTGTGTCAGTTAGCAACTGTTTATGCCATGAAACTATTGGCTTATTTCCCTTGTTGTTTTTACTCTGCCTATTGTAAGTGGATGATCTCATTATGCATATACATTTCTAATCCTTTGAATCCTATTAAACTCTTGGCCTCAGTGATATTATTGTGATGATGAGCTCTACAGATTATTTTGTTTAAAAAGTTCTATTATCCATCTTAAATTTGTTGCCCTTCCATTTAATTGACTGTCCCCTTGATCTTGTATTCTGAGACATGGTTAATAGGAGCACACAATTTATTATCTTCAGACAATTTGTTATTTTGTGTAGCTCTGTCATCTCCCCTCTGAACTAAACACTCCCAGTCTTTTCAGAATGTTTTCATATGCTTCAGCTTCTGATAATTTCTGTTGCCCATCTCCGAAACCTTTGTTGTTTCTGCTATTTATTTTTTGATGTGTGCTGAGTAGAATAGAATCCAGTTTTCTAACTCAGAGCATCCCATTGACTTATATAATATTCCATATTCTTTTCTAGCCCTTCCTTTGCACCCAAACATTTTGTATGTTCTATTGACCATCACTGCACGTTGATCAGTGGTTTTCGTTGAGCTATTCAGAAGAATTCTGAGGTGTCTTTTCTTGAATGGCTCTTTTAAATTTAGAATCCAGCAATATATGAGTATTCAGCATATCCCTTCCAACATGGATTACTTTGTACTTGTAAACATCGAATTTCATTTGTAATCGTGTTGCCCATTCCCCTAACTTATCATGACGGTGTTGCCCAACTCCCTGTGAAATTCCTCACCGTCTTCTCAAGTCTTGCCTATCCTAAATAATTTTTCTTAGATTCATAGATTCCAAGGCCAGAAGGGACCATAGTGATCATCTAGTCTGACCTCCTGTGTAACACAGGCCATGGATCTTCCCCAGAATAATTCCTAGAGTTTATCTTTCAGAAAAACATCCAATTTTTATTTAAAAATTGTCAATGGTGGCAAATCCCCCACAACCCTTGGCAATGATTTTTCATCATCTGCAAAGGTTGCCACCTCACAGCTCATCACTTTTTTCTGGATCTTTAATAAATATATTAAGCCACTGGTCACCTTTTCCCATTATGGAAATTCCACTGTGAATCTCAGGTTAAAAAGAGAGAAAGGTCTGTGTCACGGGGTGTATGCAACCCACGCTGGCCTGGCAACCACATATGCAAGAGCTGCTGGTCAGTGCTGATTGGCAGCCTCACAGCAGCTGGGGGAATAAAAGAGCTGAGAAACAGAGGGGCAGGGTGACAGAAGAGAAAAAAAGTCGTGTCAGCAAGCTGGCGAGAAGCTATCTCAGAGTGACAATAGCCCAAAGAATGGACAACCAGAGTCACAGGCTGCCGAAGCCTACAGAACTAAGACAGGTAGGAAGGTGCTCAGGGTGTTGCAGGACTGATTCTGCCTGCCTGGGTTGAGGGCCCTGAGCTGGAATCCAGTGGAGTGGATGGGCCTGGGTTCCCTTACCAACCCCTTAACAGAGACTTAAAAGACAAAGGGGGTTCCAGGCCCCTGGAGGAAAGGACCAGATAACCCCTGCCGACTATAAGGGGTAGTCTGTATACCCCAGTCAGACAGAAATTAATGTCCTTGTCCCCAGAGGGACTATAGAGACCCAGACAGGAAGGATGGGCTGACTGCCCCGCTGATCTGAATACACTGTGCAATGCCCTGTCTAACCAAATGAGGGTGCTAATGCACTGGGACACTAGCCCACAGTCTGTAAACAGGTTTGTGGGCTGCCTTTCAGAGATACTGCTGCACAGCCAGGCAGAGGAGTGAGAGAGAATAGTTTATATTGATGACCTCTGCTGCTTGCCTGACTTTGGCTGTTTAATGAGACCTCACTATGGATCGTGATTTCTTGGAAAGTGGCTTGGAGGAAGAGCCTTGAACTGGGAAAGAGCAGCTATGCTTCCTGTATATTAGTTGAGGGAGATTAAATGACTCAGCACTGAGTTTAGACTCTGTTTTTGGCTTTGTCTCTTATTAACACTGAATGCTGCCGAAGAAGACACAAGTGGTACCCCTCCGCCAGTCTCCAGTCCCATCTCAGAATTAATCCCTGATAAGATGGCATCAGTCATGTCTCTGTCTGCTGACTGGCAGTCACTTTTATGAGGTGTCGCCTCCTTGTCAAGGCAAGACAAGGTGAAAATGTAGCATGGAGGTAACGTACAAAAGCTTCTCTAGGCCAGAGCCCGTGGAAGTGCTGAAATGACACAATTCTCGTTTTCAGGTTGCTTATGAGCACAATGCAGGGTGTTTGTTTGAGTGTATTAAAGACTATTTCATTGTTTACATGGCCCCAAAGGTGTGCTAGTACTCTATAAAAAATCTTTACATCTCCCTGGTGCTGCCCCAGTCTTATGAATGACACAATATTGCTCTTCCCTTCAGGTGCGGCAGTCTGCTATGGTCATTGTGCCTGCTGTAAAACTGGAAGATTTGCCTGTCGTAATCAAATTCATTCTCCATAACATCAAAGCCATGGATGCAGCGGAGGTATAATATTTCCTCTGTCACAAAGAGGAGGTGTATAAAGGAGTGTTCTTTAGGAACTTAGGAATGGCCATGCTGCAATAAACCAATGAGCAATATAGTCCCATGTCCGGCTTGGCCTGGTGCTTCGGGAGAAGGTGGAATACTGTAATAGCACTCCACCTCGTTACATACTAAACCCCATATGAAATTTATTCCAGACCCCCATTATTGAGTCACTTGTGTCCTGAAGCATGAGGATTGAGAGCCCCTCCTGTGCTCTGGGTATCTCTCAAGCCCCTTTGTTATCATTTGTTTTTAGAATATGTTTTGCAGAAAATGCCGGGAGTTTTCTTTATAGGGCTGTTCCACGGAATTCCTCTGTGGTGGACTTACCGCCCTGTTCCCCTCTCTCTGTCTCTTTTGCAGCAGGCCCTTTACATTTCCCTGGTTCAGCTTTCGCTAGGCTGTTTGCAAAATAAGATTACCTCAAACACAAAACCTTGACAGCAAAAGTCCTACCTCCCAGTGTTGTTCAGGAGGGTTGTTTTTAAGGGACTGCGGCAGGTCGCCCTTTCCCTCCTGGGGCTGATAGTCCCTGGCAAAGAGACCCTCTTTATTTCCCCCTTTCACGGTGAGAACAGGGAACTTTTTGTGTCCTCCCCCCCATTGCTTTTGTCTAGATTGGTTGGTTGGATGATTGATTGGAAGAGAAACGAGCCTTGGCCCACAACACACTACATGGCTCTTGGCTGTGGGCCCTTAAAGAAACAGTTGTCTATTCTCCCCAGGATCATCGTTTGATTCAGACTATTTGGAACAGGGCCACCTGAACCCTGATCTCTCCTACTCCCCCATCCTGCTTTTCCTCAAAGGCCCAGTATATCTTGGCATGGTCTGTAATATTGTCTTTGGGGCGTCTACAGAATTGTCTTTATTTTTCCTCCCTCTCCCTCAAACGTCACCTTGACTGGTTCTAACGCTTTAACCGATGTGACTGACTTAAAATGACTCTTCTGCAGGTGATTTCTGACCTCCGCAAGAACTTGGATTTGTCGTCATGTATTTTACCTCTGCAGATACGGGCTTCCCAGAACAAGCTCAAAAGCCAGCTGCAAACGAGGTATTGGCATTATGTTGGCCTGATTCTGCTTGGCTTTTGCCGGGGAAGGATGGGACAAAAGGATTTTGACTCGAATTTCTGAGACTTCTCAGTTAGATTTAGTTATGTACACTGGCATCATTTGCCCAATGTGCTATCTCTGATGGAGGCTGGCATCTTTAGGCAGCCAGTGTCACTGCAACCACATTCCTGTGTCTGCTGCCATATCCTGTCCAGATGGCACCCTCCACCATGCGACTGTAGCGTCTCTTCCGTCCAGCCCCACAGCCCTGCAGTTGTGCTGGACCATCCATTCTGGTTGTGCTGTTGCGATTTCCTCCCCCGTCACTCTGGCTGGCATTTGCACCCAGGACTAGCATCACTACCACCTCATCCCTATCCCCCTGTCACCACATGATGCCTGGCTGCTACTGCTGCTGCACCTATCTCTTCCTAGCTGCCATGCCTTTATTGGGATTTCAGCCGGTGTTGCTTTTGCTCCATCCCTGCCATCGCCTCCCTTCTAGCAGGTACTGCTACAGTTGCTCCTCTTAGCACTGAGTTGACCTGTGCCTGTTATGACAAGACTGATGTAACAGAAGATCAATTCTGTCCCTCTCTGGTTGTTTGCAGTTCCTCCACAAGCCAAGTGAGCAGTAGCCAGAACTGTGTCAAGCTCCTTTTTGATGTGATAAAGTTGGCTGTGAGATTTCAGAAAGGCATCTCTGAAGCTTGGATTAAGGTCAGATCATGCTTTCTAGGGTTTTTCTGATTTTTAATGTAATTAGAACATTAACTGCAGATTTTCTCACTTGCAAATATGGTTTCACAAAACTATCTAGTGTTACACTTGTATCCCTTAAGGCGCACTGATACTGACCTCTTTCTGGGGTACGGCAGCTTTGCACTTTCAGCTGCAGATCTCAAAGTGCTCTCAAGACTGTGGGTAAACAGTATAAACCTCATTCTACAAAGCATGGACCGGAGGCACAGGTGGAACCTAAGAGTGTGTTTTTAAGTGATCACTTATTTGTAAATTTGAGCTTTAACTTATCTGGGCCTCCGTCTCCTTATCTGTAAAGTGGGGATAATAACATCGCTCATCTTCTTAAGGATTAGTTTGATAACTGATGTTTGTAACTTGCTGTTGAAGTGTCCAGCAGGGACTGATCCTACAGAAGGGGCAAAATTCCATTTTTAATGATTGTCTGTGGGCTGGGATATAAACTACGAGGCAGGACTTGGTTTCTTGTTCCAAATTCTTAGTTTATTATTCAAGATCTTGGTTGTTTTTTCAAATGCTGAAGTTGTTTAAGAGTCAAACTGTAAGTTTCCACGTTTATTCACATGGGAGGATGTCGGGGTAGAGGGAAAGAAAGCAGATCTTACGAGAGTAATTGGATGAAGTCAGACATCCTGTGATGTAAGATGTTCAGATGCAGGTGGAGATGCTACGCAGGGCGTGTGCAAGAATGAGGGAAAAACTGAAGAGCCATAGAAAAAATTTGAGGAAAATATACGGTGCTGCCAGCTCACATGCCTTCTTTCCCTTCCCTGTACATAGGATACTTTTCTGCTGTCTGCACCCAGGCATACCAGAGTGTTAGACACACTTTGAGAAAGCAAGGAACGTTCTGCTTATCTGGGAGTTTCTTTTCCTCAAAATTGTGTACCCACCCATCTGAACCCGTCTCACGGGATCAAGTTATACATCGTGTGGTGCCTAGAATTTTATTTTATTTTTTTTAAGGGAATTGCTTGTTCCTCAGTGAAGCATTTTTCTTGCTTTGGAAAAATTCCTGGTGGGGAGAGGGAGTTGCCTCCAGACTCTACAGTATTTAATGCAATCCAGTATCCTGAGCTGGTGGGTTTGCAGAGAAGAGAAACTGTGACAGGTGCAATATTTCTTTGGTATCAGCCTGACTAGTTTGGTCATTTCCATTGTGTAGGACGTGTGGGTTTTGAAGTGCGTTATTGTACGCTGTTGTAACAGTTTGTTTGTTTATTTCCTTCTTAGGCTATTGAGAACACCGTCTCTGTGTCTGACCATAAGGTAATGCGTCTCTTGACTCTTCCCGTGCTATATGAGCATCTCTCTTGGACACACAGTAACAAGGGCACTTGCTTCCTCCACAGCAACAGGATGGGAGATTTTGCTATGGAGATCAGGACTGGCCAGTGATCAGGAGACCTCTTGTGGGTTTCCGTGCGTTTATTCTCTCCGTGGTTTTAACTGGGTTTGCTCTGAATTGTGTTTAATCTGGATATTCTTGATACCAGATTCATCCAGGCCCTGCCCTGCCCTGCATCCTTCGGGAAGTCATGTGAGAGATGGCCATTCTGAATCCATTTCCTCCTGGACCTATGCTACTAGTGTCTGATCAGTCAATTAAGTGGCTTTTTGAGCCCCTAACTTTCTCTCTGTAAATCTGATGGAAAATGTATGGCTCTTTTTAGTCTTTATTGTGCTTAGTGTTTCTGCAGCCCAGTGTCTCCCACTCTCTCTGCACCACTCTCTCTCTCTGCAGCTCACCGTGGCACAGCAGCATTTTGGCGCCGTACGCTCTGGTCACACACCTTGTTCCCACTTGTTGCCAGGTTCTCTGCCTCTGCAGCATCAGCAGTGGCGGTTCCTTTTGCTCCTGCCCTTATTCCATCTATTTTAACTTTTCTGCCTAGTGTTTGGGCAGCGGGGAGCAGCGTTCTCTCTCCTGGGCATTTCTCCTCCTCCCCGGTGGCTAACCCCTCAGGGTTTTAACCCTCCCTGAGCCTCCACTGCAATGTCTCCCTGCCAGCTCCTCTGCCCCTTACAGGCATGGCAGAGCGGCCAAGAAAGCCCTGGGTCCAATCCAGGCAGTGCTTGATTTGTGAGGCAGCCATCCCAGGCTTGGCAAGTGATTTGTGTTGTGCCCAGCCTGCACCCAGCCGTCTGTCCCTAATGCTGTTAGGTCCCGGGGCTACGCGTCCCACAGGCAGGTGGGGTCTCTACCCGCCAAGGCAGCCATTGCTCCATTGGGGGGGAAATGGACCAGGAATCCCAGTGCCGAACAGAGAGATGCTCCAGAAGCAAGGCAGACCCTGGCCATTCAACTCAGGGGGTAGGTCCCTGGGGCCTCTTACAGATCTAAGAGGGGAGGATGACAGGGCCACAAGTGTCCAACTCACCCCTCCCGCCACCCACACAAGTCGTAAAGTGGGTCCTGAGTCCCCTGGGGAAAGAAGCAGGGCTTCTAATCAGCCCCCCTCCCTCCAAAGATGTCCAGGTGGGTGCTGATGAGTCCCTGTCCCCCCCCCTTGGGGGGGAAAATTCAGCAAAGACATTTTCCCCTTGAGAAGTGTCAACCTTATGCTGCACATAGATTATCTGCACCATTCAAACTCAGCCTCAGCAGGCTACTGAGCGTGAGCCTCTGAGCAAATTTAATCAAAATCCTCCCCTGTGGTGGTGATGCCCCTTCATTTCTCCTTCCAGGAACTGATTAGGGATGAGTGGAATAAGCCAGGTCAGGGCAGGCACGTTAATAAGAGCACCTCAGGCTAAATAACAGTCAAGAACCAAAGGGCTCTATTGCTGAGATACTGAAGGCTGGCGGTGCTGTCACATCTCTCCCCAGGGATACAGTTATCCCGCCAGAAGGGCAATTCTATCCTGAGGACCCCACAGATAAGAAGATGGAGCCATTCTCGAAGAAGACTTTGAAGCCTCCTCTGCCACCTCTGAGTGTCCCTGGCAGCAGCAACCTGCTTTGCAAGAGCATCTCTTTTCTGGCTGGAAGATGTCAAAACCCTTAAGGACAGAAATCATCACCCTGACTTTGGGTCCATTTTAACCAACATCTCCCTAGCAATAACATTTGTAGCTGACGCCTCTATGGATGCAATGAGGATCTCAGCCCGAGCCACGGCTTCCAGCTAACTAGCCAGGCGCCACCTAGGCTCTGATCCCGGAAGGTGGCTACTCACTCTCAGTAGGTCTGTGCTTGGCCAGGTTTACAGGACCCTCCTTTCTGGAGGAAAGCTAGATAAAGTGGTGGCAGACAATGGAACAAAATCGGAACAGTCTCTCCTTTCCCCAGTAAATGCTCTCCTAGAATATAGACTGGCTTTCAGACAGAGACACTGCTTTTGCCGCTTGTTCTTACAGAGGTACCAGCAATGGGACGACAGGTTCCCACAGCGAAAATAGTGGAATCAAAGTCCAGGGGAAAGTCCAGAGGGACTCAGCCCCCCTCAAATCCACTTTACGACAAAGATCACCTAGACATCTGCCCAGGCGTGAAGCAAGGAGGCAGAATTTCCCATTTCCTAGAGGAACGGGTTTCTTCAACCACAAATAAATTAATCTGGGAGACAGTGAACCAGGGATATTCCCTTGAGCTGTGGCTCCATGCCATCCGTTCTGTATCTAGTCACTGAGTTTCAACAACCCCGTGAAACAATTTGATCCAGAACAAAATATCTTCTCTCTGGATGTTGGAGTGATGGAGAGTGATCCTTCAGAATAAGGTTCTCCGGGTTCTACTCCTTCATGGTACAGAAGCACATGGTGGTATCAGAGCCATTCTCAACCTCAAAAGGCTCAACAAGTGGTGAAGAAAACGATATTTTGGATGGAGACCCTGGCCTGTATGGTGTCCTCCCTGCCCAGAGGGACTTCTTGATTTCAGTACCTCCAGCAGACGCATTTCTCCATATCCCCATCCGACTGTGCCACTACAGACTTTGAGGTTCACCTATGGCAAGAAATGTTATCAGTACTGAATGCTTCCCTTTGGCCTCTCCTGGACCCCCAATGGTGGTAAAAATAGCCGACTCAGGCAGCAGGGAACTGACCTGTGCCTTTCTCTGGACCCTTTTCGGATGTTGAATCCCCTCCAGGTGCGCGGCTTCATCATGATGCATCAGGCGAGGTATTTCCAGCAAGGAGAAGGAGGTGTTAGTGCCATTATATACGGCGCTGGTGAGACCCCACCTGGAATATTGTGTGCAGTTCTGGTGTCCCATGTTTAAGAAGGATGAATTCAAACTGGAACAGGTTCAGAGACGGGCTACTAGGATGATCCGAGGAATGGAAAATCTGCCTTATGAAAGGAGACTCAAAGAGCTTGGCTTGTTTAGCCTGGCCAAAAGAAGGCTCCGGGGGGATATGCTTGCTCTATATAAATATATCAGGGGGATTAACGTTAGGGAGGGAGAGGAATTATTTAAGTTTAGTACTATTATAGGCATGAGGACGAATGGGTACAAATTGGATATTAGGAAATTTAGACTAGAAATTAGACGAAGGTTTCTAACCATTAGGGGAGTGAAGTTCTGGAATAGCCTTCCGAGGGAAGTAGTGGGGGCAAATGACTTATCTGGCTTTAAGACTAAGCTTGATAAGTATATGGAGGGGATGTTATGATGGGATAGTTTAATTTGAGCAATTGATTTTGGATTATCGGCAGATAAGTCTGCTCAATGGTCTGTGGGAATGCTGGATGGGATGGGAACTGAGTTACTGCAGAGAAATCTTTTTTGGGTGCTGGCTGGTGAGTCTTGCCCACATGCTCAGGGTTTAGCTGATCGCCATATTTGGGGTCGGGAAGGAATTTTCCTCCGGGGCGGATTGGCAGGTGCCACGGAGGTTTTTCGCCTTCCTCTGCAGCATGGGGCATGGGTCGCTTGCTGGTGGATTCCCTGCAGCTTGAGGTCTTCAAATCTCACTTTTGAGGATTTCAATAACTCAGTCATGGGTTCGAGGTTGTTATAAATGTGTATGGGTAGGGTTTTGTGGCCTGCCTTGTGCGGGAGGTCAGACTAGATGATCATATTGGTCCCTTCTGACCTATGAGTCTATGAATGCCAAGAAAAGTTCTCTGGTTCCAGCCCAGAATAATCCACCTGGGAGCAGCAAAAGACACCTCGAAAGCAAAGATCTACCCATTATTGGAAAGGTTTAAGAAAATCCAGAAACGTATTACCTTGCTCCAGATCTGCAGCAGGCCTTGCTTAGTCCTGTGCTGTGCACTAACTGCTAGGACACCTGGGACCATGCGTAGGGATCACTCCATGGGCACAGTCACCCATCAGACGTTTTCAAGCCTTCATACTGAAGGTGTGGGACCACTCCCTGGGACACATGAAGGATCAAGTATGGTTCCAGCACAGATATCTAACTCTGTATAGTGGTGGTCAGCCCATGACAATGTCCACAAAGGTAGGCCATCTGCCTTCCAGATCCTTTAGACCTTGCAACCAATGGCAGCCTGGAGGACTGGGGAGCTCGCTTGGAGATCCAAACAGCCCAGGGCCTCTGGAACCAGGAGGAAAAGACTGAGAGCATAAAACTCCTAGAGTTGAGCTGTCAAGGTAGTTCTGTGACGGTTCCAGCCCTGGTTCAATCAGACAATTCGACTGTTTGCATATTTAAACAACCGAGGGGAACAAGGAGTCCAGCCTACATGTGGGAGCAATGGAAATGATGAGGTGAGTGGAACAGTTCCACCTTCTCCTCAGAGTGATCCACATCAAAGGGACCCTGAACTACGAAAAGGCAGACTGTCTCACCAGGCGCTGGGTCAACACCTCTGAGTGGTGCCTGAGTCAGGACTCACCATTCAGACATTCAGTCTCCCTTCAACGGACCCGTTTGTGAATCAGATAAATGCAAAGAGGCCAAAATACTTCACAAACGAGGCAGACCCCAGAGCCATGGGGGCAGATGTCTTTTGCACTGTTGGCCATAGGGCCTACTTGATGTGTTTCCGTCTTTTCTGCTACTGGGGAAGGTGGTCCAGAAACTAAAACAAGAGCAGATGAAGGTAATTCTTATAACTCCTCATTGGCCAAGGAGACCCTGGTTCTCAGATCTGGTAGAGCTGAAACTGGAACTCCCACTCCAGCTTTTGTGGAGACAGGACATCCTTTTGACGGTCCTGTTCTTCATCCAGACCCAAAACAGCTTCCACTAACAGTCTGGTTATTGTGAGGGAAATGCTAGGTCTCAATCAGTCTTCCAGAGTCATTAAGTAATTGCTTTCATCTAGGAGAGTATCAACCTTAAACACATACCTCTCTCTCTGATCCAGAGTCTACAACTGGTACCAAGAGCACCGTGCAAATCCCAGAAATGCAGGAATTCCAGCCGTTCTGGACTTTCCCCACACAGGCAGAGACAGGGCCTGTCCGGTGTCTGCTCTTAGTAGTGTGCTCTTTGTTGAATCCCTGGGCCCCCTGGCAGACCAGCCACAGGTAGCCAGATTCCTTCGAACAGTCTGATTAACCAGACCAGCGGTCAGGCAGTCTTCCCAATGTGGGACCTGCTGCTACTTTTGAGGGCCCTGCCAGCCGTCCATTTGAGCCTCTGACTTCAGTGTCAGCTTTTTATTTATTCATTGAGGCTTGTTTCTTAGTAGCTGTCACATCTGCCAGACTGAGAGCTTCCATTTCCTCCGTTGCTATGTGGATTAGACGATATATTGTAGAAGCCTACAAGTCATCAAAGTTTCCTGTCCCAGAAGGGATTAAGGCACACTCCATGAGGCCCTTAGCAGTCTCATGAATGGAATGAGCAAGTGAGTTCAGTTCAGACATTTGCAAAGCGACTGCTTGGTCTACAGCTAACACCGTCATTAAGCACGACAGCGTGGACCTTCTGTCTTCTTCAGAGACTTCTTTTGGCAGGCTGGTGCTGCAGGCTTTTGAGTGACCTCACAAAGAGGCAGGTACTTCTTTCCTACTGAACTTTTGTTTCATAACCCTCCCTATATCTGTTCACCGCCCGTTACTTCCCAGACATCCGGTATCGTGGGAGACGCAGGGCTGCAGAATGGAAGGATTGCCTAATGATCATTTCCTTTCTGCTAGCAGTGTCTCCCACAATTCTACCCACCCTGGATGGCTGGCGCATGAGTCAAAGGTCAGATGTTAAGTGGAATCGACACCATAGGACAGTGCGTGTCTAAGACTTAAAGCAATCCTCGCTCTCATGTACAGAGTTATTTCCTTATCTCTGGAATATTTGTTAATGATATTATGCAACTGTAACAGCTTAGGACTAACTCATTGGGCAGCAAGTGGGAGCAGAGGGGGCATAGCTAGATTGTGTGGTGCCACAATGTTGATCACCTCCGTGAGCTGCACAGAGAGGAGAGCAACCCAGAACTGTGGGAGACACTGCTTGCAGAAAGCAAATATTGGTAAGAAATTTTCTGTTCCACTGAATAATGATTCCATGATTAATGATTATTTCCTCTGTGAAAGGTTCTGGACCTGATAGTTCTGCTGCTAATCCATACCACAACCACCAAGAGCAGGAAGCAAACTGAGAGAGTGCTGAGGAACAAGATTCAACTGGGCTGTGTGCCAGAGCAGCTGCTGCAGAGCGCCTTCCGAAATCACTCGCTGGTGGGTACTGGTGCTACTTTGAGAATCTGCATTCTGGGAGCCATTCTCCTTTTCCCCTTCCAGCTCCTGGGATCTGGCAGATTGCGATTCAGCTCTTTACTAGGTTAGAAACAAAGACCCACTTCCAGAGCTTGTCTCATGGATCACCTTGACCTTCCTGTGGAGTTCCCAAGATTTCCTGAGGAAGAACAAAAGCCCTCCTCTGCTTCTGGTGTTTCTGCAGGTCTTAGGAAGCCCTCTTGCCTTCTGTCTCCGCACCATCACTGACCCCCTCCCCCAAGGCCTGACATGCTGCCATTCCTCACAGTTTTCTTAGACTTTACATTCTTAAACACGTACCTTCTTGCAAGTATAAAATGGTCTATGTTTAGACATGTCCATGTATCTGACTTGGGGCTGTAGTTACAAGGAGAAGAGGCCATGAATGGGACAGACACTGCCTGTCTACAACTTAAAGCAGGCCATGAAGACTGAGTGTTAGTCTCCCTGGGGTTTTTAGTTACTGGATTAGCTGGACCAGTGTAAACCTGACTGTAGACTGTTGTAAACTGACTTGCATGAGTCACCAAGTTCAGGCCCCATTTTACACAGGTGCAGCATGTCTGCACAAGGAGTTTGCACCATGCAGCTATACTCCGCTGCTGCAAAAAAGCCCTTGAGTAGACAAGTTCTCCATTTTTGCAAGCAGAGCAGGCCTATCATGAGCACAAATCCAAATGGGAATCTGTTCTGGCATGAGCCCATGTCTAGTGAGATGGGAGAGTCAAAAAGGCGTGGGGATCATCTGCTAAATAACTGGGGATCTTGAGAGTAAAGAGCAGTGCTCCTCACTCTGTAATGCATGAAATGAGGGATGGAAGCTCTGAAAGCAAATAGTAATGGTGTGAATCTCATGTCACTATCATGATGTCTGTATTTCAGGTTATCAAAGACTTCTTCCCATCAATCCTGTCTCTGGCTCAGACCTTTCTGCACTCTCCAGATCCATGTGTTGTCTCCTTTGGCAGCTGCATGTATAAGCAAGCATTTGAAGTCTTTGACTCTTACTGTCAGCAGGTGTGTTTTGAAATATACTTTTACTCTGTTAAACCTGAGCTCTGACAGATCTGCAGCTCAAATTAGTGACATTAAAAAAACCTGGAGACCAAAGAATCCTCTTCACAGAAGATACAGTACATTGCCACTTTGTTTTGTGTAATATTTTTCATTCAAACTGCTTCCTAAATGCAATGCAAACTCAATAACGAAGATACAAAGTTAAATAATAAATGGAGAAAGAAACTGAGATGTGAGTGGGGGAGAATATCCATGCTTTCGGTTTGTATGAACTGAGATGGTGCATCAGGGAGCTGGTTAAGATGGCAGTAGCTACAAAGGAAATGACTCTATCATTAGTAGTGCCAGACTTTAAGGAGTGCAATAGAGGAAACCAGCACTTAACTGGAGTAGGTCAATGGAGGCTATGTGAATCAAGGAAGTCAATTTTTAACTGTGTCTGGTGGTGGTAAGTGCTGAAGGCTGAAATGTCATTGCCTTGGTAACACTGTTCAGGCTGTCCAGTGCTTCTGTCCTTGGAGCACCAACGTTATCAATACGAAGAGCAGATAAGACAGCTTGCTAATTCAGCAAATTCGATGTGACTCATAAAGAAATACCATAGGAGTAGTTCGGTGACAGAGGCACTCAGCCAGGGTTATCGCCCACAAGGCACAGTCCTAGTGCCCGGGCTCTGTGGTTATAGGTACGTTAGTACGTGAGTGCCCAGTGACAAGGAGTGCCTCAGTCTGGAGCAAGAGCAGGAGTCTCTGCTGTCCTCTAGGCCACACAAAGGGTTAAGGTGAGGTACCCTGACATTTATAGACTGAGACAAACAACTTACACACCACCTTACATCTGTTTGTTTCCTCCCCTTGTTCCTGATTCATTATTTTGTCAAACAATCTTATCTTGTACTAGCTGGAATACGTTTACATAATTATCTAGTGCCTAGTCCGCTAGCAGCACCTTTGCCAAGTTTGTGTACTGGATAGTGAGCTTGTAAGCATCTGCTTTAATACTCTGGTTCAGGCCTCAGATCTTGCATCAGGCCCAGTGCTCCAGGCTCTCTTTCTCTACTACCTCTGGAAATGATGAGAAGTCAGGAAAGCTGTATGAGACTGGAGGTGATCTATTTTCACATGATGAGCAGCATTCTACACGTATCAGAATCTGGAAAGATGGGACCAGGGAAGAGCCTGGATCAGGAAGCCACAGCAGTGCGAGCATGAGTGCAGAAGGGAAACATGTAACTGCATAGAGAGCCGAAGACTTTGGGAGTACTGGAGGTCAGGCTAAAGAATAAAGCCAGGGTTGAGGGCATTAGATGGGCTCTGAACTGACAAGAGATTAGAAGAGATGCAGTTGTATATCAAGATGACTTTCTAGTTCACATTTACTTTATGTGAGCAAATCCAAGGAAAAGCCACAGATTTTCTTGTTCAAGATTGGCAGAAATACAGGTGTGGAAAGAAATGTACAGTAGAGTACTGCAAAGGACAGGTTAAGATGGTTGAAAGAGAAAGCAGATATGAAATCAGAGGGCTAAGAATTGTACTCTGTGGTTAGCACTGAGGAGGATGAATTAGCTACTTTTTGTATAGTATTTTGGCAATGAAAAATGTTATACAGGACATGCCAAGTATTCTTGTGATGGGGCCTCTTGGGACAGAGTTGGAGCATCAGACTAGGGATGAGTAGGACGCAGCAGATGGGAACCATATGAAACTGCATAGTTATGGCAGCAATCCCAGGGGATGGAGTAATCTGTAATATTAAAGCTGTACCGAGCTCAAGGCAAAAGAGGTGAATTCTCATATGAAATTATGCATGGATCCTTAGTCCTTTCCTTTAATTTATGATGGGCTTGTTATTTGATTGTCATCCTATATGGTGCATCATATACTTTGTTGTTGTTCCAAGGGTCTTCTAGTACAAAACAGATCTTTTTCTATCTGCTTTTCACTCTTCATTTCTTGTGGGTTTTTCTTCAGGAAGTGGTGAGTGCCTTGGTAACGCATGTTTGCGGTGGCAATGATGTAGAAGTGGACATTTCTCTGGATGTGCTCACGGACCTGGTGACTCTGCGTACCTCGTCACTGATGTACTATGCAACCTTTGTGAAGGTAGTGTATCTGCTTGGGAATGGGCCACACTTAGCGCTTGTCTACAGGATGAGTTAGTGTGTGGCAAGCTGGGGTGTTGTAACAGGGTAGGCTGCCTCCTGAGCACCACTTCATGGCCAGAGGTCGCTCTGTACCACCCTTCCTTTGTTTCCTCTTTTTCAGGGCCCCTTAAGAATGCCACATGGTCATTCTCATCCAATTATAGCCGTTCTTGGAGTCTGTTTATTAATACAAAGTACCAAAAACAAATACATAAAAATCTTCCAACCAGCTTTAAGCTGAGCACAGCCTCTCCTCCCTGAGGTAGTGCTCCTTCCTGCTCTCTGAGTCGCTGACTTGCTGCCTTTGCCTTATCCCAACGGAAAAAGAAAACTTTCAGCTGGGTCTTGTTACCCAGCCCCAACTCCTGTCCTCAGGGACCACTGCAGATATCCTCTGTGCCTGTGGCTTCTCTCTGCAGTTCCCCTTCCAGCCCTGCCTCACTGGAACACATTCTGACCCTTTATAACCCAGGTGCAGCCCTTACATCCCTAATTAGCTCAACTGGTAGCACCTGCTGTAGCATAAGGGTAGTGGACCTGTTTTAATCACAGGTGCCAGCCATCCTGTGAGAGGTGTAAATCCTACAATGGCATGCACTCTCTGTGTAGTCCCCACTGCGGCACACTAAAAGTTCCCTGTGCTTTGACCTACTGCTGTTTCGGGGGGGGAGAGGAGCTAGGGAGAACAGGGGAATGGGAGGAAGAGGTAGCAGCTTGGGAGAGGATATGGAGCGGGTGCAGGAACTGGAGATTGGTGGAGAGACAAAGACAGGC
This sequence comes from Mesoclemmys tuberculata, assembly GCA_007922155.1. Classification (NCBI taxonomy): domain Eukaryota; kingdom Metazoa; phylum Chordata; order Testudines; family Chelidae; genus Mesoclemmys; species Mesoclemmys tuberculata. Next base: position 1,197,039 of record ML677084.1, read on the forward strand.
TGCTGGAGAGGGGAGTGCAGGGCAGAAGGATCTATAACCACCAGAGCACATTCCCATCTAGAACCTGGAATTGAACCAAGAGTCCTGAGTCTCTAGATTCCTCTGCTTTCTGGCAAATAGCTGTGAGACCCACTGGCAAAGTGTGTGTCTCTTCTCTCTCTAGTGCCTTAGCCACTTTGAGGACAACAGCCTATTGCTGCTACCAATTACTCTGTTAGCGGAAGTGATGGAGGTCTGTGCTGTGGGTCTCGTGATCCGGTGATAACCCAAGCTGGGGGATCCATATGATCTCTCATGATGGAATTTCTCTTTTTTCAGTTTGCTTTTTAAAAAAACAAAGACATTGCATTTTAAAAAAAGGTGGTAAAGAACGCTAAGATTACATAGTCCAGCTCTCAGAAGTTAGAAAGTGCCAGAAAAAAAGTTTGCCCTTGCAATCATAATTCGGTTTCTTTATGCATATGTATTATGATAGTTTTAGCCAACATCACAGTCTGTAGTAGAGCCAAGGAGGGAACCACTGCCCATCGTGTACACTGAATACATACATACATACATACATACATACATAGAAGACAACAAAATTAAAATTGCATAGGCCATCTTAAATCCAGCATTTCCTCACTGTGAGTGCTTGATTTTGTGATTATAATGTTCTTTTAATGTAGGGTTTTTGTATGGAACTTGCTAGGATTTTTAAAAAGCAAAAAAAAAAAAAAAAGAAATTCCTTCAAGGGAACCATATTGATCCTTGCATGTGCTGTCAGATGGGCTAGAGCAGAGGACCTTTGTACCCACAGCACAGACCTCTGCCATTCCAGCTAAGGAACAACTGCTAGACTCAGAGGATAACAATCTAATATCACTCTATGGACTGATCATTAGGGGGATGCAGTGCACCTTTTGCAAGTAACTTACATAATTTTTTGCTAGACAGAAGGGGAACATTGGGAATGCTGGAGTCTATTCTTGGCTCTGGAGAGGAGTATGGTGTAGTGGTTATAGACAGCACAGCAAAGCATATAGATTGGGCACATTCTGTCTGATGTGTGGCTGAATGGATGAGGCTTGGCTCTGCCATGTTAGAGACATGTGTTCTGTTCCCAGCTCTGCCACAAGTCACCTTGTGCAACTCCTCATGCAGGATCTTATTCAGGGGGACAAGTCAATATGCCATGTTTATTGTACATATAAGAATATTAAAAAGCATTCACACACACATTCATAAAGTTCTGTGAGCTGGTGTGATATAATGACCAGTCCTTTTATGTGTTGCTCCAGCCGGCCTAGTGGCCACCTAAGCTGGGCACGAGGAGGGAGCCAGGCCTCTGTCAGACGTGAATCCAATGCTCCAAGATGACAATTGCAGAATGAGACCCAAAGTTTCCATGTTTTTACCCCATCTTTGATACTTGCTGGCTCTCATGTCAGTCTCTGGGCCTTGCTGTGTCCTGCTGCCTCTGGGTTCAGTACAGTTGTTAATCCCCAGCTAATTGAAAGCAGGACTGTTCTCTTCTTTCTGTACTTTCTTTGTTCCCAGGGTGGATCCTTCTCTACTTTAGGGTTGTTAATTTGCACTCTAGGGTCATTGACAGGTATTCTTCGGCCTTCAGGGGTAGGCTGGCAGTCGATGTCTTCACTCCCCTTTCTGATGTCAGAGCAGCTTAGGTTGGTGTCTTTTTATGCCAGGCACATACGTTCCTCACTCACACAGGGAATTTATCAAGATATGTTTAGGTTCAGTAGAACAAGTGTCCGGAAAGGGTTTACTTCAAGAAACTAACAAGATGGAGTCCACTTATGCCGCACTAACCAGCACTGTACCGTTATCAGAACAGTAAAGGACACATTTCTCTCTACCTCTATCTCACTTATACAATAGAACAAGGAGTCTACATCGAATTTGTTTGCACAGCTCCGGGGGATGGCTCACACCCTGAAGTGTATAGGAATAACACTAGATAGTGGAAAAGCTGAAACTCAATTCATGGTCTCCTCAACACCAACACAGTGCACCCTCCCCTCGGCCACACTGCAGGGTAGCATCAGCAGTGCATCCCAACCCATCCAGAGCTCCAGCTTTATGCCCAAATATTTGAGGCTCCATGGAGTCTGGGGAGCATATTATGTGCAATAGGCATGTGGAGAGCTCCGAAGAAGTGGAGGATGCTTAGCGTATTTGGCACATAGGGATCTCTATGGGATGGACCATGGTCAACACAAATGGACTGTTTAGAGATTTTTAGCAAAAATCCTCTAAGAAGCTCTACTGAGCATGTGCAAATGGCACTTTTAGGTTTATAATTTGATATATTTCATGCGGACAGCCCCCCTTAACCTCAAGATCATCCCCTGCAAACTCCAGGTTCCTGCTCCAAACCATGGATGTGATATTGCTTTTCAGAGAAATAGCTGGATACAAATATTAACATTAGGAATATTATGAAGTAATGGGAAAACTAGCCTTGTTCTGGGAAACAACCATTTTCATAAAGGAAAAAAAGTAGCCTGAGGCAGAGACCAGGTGTAGAAAATTCCAGACTAAATGGTCACAATTTGGCAAAGTTACAAGCAACTGAAAACAGAGGCTTGTAATGGAAAGCATTAGGTAACCTTAGCTGTGGGCATCGCTGTTAGAATATTAGTTCTGTCGAGATGCAGCAGCTGAATCGCCGTTAGTTGTGCAATACCCTTTCAGAGATGGGGTGCCCAGTGCTGTGCACACCGTTGATTTACAGAACGGCATTCTGTCTCTTTCTGTGTTGTTCTCCATCCCACCATGATCATTAATGCACTTGGGACCTGCTTTGGAAACCAGGACCACAGGCTTAAAGATCTATGGAATGGGTGCAGAATGGACTTCACTAGGAGGGCTGGAGCACAGAGTAACAAGCTCATGGAGTAAGTGGGCAGCTACATTTTGCATGTGTTCCCTTTCAGCATCAGTCATGGGGAACTGCAGTAATGCAGCCCAGAGGTGACATATATGTCTGGATGCTTCCTTAATTTGAATGCACAGTGCTACCTTTCTCCTGAGTACGTGCAAAAGAGAAAAGTAAATTAGCTCCCTTGTCACTGACAATCAGATGTGCTGTTTGGCATCTGAGAAGGGCCCTTCAGGGTGTTGTGGCTACTCTGACACTTCTCTGTTACAGAACATTTTAGACTATACGGAGAAACTGAATCCACAGCAAATCCGGAAACTCTTCCACATTCTTGGCGAGTTGGCATTCAGCCAGAGACAGGAGGACAGTTACATTCAGGTGAGTGGAGGGGGAGAGAGAGGGTGGGGGCAGGAAGGAAGCAAGTCCCTGGTCTCTCTGCTTGCTGTGCTGGTTTGCAGAGCTTGTGTGGTGTGGAAACAGCAGCAGCAGGCCCAGGGTGATGCAACCCATGCAGCCCCCCCTCCTTCATGTGGGGATTTCTGGTGCACAGGACCTTTTAATTTTAAAATTCCCTCCCTTCACCCTCCTTCTACCTCATAACGTTTGATGGTTGTGAGCTCTTTTCCTGCTCCAGACTGTGAGGTAGGCGACATAGTCTCCTGGTGAAGGATGTTTCATGCTGGTTTTTCCCCCCTTGGTGTTTGCTAAAGTGCAAATTGATCTGTTCCTACAATCTCCTTTCCCTGCTGTGATGCTGAGTGGTTATCTCCTCCCCTTGTTGGCTTGTTAGTCCTGTTTACCTTCTATGTAAATTGCATCCCCATTGTCTCTTAATGTAACTTGGAAATAACTTCAAGGTGGCAGAACCACATTCCTATGTCTAACTTCAACCCTGCCTGGCTGGTTCACTTTCATAACATAACTCCTAATATGTCTGTAATTCTGAATTTATCCTCTGTATGTATAGCAGCCAATAATATCAATGATCAGTAGGATATTCGCTTTCTATTGATATCTTACCTGACATCTTTTAGATTCAATTTATGACATAGGGAGTTGGGGTGCGCTGAACTGGCCAGGCCAACTGAACTCACGACCAGATAGCAGGGAGTCCCTTGCCCTCTTGCACTGGGTTGCTGTTAGAGTCACAGTCACAGCCACAGCATGTGTTCTTCGAGTGCTTGCTCGTGTCCCTTCCAGGGTAGCTGCGTGCTCACCCCAGCGCTGCCTCTGGAAAGTTTTCCCTCAGTGGTATCTGTCAGGTCAGCTCTGGGGCGCCCTGGAGTCAGACCCTCGTAGCGTCGGTATAAAGGGCCTTGCTGCCGGCTCAGTTCCTTCTTACCGCCCATGACGGTTGCTGGAATTGCTCCTCATCCTTGCGTTTTCCCACAAGTACCTCTCTCAGTGAACTTTGCTTGTTTACCGTACGTAGTTCTTTTTACACCGCTTAAGTTCAGTTAGTTAGTAAGTTAGTTAGCGGACTCTGCTGAGCAGGGTTAGCCCTTCCCCAGAACCGGGGTGTGCCTCGATCCCTGGGGTTTAAGCATGTGTTGTGCCATAAACCGATGCTGGTTAGTGACTTGCATTCGAGCTGCCTCATGGGTCTGGGGGAGGCCCACGTACAGCAGTGTTGCAGTTCTGCAGGGCTTTCAGGCCCAGAACTAAGGACAGGGACACCAGACTCAAGTTCCACCTTATGGAGGCAACGCTTTGCCCGCTGCTCAGAGCCAAGTCATGCTGACCAGGCACTGAACTCTTCAGCTTCAGTAAGAAGCGCCGTTCAGCTTCTCTGGTACCAAGAAAGGACTCTGCTTCTATGTCTCTGGACTCCCAGCACTGACAGTCATGCTTGATGCCGAGGAAGACCACTCCGACACGGGACTCTTGGGACCGTTCTCCATCGCTGTGCTGAGAAAGAAGCAGAGAAACCTGACCAGGGGCGATTCCCAACCCTAAGGTCTGCCAGGCATAAAAATATTGGCAGAGTGCGACCTGTGCTGGGCCACTCGGACACACCAGCAGTGTGAACGGAACCATTGACTCTGGCCCCAGGAAGGACTCCATTGAGGCTGCCACCCTTGGACTCTCTACCAAGGGAGAGCCATCGGTGTTCGACTACCCTGGAGCTACCATCCACACTGGACTGAGTTTTGAGGCAGTGAGGGAGTTGTTGGCACTCCCGGTACCACCATGGATCACTGTTCGGGAGCAGTCAGCAGCAGCAGCAGTGGAGAGAAGAGCCCCTGCAGCACTGAGACTTAGGTGCCGTCAAAAGGCAAGCCAGCCATGATGTCGCAGCACTGGTGTCCGCCCTCCCAGCACCGCTCTCTGATACCGGTGGGCTGCTTCCATCTGCCACAGTCGAGGCAAGATTACAGTAGGGGAAGGAGTAGATGCTAAAAGAGGAGGCCTCCATCTCAGTCCTTGTCATCCCTTGGGCCTACTCCCCAAGACAATCAGTGGGATCTAAGCAGGCCTTTTGATGGGATGTTCAGGGATGACGTACCAGGACAGCACATGGATCTGATTTCCTGTTTTTGTGAACTGGTTATCCCACTTCTATGGGGTGTGGGACCATATTACCTCCAATTGCTGGGTGCTACACATGTAAGTGCTGGGATACACCCTTCAATTTAGTTGCTTCCCTCCTTCCCACTCTGCCTCCCATCCCTTTTCAGGGACCCTTCTCATGAGCAACTTCTAGCCCAGGAGGTGCAGATGCTCCTAAGGGTTGGAGTAGTGGAAGCTGTTCCACTGGAGATAAGAGGCTGGGGGTTCTACTCCCATTGTTTCCTATTCCCATAGGCCAATGGCCATCTCAGACTGATCTTGGACCTGCAAAACCTCAACAGGTTCACAAGGAAACAAAAGTTCTGCATGGTCTCATAGACTCATAGGTCAGAAGGGACCAATATGATCATCTAGTCTGACCTCCCGCACAAGGCAGGCCACAAAACCCTACCCATACACATTTATAACTACCCCGAACCCATGACTGAGTTATTGAAATCCTCAAAAATGAGATTTGAAGACCTCAAGCTGCAGGGAATCCACCAGCAAGCGACCCATGCCCCACGCTGCAGAGGAAGGCGAAAAACCTCTGTGGCCCCTGCCAATCCGCCCCGGAGGAAAATTCCTTCCCGACCCCAAATATGGCGATCAGCTAAACCCTCAGCATGTGGGCAAGACTCACCAGCCAGCACCCAAAAAAGATTTCTCTGCAGTAACTCAGTTCCCATCCCATCCAGCATTCCCACAGACCATTGGCCTCCACTATCTTTTCTGTGGATCCAGGGGACTGGTGCACCATCCTCTACTTGAAGGACGCTTTTCTTCAGATTGTGAACTTGCAGGGGCACACATTTTTTCACGATTCATTGTGAACCACATGTAATACCAATTTACCATGCCCCCATTCGGCCTGTCAGTGGCCCATCTAGTGTTCATGAAGTATATGATGGTCGTTGCAGCCTTCCTGAGGAGACAAGGGGTTCAGGTCTACCTTTACCTTGATGAGTGGCTGATCAGAAGTCGGACCAAGGCCCAGGTGGAGGTAGATGTAGAGTTAATACAGTCAGCTGTCCAGGACCTGGGCCTGTTGATAAACATGCAGAAATCTACCCTTTCCCTGGTTCAAAGGATAGAATTCATTGGGGCAGTCCTCAACTTGACCCAGACCAGAGCCTTCCTCTCAGAAAACTGGTTCCAAGTTCTAGGGGTGCTCATGGAGAACCTAAGGAATCACCCCATCAGCACAACAAGAAACTGCTTAAAGCTCCTTGGACATATGGCATCATGCTCTTAGGTCGTGCAACACTTGAGACTATGGCTCAGGCCTCTCCAGACTTGGCTAGCGTTGGTATACACACCGGGCCAACACCATCTGGGCACGGTGTTCTCTCTTCCCCCATCAGTGATTGCCGCCCTTCTTTGGTGGTGCTACAAGCAGCATGCCAATGAACTCCAAACCCCCCACCTACGCAACTGCTTGGGAGTCACCTACACTGGAATGGACAGGAGCAAGCACATGAAGAAGAAAAAGCAGTTACTGACCTTAACTGTTGTTCTTTGAGTTGTGTTGCCTATATCCATTCCAACCCCACCCTTCTTCCCTCTCTCTTGGAGTTAGCCAGCAAGAAGGAACTGAGGGGTCAGTGGTGCGGCAAGGCCCTTTATACCAATGGTATGAGGGCGCGACTCCCCAGGGCACCAGAACTGACCTGATGGACACCACTGGGAAAACTTTCCAGCGGTGGTGCTCAGGGCGAGCACACACTAGGTTGGAATGGACACAAGCAACACATCTCGAAGAACAAGTTACGGAAGGTTAGGTACCGATTTTTCCCTGTAATTCCCATAGTCTGGCTGCCCCATTGTGTTTAGGAAATTGACAGGGAAGGAAATGGCCCCTTTTGCAGGCTCTGAGGACAGACATGTTGAGAAGTGAGATGTTCACAGCAGCGCCATTCACACACACACACATGCACATATGGTGACTACTTGTAACACCCCTCCCCTCTCTCTCTCTCTCTGCAGGGCGATATGCACATGGTGATCCGGAAGTGGCTCTCCAGCACTGTTGCAAAGTATAAACAGATGGGGATTATTGGTGCTGTTACCATGGCGGGCAGCATGGCAGCAAAGAGGTACAAAAGGAATAGAACCTGTCAACTGTCATTTAGCCTGCTCTCACCAGCGTGACATAACTAGCACTAGTAAGAGGGGCGGAGATAGGGAGCAGGCTTGTGATGGTTACTGTAAGGTCTCACTGGAAGAAAACCACTGAAAAAAATTCTTTGCATGCTATTGTGCCATGTAACCCTTGAATATGTACTCTCCTGCTGTTGATCCTGCCACTGCCTTCCTGATAATGTTCATTTTGAGATGCCTTGTTCAGTGACAGAAGGAGTTGTGACTGGAAAAGATTTGGGGTCTTGGTGGAATGTGAGCTCTTGGGGCTCAAAGGGCCTGATGCAATCCTTGGATGTATAAACTGTGGAGTCTTAAGTCACAGAGTTTATATTACCTCTGTGTTTAGCATTGGTGTGACTGCTGCTAGAGTCCTGTGTCCTGTTCTGGTGTCCATAATTCAAGGTGAACGTTGATAAATTGAAGAGGGTTCAGCAAAGAGCCACAAGAATGATTACAGGATTGGAAAACATGCCTTATAGTGAGGGACTTGAGGAACTCAATCTATTTAGTTTATGAAAAAGAAGGTTAATGGGTGACTTCATCACACTTTGTAATGCCTGTGTGGGGAACCGAGATATGATAATAGAACACTCTTCAATCTAACAGACAAAGGTGTAACAAGTGCCAGTGGCTAGAAGTTGAAGCTAGACAAATTCAAACTGGGAATAAGGTGCAAATAGCTGGCAGTGAGCAATAACCAAAGTTTGTGGTGGATTCTCAGTCACTTGGAATTTTTAAATCAAGACTGGATTTTTTTTTTTTTAATTCTGCTCTAGTTCAAACAAAAATTAATTCAGACAAGACTTGATTCAGGTCAGATCAGACTAAATGATCACAATGGTCCCTTCTGGCTTTATAATCTATGACTTTCCTATGTGGAGATGTGGGCGCGTATGCTGAGCCTAAGGACAGTTGGTCCAGCCAGAGGGGCTGTTAAGGGGTCATACTTGGAACAAGAGGCTGCAGGATTAGCTGAAATGGCTTTTTATTTTAGTTTCATTTCAGATGATCTGGCATACTTCCTATGTAGCTTTTAAGACCTGCTGAAAGGCCCAGGGCTTACTAGCACAGTGGTTCTCAGTCTTTCCAGACTACTGTACCCCTTTCAGGAGTCTGATTTGTCTTGCAGACCCCAAGTTTCACCTCACTTAAAAACGACTTGCTTACAAAATCAGACATAAAAATTCAAAAGTGTCACAGCACATTATTTCTGAAAAATTGCTTACTTTCTCATTTTTACCATAGAGTTGTAAAAATAAATTAATTGGAATTATAGATTCATAGAAGATTAGAGTTGGAAGGGACCTCAGGAGGTATCTAGTCTAACCCCCTGCTCAAAGCAGGACCAACCCCAACTAAACCATCCCAACCAGGGCTTTGTCAAGCCGCACCTTAAAATCCTCTAAGGATGGAGATTCTGCCACCTCCCTAGGTAACCCATTCCAGTGCTTCACCACCCTCCTAGTGAAAAAGCTTTTCCTAGTATCCAACCTAGACCTCCCCCACAGCAACCTGAGACCATTGCTCCTTGTTCTGTCATCTGCCATCACTGAGAACAGCCTAGTTCTGTCCTCCCTGGAACCCACTTTCAGGTAGTTAAAGGCTGCTATCAAATCCCCCCCTCATTCTTCTCTTCTGCAGACTAAACAAGCCTAGTTCCCTCAGCCTCTCCTCATAAGTCACATGCTCCAGCCCCCTAATCATTTCTGTTGTCCTCCGCTGGACTCTTTCCAATTTATCCACATCCTTTTTGTAGTGGGGGGGCAAAACTGGACATCGTACTCCAAATGAGGCCTCACGAGTGCTGAATAGAGGGGAATAATCACTTCCCTTGATCTGCTGACAATGCTCCTACTAATGCAGCCCCAATATGCTATTAGCCTTCTTGGCAACAAGGGCACACTGCTGATTCATATTCAGCTTCTTGTCCACTGTAACCCCCAGGTCCTTTTTTGCAGAACTGCTGCCTAGCTCGTCAGTCCCCAGTCTTAGGTACATCTACATTGATGGCAGCAAAGTCACTGCCGTCAGATCGACTTATCTTGATTGTCTGAGTGGTCCGTGAAGACCTGCTCAATCGATCTAGAAGTTGACGCTGTTAATCCATCCCCCCAAGTGGCGTAGTGCTGCATCTACGGGAACCGCGCAGTGCAGTGAAGATGGCGTGCAGAAGGGAAGCACAGCAGTCGACGGGCGTTACGCAAGCTCCTCTACATAACTTGTGTAACTCCCATCGACTGCTGCCGATTTGCTGGGTAAATGTAGACCAAGCCTTAGCAGTGCATGGGATTCTTCCATGCTAAGTGCAGGACTCTGCACTTGTCCTTGTTGAACCTCATCGGATTTCTGAGACTAGAGGGTCTCAGAGGTCACAGCATGAAGTTGTGAAGGATCACACAATTTTCTCACTTGATTGTCTTCTTAAAATGCTCTCACTGCTATGTTACATGGAGAGAAAAACACAGTCTAGCAGTCTCTCCAGGCCCATGAGCCAGCGCGCTTCCCAACAGCAGCTCTCAAAGGTGCTCTTCTGCATAGCACTGTCTTTAGAGTAGCCAATGAAAAGGACACTGTAAGATAGGCCTGATATTCTAGTAGGACATGTTGGTGGGGCATGTATATTGGGGATCTGGGGAGACACGCTAAACAGATTAATACACTGTTACTTTACGTGCTTCTATTGGCTCCCTGTAAAGTTTCTCTTTGTTGTTGAAAGTTCTTCCCCCCCTTTGAAGTAGTGTATTGTGTGTGCTCTAGAGGGTCACCTGAACTTTCCACGGATGGTACGGCCCTGCCCATCCTTTAGGTTAATCCTGACAGTGCAAACTAGAGCCCTTTTGTAATGATGCTATTCTCCCTATTACTCTCTGCCAGTCCCTGTCCGTGCTGACACTTAAAACCAGGCTGAAGAAGCCCTTGGGCCTAGCCAATGGCAGCTAAAGGGCTTATCACGTGCCCTTGTGGTAGGCCCATCTTTCCCATGAGTAATTCCTCCAGGACAGAGAGCCCTGTCTCTGAGTGTAAATGTGTTTAAGCATCTCACTGTGTGAAGTACTGTGCAATGAAAACAGCTTGTCCATTGATTTCAGAAGTAAAGAAGATGGGTGTTCACTGGAAAAAACACAGCAAAGTGAGGAGCACTGCAGACAGGTGAGTGTCAGCACAGTGCATGTGCCGAAGGGAGACTGGAGTCCATGCAGTCGCCAAAGGGTTGTTCCAGGAATGCAGGTGAAAGGCAGAGGATGTTTCTCTGGAGATGACAGGGTCTAACTGGGCGAATGTGATGTGTGTGTCAGTGCCGGGACTGGGAATGGGGAAAGGCAGGTTTGTGTGTTTGGGGGGAGTAGACTGAGAGGCCCTTTGGGGGAAGATGGAGTCTGTGCTTGGTCTGTAAGCGCTATCCTCTGAGGAGTTCAGCAGTGCCTAGCAGAACAGGGGTCCTGGCCCATGACTGGGGCTGCTAGTCACTGCCATAACACACACACATAATAAGGGGGATCATGGATGGAGAAAGGCAGGAGCTTGTGTGGTTTGTGTGCCAGTGAGCGGGGCCGGGCAGGGGCTTATGGGACTTGTGTGTCAGTGGGAGAGTTTGGGAGGTGGAGAAGGGTGTTCTGTGGACCCTGCTTGTGTCTGGTCAGGCTGGTGGGTAGAGTGTGTATTATACCACTGTCTCTGGTCCTCCTTTGCAGCTCTCCATCTTGCTCGATCTGGTGAGCTACTGCTGTGAGCAAAGTCCTGAGGCCTTGGCTCTGTATTATGATGAGCTTGCCAACTTGATTGAGAAACAGAAAGGGAACTTGGATTTGCAAATCCTGGTATGTTACAGAGTGATTTGTATCCAGTTAGTTTTACTAACCCTTCGTTGACATGCAGGTTAACCAGGCATTGTGGGACAGCATCTGTGTAAGAATCACACTCCTGTCTGCAAATGTCGTTCCTCTCATAGCTACAGGTGACACCTCAGGTTCCTGTAACTGACTGAGATTACAGAGAAAATCCTCTGTCTTTCAATCTGTTTACCTGAAATGGTCTGTTGTTGGTTTTTGCCTTTCACACAGCCACAGTGGCGAGAGGAACCTTTTTAAAAATAGCAAATGTGGTTGTAAATGCACCAGAGATAGCAGGGAGGGATCCAGGGCAGGGTAGAGCCTGAAAGGACTTTACACTTTTTTTGGTACTTGGCATCCCTTTAAACATGCAGGGCTCTCCAATGTCCAAGGGCTTGGAGGAGCCATCATGGGGCTGTTTGGTGGGAGAACAAGTTGGGATTTCTGAAGGCAGAGAGTGTGGATTGACCCTGCCTTTCCCCTGACTCGGGAGCCCTTCTGCTGTGCAGGTAGGGGGAGGTAGCAGAACATCCTGGGGATTGGGAGGGTGGGGAATATGAGGCCCTGGGGAGCTGTTGTTGGGGTGGTCATATGCTGTCAGGGCACAGGAGGTAGGACTGGTATTGGAAGGAAGGAGGAACTTGCCTGTGCTGAGGTTTCTGGATGCAGGTACCAAGACCACAGCATCCATGGTTCATTAGCCAGTGCTGAAAGTCCAGATATTTAGTGCCATTTGCTGAGGGTCGCAGAGGTGAGCCTATGTTCTGCTCTGAAGCCTCTGTGGCTGTGTCTTTATTAGGAAAAAGGTGTGCTCTTAACCTGAGTCAGATAATGGTAAAATCCTAGCCAAGACTGTTGAACATAGTGCACCCCATACAGAAAGGACCATAAGAGGCTCAATCTTTCTGATCTCAAATCATATAATCGTAGAAGATGAGGGTTGGAAGGGACCTCAGGAGGTCATCTAGTCCAACCCCCTGCTTAGAGAAGGACCAACCTCAACTAAATCAATCAAATGCTATGCTTCTGCCACACTTCCGTTCAAAATAGCAAGCCATCAGGTGCTCATGGCCAAATATGATTATTTCAGTTATAACAAATTTAATTCCTTTATCAAGCATCTGTCAGAGGAACATTGTGACCAGTTTAACGCCGCTATTCAGGAGCGTCAGTTACTAGTAAAGACATGGTTCCAGGCCTCCTTAGATATTGCAGAAACTGCAGCATAGTCTGTATCCACTGTAGTGGTCATGAGAGGAGAGTTTTGGCTGCAGACGTCAGGCTTTCCGAGAGACGTTCAGAGTATTGTTGAATCCCTCTTCCCCCTAATGGTCACAAGCTCTTTGTGGACTTGACGGATTCCTCTTTATACATTATCAAGAACTTAGATTCCTTGGAATTTATATATTCTTGTAAGTAAGAGAAGATTTAGTAGGTCTCAGACAGCACAAAGAGCATGCCCAGCCCCATATTCAACCTCTGAATCCTCAGCCAAGAGACTAAGATACTCAAAAAAGAAACTTCTGTCAGTGACAACTACATCTTTGTAGCCACCCACGCCCTCCAAATGACATCTTTGATGGCTTGGTGAAGAGTCTCAATGGGATTTTACAGCTGCAACATCTCTTTTTGTCAGATGCCATTTCTCCCATTTTCAGGGTACATGGGAGCATATAACACTGGACAAATGGTTTTGGAAGACATAACATCTGGCTACGCTATCCATTTAAAATCTCTCTCCCCTACCCATTCCCCCTCTCTGTCCCTCTTCACGGACCCCTGTCATGATCAGTTACTGGAACAAGAGGTGGTCTCTCTCCTATGTTCAGGAGCAATAGAAGCAGTTCCTGTGCAGCACAGGGGAAGGGGATTCTGTTCAAAGTACTTCCTGATCCCCAAAAAGAAAGGAGGGTGGAGGCCAACTTTAAACTTCAGGTCCCTAAACCGATACATCAACAGAAAAAATTCAGGATGCTGACCCTTGAAGCATTAATTCCCTTGTTAGAATTAGGAGATTGGTTCACTACTCCTGACCTACAAGATGGATGTTTTCATGTTACTATTCATCCATCACAAACGATTTCTTCATTTCCAAATCAACAAAGAGCCCTACCAATACAAGGTGCTTCCTTTTAAAAGAACATAAAAACAGCCTTATTGGGTCAGACCAATGATCTGCCTAGCCCAGCATCCTGTCTTTTGACAGTGGCTGGTGCCAGATGCTTCAGAGGGAGTGAACAGGGCAATTTATCAAGTAATCCACACGTTGTCATCCAATCCTAGCTTCTGGTAGTCAAAGATTTAAGGACTCCATAGAGCATAAAGTTGTGTCCTTGACCATCTTGGCTAATAGGTCCACCAATAGCTATCTTGCAAGAACTTACTTAATTCTTTTTTTAACCCCATTATAGTTGTGGCCTTACAACATTCCCCTGGCAATAAGTTCCCCGGATTGACTGTGCATTTTGTGAAGAAGTACTTCCTTTTGTTTGTTTTAAGCCCGCTGTCTATTAATTTCATTGGGTGATGCCTGGTTCTTGTGTTATGTGAAGGGGTAAATAACAATTCCCTATTCACTTTCTCCGCACCAGTCATCATTTTATATATCTCTGTCATATCCCCCCTCTGTAGTCTCTTTCAAAAGCTGAACAGTTGTCATCTTTTTAATCTCTTCTCGTATGGAAGCTGTTCCATCCCTCTCATCATTTTTGTTGCCTTTCTTTGTACTTTTTCCAATTCTAATATCTTTTTTGAGGTGAGGTGACCAGACCTGCACACAGCATTCCAGGTGCGGGTGTACCATGGATTTATATAGTGGCATTACGATATTTTCTGTCTAATTATTTATCACTTTCTTAATAGTTCCTAACAATGCTAGGTTTTTTGACAGCCACAGCACACTGGACAGATGTTTTCAGAGAACTATTCAGGATGACTCCAAGAGCTCTTTTTTGCAGATAACAGCTAATTTAGAGCCCATCATTTTGCATATATAATGAAGTTACATTTTCCAATGTGCATTACTTGCATTTATCAGCACTGAATTTCATCTACCATTTTGTTGCCCAGTCACCCAGTTTTGTGAGGTCCCTTTGTAACCCTTCACAGTCTGCTTTGGAATTAACTGTTTTGAGTAATTATTATTGTCTGCAAATTTTTCCACCTCACTATTTACCCCCTTTTGCAGAATATTTATGAGTATGTTGAACAGCACTGCTCCCAGTACAGATCCTTGGGGGACCCTGCAATTTACCTCTGTCCACAGTGAAAAAAGACCATTCATTCCTGCCCTTTGTTTCCTACCTTTTAACCAGATATTGATCCATAAGAGGACCTTTGCTCTTATTCCATGACTGTTTACTTTACTGAAGAGCCTTAGATGAGGTACCTTGTCAAAGGCTTTCTGAAAGTCCAAGTACACTATATCCACTGGACCACCATTGTCTACATGTTTGTTGACCCCCTCACAGATTCCAACAGATGGGTGAGGCATGATTCCCTTTACAAAAGCCATGTTAACTCTTCCCCAACATATTGTGTTCATCTGTGTGTCTGATAATTTAGTTCTTTACTATAATTTTAACTATAGTACTTATGGACTATCTTCAACACCAAGGGTGTTCTCAAAGATTCTAGCAATAGTTTGTCTATTTATGTTGGTTGGGTATAATGGTTTTCCCATACCATAATGATTGGCTGATCATGGGCAGATTGTAACAGGAAGTGGTGGATTTGGTAAAGATCACATATTCTGTTTCACAGCCTGGGCCTTCAAATCAACCTTGAAAAGTCTGTTTTGACTCCATTACAACTTCTAGACTTCATAGAAGCTTCCCTGGATGCAGTGACAGGCGGAGCGTAACTCCCTTTCATAAGATTTCTCGCACTAGGGAATCTCATCTCAAGGGTTCAGGGCAGTCCTCAAGTTACAATGAAAGATTGACTTTGACTGCAGGGGCATATGTCTGCTTGTGTCTTTGAAGTGGAGCATGCAAGTTTACACCTCCGAGGTTCACGGGAATGGCTTTGAATGGTTTACAAACCGAGCAAACACTGTCTAGGCAGGTTCCTGTCTATTCCCCAGTAGGTTCTACATTCACTCCACTGGTGGAAGAGCCTGACCAAGACCTGCCTAGGTGTTCTGTTCATTCAGATTCCCACCATAGCGATAACATTAGACACTTAATTTTTGCTTTGGGGACACATCTGGGAGCTCACAAGGTGCAGAGCAAATGGTCACTACAAGAGTAGCTTCTCCACATAAACCTTTTGGCAGTGGAGCAGTGAAAAATGCTTGCCTTCACTTTCTACTTCTAGTCAGTTCAAAGATAGTAAAGATAATGATAGACAATGTGGCATGCATGTATTGTATCAACAATTAAGGAGGTCTACGTTCCTAATCATTCTTTGCTGAAGCGATAAAACTCTGGAATTGGTTCATAGTCACATAACAATCTCCGCTTCATACCTCCCAGGTATTCAGCATATCATGGCAGATGACATCAGCAGATATTGGTTTCTAGTCTATGACTGGGAGCTAAACTCCAGAGTTCGCCACATGATTTTCTTAGCTTGAGGGTTCCTGGAGGTCATCATGTTTGCCACAGCAGCCAATGCAAAATGCATCAGGTATTGTCCAGAGGGGACGCTCGATGCCATACCTGTGGGAGACGCATTTCTTATCTCAGGGGCGAAAGGACTTCTTACTGTGTATCCACTGAGACCGTTACTATTGAGGGTTCTGAACAAGATTAAACAAAATCAGGCCAAAGTCATAGTGACTGCAGTCATGTGGCCAAGACATGTCTGTATCCTTATCTAATCAGTCACACCTTTCATCCTTCATGGAAGCTTCCAATCAGTCCTCACTTACTGACTCAGGATGCTGATCGAATACTTTACCCTAGTTTGCAGATTCTGAAACTCCAAGCATGGTTCCTCTCTGGTTCCTCGGAATAAAGATATCCCTGTTCCTCAAAGATACAACAAGTAGAAAACTATCTACAAGAAATACTTACCTTCAGAAATGGAAATATTATCTTTTTGGTGTAACAGTTAACAGTCAAGTTTTGCCAGCTTGCTCTCCTCTTCCCTGGGTATTGGATTACCTGTTGAAAGTGAAGACATCAGGTCTTTCTATTAATTCCACTTAGCAGCAATAACAGCTTTTCACACCCCGAAAAGGGGTTTTTCACTGTGCACTCACCCAACTATGGCAAGATTACTCACAGGTTTCTCAAATGTCTCCCCACAAATCAGAGATCCCACACCCAGCTGGGATCTGAACCTATTTCTTAATTGCCTTAGGAAGCATCCATTTGAGCCACTAGCTATATGTTCATTATTAGATTTATCCGTGAAAACATCCTTTCTGGTAATGATTGCTTCTGCCCAAAGGTAGGAGAACTCGGGGCTTTAATGGTGTGCACCCTATTTATGATAGTCACCGGAGAGAAAATGTCACTATGGGCCCATTCAAGATTAATACCTAAAGCGTCCTCAGAATTTCACATTAATCAAATCATGTCTCCCAGTTTTCTTTCCAAGACTGCATTAGATTAGTCTAGAAGCCATATTCTATACTCTAGATGTCTGGAGGGCATTAGCTTTATACCTAGACAGGACCAAACCATTTAGAAAATCTCCTGGACTATTTAGAGTCATTGAAGACAGAAACAAGGGTTTGGCAGTTTTGGAACAGAGGTTATTAAAGTGAGTCTCTGGTTGTACTGAGGCTTATTATGACAGAACTCATGTCTAGCCCCCTTCAAGAGTGATAGCACATTCTAGATCTATAGCCTTACCTGAGGGAAGTACTGCTGAAGTGGAGCACTCACAGGGCCATTGCTCGAGGAAGGAGCAGTTACTCACCTTGGGCAGTAACTGGAGTTTTCCAGATGTGTGTCCTTGTCGGCGCTCCTCGACCTACACTCCTTCCCCTCTCCCCTTATGGGTGGAGAAGGAACTGTGGGCGGTTCTTCTGCACAGCCCCATGTAGCCTTGGTCTGGGGGACATGTGGGCCACATGGGCACTGCTACCAAAAAGCTCTGATCAAGGGCACAGAGTGCAGGTTCATCCGAAGTGGAGCATTCAGAGGAGGCACACCTCCAAGAACTCCAGTCAGTGTTCACGGTGGTGTGGCAAGCTGCCAGCCTCCCCTGATGGGTCTCGCGCTTCACCTCTGCTTGTGGGCGAGGGCGCCCCAGCTACCTTGTCTCCCCTGGCTTTGGAGGAGCTCTGTCTCCTGGCCTGGGAGGGAAACTTCTCCTCCAGCTGCTCCACACTTCTGGAAGCTTCCCCTGCGTTTGTTCCCTCCCCCTCCTTTAGGGAAGGCAGGGTTTAAATACCTCTGGTGCCACCCTTCATTGTGTTCAAGTCCCTCCAACTTCCCAACTGTGCTTCCCTTCTGCCTGCAGGGCAGAGGGTTTTTAACCCTTTCGGGCCCTCATACCAGCCCCAGCACACCCTTTTAAAGTCGTCCGGCCTGACTTTATCACAGTGGGTAATGGCTCCTTTCTGCACCCCTCGCACCCCTCCTGAGCCCCCATGCTAAGCTGTGGTTCTCTTCCTTCCAGGACCGGATTGGGAAGAGTGTGGAGGACGATTTTTCCAATGACTTTGTGGTAGATCTTTCTTCTGCAGTTGATGGGTATGCGAGAGAGCTGCTAAGTGTTAATGCTAATAGCATTTATTGTCCATAATCGAATTTGCTAACGTGATGATGACCGCGACTGACAGCTAGTTTCTCTGCAGTGTTCACCTGTTCCCAGTGAAGTCCCTGTATAACCTGGATGAAGATGAGAGTCAGGGAGCAATTGTTATCAACCTATTGCCACTGCTGTCACAGAACTGGCTTGGCAAGAGTGTTGATGAATCAGTAACTAGGAACCAGGGCAAAAAGTAAGTGGTGCCTCCTTTTAAAAATTATTTCACTGTCCAATAAATTGTGGTGATGTTTTTTCCTCTTAGGGCCATGCACCATAAACTCTGGTCACAGCTCTGCCTTTCTAAATGCATATCAAATAACTAGACAGAAAGCTTAATCAGGAGCCTGTATTCTTGTCCATTTCTTGCAGTTGAAGTTGTCTGGGGTTGTTTAGTGTAGGAGAGGGCAGGATGACGCAGTGGTCCGAGTGCTGGTCTGGGACTCAGAAGACCTGGGTTCTATTCTCTGCTCTGACACGGACTCTGGCAAATTGTTTAGTCTCTCTTTGCCTCAGTTCCCCCTTCGTACAATAGAGAAGATAGTACTTCCCTGCCTCACGGAGATGTGGGAATAATAAATATATTGAAGATTGTGATACTGTAGGAATGGGATCTATATTAAGTACCATAGAGGGATGGATAGATGGATGGATAGATGATGATGGTACATAGGGAGTGAGCGTGTGCCCCTCTGCACGACCTCACCTGGTTGGGTCTCTATGACATGGTACACCTGGTTGGTCTTCCCCGGGGTTGACGACCATACAATAGTTTGAACGGGGAGAACTGCATGGAGGCCTGTGGGACTTCTCGAATGGCGAGGAGCAAGGGTGGGATTAACTTTTTGTAGGACTCTTTTGAGATTTTGATCACTGAAGATCTCCTGGCTAGGCCAGCGTGGTCTCTTGCCATACTTCCTATCTTTTCTACACAGTGGGATAGTTTGCTCTTTTGCCCTTATTAACATCTCTTTGGAAAAACTGGCAACTCTCTTGAACTGTTTTCCTCCTTAGACTTGCTTCCCATGGTATCTTACTTCACATTTTCCTCTGACTCATTGGTACTACCCATTCACTGGATTAGATGAACCCTGCTTTGATCTGGTCTGTTCAGTACAACTTCTTTTCTACCTGTGGATCTCTACCCTAAACATTTGAGATCAAGGATTTTATCATTTGGGAGCGAAGCTGAGGGAGAAAATTTAACTATGGTGCATTTCTGCCCTGCATTACAAACAGACTGACGGGCAGAATATTAAAAATGGGCAAAATGGCTTCAGAGGGACAGGAAATGTTTTTCTTTCTTGAGGTTCCCCTGTTGGGCTGTGGAATGCAGAAAACAGCCTGTCTCTTCTCTTTCCAGGATAGTGTCTCCAGAGTGTCTGTCGCCCTCTTTCCGATTGCTGAGGCTATACACAGTGGAGCAGCACAATGGGAACATGGAGACGATCGATGCCTTGCTAGGTATAGAAAATAGCCATCAAGCTCTACCTGTTTGAGGTAGACATTCCTAGGTCTGCCAACATTCTCTGAATTCATGGTAGGAGAGATTGAAGTGTTGTGTTACTCACCCGGGCATGAGGGGCTGCTCTCTGACCTGAGGGAGGTGGCTGGCTGGGCTCTGTTTCCTCTAGGGGAGATTGCGTTAAACGAGACTTCAGTGTAGTGGTTGGCACAATGTGTGCACTGCGGGTCTCTGCAGTGGGAATGAAGCATTCTCCACACAAAGGGAGGCAGGTGAGGGAGGGAGCCAGAGCTGGGTGTCATGCTACTGAGCCCAGCATATGTAGCCCAGCAGCAGAGTTCAATCATCTCTCTTCCTGCTCCGTTACAGGCTGTCCCCTATATCTGACTGACTTGGAGATAGAAGGGAAGCTGGACTCCTTAGCCATGCAGGAAAGGGAGTTCCTGTGCTCACTTTTATTTCATGCGCTCAACTGGTTCCGCGAGGTGAGTGGAGCTGTCAGGAAGACTTGGCCTGAAATTTCTCACAAAGCTGCAATCGAGGGGAAAGTTTAGACACACTAACCCACCTTGCCATCTGGAGAAGGTCTGTGTGGTCTTATGGGTGACATGGGTAAAGCTCTTCTCCACAGCCCCAGCCCCTGCCTTCTGGAAATCTCTCCCTGGAAGGCCGGCCTTGGCTGGAGATGTCACACTGCATTCTCTCCACTTCTTGCCCGGGCAGTCACTTATGTAGTTTCTGTTATGGATCATAATTGTGAGAACACCCTGCACCTCTGTGGCACTTTGTTTCCAAGCATTTCAAAATGCTTGAAACACGTTAGTGGCATCTGCTTCCCAGCTCTCTAATGGGTAAGAGACACTGGGGCATGAAGAAGCTAAGTAACTTGTCCTGTGACCCTCACCGAGCCATGGGATGTGTATATACGGAGCTGGAAGGTGTAATTTCCAGCTGAAGGAGGCGTGCCTGAGGTAGTTATAATTGAGCAGTGGAAAGGGCTAGCTGCCCAAGTCTGTCGTGTGTAAGGTCTTGGAAAAAATTTTAAGGGAGAAAGT